>NW_004624752.1:6383863-6631400 GCF_000247695.1 Heterocephalus glaber | reverse complement strand
CCTGGTCACTAATTACAATCTTATCTTCTATATCTGAAATCCTGTCCTCACATTGGTTCATCCTGCTGTGTAGACTTTCAATGGAGTTTTTAATCTCCTGGAAATCTGTTTGCATGTCTTTTATGGATTCCATTTGTTTCCTATGTTGAGATTCCATCATGTTCCTCAGCTCCTCTCTAGATTTATTAATCATGTCTTGCACTATGGGTACAATCTCGGCTGTTATTTGAGAAATTATTTCTGATTTCATTTTTTCCAGATCCTCTTTTGTTGCCAGCTCAGGGAGGTTGAGTATCAGAGTGTTTCATCTCATTTCCCATTGGGGTTGCTGTAGGTGATCTGGATGTCTTGTTTTGAGGCTTGTTTACGTGTCTTCTTATTTGGAGGGTGGGGATGCTGTTGGCATGCACGTGGCTCACCTCCTCTGTGGTGGGAGCAGCGCTACGGTGGCCCTGAAGCCTCTGCCTCTGTGGTGGGAGTAGTGGTACATTGGCCCAGAAGCCTCCTCCTTTGTGCTTGGAGCAGTGGCACATCGACCTGGTAGCCTCCTCCTCTGTGCTGGGAGCTGTGGCAGATTGACTTGGAAACCTCCTCCTCTGTGCTCTGAGGTGTGTTTCTTGAAGGCAACAAATGTTGGGTCTTGTTTTTTAATCCAATCTGTAAGTCTGTGTTTTAATTGGAGAATTATAGAAAAGTATATACTAATTTCTTTCATTGTGTTGTTTTTCTAATGTTTCTTTCCCAATTCTCAGTAGTTTATCTACTCTTCCTTTTCTGTGTACAGGATTCTTTTAAAGTATCTTTTGTAATGCAAGTGTAGTGGCCAAGTTTCTTTAGTTTATGCTTGTCTTTGTAGGCCTTTATTTTTCCTTCAGTTGTGAAGGATAACTTTGTTGGATACAGTAATCTTGTTAGAGTGGTATTTTCTTTGGGGGCTTTTAATAAATCATTCAATGGGCTCCTTGCCTTTAGAATATCTGCAGAGAAGTCTTTAGTTATTCTCATGACTTTGGCTCTTTAAATAGCTCAGCATTTCTTTTTTGCAGCTCTCAATATTTTTTCCTTGTTCTGTACTCTTGGCATTTTAACTATGATGTGGGGAGGTCCTTTTCTGATCATGAATGTTTGGAATTCTTCATGACTCCTGTACCTGGATTTGGGAGTTTTTCTGTAATTATTTCATTCAAGAGACTTTCCATGCCAATAGTCTAAACCTCAGTGCCCTCTTCTAACCCCCAGATTTCTAAGTTTGGACTTCTAAACATGTTCCAGAGTTCTTGGATCTTTTGTTCATAATTTCTAAGTTTTTTTCTATCAGTGGCTGAGTGAAATAACTCATCAACTTTATCTTCAAGCCTTGAAATTCTACCTTTTGTTTGAGGCATTCTATTGGTGAGGCTTTGCACCGAGTTTTTTGCTTTTTGTTTTTTTGGTACCAGGAATTGAATTTGGGACCTTGCATTTGCAAGGCAGGTGCCAGAACCACTGAGCTAAATCCCTGATCCTGCACTGAGTTTTAGAAGTCTGAAGTATTGTGCTTTACATATCCAAGATTTGTTAGATTCTTCAGAATCTCTCTTTGTTGAATTATTCCTTCATATTCTGCATTTATTCCTTAATGCATTCAGCTGTATTCCATACATCTTGTCTGTCTGTCTTTCTTTCTTTCTTTCTTTCTTTCTTTCTTTTGGTGTTTTGAGAAAGGGTCTTGCTATGCAGCCAAAATTGGCCTTGAACTCATGGTGATCCTCCTGCCTCAGCCTCCTGAATGCTGGGATTACAGGGATGCACTACCACGCCCGGCACTTCTTGTGTTTCTGTGTTGAGATTTGTGCATCTTTTGGGATGGATATTTCTTCTACTTTTATGTAAGGATCTTCTTAGTGACCAGCCTTCTTTTGAAGGCTTTATCTGCAGTACTTCACAAAGAGGTGAAAACAAACTGCAGTAACAATGACAGCACAATGACAGGAAAGATATTAAAAAACCAATTAAAAGCAACAGTTGTACCACCAATAACAATAGAAAAGAAAGCAGGAATAATATAAATTAAAAGGCTAAAAATGAATTAGTGTTCAAAGTATTTATAATAGATGTGTGATGGCACACAGCTGTAATCCCAGCACTCATGAGGCTAAGCCAGGAGGATTGCCATAAGTTTGAGGCCAGTCTGGGCTACATAATAACTTTGAACTCAGGCTGATCTACACAGTGGGACCTTATCTAAAAAAAAAAGTAAAAATAAAAGCAATAATAAAATAACACTAATAAAATTAGAGGAAGGGCACAATGGGAAAAATGGAAGAAGAAGCAAGATAAAAAGGAAAGGAAGATGAGAAAGAAGGAGATTTAAAAAGCCAATTAAAGGGGTGGAGATTTAGCTCAGTGGTGCCACTGCCTGCCTTGCAAAGGCAAGGTCCTGAGTTTGATCCCTGGGACCAAACCAAACAAGACAAAACAAATAAAAATCCAATTAAAGAATAAAAGCTAAAAAATTAGATAAAAATAACAAAACAAACAAAAGAAAAAGAAATAGAAGACAAGCAAAAAGTGTGTGTGTGGGCAGGGGGAAATGAAATCTAGACTTGATCCCTGATATTGGGGGGAAAATTAGAGGTGGTTGTTTTTTTAAGACTTTTTTAAAGAACCTCATATTGTTTCATGAGTGCAAAGCTTTATCTCTCTAAAGACCACAATTATAGTTTTACAGAGGTTTTCCTTACATATCTGGAAGTCTTTCAATGTCTTCTTATGAAGGCATTAGTAGACCTTACCTCAGCCTTCCCTCTGTCCTTGTCACACAGCCCATAGGGAAGACCTTAAGGCCTGTGTGGGGGATGATGATGGATAAATGCTACCCTGAAACCACTCAGGTGGGTAAGGGCTGGGGACACCTCTTTCCCTGGAGTATGGTGGTTGTCCTGGGTATTCTTAGCAGGGATAGCAAGGGCCCTGCATCTGGAGAGGACAAGACAGGAATCCCAGTCACTTGTAGTTGTATCACCTCTCCTATCTCCCCCTGCAGAGATGCAAAATCAAGAGTGGGAAAGCAGCAACCCTCTGGGGTAAGGGAGGCCTCCCCCAGAAGGGCTGGCCCTGCTCTCATCCTGTGAGAGCTTCATTAAGTTCCACGGGTAATAGCGCCTCCTAGGGGGAAACTCATCAACTAACTACAGCTCAAGGGAAAAGCAAAGGGCTGGAACACATCCCCTAGAGTGCAAACAGGAGGGATGAGGTGCTCTGAAGCCCTACTGCCCACATTCTGCCCTCTTGATTCTCCCTGTAGGACATAAGCCCCAGACCAACAGGAAGACAGAATGATTCTGCCCCCAAGGAGGAGACCAACACCTTGCCTCAGGAGGAAGGGCAGGTGAGGTCCCAGGGGAGGAAGCTACCAGCCCCATTCTTACTGAGCAAGGGTGCAGAGACCCCAGGCTGGTAGGTAAGGATGCCCTGAAGCCTTCACTGGCACATCCCTAGCCCAGGTCCTCCCCAGAAACCATGGACCACTTCGGGGTGGGGAGAGTGAGGCACAGAGGCAGTGATGGTAGTAGGAGCTTAAGCTTAACCCCAGGACCGCTAGTTCAAGCTGTCATCACAGTGGAGCAGGGATCCTTTGTGGAGCTGAAAGGCAGCAGATCTGGTGTGAGCAGGGAGTAGATCTAAATCCTGGCCTCCCTTGACTTCTCATGGAGGGCCTCAGTTTCCCCCCTGTCTGCACAACATAGAACCAGCCCCATCTTATCGCTGTGTCCCTCTGTTCCATTATAGGAAAAGCAAAAGGTCCAACAGGAAGTTGCTGAATATCCATCTGGTAAGACTGCTTGCTCAAACCTGCTGCAAAGGTACGGCCCTCCTCCCTCATCTCAAATACACAGCATCCCCTCCTAACCCTTCCAGACCTTCAGAGCAGAGGCACAAAACTCAGGTAGCCTTGACCTTTTTGAATATGCTGCCTGTGTTCTCTGGCCTCCTCCCTGGGTTGGCAGGAACTTGGCCGCTCCCCCAGCACGCTGCACACATACCCTCTGTGCAGGACTGATTGTCCCAAAATTCAGAGGGCATCTGGGCCTGGGTGAAGGTTCCTTCCAGCAAGAGACCCAAACCTCTCACCCTTTTTGTGTGTTTTAGGGGCTTCTGTGATAGCAAGGAGGAAAGGCTATGGGGCTGGGCCCCTCAGCTCCTGCGAAAGGAAAGTTCTGGGAGGGCTGGTTTCCTGCCCCTGACACTCCCAAGATGCAGAGCCTTGAATGAGAAGGGATCTAATAAACCCTGGAGTTCCTGCCTCTACTGGTCCAGTGCCTCCTTTCAGGGGCCCCACAGCTGCTCAAACAAGCCCCATCTGCCTGCATCTGCACATTCTCGACAGCTCCAGGGACACTGCTTCCTGCCCAGACTTGTCCCCCTAGTGGACACTCTGCAAGTGGCCCGTGTAGGACCTGGCAACTCTCTGACTCAGTGCCAGGTACCAGGCCATGGCCTAGCATGCTGCAAGCTGGGGAGCTCCCTGTCCCAAGGGCACTTACTAAAGTGGTTATGGAGACCCTAGTTGAGATGCTGCAGGGTTCTTGGGAGAAGAGGCCTTGGGTCGCTTCTGCTCTGTCTGGAGTTCCCTGTCCCAGGCTGTCTCATGAACAGGGAAGCAGATGGTACTTACTCAGCCTTGGGTGCTGTCTCCATGGCAGAACATGCCATGAGGGATGGGGACAGAGATGAAAGAAACTGGTTCTTGCCCTAAGTTGGGTGGACTCCAGGACAACAAGGGTCGTAGGCCCAGAAGTCAGAGGAGGAAGACAGGCATTGACAACCATCTGGTGCAAACTCCTCAGTGGCAAAAGGGCAGCAGAAGCCCAGGGTGGAAGGGAGGGCCCCAGAGTTTGTGCAGTGTAATGGCACAGCGAGGTCTAGAAGCAGGGTCTCTATCTCTCTGCAGCCCACCTTACCTACTTCTCTGCCTCCCTCGTAGTCACACGGGTTGCACCCTCTCCCTAGGCCCCCACAGGCTCATCCCCTAATCTGACCTGGCCACTTAGAAGGTGGAGCCCTGGCCTGCAGCCCCAAGTGTCCTCTAACTCTAGCCAGGCCTGAGAAGCAACTCTACACTACAAGGGGCCTGGACATCCACATCTCTGAGGGGCCAGGAACTAAGACCAATCTTGTCTTCTAGTGACACAGGGAGGTGGCTCACTCCTGGGCTCCCTCCAGGCCTTCCCATGAAACTTCTGACAGAGCCCTGGTGTCAATCCCTGCCTTCCTGATTTCTCCACCTCTCTGGGGTGTCATATAAGAAGTTAGATTACAGATCTGATGCCTGGCTGAGCACTGGCACCTGGTGTGTTGTAGGTGCAGTTGGAGCTGAAACCAGGGCCTCCAGCTGGAGTCCTCCTATTCCCCACCCACCCAGACACCACTGACCCCTCTTGGCAGCCATTCTGAGCCTTCCTCCTGGGCTCTATACCTGGTGTCATCTCCATCACTGCCTGGGGTGGGAAGGGCTGGGGGTGTGGGGCGGGTATGGGGAAGGGCGATGCTGCTGACATTCTCTGCCAATTGACATGTGGATCCCTCCCTTGGGGTCCAGTGGTCGGGTGCTGTGAGGAAAAAACCTTTTACGTATGATCATGTGCTACGGACAGATCAGACGGAGGACTGGGAACAACAAAAACGAGCCCTATTGTTTTAATTTTTTGATCTTGTAAGAACGAGATACCAGCCCAACAAACAGACTGGCCCACTTAAAGTGTTTATACAGAGTCATTCATACCCAAGTGCAAATTTTATTTTTAATTGACTATTTGTCCTTTGGTTAGAAATCCTTTTAAATGTATGACTTAAGTCATGCAGTTACAAACCTTACCCTAGAAAATAGATCAGTCTATCCCTTTGTTTTTTACAGTTGAGAATAGATAAGGTAGGGAATGGGAGACGTCCCTGGGGAGGCTGCTGAAGCCCCAGGACAGGCTGGGGATTCTCCAGTTGCCAGGCTGGAGCTGGCAAAATGGTTCATTGTATATCTAGGTACCAGCTTGGGTGTGAGTGGGGATTTGGTGCCCCCTTTAGCGGTGCAGAGCGCAGAGCTGGTAGGGAGATGGGATCACCAGGACATTAAAGGGCCCATAGTCACTGGGCTGGGGCTGCCCTTCAGGCACTGAGAAGCTGAAGCACTGCAGGAGGCAGGTGAAGAAGAGGAAGAGCTCCATGCGGGCCAGGGGCTCCCCAAGGCATGCGCGACGGCCTGTGGGTGGGGATGGGGTTTGGTTCAGTCAGCCTGGGGCCTGGGCTCCTCCCCTCCAAGGCACCCTGGGAAGGGGACAGAGGGCCAGGAACCTGAAAGCACCTGCTGAGAATGGCATGAAGGCCTCGTGCTTCACAAAGTGGCCCTCAGTGTCCAGGAAGTGTTCGGGGTGGAAGCGGAAGGGCTTCTCCCAGACGGTCTCATCCTTCAGCACAGATGACAGGTTGGCAATGATCATTGTCCCCTGGTAGGAGGTGCCGAACGTGAAGGTGGAGACCCAGAATCTTGCCACTAAGCATGCATAAGCACTCTCTACCTGACTCACACTTGGACACTTTCAATTAACCATTAACCCCAGAAGCTCTTGGCACCCTCTCTGATCCCATGGCAGGGCCAGGTCATAAGGTTCCCGTAGGTGCTCATGCTGTCATCTCTGTGTGTACTATCTCCTCCAACACCACGTGCCTCGTTCTAGTTTTTATTCCACCACCCCAGAGGTTCTGCAGGGAGAGGGTGCCACTGTCTGGCTCAGCATCCCGCACTCCCAGCCTGGGCCTGGCCCCACTTATGGAATCCAGGATCAGAAGCCTGGGTGCTGCCTGGCCTCACTTGGGAGTGGCCATGCTGGGGAAGGAGGGCCCAGGCCTACCTTGGGGATGAGGAAGCCCTGCACCTCAGTGTCACGGAGCGTCATGTGGGGCAAACCCAATGGAGCAATGTCCCCAAAGCGCTGCACCTCGTGAATCACGGCGTTGGTGAAGGGCAGGCGGGCCTGGTCCCCCATCTCTGGGCGCCGCCCCTGCCCGATCACTTCATCGATCTCCTGGTGCACTTGGCCTGGACAGACAAGCACCCCCCCCAGGCAGGTCAGTCCCTGGAGACTGCGCCCCAACCCTTTCCACCCTCGTGTTAAGGGCTGCAACCAGGCAGGGAGAGCGTCAGGCTTATAGGAGCTGATGAAGCCTGTGCTTGGAGCTGTAGGGGTCCCAACTCAGCTCAGGGACCCTGCCACTATTTCTCCTCCCTCATTCTCCCATCCAGTCCCATCTGGGCTCACGCTGCACATCCGGGTGCAGGATCATGAGCAGCAGGGCCCAGGCCAGCGTGGTCGAAGTGGTCATCATCCCTGCTGTGAACAGGTCACCCATAACCATGTGCAGGTTCCCGTTATGGAAGGTGCTCGTAGGGTTCCCCTTGGCCTGGGGCAGGCAAGAGAGGGTGGGGTCAGGGGGAAGAGGGAGGAAGCCCCACAATGACCCCTGTTCTGCACCCCTCAGCCCAGATGCTGGGTCACTGGGAGGTGCCCAGCACCGCCCTTGCCTCACGCCTCATAGGACTCCCAGCTTGGAGCCCTCAGTCCCTCCTCTGACAGCCCCCTCTCGCCTTCTCCATCTCGGTCAGGAAGGTGTCAGTCAGGTCTCGGGGTGGCTGGGCTGGGTCCCAGGCCATCCTGTACTCGGTCAGCAGCTCGTCCAGCAGATCCACGAAGGCCTTATGCCCAGGGAAGACCTTGCCCGGCAGGCCTGGGATGCGCAGGAGGATGGGGACCGAGTTCAGCACCTGTGACAACACAGAGGGGGCCTGGGTCCTTCCTGAAATAAGTGCTCACCTGGACCAGCCTCAGGCCCCAGCCTCCTCAGGTGGATCCAGGGCCTGCCTGTGCCTGCTGGTGGCCTGCGCCCTCCCCAGTGCCTCTCCTGGCCTGGGCTGCCAGAAGCAACATCATACCCTGGAAATCTCATGAGTGTCAGTAGCTCCCGATGTGGACAGGAGATGCAGACAGCCCTCTTGAGCGCCCAGACCTGGGGCCACCTCTCCCACTCTTGTCTGACACTTGCCACCTCCAGGCCTTTCCTCCTCCAGCAACCTCTCCCAGAATGCCTTCTCCCCATTGCCCCTGCATGCAAATCTGCCTCAGAGGCCCCAGTGCGGGGGCCTCCCCTGACCAGCCTCTCCTGTGCCCCTGCACCTTGGGCACAATGCCAGACTCTTCCTTCAACATTTCCTCCAGCAGCTCCAGCAGTCTGCCCAAGTGCGGGTCATCATACTCGAAGCGGCGTCCATAGACGAGAGAGGCCATCACATTGCACGTGGCTTTATTCAAGAGGGCGTTGGGCCTGAAGGGGTGTCCTGAGAACAGGGATGTGGAACAGGAGGTGGCCGTGTCCCTGTGGAAGTCTGCCTCCTTCTTCCCACCCCTTCCTTCTACCCTTCCTTGTTTCCCTGAGCCCATCACTCACCATCCTGGTTGGCAAAGGCGGCACAGAGGCAGGCGGCCTCCTCAGTCACCCGCTGCTCCAGTGACTTTTTGCCCAGGCCAAAGTTGCGCAGGGTGGACACAGTGAAGCGGCGCAGCTCACGCCAGGCGGGTCCGTAGTGTGCCAGGACCATCCCTGGGGGCAGGGGGCACTCGGCCCTGAGACTTCTGCCCCACCACACCGTTGCTTATCTACTCTCCCTTCATGCTGGAATCCCTTTACCCACCTCTACCGCCTGCATTCCCTGGCTTGTCCCTGGACCCACACCCATCTCTTTGTCCCCATCAGACCCTGGACAGTCTATGACTCCTGCTTCCTACTCCCGTGGCCCTCCAGCCCCATTTCTATCTCTGCCCCTGCTTTCATTTACCTTGAGAACGCGGCCCAAGGCCCAGGTGCTCATAGATGGGCATGGGTGGCCGGTCAGCGGTGTCCTCACTGTGGTTCACCAGTGCCTCGCGCACAGCTGCCAGCCCATTGAGTATGACCACTGGCTTCCAGACCAGCTGCAGGCTGAACACATCCCCAAAGCGGCCCCGCAGCTGTAGGCAAAGGGTCAGTGCATTTGTCAACCCAGGCTCTGACCCATGCAGAGCGGGTGATCTTCACTGTATCGTGTGAGGCTCGGGGGAAGCCAATAGAGAACCAGGTTCAAGGAGGAGATTAGTATCCAGATCAGTCCTCAGGAGGCCAGGGGCTCATATCCCCTAAGGGGGAGAAACTCACTTTGGATCAGGCGGGCCAGCTGTTACTAACCAGTCATAAGAAATAGCCCCAGGGTCCATTAGCCTCCTGTTTCACAGATGAGGAAATTGTGGTTCACATGGTGAGCAGTGAGACCTGAGCTCCACGGCTTCACAGGACTGACGCACATCACGGTAGCTCCCTTGGCCTCAGTTTCCCCACTGAATGCTGCTCAGACACTGGTCCTGCCCCTCATTCCCAGGACTGTTCCTCTGATGTCATCAGAAGGGACTTGCAGCCTACATAACTTCTGCTCTACCCAACTGGATCTAGAACCTGCTGCCACATCCCGCCTCACCTCCCGGCCTTCTCCTCCCACACTTGTGCCCGTAGAAGTTTTAGCGTCTCCTCAGGCCTCCAGTGTCCTCCCCAAGAAAGCCTTCAGCCTGCTGCTTCTTGTGGCCCCATCTCCCTGTGGATTCTGTGGCTTCCCCACCAGCCACTGCTGGCTTTTGTGTATGCTTCTGCCACCAATGCTGCTATGGAATGGCAAGTCCTTTACCTTTTGGCAGCACGCCAGCAGGTCCTGGAAGTCCAGCTGCAGCAGGTTGCCCAGCCCGGGCACTGGCATGGGGCCAGGCGGGTAGCGAGCAGCCCAGCGTTGGCGCCGGTGCATCAGGTCCACCAGGAGCAGGAAGACGGCCACGGCCATGGCCACAGGGAACAGTGTATCCCCGCTCAGCAGCCCCATGGCTGCCTGTGGACCACCGGGCTTCTCTGGACACACAGAAGCTGTCACCATTCCAGGGACCTAAGGTCAGGAGGGACATGCCCATCACACCCTGGGCACTGGACCAGCTTGGCCATTCCCTTATACAGGGGCGAAGGCTGCCGTCTGCCCCCTGCCAGGAGCAATGCTGCTCTGTTCACACAGGGTGGAGGGCAGGGCAGGGCGAGTGGAGGCGCAGCTACAGAGGTCCTTGCCTCTTCTCCTGGTCTAGGTGCAGACCCAGGGGAGGGGGGAGGGAGGCGGAGGTGACTGAGGGAGAACTATCCCAGTCTCTTCCTCATACTCCACAGCCAGGAGCATGGCTCGGCTTGACCCTGCCCCTACCTCCCCTGCTAAGCCCACACCCCCTTATGTGGCACAACATCTGTCTCCCACAGAGCATGCTCTTGCTTTTCCCTTGCCTCCCCTGCCTGCTCCTGAATGGCCTTTGCCTCCCATATTTGTCATCCATAGATGGAGGGAGGGAGGCCTTGGTTATCAGAGGGAGCGTGAGAGGGAATACAAGATGAGGTTCTCCATCTGTCAGTCTGTAGTTATGTAGTTGCTATAATGAAATACCCAAAGTATGCTACTTTATAAAGAAAAGAGATTTATTTTGGCTTTGGGTTCTGGAGGTTCAAGGGGTCCCATCTGGTGATGGTCCTCTTGCCAGCAGAATCCTGATGTGTCACATGGCAAGAGACAGCTTGTGTGTGTCTGGACTCTCTCCCTCTTCTTAGAAAGCCACCAGGGTTCAGTCACGGTGCCCTACTCTAATGGCCTCATTTATGCTAATCACTTCCCAAAGGCTTCACCTTTATCTCCACAGTCAGAGTAAGTTTTCGTCCTCACTGTCTTCAGAATGGGGTTAAATTATAACATGTGAAGCCTTAGGGGAGGGGGGCATTCGACCAGATCCATGAAGTAGCCACCAGTCCTTTCAAGGCATACTGCACACGTGACACCTAATCTCACACACACCCTGAGTACATTCTCAGACCTCTCACATGCACCCCCCCAGACCCCAACACCGATTCAAGGTCCTACCAAGCCACATGCCCAGCATTTACACGAGTCACACTCAGGCGCACATATTCCCTTGCACACACACATATACATGCATCACCAGCCTGAGGTCCCTGAGATTGCTGGAGGAGCCTCTCCTATCAGGAGGATGCTCCAGTGAGGCTCTGTATGGAGCCCTCTGCCCACCCAGATTCTTGGGCTCCGGCCTGACCCTGGCAAGTTAAATTCTGGCTGCCTGGAGACAGAAGGGTGTTTCAAGCTCACTAGTTTCCCAAACTCACCAATTGGTGGAGCCCAGAAGGCCCTTTCCCTGCCTGTACACATCCTGCAGCCACTGCTCTCTGGCCTCTGAAGTTTCTGATTAGAAGTCAATACTAATGTTATTGACAAATCTTATGCTCAAGATGAGCTGCTCCCTTCTTGCGCCTTCAAAATTCTGCCTTCTGATAATTACTACATTGAGTGGTGTAGATCTCTTGGAGTTTATCCTACTTGGAGTTCTTTGAACCTCTTACATATTTTATCACAGCTGAATGATTCCCGCAAGCATCACAGGGTAAAGTTTCTCCCAGGAAAGAACCCACAAAGCTTACCTGTTTTTGCATTTTAGAGCCCTCTGTGGTAGAGAACATGCAGGAAGACCCAGTGGTTGGAGCTCTCCAGCTCTTAAGAAGGTTGGGCATAATGGTTCCCAGCCTTTGGCACCCCCAATAGTGGGAACCATGAATGAGAAAGAATCCAGGAAAGGATCCTCACTCTCGAGTTGCTGCTTCTAATGGTCCAGGGCCTTCTTTCAGCGCCTCCACAGCTGCCCAGACAAACCCCATCTGCCTGCGCCCATAGTCTCTCTCCTGACACCTCCAGGGACACTACCTCACCTTAGTGAAGGCCTGTCACCTTAGTGGATACCATGCAGTGGCCATGGGGCCTTGGTGGCCTTCTGACTCAGTGTCAGTTGGCAGACTATGATCCCAGGAGTGCTACGAGCTGGGGAGCCCCCTGTCCTGAGGGGAGTTTTTAAAAATGCTAAAGCAATTGTGGTGATGCACACCTAGAAACCCAGCACTCTAGAAGGGTAAGGCAGGAGGATCACAAGTTTGAGCCCAGCCTGGGCAACTTAGCAACTTAAGATCTGTTTCACTTTATTTTTTAAAGGGCTAGGGATGTAGCTCAGTACAAAGGCACTGAGTTCAATTCTTAGGACAAATGAAACAAAAGGAAACAAAAGGGAAGAGGCCTTAGAGTGGCTTGAGTGTCTGGGGTTCTCTCTCCCAGGATGTTCCCTAAATGCACCAGAAAGTCTGCCAGAGACTCAGGTAGCCTTATGGTCATTAGGAACCCATGAGTACTGCCCACATGGCCCACCCAGAAGTCATCGTGAGGGTGAGGACAGAGGGAAGACAGCAGTTGGTGCCATTAGTAGGGCCTTTAGACAGCAAGGTTCACAGGACCAACACAGGGCACGAAGAAGGAAATCAGGAGTCATCTGGTGTGATCCTCTCTTGGGTAGAAAGGGAAACAGAAGCACAGGGTGGAAGAGATAAGCCCAGGGTCACACAGTGTAGTGGCAGAGCACATCTAGAATCAGGGTGTTGCTTATCTGCTGCCCACTCCACATCCCAAGGCCCTCTCCCTAGGGCAGGTCTGAAATCCATAAACCTCATTTCCTGTGTCTTCCAACCTTGTGGGACCTGCCCGACCCAGTCATTGGGAGGACATCATCCAGACAATTGTCCTCCTCTAACTCCAGCCTGGACTGAAATTCACCTTAACACTCACAGGGGCCTGGATACTGCATCCCTGAGGGGCTGGGACAGGACCAGTCATGCTTTCTGGTGACTGAGAGGCTCAGGGAAGGGGCTCCCTCATGGGCTCCATCAGCTGGCCTCTAGTATGAGATGGACTCTGTGGTACCTGAAGTGCAGGCATCCAGGGTAAGTGAGCCCCTAGGCACAAAAGGGCAAACTCAGCAGCTGGGATGCAAATCCTGTACCTCATAAAGTCTTACTTGGACCGTGCCTAGCTCCTGGGAGACATCCTGCATGCCCTGGGATCATCCTGCCTCATAAAAGTCTTTATATTTGAGCCTCAATCCATGCTAAACAGGTCATACTAGCAATGTGATGTACAGTTGGGTCACTGGGTCTAGGGGTGCTGAAGGCTCAGTAACTAATGTCAGGCACAGTGGTGCTCCATGCCTATAAAGACCAAACCTCAGTACAATCTGTGGGCATCAAGGGTGAGTTGCCACTCTGTCTGTACATACTTCATGCATGTTTTCACACACTGTGCTGGGGGAATTAAGCAGCATCTGTATGACTTCACTGGAAGAGGACACATAGACGCCATACTGTCTCTCCAGGAGACCTGTCCTGTGGGCCCTATAGAACCTTAATGGCTTCCTGACTTGGTGATGTCATCTCTTGCTCCTGCACAGGCTCTTGCCAGTGTGACCACATCCACTATGAGGTTCTCACTGGAGCCAAGGTGATGCGGACAGCATGTTCTTGAACTTTCAGAACTAGAAAGTAGCTTGTGTCACAACAAACAAGCTAACAAACCTGGCACACTATGGATTGACTCTCCCCTTCAAAACTCATGCTGAGATTGGTCATTGTAAAAGTATTAGGAGGTTGGACTTGAGGCTGGGAGGTAGCTCAGTCTTAGAACACTTCCCTTGCATTCATGAGGACCCAGGTTCAATCTCCAGCATGACAAACACATAAGTAAATATTTTTTTAAATCTCAGCAGCATTATATGTGGTGGTCATGGTGGCACACATCTGCAATCTCAACTGCTTGGGAGGCTGAGGCAGGAGGAAAACAAGTTCGAACCCAGCCTAGGCAATTTAGTGAGACTCTGTCTCAAAAAGGGGGGCTGGTGACTGCTAGGAGTGTGGAATCCAAGAGTTCTCACACCACCGCCAGCAGATACAGTTGATTTTTGGCCAATCTGACTGGGGCCGAAGAGGAATGAGTCACATTGTGGCTGCTCTCCAGGCAAAAAGATGTAAGCACATACACCTATGGGGAACCTGAGCTTGACCACCCTGGAAGACAGAAACTATGGCTCAGGCCATACAGATGCCTGAGGACTCTGAGACCTGCGGAGTGGGCACCTCAGGCCTTTGCTCCTGAGCAGGTTAGGGGTGCCCACCCTTCAGGTTGTATGAGTCACACTGAGTGAAGAAGAGTTGCCATGGGTTGCATATAAAATATATAGTATATTTAATGTGCATATGTAATCAGATTTCCTTTATTTTTACTATTTTTATAGTAACATGTTTAAAGGGGTAACATAAACATCAAGATATTTACCCATGTTTGTGTGAAACAGCTGCATCAATGTCTAGATCAATGGAAGTGGTTGCAATTCTTAAGGACTTCTCAGCTGCTTGTCACATACTTCTGCTCTAACTTCATTCTTCGTGTATTTTATTCTTGCTGTTCTCATATCTTCCCCCTGCAAGGCTTTCTCTCCAAACCAGTCTCCTTTTCCTAAGGTTCTAAGAAAGACTGGGTCTTCACTTGGTGACTCTTATTTTTTATTTTATTTTTTATTTTTTGGTACCGGGGCTTGAACTCAGGTCCTTGCACTTTCGAGTCAGGCAGCAGAACCAATGAGCTAAATCTCCAGCCCCACTTGGTGACTCTTCATGACTCACATTTACCATTCCTTTGCTGAGGATAAACAAAGTGTCTCTTCTTGCACCTTGCCTGATAATGTATTCTCCATTTGTCACTGTGGGTGTCTTCAAGGACATCAGCGAGCTTGCTAAGGATCTCTTCAGGAAGGCTCTGGACTGTTGGAATGTGGTCTGTGAATGTCTCTGCTACAATGGCGAGACAACCACTCTCTTTCTGATTACTCTGCTATCACCCTCGTGTGTTTCATTCTTGAAAATAGTTGGTCACAAATGGACATAACAGCCAAAAAGCGATAACGTGAGCAAGGCATGAAAGGGAAGGGGAGGCGTGACTGTGAAATGGGGGCTATTTTTCTCTGTCAAGAAAGATCTTATAAAAGTGCTGGAAAGGGGCATGAGCATCTGTTCATAACTGTATGAATTCCAAAAAATAAATAAGTAACCATTTATTTCTCTAGGATTAGTGATGTTGTACAAGTAATTATAACAATATCCTAAGAAGACTTTGATACATTCTTATGCTTTCTATGCCACAGCTGCTAAAAAACTTTTAACTGATTAGATTATTTTACAAAATAATACCATAGGCTCAAGTTTAATAATAAGGACACTTACATGTCTGCTTATTTACTTATCTATTTATTTAAAAGGTGCTGGGGATTGAACCTAGGGCCTTTGCACTGAGCTATATCACCAGCCCATTTCTTCCATTATTTATTTTGAGACAGGGTCTCACCAAGTTGCTAAGTTGCCTGGCTGGGCCTGAACTTTGTGTCCTCCTGCCTCAACCTCTCAGAGTGCTGGGATTACAGACGTGCACCACTGTGCCCAGCATATACATGCTTAATAACAATAGATACCCATCTGCACAGGGACACACACATGTAGGTGGGTTGAAGCATTATTCACAGTAATCACTGGGCCGGGGATTTAGCTCAGTGGTTTCGCCGCCTGCTACGCAAGCGCAAGGACCTGAGTTCGATCCCAGTACCAAAAAAAACCCCCCAAAAAACCCCCAGTAATCATTGTGCTTTGCTCACCAAGTCCCACAAGGCCATGTATCATCTGATACACATGGGTTTTGATTCCACTGTGTGGCAGACACAGGAAGCAGAGTTAGCACTGCACTGTGTTCTCCTCTACACAGTGTTCCAACATGGGCTCTGTAGTCTGTGCTTGTGCAACTGAGTAATTAAAAATATGGCTGAAAAATCACATAATAATGTTAAAAGTTTATGACCTTGTGAAGCTGTGTTTCTAGCTATTCAGGTTTGCATGGGTCACCTCAGGCCATGTGTTAGATATACCTGGTGCAGACGATGACACAGATTTGTTTTTAAAATTTGTAAATTTATTATTTTTATTTTAATTTATTTTGAAATAGGGTCTTGCTATATTATCCAGGCTGTGGACTCATGATCCTCCTGCCTCAGCCTCCCCAGTAGCTGGAATTACAGGCATGGGCCACCATGTCTGGCTCCCGATAGGTTTTTGTTTTTGTTTTGTTTTGTTTTTTCTGTGCTGGGGATTAAACTCAGGGCCTTGCATATGCTAGATAAGTGCTCTACCACTGAACTACATCCCTAGTCTGGAAGAGACAGTTTTATTCAGCACAGCCATCACAACCTGTTTGTTTCTTGTTTTACATGACTATCTGTTTGAAAAGACTTATGCTGCTCTTGACTCCTTACTTCAGGTCACATTTACTGAATCCTGTATGGAAGGCACTTTCCTCTGGGGTGTGTGTGTGTGTGTGTGTGTGTGTGTGTGTGTGTGTTAAATTTGAGCCCAGGGTCTTTGCATACCTATAGCCCATTTTCTTTTCTTTTTTCTTTTTTGTACCGGAGATCGAACTCAGGACCTTGTGCTTGCGAGGCAGGTGTGGTGCCACTGAGCTAAATCCCTGGCCCCATTTTCTTATTTGAAGACAAGGTCTCACCAAATTGCTCAGGCTTGGCTGAAACTTGTGATCCTGCCTCTGCCTCCCAGGGTTCTAGGATTGCGCTCGTGCACCTCCTTGCCGGGAGGGTCATTTTTCTCTTGGTCCTTGCCCTTAGGGAACTGCAGATCCACCTGGAAAGCCAAGTCACCCTTAAGAACTATTTACAAAAGAAATACAGCAAACCCCAGCAGAGCCACAGGAGGTTCTGTGACAGTAGAGGCGCTGGTAGAGTCAAGGGGAGGTAAGCAGGAAGCTTCACAGCCCTACACCAGGATGGACGGGTTTTTCCAAGCTCGGGCAACGGTCACAGGGAATTAGAGGGTTGTGCTCACAGGCTCAGTCTCTCTGCCAGACCCGCAGGTCAGGGACTGTAGGGACCAGGTTTAGAACCAATTTCTCCACAGAACCAAGCAGCACATGAAATATGGGCTGCACTGGAGGTCAAGCAACGTCCTGCCAACTGTTTTTCAGTTCAGCACTCCTCATTCACCAAACTGGATACCCAGAGGTGTCACAGACTTTTCCCCCTAAACCTTGACCAGCCAGCAAGTCCTATTAATTCCAGCTTCAAAAAGCTCTCAGACCCACTATCTTATCTAATTAAAGGCCAACATTTTAGGGAAAAATCTGGGCTCAGGCTCATGGCCCAACCCTAACACTGCCTGCTCCAGCCCTACCTGAGAGCCACCACTTGCACTTCTCAGAACTATCTGTACACACTGCCGGTGCAGAAGGGTTGGCATTAACTTCGGGAAACTTCCTGTGCTCCTCCTAACCCAAAAGTCGACTACCCATAGCACCTTGGTCAGAACACGGCCATGACTGAGAATATTCCACTGCCTTTCTCATGAAAGACCTTCTGTTTATGGGCAAAGATTCAGACAGAAAAAACTCTGTTTCAGTTAGGGAGGGAGCCCAAGTTTCCTTCCCTTTCTCCAAATCCTATTATTTCAGGACAGCTGGGTGTGCAGCCTGCTGTGCATGATTTGCCACGGTGAGTCACATAGACGTTCTGGCTGCTTTTTCAATGGTGGGACAATTGTGCCCGTGCTACTGCCTCCCTGGATGACAGGTGTAAATTGGCCAAGTACAGTGGACCCTTGAGTTATGACTGGCCTGACATACAAACAACTTGGGTCACGACTGGAATTTTAGTTTTAACTTATGAACAGGGCCGGGGATTTAGCTTAGCGCTTTCACCGCCTGGTGCGCAAGCGCAAGGACCTGAGTTCGATCCCTGGTACCAAAAAAAAAAAAAAAAAGAGAGAGAGAAAGTATCCTTGTTTAATGGAAATGTTAAGAATTTTAGGGCCGGGGATTTAGCTCAGTGGTTCTGCTGCCTGCCTCACAAGCCCAAGGACCTGTGTTTGATCCCCCAATACCATAAAAAAAAACTTATGAACAAAGTTTTGAGTTACAACTCAAATGCCAACCACTTGTGCTTCCAGATGGTCTCAGACACAGATTTAATGCTTAAAGAGTTCTGAAAGGAACATTACAACATCCTTTCCTGAGTGGAGTTAATTGAGAAATCCTGGGCCAGTGTCTCTCTCTAAGGACACAGATCTGCCTGTATATAGGAGAGAGACTTTGAAGGCTGTGTAGAGGAGCCTGAGCCTTCAACTGATCAACTTGAGTTACAACCAGCCCTCATGAATGAACTGACTTGGTAAGTCAAGGGTGCAATCTGGGCATAAAGCACAGAGGGTCCACAGTGCAGGGAAAGCTCATTCCTCTGTCTCCCCAGGTGGTGAGGCTCTCATTGTTAACCCAGTTCACTTTATTCCTGAAGTCATTCTCAAATCCCACCCCCTACAATCCTTGCTCTCTGCTCTACTTCCACCTGCCCTGGCCTGTTTCTCCTTGAAAGAGAAACCCAAACACAGGAGCTAGATCTGGATTCAGACGGGATGAACATGTAATGAATACATTCCTCATCAAGCATCTTCACAGTTTGTGCTAACTCCTCATGACATTTCCTTGTGGGAACAATGCATGGTGCTGGATCCCCATGGACAGGCAAAGCAGGGCTCATAGCACCTAAAAAATCAGGAGCCCCACAAAAGTGACATGAACTGTTTATGAAAAAAAGACCTAATATTACCAAAATGCAGCACAACTGCTTCTATGGAAAGGATCAGAATGTGGTTGGATCTCTTTACCCTATGCCGCATGGCTTCCATTCTCTTCATTCTGTCTAAAGCCTCATTTTTCTGACACTTACAGAAGATACAGGTCTACACATTTCCTGAGTGTTGCTCTTTGCCATAGATGTGGCAAGTGAGGCTCTGGAAAGATATCTCAATTGTCAGCTTGCGTACGTCCTATGGAGGTCAGGTCACACGTGAGTCGAGGGGAACATGCCGAATCAGCCTGCTGCAGACAGGCAGGTCTGCCCATGCCCTACCGAGGTCGCAAGTCGCGCGGAACACGCTCAATCAGCCCGCGCCCCAGTAACAATCCACTGGACCCCCACCCCGCTCCTCTGTACAGCCACCTGGTTCCACACTACAAAGATACAGAGGACACCAGACCACAGACCACAGTACTGAGTCCCGCCACTCCCGGCTCAGAGGTAGGGGCTTCTGAGCCACCATCCCACTGCTCCTGGTCCAGAGGAAGGGGCTTCCCGGCCACCATCCCTCCCGCTGCTCCCAGCCCAGAGGAAAGGGCCTTTGGGCCACCATCCCTACTGCTGCTCCCGGCCCCTGTCCCACCTCTCGCAGCTCAGAGGTAATCCGTGCAGGCGCCAACAGCCCCCCACCCAGTTGAAATGAGAAAACACGTAAATAAGTCTCAAAACCAGACTTCCAGATCACCTACAGCAACCCCAAAGGGAAACGGGATGGAACACTCTGATACGCAACCACCTGGACTCCCTGACCTGGCAACAAAAGGGGATCTGGAAAAAATGAAATCAGAAATAATTTCTCTGATAACAGGAGAAATTGTGCTCCTAGTGCAAGACATGATTAATAAATCTAGAGAGGAGCTGAGGAACATGATGGAATCCCAACATAGGAAACAAATGGAATCCACAAAACAGATGCAAACAGATTTCCAGGAGATCAATCATCAGCTTGTGTCCAGGTGACAGAGAGGGACCTCCAGTCTGTCTGTAGTGCCAAGTCTAGGTGGTACTGGTCCCAGGACGCAAACATTATCACCAGAGTGCTGCCTGGTGACTTACAGAGCATGAGAAAGGGTGACCAGACCCAGTAGGCCCACAGGCTCAGGGGCCACCCAAACCTGCGTTTCCTTTATTGTGCTGCCCTCTGGGTAAGAAGGCTCTGCCAAAGGGCCCTGGCTGGGTGTTCCTCTCCCATGCAGCATTATATTGTGATGCAGCCTCCACCGTCCACATCTGGGAAAACAGTGACCGGCCAGAGAGGAGACAGAAGCCGTGTGGTGTCCTACAAACGGGCACATTTCCATTTTGGGAAATCTATTTCCAAGTCCCCTCATGAGGGCACAAGAAGCTCCCACCACCACCGTTGGCTTTGATCTCCTCTCCCCTTCTGACTAAGGCTATGGATCTCTGCAGAGCTTCTGCACAGGCGGCCTTCTCACAAGCCTGTCCTTCACAGTCAGGGCACAGACAGCAACATAAAATGTTACCTTTTCCTAACTTCATCCCTCTATGAGTAAAAATATGTCCTGGAGCTCTGAACAGTTCTGACAGTGGAGATGAATTTCCACAGAGCCTGTCTCCTCTCCCTTTCAGAGAACTGAATAGGATGTCTTGTATCTATGGAAGAAAATAGGTAGGGGCAGGGGATTTAGCTCAGTGTCGCTGCAGCTGCCTCGAAAGTGCAAGGTCCTGAGTTCAATCCCCGAAACAACAACAATAAAAAAGACTGAAAGAAAAAGAAAACAGGTGAGCCTGGGGAATCAAAGAAACAACTAATTAAATCAGCACCATGGCTGTCAACTGTGCTAGGCAATCTCGTTCCCCTACAGCAAAGAAACACACATGGAACCAAGCAGGTTCAAACAGGCAAGCTTAAAATATAAAGAAATGACACAGAGAAGGTGGGGTGAGGACTCACTTCAGTCACTGCCAACTGGCCTGCAGGTCCATTCCATTCACTCTCCCTCAAAACACTGTCCCTGAAGTATTAACCACACAATCCATGTCTCTGTTCTCACAGTGATACTAGACCTCTTGTATGAGAGGTGGATAGGACTGTGACAAAGTACAGTGACTGACAATTGTACATTCCAGCTGGTAGTCTGTAGGCGTTCACTGTACAATGCCTGTTCAGTCACTGTAAAGTTTCCATATGTTTTAATTTCTCTGGATAAAACAGCGGTGGAGGGGTGTATCTGGGGGATGGCCAGTGACTGAAAACACTTTCTGGGGAGGGTAGAGGACAAGCAGAGTTGGCTTGTCTCCAAGAGAGGACCCCTCCTCCTCGCAGGTCCTGGGCGGCAGGAAGCTAGACTCAAGGCAGGGGCTCCACCGCTTCACCACCTGCCGGATGTGAGGTGCGGGCCTCAGTGCTCAGGGAGCCCCCTTGGCACCTGACTGGGCTGGGGGACCCCACTCCCACCTGAGCCCAGGCACTGGACAGCTCCCGGCCCCGAGGAGCCCTGTCTCCAGCTCGTCAAGCCTCTCGGGTCACCCTTTACCTCGAAAAGAGACGGCAGCCGGGCAGTGAGCGGAGGACCTGAGGACGAGGTTCCCACTCCAAAGGTGCAGGACCGACTTGGCTGCCGCCAGAGCCCTCAGGGGCTTTTAGTTCATCTGTGAGCCCAGAGGCCCCTGGGACTTGTAGTCCGCCGGGTTGTGCAGCGGCCTCTAGGACTTGTAGTCCATCAGGGCAGACAGAGGCTCCTAGTTGCTGCAGACAGTCCACCCTCCCAGAGGCCTCTGGAACTTGTGGTCTTCAGTCCTCCCAGAGACCTCTAGGGCTGGTAGTAGGTGAGGATGCCCTTTGCAACACTAATTCTAGGTGTCTCTATGTAAAGGATCATGTGCAAATAACAATAATTTGACTTCTTCCCATCCTATACATATCCCTTTTAATCACTTTCTCTTGGCTGATTGCTTTGGCTACTGTTTCAAGTACAGTACTACACTGAACAGGAGTGGTGATACTGGACATCCTTGTCTTGATCCTGATCTTGGAAAATATTTTATCTTTTCCTCATTTAGTATGATGTTGGTGGTATCAGATAGTCTTTCTGAACCCATTTTCTTCAGTTTTTTTAAAAATCATAAATGAATGCTGGATTTTGTCAAAGGCCTTTTCTGTGGGACCTAGCACGAATGTGAAGAGGGATGGGGAACACCAGGACCCCTGCCAGGAAGCACTCACAGGTGGACTCTACCTGGCACACATCTGGACCCTTTCAGTTAAGCCATAGCCTAAGAAGCTTTGAGCAACTTTTTAATCCCATTGCAGGGCCGAGGGAGAAGGCTTCCATGGGTGCTCACAATGGCACTTGTGCTTTAGTACAGTGGCTCCCCTAAAACCCAGTGACTTGGTTTAGTTCCCGGTCCTACTACTCTGGGAGCTCTGTGGGGACAGGGAGGCACTGTCTCGACCTGACATTGTACACAACCAGGCAGGACCTGGCAGCACTGTGGAATCCAGATCAGCGGCCTGGGTGCTGCCTGGCCTTACCTGTTAGCGGCCATGCTGGGGAAGGAGGGCCCCATGCATACCTTGGGGATAAGGAAACCCTGCACTTCAATGTCATGGGACGCCATGTGGGGCAAATTAATTGGGACAATGTCCCCAAAACACTGCACTTTGTAAATCATGGCAGGCGGGCCTGGTTCCCCATCTCTGAGCACCGCCCTGCCCGATCACTTCATCAATCTCCTGGTGGACGCAACCTGGACAGACAAGCATCCCCATGACAGGTCAGTCCCAGGGGGCTTTGCCCTGTCCCTCTCCTCCTCTGTGTTAAGGGCTGTGTCCAGGAGAGGAGCGTGTCACACTTACAGAAGCCTGGGCTAAGCCCATGCTTAAGAGACACAGGTGTTCCTACTAAGCTTGGGGACCTTGTTGCTATTTTTCCTCCCTAGACATCCCATCTAGCCCCATCGGGGCTCATGCTGCACATCTGGGTGCAGGATCATGAGCCTCAGGGCCCAGGCCAAGTGGTCACCATCCCTGCCATGAACAGGTCAGCCACCACCATGCACAGGTTCGCATTATTGAAGCTGCTCTCGGGGTTCCCTTTGGCCTGGCCCAGGCAGAGAGTTCAGGATTCAGAAGGAAGAGAGAGCAATTCCTCCTATCTCTACCATTCTACACCTTGCCCAGATGCTGGGTCACTGGGAAATGATGAGGTCTCATCTCTCTTAAGACCCTCATCCCAAGCACCTAATCCTTCGCTGACAGCCACCTCTTTCCTCCACCTCAGCCAGGAAGGCATCAGTCAGGTCTTGGGTGGCTGTGCTGGGTCCCAGATTGTCCTGTACTTAGTCACTAGCTCATCCATGAGGCCCAAGAAGACCTGTGTGGGAAGGACCTTGGGAGCCACCCCTGGGATGTGCAGAAGAACTGGGAATGTGCTCCCCACCTGGACAGCCACAGAAGAGACCTGGGTCCTTCCTGCAGTAATTGCTCACCTGGACAAGCCTCAGGTCCAAGCCTCCTCCAGGGCAGACCCCTGGCCTTCCTGTCTCCTCTATTGACTTGTTCCTTCAACTAGTGGCAGCCTCCAGACTTTGTCTTGGCCCTGGGCCAACAGAAACAACATCCTACCATGGAAATCTCATGGGCTTTTGTGGCTCCCCATATGGACAGGAAGCACAGGCTCTTACTCTCTCGGGAACCCTGACCTTAGGTCACTTCTCCTTTTAGTGTCTCTGGGATTTTCCTAAGCCAGGCCTGTCCTGCAGTGGCCTCTCCCAGAACCCCTCTTCCTGTCGGTCCTGTATGCAAGTCCTGCTCAATAGAGGCTAAGAGCAGGGAGCTGTCCCTTCGGAGACTCCCTTGGACCCCTCACCTGGGGCATCAACTCACGGTCCTCCTTCATGGTGTCCTCCAGCAGTTCTAATTCAGGCCTGAGTGAGTCACTGTACTTGAAGTGACATGTGCAGATGGCAAAGGCTATCATATTGCACATCACTGGGTTCAGGAGGGTGTTGGGGCTAAATGAGTATCTGGGGAGCAAGAATGTATGTCAGTGGGTCCCCACTGTCCCTATTCCGCTGCTGCCTCGTCCCTTGCTTGTGCCCCTCAGCCCACCACCCACTAGCTTGGCTGGTGAAGATGGTACAGAGGCAGGTGGCCTCCTTGGTTAACCAGTGCTCCATCAACTTCTTGCCCAGGCTAAAGTTGCACAGGGTGGACATGGAGAAGCCATTGCTCACGCCAGGCCCGTCCGTAGGATGCCAGAATCAGCCCTGGTATGGTGTGGGCATGTCCATGACTAGGTGTATCTGGCTGTGTCCTTCATGCCACCCTGCCATTCTCTTCCAGTGGGTATGGGCCGAGTCCTGACACAACACACACTTAGCCCCTGACTACCTGCCACAGACTCTACCCCTAGATTCGACTGGCTTTTCGTTGTGTCCCTTGAGCACATCACTGTTCGCATTGGGCTCTGTCTTTTCTTTGGTCACTGCCTTCCATGTCTCACCCTGATACTTTCTCTACCCTACCATTCTTTGTCTTGGGGTTGGGGACGAAAGCCCAGGTGCTCATAGATTGGCATCAGTGGCCAGTCTGTGGTGTCCTCGCCGAGGTTCACCAGGGCCTCATGCACAGCTGACAGCCCATTGAGCACAACCACTGGCTTCCAGGCCACGTGCAGGCTAAACACGTCCCCAAAGCAGCACTGAAGCTGCAGGTGGAAGGTCAGGTCCTCATCTAGTCAAGGTCTCCACCAGACTGCAGGACCCAGTATCAGTGCAGGCCCTGGATGAACTGTGTGAGCTTTGGAGACCCAGGTGGAGCAATGTAAGGATGAGACTTGTTCCCCTTTTCACTTTTTTCTGTGATAGTTCTGATGGAACTCACAGCCTCACCCATGCTGCTAGGCAAATGATCTACCCCAAGCACTACCCCAGCCTGATCTGGTGTCTTGATGCTGGAGGTCCTGTCCTCTAATGTCAAGGAATTGTTATAGATCTAGATCCCATCACCCAGCTATGACCTGCCAGAGTGACAAAATTTCGAGTGGGGCCCATTGGCATCCCATTTCATAGATGAAGAAACTCAGGTTCACAGATGGAAGCTGTGAGGCCCAAACTCATAGCTGTGAAAGATTTGAGGCAGGTCACTGCCTCTCTCTCCACCTCAATTTCCTGATTGAAATGCTGCTCAGGAACTTGACCTCACTCCCCCAGTTGAAAGACCTTTCCCTCTGATGTCATTGGAAGGGACACACACACATGCACACACACAAATACACACATCTAGCCCCAACAGTCCTGGACCTCTCCTGTTAGGACACTGCTTCGAGTGAGGCTGGGGGGCCAACACCTGGCCCTCTGTTGTCTACCCAGACTCCTGGGCTCTGGGCTGACCCTGGCAAGTTAAATTCTGGGTGTCTGGTGATAGCAGGGTTGTTCTGAGCTCACTAGTTTCCCAGACCCACACTTAAATGTCTACCTTAGTATGGAATAAATAGTCTTTTAGTCAAATACTTCCAACTGATTACAAGACATTAAATGACACAAAGAAAATTCTTAATTTGCTGTCTTTTAATAGGATGCCATCTAAAGTAACTTACCTATAAATGGCCTATAAATGAACCTTAGTTTATAATGTCTAGCCCTTAATTTTAGTGTGTGACATTGTTTGGACTTTTTGGTGTCTGAGCATCCCTAAATGTGGTGACACATATAACACATACATAAGTTCTTAAGAAAAACTATTCTTTGGGCTGGGGATTTAGCTCAGTGGTTCCACCGCCTGCCTCGCAAGTGCAAGGACCTGAGTTTGATCCCCGGTACCAAAAAAACAAAAAAACCAAAAAAAAGCACTATTCTTTGACTGGTTATCTCATGATGGCTTGACATGTACCTCTTATCACAAGTAGTTGGAGCACAAGAGAAAGGCAGATACCTGAGTCAAGAAAGATCATTACCATAAACAGTATCTTAGAAGACATGCACACCCAGAAGGCAAGAATGTATTTAGTACCCCATGAAATAACAATGACTATCAGTTATATGAAACCCTTTGTCCCTTAGTTTTGTACTAAGAGCATTTTTAATAAAACCTTATTGTTTTCCCACAGAAAACTTAGCCTTTTGACCATGACCAATGTATGTATATACATATATATATACATATATATATCACAATAATATGTTTAGCAATGTTTATTGAGGTGTATTTTCCATAAGGCTATGGAAATTACTGGGGTCCCCTTTGTGAACAAAGACTGGAATATTTCCAGGTAGCTGCTCCTTTATTTACCAAGGGGAGTCCTGTCCAGTAGTTTTCCTAAGCCCAGAGGTCTATTTAATTATCTTAAAAATTTGTAGATGTCTCATGAAAGCCAAATCATAACAATTAACACATTATTTTTGGTCAGTGAAAGATATCCTGAGTTATTATACACAGACAATATGTACTGGTTTTTTTGTTTGTTTGTTTTTTGGTATCGGGGATCAAACTCTGGGTCCTTGTGCTTGTGCAGCAGGGGGTGTGAACTGTATTTTTTAAAACTACTCTTGACATCATTTTGATCATCTGGCATATCTTTAATGACATCTCTAAGCCAACTTAAGTTACCAGCAAATGTCTTTTAAAAAAATCCAAAAGGGCAAAACGAAGTAAAAATTGTTGAGCTCAAACAAAAACAGCTGCATGTATTGTAACAAACTGAACATACAGACAAACACACATAAGACAACTTGTTTATAAACCAGAGTGCACTCAGATGTATGTGGCCAAGTTAAATTATAATAACCCTTTGATAATTTTTAGGTTTGAAACTATAAATAAAACTAGTCAGAACTTTTGCAGGTAAATTAATAGAGATCTCTTGTAATAAGAATCAAAAGGAATAAAAAGTTTTTACACCTGTGAAAGCAAAGGCTTTTTTTTTTTTGGTGTGAGGGATCAAACTTAGGACCTTGCACTTGTGAGGCAGGTGCCATTGAGCTAATTCCCCAGCCCAGCAAAGACATTTTTAAGATGGGCCCTAGGCTGATGGTCTGTCTGACTGCAATATCCAGCTATACAGCCTTCTCACTGTTGCTTTGATAGCCATAGTTGTTTGATAGCCACATGTAACTATTCCTTCTAAAGGGACAGACTGTAAAAGGTAATTTTAACTCTCGGGGCGGGGGGGCAGGGTGTGCTCAGGCTGGGTTTGAGTGTAGAAAGAGACTAAGTGACACTCTTTGGAGCTAAATATGAATTCCAAACAGTGAGGGAAGAAGGCCTACCAAGGCTCCAACCTGCTGTGCTACAGATGTCTACCTATGAGTTTGTTCCCATTTTGAAAAGAAACAAAAGGAAAGAAGGCACCTTTATCTATCCCTCTTGTTCTGTGCCTAATCTAGGGTGTCCTTTAGATGTCACCCCATCCAGTGCCAGCAGCAACAGACTGGAGGTGCAAGGAAGTGGCCAGAGCTGGGTTAGCTGCTCTTTCATGCAGATAAGATAGTATAAGGGGAGTTTTTAACTCACCAGCAGAGAGGAAAAAGTCCAAGTAAAGTTCAAGCCTTTTAATTATCGAAGCCATTTAAACACCTCCTCCCTTGTGATCCTGTGACCCCTGAACCATACTTAGCTATAGCCTTTCCTTTATCAGAGTCTCAGCATATCTTTGAAAACAGTGACCAGCCTAGCAAGACATTTTGGAGAGAAATCATAACAAATCATGACTAGAGAGGCAGTCTTCTAGGGACTAGGGTTGTGCCTCTTCTTTAATACCGGTTTCTGCTTAAAACTGTTATTACAAACGTAAGGTTCCCTAGGAATGTTTTGTTCTATCAGTGAACTTATCTGTGCTATAAAACCAGTCAGTATTGTTCTTGAGGGAAGTAAGAGGAATTAATCTCCAATTTTGCCTGAGGGCTGAAAGATAAATTTGGACTAAAATCTTTACATGTATTTTGTGAGAGTTTCAGGATTAAACCTAAACCAGTTATTGAATATGGCCCAGAGACAAGTGAAGGTTGGCTTTACTCTGAAAGGGTTCCAAGGTGGGGAAACTCACCATTTGGGAAGCTTTGTATTGAAATCCAGCAGCCAGAGGAGGGAACTAACTGCCTTAAACCAAACACTGTTGAGAACTGCATTATTTCTGAGAGGCAGGGCAGTGGAGAAGGGACAGAAGAGTGACTTTAAGTATGGCACAAGAACTAAAGCTTAACCATCTCGGGTGTAGAAAGACAATATCAAGAGCTTTCCCAGGGTGGGCCTGTAATTCTTAGCAAAAGAGATAAAAGCTATGATTGCCTCCAACTGCACTGCCAGGAAGAAATTTAAACCAATAATCAAAGAACCTGAATGGCTGCTTTTTTTGTCTCTTGAAAGAGAGTGAGAATGAAAGTGTTCTAACCAAATTCTTCAGGGCCTATCTTTTAAAATAAATTACTCCAAATCTATAATATCTAATTTAAGACTTAAATAACCTACAGATGGCAGGTGGCTGCCGTCAGGAGGTAGAATATAGGTCGGGTCAGACTAGCCACCTTTTACCTGGTCACCACTCTATCTTCCCAGGGAACTCACATTCCTAACTCCACCATGTGTTTCCAAAAGCACAAGCTACAACTGATTCCAGCTGTAACGGCCATCTTTCAAGAAGGAAGCATTACCAGCAAAATTAAACTGATAATCAAGAGATCTACACTATTGCTTTCTAATTCTCTGAAAGAGAGTGAGAAAAATAGATCAGTGGATAAATTAGAGCACTTCTTAGCCTGCAAGAGATCATGACCTTCAGAGATAGGCAGAGTCAAGGTAGTGGCTTAGGAGGTCCTGCTCTGCGCCCTAAGGCAAATCTCCTGAGATGTCTGTGTGTTATTTGCCCAACCTCCCGACCAGTCTTCCTCAGTGGTTGGCCAAGGCAGTTTTACTCAAGGTATAACCTGAAACATCTGTGTTTATGAAGCATCACGGGTTAAACTTACACTCATAGCCTATCAGCCATGATTCACACGTTAGTAAAGGAACATCTATCGGGTTTCCGATGCACACATGCGAGGAATAGAAAGGGTCACTAAAAATCCCTTTTTTCTAGTGAGCCTATAAAAACACAAATGCAGGATTGCTATTTTCCCTGGTGTAAGACAAAACATTTGTTGCAAATTGCCTTAGTCTGACTGCAAGAGATTCTGAAGTGAACTCCCAACAAATTTGAGAAAAGTTTAAGGGGAGTTTTTAACTCACCAGCAGAGAGAAAAAGTCCAAGTTAAGTTCAAGCCATTTAAACATTGAAAAAAAAATACCACATAGCATTCTACAAGTCTGCTGTCAAAGTTCCAAAATCCATAAGCTATCAGCAAAGGTATTTCCCCCCACCACACATAAATGATGAAGACTATGCCTAGGAGGGGAGAGAGAAAGTTGGGGGTAGTTTCTAATCTATAAAAGATTTGTTTTCTCTGTTTAGAGGTCTATCTTACTAGTAGAGATGATGTAGGGGGAATAGATGTAACTCCCAAACCTGCTAGATATCTGAAGTGGGAGTTTGTGTTCTCTAAAATTGGAGAATGAATTCTAGGAACAATGGAGGTTAAGAGTAGAAAACATTTATTGAGAGAAAGCAAGTGCCTGTCTAAGAGAGACACAAGAGGGACTGGAGAGTGGGTTGCCCACGGATCTTGCTTCTCAAAGGTGTTCCATACAGTCAGAGATCTGTCTCCCGAACGGAATCCAGCTGTCTGTCTGGTCAATGTTCCATCCACCATTGGCTTCAATGGGGGTGGAAATTCACCAGAGGGCAACTGGAGAAACCTATCCTCTGCTTTGAGAGTGGCAGCTGCCCTAAGGGCAATTACTAGCTGGCAGAGTAATCCTTGTTTGCTTAGCATTCTTTAAGGGACAGATAAAAGCCTGAACTGTCTTTACCTAAGATGATTTTATAAGACACCCATTTTATAGCATTTTTAAGCAACTAAGTCCAAATGCAACATATACAGAACAAGAATAAAATGTAATTTTAACAAAAGACAATGCATCATGAGAGAAACAAGTAATTTTTAAAAATTTAAAACATACAACTTAAAATTAAGATAATTTTGGAACAAAGGACAGAATTTATGAGTACTAGCCAAAATAGTTATAAATTGGGTGGAACTCATGAGTACCCAACTACAAGAAGCTCAAGATCTCCAAGTAGATTAAACTCAAAGAAGCTCCCACAGACACACTGTACTCAAACACTGCAACACAAAGCCACAGAGAGAACATTAGTTATTGCAGAAACAGTAGATGACTTGCACATTCTTTTTTTTTTTTTTTTTTTTGTGGTACCAGGGATCGAACTCAGGACCTTGCAGTTTCAAGGCAGGTGTGGTGCCACTGAGCTAAATCCCCAGCCCCACAGTAGATGATTTTATTCAACAAATAAATACCAAGCACCCACTATATATCATGCACCTTCCTAGGTACTCAAGATGGAGGAACAACATGTCTTAATAAATCTTACATTCAGGGGGAAAGGAGCTGTAAAGTATACAAAAAAGTAAAATATAGAACATGTCATATTTGTTATAAAGAATCCACTTGTCAACAAAAAACAGGCTCTTAGCCAGGGATTTAGCTCAGTGGTTCCAGCGCCTGCCTCGAAAGCGCAAGGTCCCGAGTTCGATCTCCGGTATCAAAAAAAAAACAAAAACAGGCTCTTCATTGTGAGAAAATTCTTTTTATTCCATTTAGCAGGGACTAGAAATCAGGACATTTTAGCAGCTAGCTGTGAAAAGTTTATCACATTCCTGTGGATGGGCTGACAATGGGACAGAGAGCTAGTGGCAGCTAGCTGGGAGAGATTTCATCCCTGAGAGGATGGGCTAACACCAAGGGAGAGAGAGATTAGCAATTAACTGGGAAAGGAATTAGGCTTATATTGGTACTGAAGTGGCTAAGGGATCGGTGGTGAAATGTTTATGATTGAGTCCAAGGACAGTCTCTGTCTCTGCAGGTATGTAGACAATCACTGGCCTTTAGGCCTGGGGAGATTATCTTCTGTTTATTGAGAGAAACAGCCTGTCCTTTGCTGAAAGCAGCCTGTTTGCTTTTGGCTTATTTGTGAAGGACACTTAGGTCAGACACAGGAACAGCCCAGTCATTTTTTGTAGATATGCAAAATTTGTTAAACACCTCATTGCTGCCTACCCTCTCACTGAACTGCTGCCACGACACCCATTTGAGCCAGTCACAGCGCTGCACTTGGACCAATTATCAGGCCCAAATTTGAACCAATCACCGACCAACACTTGGATCAATCCTCTGACACCTCTCAGGTTAGTCTAGGAGGGCGCCTGCTGGTGTACTGACTCCCTTGTGCTCAGCGTGTCTGTTCAAAATATAAAACCTCACTCTGGTGGTTGGTTAAATCTCCTCAGAATTTATTTCACAAGTAGGATAGTCTCGGAAGGTCCTGAATATCTAATCAGGACTTTTATTCTGAGTAGTACAGACAGAGTGGTGGTTTGCCAGAGCCCGCAATACTGATTATGCCCCAAACATGCTGTGAGCAGGGCAGGCTGTAAAGAGTTAAATCCCTCGATTGGCTTACTTTAAGAAGTGAGTCTGACTGAAGCTACATGACTCACAGAAGTATCTCATGAGCACTGTGGTAGCATGCAGGTTAACATGACCGGCCCGCTAAGGGGCACAGCTGAGACCAGAGTAATGGCCTATGACGCTGTGGGGCTAATACGAGGTAACATCCGTAGCTGAGGTCGGAGTGATTGCACCCAAATTCCATTCCCACAATTAGTCCCTTCATAGTTTGAAGGACAATGCTCTAATTACAACCATATATTTTGTCTATCTTGCTTCTAATTTGCAAATGCTTTGACTTCTCTTTAAAGCCTTGCCTGCATTAGTTTCCATGGGAATTTCACTTACTGCACATCTTTACACGTATTGCACCTTTTACCCCGATTGATGAATACTAAAATTTGGTGGAAGAGACAGGCCAGTGCCTTTTGCCAAAGGAGTATTAGCTGTCCCAGTTCACACTTTCTCTTTAACTCTGTCTTAAGTTTTTCTTTTTCTTCAACCTTGCGTCATGCATTGGGCAGGGGGGGACTAGAGACTTATTGCAGGAGTCTCTGGCAGTGGTTTCAAAAGAAGAAGCAATAAACAATAAATGGGTCTGTTAGCCCTAAAGAGATACAGACCAGCAGCCAATGAAAATCAGTGAGAGAGAGAGACCAGCTCTGGGGAGAGTTGACCTTTGGCATCTGGCCCAAGGCAATATGAAATGGCAGTGGCCAGCAGGGGAAGAGACCAGACCTGGCTGTGTCAGCTCATGGCATCTAGTGTTATCTGGTGTCTTCCAGTGGCATCAGGGCCCTAGCAGAAATGCACTTTGCCAAGTCATGATTTCTATCTGAATTGAGCAAAAGAATGCTTAACTGATTGGCAACACCAGAATGACAGGTGAGAGGTTTAAATCAAATAGGTATAAACCACAAAGGTTCCACACTGACAGGAAATCTCTTTCCTCTGTCTCCCCTACTGGCGGGGCTCTCGTTCTTATCCTGGTTCACTTTCTTCTAGAACTCTCCTCAAATCCCACCAAAGGCAACTCTTGCTCCCTGTTCTATCTACTTCTGCCTGCCTGGCTTGATTTCCTCTTGAAGGAAAATTCCAAACACAGGAGATAAATCTGGATTCAGTTGGAATTACCACGTACTGAACACAATGTGTGTCAACCACTCTCAGAGTATATACCAAGCCCTCAAGGCACTTTGCAGTAACAACGCATGGTGTTGAATCCCATATGGACAGACCAAGCGGTGGCTCACACAACTCACAGATCAAAAGCTGCAAAAGGTGACATGAACTGTTTCAGAAAAGAAAATGATAGCATATAATCAGAAGCATCACAGCTGCTATTGTGGGGAGAATCAGAATGTGGCTGAACCTCAATCGTGTGTTGCATGAGTTTGCATTGATTGCACTTTGTGTAAAGCCAGGGGACCCTCATTTTCTCAGCATTTACAACAGATATAGCTCTATATCTAACCTGGATGTAGTTTTTTGTGCCCTGCCAATGTGGCAAGTGAGGATGTAGCAAGGTACCTGCATTGTCAGCCAGCTTCATAATGATAGAGAAGGACTTCCAGTTTGGTCTGTCACCTCAAGACAAGGCAGTACTAGTCACAAGACCTGACTGTTATCAACAGAGTGCTGTTTGATGACTTACAGAGTAGGAGAGAGGGTGCCCAGACCCAGGGGCTCCACAGGCTCAGGGAACAACAAAACCTGTGTCTCCCTGGTGGCCTGCCTCCTGCAGGGAGAGGGCCTCTGCCACAGCCCCTGACTGGGTACCCCTCGCCTGTGCAGCACTATATTATACTGCAGCGTCCACTACCTCCTAGAGACCACATCTGGGAGAATACTGACTAGGCAGAGATGGAGACAGAAGCCTTGCGGTGTCCTGGAAACAGACATCATTCCAAATTTTGCAATCTGTTTTCCAGAAGGCCCCATCTACCACTGCTGGTTTGGATCGCCTCTCCTGTCCTTTCTAAGCACCAAGGTCCTTGGCAAGGCTCTGTGCACATGCTGCCTTCTCACAAACCCATCCCCCACATTCAGTTCAGAGACAGCAACATAAAATGCCATGTTTCCCTAAGTGTGTCCTCTATGGGTAAAAATATGCCCATGGACCCTGAACAGTCCTTCTGACAGTGGAGATGAATTTCCACAGGACCTCTCTCCTCTCCTTTTTAGACAACTGGATAGGGTGCTTTGTAATCATAGATGAAAATATGTGAACACAAGGGACTCCAAGAAACTTCTATATCTCAGTGCCATGACTTGCCAACTGTGATATGGACATCTGTTCCTGGAGTGTAGAAAGCATACACCAGGACTGGGGATTTAGCTCAGTGGTACTGCGCCTGCCTTGCAAGTGCAAAGTCCTGAGTTAGATCCCTGGTACTGGTAAAAAAAAAAAAAAAAGAAAGAAAGAAAAAGAAAATAAGAAATCACACACCAAACTGGCAGGTTTAAACTGGCCAAGGTTATAGTGTAAAAATCCATCTCAGAGATGAGGTTGGAGGATTCACTTCAATCACTACCAACCCAATCTGGGGAGGCAACTGGCCTTTAGGACCTTTCCATTCTCAGAGCAATTCCCTTTTAACATTTGTCACTGAAATATTAACCACACAATCCATGCCTGCTCTCTGTGATGTAGCTGTCTGTCCACTTGTTTTGTAATCACTCTAACAGCACATGTAAAGCTCTTCCCAGGTCTCAGAGATGGCCCCTGCAGAAAAACCACTAAGACCTTGAGGACAGTTAGCACTGGGATGTAGACAGACTTACAAATTCGTAGAGCTTCTCTTACTTCAAAATTAATAATCAAGAATTCTAATGATATGCTGATGACATGAATGCTTGTTTCCCTAGGACATATACTGATGGCCCCACCCGACTTTGAAATGCAGTCACACAAAAAAACCTACAATAAATGATGGGTGGATAGATGACAGTGCAATAACCTGACAGCTATACTTTCTTGCTGGTCTGTGGCACTCACTATAAAACTCCTTGTATGTTCATTGTAAAATTCTATATGTTTTAGCTTTTTTAATTAAATAGGGGGTAATGGGGTTCTTGAGATGATAAACCTTTTCTATGGAGGGCAGGGGGAAGTACTCTTCTCCACTCAACTCTTAGGTGGACTCCACAGCAAGACTGAAGAAAAAATGAGAACAGTCACATTTGCCAGGCACTGCCTGCCTCTTCAGGCCCAAGAACACACACAAAACTGGTATAAATGCTGCCCAACAGCCCCACTTCCGTCCTTCTCTCAGTTCCAGGTGACCCTGAGAATTATCTGTGGATCTTATTAAGTACAGCTTCCTGAATCTTGGCTCATCACTTTGGAATCTGAACCTCTGGGTTCCGCCCAAGACACCTGCCTTTAAACAGTGCCCCAGTGGTTCTGGCGTCCCAGGATCTCCTGGGGACAAAGTGACAGCGGCTCACTCCATCCTCCCCGACACTTGCTCAGCAGCCCTGGGACCCCACCTCCTCTCAGCTTCTGGGCAGCAAGAAGCGGGGTCCAAAGTGGGGCCTCCACCACCTTCACTCCTTCACTTCAAGACACTGCCAGTTCAACAGCAGCAGAAGGGCTACACTGACAGTGGACTTGCCTTAGACGGGCTAGTGGAGGACTTCTCCAGGCTGAAATGAAATTACACTGCATAGTAACTCAAAGCTGTAAAGAAATACTAAACACTGGAAAGCTGACCACAAGGTGATTATAAATGTAGGCATTGCTGAATTGATGACTTGCGTATAGCAGTCAAATTCATAGAAACTAAGGTACATCATGTTTGCCAGGGCTGGGGGCTGGAGGGGATGGGGAACTACTGTCTAAGTGGTTTAGCACTTCACCTGCCAGATGTAAGGAAATCTGTGGGTGAACAGTGGTGATGTTGCACATAATTAATGTGCTTGATACTACTGAAAAGTACACTTGGACATAGTAAGATGGAGCTGGGGTGTACCCAGTGGTATGAAAGTGTGCAAAGCAAGACTTTGGGTTTGACCTTCAACATGACAAAAAAAAAGTGTGGGGCTGGGGGCTGATAAGTTTAGGGTATGTGTCATACCACAATAAAAACAAATTAGTGCAGGGCCAGGGATTTAGCTCAGTGGCACTGCACCTGCCTCGCAAGCACAAGGTCCTGAGTTTGATCCTCGGTACTGAGAAAAAAAAAGAAAAAAAAATTAACGCAGATACTTACACATCTGTGATCATTTTGCTGTAAAAGCCAAGGTAGGTGGCATGAGCAGTAGAGTTACTTCATAGGCTCCGGAGATCAACCCTAAATGCGCTAAAACAAATGCCTGAATCCTGGAAACCTAACCAAAGGCCATGGTACAACCTTCCTGATAAGAGTGTCTTTGTATAGCAGAATCTGTAGGCCACACCCCACAGTTTATTCCGGCTGTGTGATTTACTGGGGTTTTAGGCCCTCTCCTGAGCTGAGCAGTGATGGCTTAGTCACTGAGGTCACTCATGTGTATGCTCCATGCTGACGGGATGGATCCGTGGACACTGAGGGACGGCTGAGCCTCCCTGGTGAGCAGTGCCCACTAAATCTGTGTCCTGCCTTGTGGCTGGAGATCTGTCCATCACCTGGACAACTTTCCTGAGACAGTACAGCTGAACGCTTGTTCCTGTCTTCCTGGACTCTACCCAGGGTACCTTTTACTGCTGCTGATTTTCATCTGTATCCTCATTGTCATAAATCAGAACAGTGAGTGTAACAGCTTTCCTAGTTCTGTGAAACCTAGCAATTGACTAAATCTGAGCAGGGTCTTGGGGACCATCAGTACCATTTGCCTCCCAGCCAAAGATTACATGCAGTCTGAGCAGACACCCGTTCACACTCAACACCTACCTGAGATCCTGGGAGCCCAGATTGTTGCCTGGGGGCTGGCAACAACCCAGAGCCAGGGATCACTCATAGGTGACATGGGGTGAGCTGTTAACAGCTGAGCATCAGTAAATCCAATTCTTTCCTGGACTCTAGTGGTCAGGAAAGAATGGATGAGACAGGATTAGGGTCCACTTAAGACAGGTGGCTGAGGATACATCAGAGACAAGGTGTGGGACTGCATAACCTTTGTTCCTTTTCTCCAGCCCCATTGTGATTAAAATGTGAGTTAATGGATGGAGATGCTTGTTAGTTTAGGGATGCTAGATAGGGATCTGTAACAGACCTAGAGTCCCAGAGTAAACTACTCAACTCTTTGTTTACCCGGAACTGATATTCCAGGCGCCACAATTGTTAGAACAAGCTGCAGATGTCTGCTGACCATCAATATGTGACAGTCGACCACTAACCTTTGTCCCCTTTTCTTTAATTCTGTATGTTAACTTCCCCCTCAACCCCCTATAAAAACAGCCTCGGATTCTGAGCCAGTTGCCTCTCTAAGCTATTTTGCTTTGGGAGTGCCGTCTGGCCAGACTAATAAAGGTCTGTTTTCCAACTTGTCCGGTGTGTTCCTTCCCGGGTGGTTCTTCGCTGTAGTCAGCTCCTTGGAGCGTTTGGTAAGGCTCTTGGTCTTACATTCTGAAGGCACCGCTGGGATTCCTGGGTGTGCTTCATTAGTCAGCTCCTCGGAGCGTTTGGTAAGGCTCTTGGTCTTACATTCTGAAGGCACCGCTGGGATTCCTAGGTGTGCTTCACTATAGTCAGCTCCTTGGAGCGTTTGGTAAGGCCCTCAGTCTTACAAAGGGCTAGTTCGGGGGTTGGACCCAGACACCAGTTTGCAGCCACAGATGGTTTTATTTTACATCAGGTTCCCACCTGAGGCAGAGTAGGGTTTTGTCCCTCCTCTAGCGAGACACAGCACAGAGCTGATAGGGGGATGGGGTGTTCAGGAAAGCAAAAACACCTTGGTCGCTGGGCTGGGGCTGCCCTTCAGGCACCGAGAAGCTGAAGCGCTGCAGGAGGCAGGTGAAGAAGAGGAAGAGCTCCATGCGGGCCAGGGGCTCCCCAAGGCATGCGCGACGGCCTGTGGGTGGGGAAGGGGTTCAGTTAGTCTGGGGCCTGGGCTCTACTTCTGAAAGGAATCCTAGAGAGGGGTCAGGGATTCAGGCGCTAAAGTACCTGCTGAGAATGGCATGAAGGCCTCATGCTTCACAAAGTGGCCCTCAGCATCCAGGAAGTGTTCTGGGTGGAAGTGAAAGGGTTTCTCCCAGACGGTCTCATCCTTCAGCACCGATGACAGATTGACGACCAACCCTGTCCCCTGGTAAAAGATGACTGGTAGGAAGGTGAATTATAATAGGGGACACAAGTACCTCTATTACTAACCACATATAAGCGCACTCTTCCAGGTACACAAATTGACCCTTTGAGTTAATCCTCAGCCCGAGAGCTTCTTAGCACCTTCTCTGATCCAATGGCAGTTCCTAGTGGTAAGGCTCCATGGGTCCCCCTTTACCACCTATTTCTCTAAGCAGTGGCTCTTCCAACACACTTGACTTGTTTTCATTTTCATCTAGTACCCCAGGGGCCTGGTGGGGAGAGGGTGCACCGTCTGTGCTCTGTATCATGTACACCCAGGGTGGTCCTGGCAGCATCTATGAAATCTATGATCAGGTGGCCTGGGTGCTGCCTGGCCTCGCCTGGTAGTGGCCATGCTGGGGAAGGAGGGCCCAGGCCTACCTTGGGGATGCGGAAGCCCTGCACTTCAATGTCACGTGATGCCATGTGAGGCAGATTCACTGGGACGATGTCCCCAAAGCGCTGCACCTCGTGAATCACGGCGTTGGTGAAGGGCAGGCGGGCCTGGTCCCCCATCTCTGGGCGCCGACCCTGCCCGATCACTTCATCGATCTCCTTTTGCACACGGCCTGGACAGACAAGCACCCCCTTCAAACGGCAGGTCAGTCCCAGGGGGCTGTGCCCTGACCCTCTCCACCCGTGTTAAGGGCTGTGTTCAGGTGAGGAGGGCATCAGGTTTACAGAGGCCTGGAAAAGTTCGTGGTCTTCATGAACTCAGGCTGGAGACCCTACTGCTACTTTTCCTCCCTCTTTCTCCCATCCAGTCCCATCTGGGCTCACGCTGCACATCCGGGTGCAGGATCATGAGCAGCAGGGCCCAGGCCAGCGTGGTCGAAGTGGTCACCATCCCTGCCATGAACAGGTCACTCACAACCAGGCGCAGGTTCTCATTATTGAAGGTGCTCTCAGGGTTCCCCTTGGCCTGGGCCAGAAAGGGTGGGTTCAGGGGGTAAAGGGAGGAAGCCCCTAAATGACAACTATCTGTACCCATACACCTAGGTGCTGGGTACTGGGAGATACTGAGGCCCCACCATATCTCACCCCTCATGAGACCCACAACCCACAGCTCTTAATCCCTTCCTTAGAATCCACTCTTCACCTTTTCCACCTCAGCTAGGAAAGCACCAGTCAGGTCTTGAGGTGGCTGGCTCAAATCAAAGGTTGCCCTGTGCTCTGTCACCAGCTCATCCATCAGGGCCAAGAAGGCCTTCTGTGCAGGGAAGACCTTGGCAGCTACACCTGGGATTCTCAGGAGCACTGGGAATGCATTTAGCACCTGTGACAGCAACAGAGAGGAGAAGCTGGGAGCTGCCTGTCCCCAGTGGTCACCTGCTCCCTTCCAAGTACCAGCCTCTATACTCTCTCCTGGCCCCAGGATGCTGGAACATCCTGCCCTGGAAATTTCATGGGCTCATGGGGCTTTAAAAGCAGACAGGAGCCACAGGGTTTCACCCTCTCTGGGTCCCTTACCCTTGGCAAATTTCTCCCTTTAGTGTTGTCTTAAACTTTCCACCTCCGGGCTTTCCTCCTCCAGTGGCCTCTCCCAGATCCCCTCTCCCCATCACCCCTGCATGCCAATCCTTCTCAGCGGAGGAGGCCTTGTGCACAGAGCTGTCCCTGCAAGACTCTCTTGGGCCCCTCACCTGGGGTATCAACTCAAGGCCCTCTGTCAGAGTGTCCTCCAGCAGGTCCAGCAGCCTGACCAAGAGCGGGTCATTGTATTCGAAGCGACGCGCATAGATGAGGGAGGCAATCACATTGCATACCGCGTTGTTCACGAGGGCACCTGGGCTAAAGGGGCATCCTGGGAGCAGGGACATAGGTCAGTGAGTCCTTGTTGTCTATTCCCTTCCCACCCTGTCCATTTCTTGTGTGCAGAGTCCATCACTCACCATCCTGTTTGGCAAAGGCGACACAGAGGCAAGAGGCCTCCTCGGTCACCCACTGCTCCAGTGACTTCTTGCCCAGGCCTAAGTTACGCAGGGTGGACACGGAGAAGCGGCGCTGCTCACGCCAGCCAGGTCCATAGGGTGCCATGACCAACCCTGGTTATGATGCAGGCATATACACAATATACATATGACTAATTTTTTTCTGGCTGTGTCCTTCATGCCCCCCCCCCTCATTCTTCTCTTCCTAAGGGTAGACTCAATCCCAACACACCACACACTTAGTCTCCATTTCCAGGGTCCATTTCTAGGCTTCATCCTCAGAATTTGTTGGCATTTTCTGGTGTCCCCTGACAACATCATTGCCCCCATTAGACCCTATCCTTCCTTTGAGCACTGCCTCCCATGTCCCACCCTTATGCTTCCTCTACCCTACCATCCTTTGCCTTGTGCTCGTGGCCCGAAGCCCAGAAGCTCATTGATGGGCACTGGAGGCCGGTCTGCGGTGTCCTCGCTGTGGTTCACCAGCACCTCACGTACAGCCACCAGTCCATTGAGCACAACCACCGGGTTCCAAGCCAGCTGCAGGCTGAACACGTCCCCAAAGTGGCACCGCAACTGCAGGTGGAGGACAGGGTGCTCATCAAATATTGGTCTCTATGACATTTAAGAACCTATTCTCATTGCAGGACCCAGTCTCACTGCATAAGTCTTTGGGGACCCAGGTAGAGCAGTGCAAAGATGAGACTTGGTGCCTGTTTTGCTTTTCTTTATGGCAGTATGGATGGAACTCACAGCCTCACCCATGCTGGACAAGCACTGTACCAGTGAGCATCACTACAACCCAAGATCTGCCATCTCGATGCTGGGGGCCATGTCCTCTAAGGTCAGAGAATCACTATACATCTAGATCCCACCACCTAATTAGGACCTGCTAGAGTCACATAATCGTGCATGGGGTCCAGTGGCATCCCATTTTATAGATGATGAATCTCAGGTTTACAGAGGTGAGCAGTGAGGCCCAAATTCACAGCAGCATAAGATGGGAAGCAGCTCATGGCACCTCTCTCAACCTCAATTTCCTGATTGAAATGTTGCTCAGGTCCCTGCCCTTATTGAAAGAGCTTTCCCTGTGATTATCATCAGAATGGACATGGGGCCTACGTAACTTCCATTCTGTCCAACTAGGGGCCAAAACCACTGCAACATCCTGCTCTACTTCCTGGTCTTCATCCTCCCACACCTCTCCAATTAGAAAGTTCGAAGTGTTCCCAGGTTCGGATGTGCCCTCCCCGGGAAGCCCGTCAATCTGGTATCTCTTGGGGTATTATGTGCCTGTCCAGCCTGTAGCTCTGCCTACCACTGTCTGCTCCTGGCGGTGCAGACTGCATGATCTCTTGCTAGCCTGCACCCCAAATCCCTTACCTTGTAGAAGGAATACGGTATGTTGTGCAGGTCAAGCTGCAGCAGGTTGCCCAGCCCAGGCAGTGCCACAGGACCTGGCGGGTAGCGAGCACCCCAGCGTTGGCGTCGGTGCATCAGGTCCACCAGGAGCAGGAACACAGCCATGGCCACGGCCACCAAGAATAGCGCATCCCCGGTCAGCAGCCCCATGGCTGCCTTGCAGACCACTGGGTTCCTCTGGACACACCTGGTGGCCCTCACCACTCCAGGCACCTAGGACCAGATAGCACACCCTTACCACACCCTGGGCACGTAAACAGGTTAGTTCCTGTCTTATGCAGGAGATAAGGCTGCCCTTTGCCCAGTGCCAACCCACTCTGTTGACTCAGCTAAAGGGTAGAGGGAGTGGCTAGGGTAGAGCAGATACAAGAGAAGTTACAGCGATATTTGCCCTTCCTCTTGTCTCTAGGTGACACCCAGAGAGAGGCTCAGAGACCTGGAAAGAGATTAATGGAAGCTCACTAAATCTTTGTGCTGGGTTGGGTACTGTGGTATGGTTGAAAGTTGAAATGTGCCCTCCCCCAGGAGGCAGGTACATGATCCAGAGGAGGTATAGTAAAGTCGAGGGCTGACATGCCAAGCCAGTAGAACTTTAAGGGGAATGGGGAAAATTCATCAGGCTGGGGAGGGATGTTTCTTGCAAGCTTCATGGAGGAACTGCAGACAGACTGAAGGTCTGACCTGCAGTGCAGATCACAGCAATCTTGACCACTCTGGAAGACAGAACTTAAGATGAGGCCCAGGCCATACAGATGCCTTAGGAATCTGACGGCTGAGGAGGGCAGGATTCCTCCCTTTAGAGTATGCATGTCCAACCTTTAGGCTTGTCTAGGCCACACTGAATGAAGAAGTGTAATCTTAGGCTGCATTTAAATAGTTAACATAGTTAATGTACATAAGTAACCAAACTCCCTTTTTAATATTTTATTATAATACTAAAAAATGGGTAACAAACATAAACTAGTGCAATATTTGATACATAAACTAATTATCAATGTCTGGTTCGATGAACTGGTTGCAATTCTTCGGGACTTTCAAGGTGCTTGTCTGATCTAATTTCAGTCTTCTGATCTAAGTTTCTGATCTAATTTCAGTCTTGAAAATAGTTGTTGACAAATGTACATACTGTCAAAAGGCGACGTGAATAAGCCATGATTTCAAAGAGAGGAGTGACTGTGAACTGAGGGACATTATTCTCTGGGAAGAGAGGTCTTATAGAAGTCTGGCAAGTGTTGAGACCCACTCCACATAAATTTTGGGGAAAAATCATTTCATAGTTAAAGTATGACTATAGCTGTCTAAGGCCCAATGTTGCCTTGCCCAGAAGATGGGTATGGCACGGGGAAACATAACTCGGTTTTGCCTCCAGTCACAGCTGAGGCCTCAGGCACTCAAGGGCAGGACTACATCAGCTGAAGACTTCCTGGTTCTTTGAGAACCAAGTAGTAATGGAAGGTTTCACCTGGGGAGGGACAAGTTCCCTATCAGCTTAACTCACCCCACCTATTGTTGTAGGAATGCTCTCCTTTAGGCCCACATCAGCATGAGATTCCATTGACAAAGGATCACTGCTGCCCCCTAAGTCACCAGATACTCCCTCCAATTATTGTGTGTACCCAATGAATGATGGCTAGCTTGCAGGTCCTTGCCTTTGCCCACTCTGATGCACTGACCTCCTGGCCTCCCCATATACTTTGAAATTACACACATCTCTATTGTCTTTTGTCTTTAACCTTTGCCGTCCCCCTTTCTAGGCAACTGGAGGATTGATCGGCCACCGATAAGCAAGGAGATATGATCAAAATTTTCTTTAAATTGAACATCTGATTGCAACTCTCTGCTTTCCAAAAATTAATAAGTAAGCAACCATTTTTTTTTAGTAGTAGTGATGCTGTACATGTAATTATAACAACATTACAAAAGCTTGGTACATTTTTTTGTACTTCTTATATCACAGCTGCTAAAAAATATTTTACTGATTAAATTATTTTACAAAATAATACAACAAGCCTAAGTTTAGTAATTAAACAAGATACTACACTTGAACTTAGCCAAAAGGCTGTTTAGTAATAATAATTAAATAAGAAAACTTCCATGACTGCTTAATAACAATGAATGTCTGTCTTCACAGGAACACACACATGTTAGTAGACTGAAGTACCATTACTGGACCTTCTTACAGAGGTCACTGTTTTCTTGGTTCTTCCCTTGGGGAACTTCCCACCTGGGAAGGGAAGTCAACCTTGAGAAAAAAATTAGAAAAGATATTCAGCAAAACCCAGCCTGGCACATGAGGCTCAGCCACAGTAGGTGCTCCAGCTGAGAAAGGGAGGTGAACTGGCTGGACACAAAAAGCATCACAAACAGGAGTTTCCAGGCCTGGGCAACAGTCACTCACAGTCACAGGGAATTTGCAGGTTGTGCTCAAGGGCCCAGTCTCCTTAGCCAGACCTGCACGTCATGAGCCATAGGGACCCTGTCTGGGACCAGTTTCTCCACAGAACCAAGCAGCACATGACATCAAGACTGCACTGGAGGATAAGGACTGCAGCCTGGCTCACACTCCTAGGCAGGGGCTCCCCATATACCCAGCCATATATCATCTCCCAAAACCAAGTCACCAAAATGGACAGCTGAGAGGCATCACAGACTTTTCTTCCTCTTAAACCTTGACCAGTTAGCAAGTTCTACTAAATGCAGATTCAAAAAACTTTCAGACCCACTGTCTCATCTAATGGTCAATATTTCAGGGCAAAAGTCTGGCCTCAACCTCATGGCCTTGCCCTACCTCTGTCCACTTCAGCCCAAAGGAAGTTGCTCACACTTCTCAGAATCATCCATTCACACTGCCTGTCCCTGAAGGCTGGTGTCACCTGAGTGGACTTCCTGTGCTACTCTTAACCCAAAAGTTCACTACCCACAGCCCCTTGGCCAGAACGCAGCCATAGTAAGAGAACATTCCTTGGCTTCCTCATGAAAAAGGCCTTGTTTTTGACCAAAGATCCAGACAGAAAAAGCACTGTTTCTCTAGGGCTGCACGAGTCCAAGTTTCCTTCTGCTCTCTCTATTCAACATCTGTTTTAGGACAGCTGAGTGTGGGTCCTCTCCTCCACATTATTTGGCAGCCACGGGCAAGTCACTTAGAAGCTCAGGCTGCTTCCTCACATGGGACAATGATCCTACACTACTATCTCCCTGGATGACAGGTAGGAATTCACCAAGTAAGAACTGTTTATGAATAAATGACCCAATTTACCAAAATGTTATCGCCTCTGCTTGTGTGGAAGGAAGCAGAATGTGGTTGGACCTCCCTGCAGGGTGTTGCATGGCTTCGCATTGTTTTTACTTGTCTACACTGGGGACCTTCATCTTTTCAGCACTTATAGCAGATACAGGTCTACATATCAGGCCTGGGTGTTGCTCTTTGCCAACCATAGATGTGACAAGTGAGGCTCTGGGAAGCCCCCTTGTCAGCCAGCTTTGAAGTGACAGAGAGAGACCTCCAGTTTGATCTGTCACCTCAAGTCGAGGCAGCACTGGTGCCAGGACCCCACCATTATTGGCAGCATGCTGTCTGATGACTTACACAGCAGGAGAAATGGTGACCAGACTCAGGAAGTCCACAGGCTCAGAGACTAGCCAGACTAGGCTGTCCCTAGGCGCGCCCCCCTGCTAGACCATAGGCATCACACACACAATCAGCAGGTTCAAACTGGGCAAGTTTATAGTATAAAGATAGGACACCAAGCACACAAGAAGACTCACTTCAGTCACTGCCAACTTGATCTGCTGAGGCTACTGGCTTTTAGGACCATTCGTTCCCTCTCAAAACAACTTGTTCCAGAAGTAGTATCACACAATCTATGTCTCTGTGCTTATGGTGATATAGAACCATGGGTGATTGTTTTGAAATCCTCCTAATAACATATATAAAGCTCTTCCCACCCTGCAGAAAAACCTAAGATCTTTCAGGTAGAGCTGAAGTCAGACTTTCAGATACCAGTTTCTGTTATTTCAAAATCAATAAGCAAGGAGAATTCTAAGACTCTAGTTGATGACATGCATGCTTGACTAGTTTACAGAGATGCCCCCCAAAGCCTTTAAAATTCACAACAAAGAAAAATATGATGGACGGGGTGGACAGAATTGTGACAAAGTGCAATAGACTGATAGTTGTATATTCCAGCTGGTGGACTGTGGGCATTCACTGTAAAATTCCTCGTAGGTTCACTGTAAAATTTCTGTATGTTTCCATTTAACCTAATTGGGGTGGGGGGATGACGGGTGGTGGTCCTCAGAGATGGCCAGAAAGAGACAAACACTCCTCTCTCCATCCAAGTCTTGGGTGGACCCCAGGGCAAGAAGGAAGATACCAAGAAGAGCAGTCTCATCTGCCAGTCACTGCCTGCCCCATCAAGTCCAGAACCCTGGCATAAATGCTGCTGAAGTCCCCTGCCCCTGGCCTCCATCCTCCTCACTGGGGGTCGGAGGTCCTCAGTTTCAGGTGAGCTTATTAAATACAGCTTCCCGCATCTGACCTCATCACTTTGGAATCTGAACCTCTGGGTTCCGCCCTAGACACCTGCCCTTTAAACAGTGCGCGGGTGGTTCTGGCGTCCTAGGCTCTCACGGGGACAAAGCGACAGCGTCTCACTCCATCCTCCACAACACTTGCTGAGGGCCCTGCTGGGACCCCACCTCCTCCCAGCTTCCGGGCGGGCGGCTTCGGGAGGCTTCAGGCGGAGCCCCCACCGCCTCCACGCCTGCTGCGGGGCGCGGCCCGCTCTGAGCCCCATCTCCATCGGACGGACGGGCCGGGCCGGGAAGGCAGGTGCAGCGCCCGCGGCTCCGGGACCTCCAGGGTCCCCGCGGGGCTCGGCGGCCTGCTGCGCTCCGGGAGATGCCTCCTTGCTCTTTACTTGAGGAAACAGCGCCTCGCAGCGTCCTGAGGGAAACAGCTGCCCAGGCCACCCTTTACCTCGGGAGATCCGCGGCCCGGGCGGCGTGCAGAGACCGGTGCTGAGAGCGCTCTGAGGAGAATGCCAGCTGAGAAGGCTGCGAACCGGGAGGAGGCCCTCAACCCAAGCGTGTCGAGAGGATTTGGCTGAAGGGCCTAGGCCCTCACCGGATTTTACTTCTTCTGTGCGCCTGGAGGCCCCTGGGACCTGTAGTCCGCAAGTGTGCGCAGAGACCTCTGGGACTCGCAGTCCACCCATCTTCCCAGAGAGCCTCTCGTACTGATAAAGGGCCATAGTGTGCTCAGAGCGCACTCTGAGCAGGGGACTGCAGTGAGAAGCTTCAAGTAGTACAGAGAAGTGACTCATCACGTACAAGGAAACCTCGGTATGTTTCCTTGCTAATTTCCAGCTAATTTTTCATCAGAGACCATGGAGACCAAAAGATAATGACATAATATATTTAAGTTGTGAAAGAAAGTAAGAGTGGCAACCAAACTTTTTCCATTTGGCAAAACTGTCAAGAATGAAGGAGAAATCAAGACATTGCCAGTTAAACAGCATCGGAGGGGGTCAATTAACAGTGAACTTGCCTTAGATGAGCTGGTAGAGGACCTCTCTTGGCTAAATTGAAATTACACTAGATGGTAACTGAAAGCCATAAGGAAATACTCAACACTGGACAAGTTGACCACATAGGTGATTATAAATGTTGGCATTGGGCCAAGGATTTAGCTCAGTGGTTCTGCCACCTGCCTGGCAAAATGCAAGGTCCTGAGTTCGATCCCTGGTACAAAATAAAACACAAAGAAGTTGATATTAAAAGCATGGAAAAGATGTTCCATGCAAAGAATAACCACAAATGAATTGAGGTGACTATATCAGTGTCATAGATTTTAAGACAAAGAGATTACAAAAGAAAAGGATATCATACATGGTAAAAAGTTCAATCCAGGGGCTGGGGATTTAGCTCAGTGGTTTCACTGCCTGCTGTGCAAGTGCAAGGACCCGAGTTCCATCCCTGGTACCAAAAAAAAAATAAAAGTTCAATCCAGCAAGAATATATAATTTCAAACACATACTCGTATCCCCCATCCGATGTTTCAGCCAATGATGAACAGCATATACAATTGTTGTCCCAAAAGATTATATCACCTAGTGATGTCACAGTCATCTTACTGTGTTTAACACTCTGTAATGTTTTCAAAAAATGAATTGCCAAAGGACACAGTTCTTTGGCAGAACATATCTCCTTGTTAATTGGCACATGAATGTATGTGCCAATTTTCCTCCAAAATATGTGTATGGAGGCAAAGTGGGAGAACTGGAGGGAAAAGGAGAAAATACTAGAGTTGTGTAGCAGACATCCCTGCCCAGTACTAGCAGGCGATACGTGGCACATAATTCTTGCTTTCCATAATTCAGCTATATTGTTTTATATTGGGAGTCAGAGCGAATGCAGATTCAGTATTGCTTCTCTCCCGATGGCTGTCACAGAGTCCTAAGACCTGGTCTGTGAAGTGGCAGGGCTCAGCTGAGTTATGTGCAGCTGAGGTCAGCATGACCCCAATTAAAATCCTTTCCCTTGAATTATGGCCCCTCACTGACCCAATGGGTTGCTGGCTAATTGCACCTGGTCCCAGTACCTATTTGTTCTATCCAAGCAAGATAAACAGTACCTCCTCCCTTACAGCCCTGTTGGCACTCTCATGCCAGATGTTTGGCACTCTATCACTACATGTCTTCAAAGCATACGCTGCTCTTTTTCTTCTCACTTCTGTAATTAATAAATACTGGATGTCCTTGGGGGTCTTTCTTTGTTGCCCAGAGCAGTGTTGATCAGCCACACGACCCAGTTCTGAGTCTCCTTTCTTTCTTTATTCTTATCGCATGTGTTGTAATGTCTCATAGGAGGCACACTGCAGGGGTCTATAGTAATATCCCCTTTCCCGTTCCCTATAGAGTTGTAGTTAGAGACTTCAATAACACACTGTCAATATTGGACTGAACAACTATATATAGGAATATGACGGAAATTCAGGATTTGGACAACACTGTTGGTCAGTTGAACCTAACACATAGATGCAGAACACACCACCCAACAACTTCAGGGTACTCATCCTCCACAAGTGTGCATAGAACATTCTCTAGGACAGACCAAGCATTAGTCCAAAAACAATCTCCATACATTCTTAAAAAATAGACTCATATAAAAATATTTTCTGGCCAGTGTGGAAGAAGTATGAAATCAGTAGAAGGTAAATTGACAGATATGTGGAAATTAACCTGCATATTCTTTCCAAACAAAATTTTTTTTTGTACCAGGGATCGAACTTGGGGCCATGTGCTTGCACAGCAGGCAGGGAAACCACTGAGCTAAATCCCCAGCCACCCAAACAAATATTTTTAATTTTTTCCCTTAAATTCTTTTATTGGCAGATTTTAGGTAAACAATACATTTACATTTATCATTGGGTGCTTGTACCGCTACATGATGTATCTTGGTTCTTGTTTTTTTCCCCATTACCTGTGCACCCTTCACCTCCTCCACCCTTCACTATTTGAAACCTGCATATTCTTAAATAACCAGTGGGTCAGGGCCAAGGACTTAGCTCAGTGATTCCACCACCTGCCTTGCAAGCACAAGGTCCCGAGTTGGATCCCTGGTACCACAAAAACAAAAAAACAGAAAGAAAAGAAAAGAAAAAAACCCAATAGGTCAAAGAAGAATAGAAGATAACTTGATCGTAAACAGAAGGTCTTGAGTTTGATCCCTGGTACCAAAAAACCAAAACCAAACAAAACAAAACCTGGGCCAGGAATTTGGCTCAGTGGCACTGCACCTGCCTTGCAAGCCCAAGGTCCTGAGTTTGATTCCCAGTACTGGGGGAAAAAATAGAAAAAAACTTGAGGTGGATGGGAAGGAAAACACAGTGTACCAAAACACATTGCATCCAGGAAAGTAGGAATCAGAGAGAAATTTACAACTGCCCATACTTACGTTAAATATGAACAAAGATCTAAAACCAATAACTGAAGTATAGACTTTATTTATTTATTTATTTGTTTTTTTGCAGTACTGGGGATTGAACTCAGGACCTTGGGCTTGTGAGGCAGGCACAGTGCCACTGAGCTAAATCCCCAGCCCTGAAGTATAGACTTTAAACAACTAGAAAAAGAAGGGCATATCAAATCCAAAGGTATCAGAGAGAAGAAAATAAAGTTAGAACAGAGATAAAGGAACTGGCTGGGTTTTGTAGTCCAGATACTCAGGAGGATAAGACAGTCTGGGCAATTTAGCATGGTCTTGTCTCAAAAAGGGTGGGAGGCTGTGCATAAGGATGTAGCTCAGTGCTTTCTGGATTCAAGTCCCAGTGGAAGAGAAGGAGGGAAGGAGGGAAGGAGGGAGGGAGGGAGCGAGGGAGAGGGAGAATACAGAGTGAGAAAACAATTCAGAAAATTCATGATACTAAAATTGGTTCTTGAGAAACATTAACAAAATCGATAAACCTATTGCTAGGTAGAATAAGAAGAAAAGAGGGAAGACAACACAGATTAGACTGCAAAGTGGGGATATTGCTACAGATTCTATGAAAATAAAAAGGAATCCAAGAAAGTATTTAAAACAATTCTATAGTTTAAATTGGATAAATTCCTGGAGACACAAAAATCTACATAAACAGAACTAGGAACAAACAGGATCTCTGAATAGGTCTTACAGTACTAAAGAGATTGATTCAGCAGTAAAGATAATGTACCAACACAGAAAAGACCAGGACCATGGGGCTTCACTGGAAAGGAAACCAATCATTTAAAGCAGAACTAACACAAATGCTTGCCAAGCTTTGCCAAAAATTGAAGACAAGGAAACACTTCCTACTTCAGTCTACAAGGCCAACATTGGTCTGGTTCCAAGGCCACACAAGTATGCTAGAAGAAGAAGGAGAAGGAGAAGGAGAAGGAGGAGAGGGAGAGGGGGAGGGAGAGAGAGAATGGGAGGGAGAAGAACAGCAGACCACTATCCCTCATGAATATACATACAAAAATCAACAAAATACTAGCAAAATGACTGTAACAGTATTATCAAAAATTACAGTTAGGGATGTAGCTCAGTGATAGAGGCTTACCAAGCATTCTCCAGGCTTTGGGAATAATCACTAAAACTGCATATATACATACATACATACATATATATGTGTGTGTGTGCACACACGTGTGTAAGAATATATACATACATGCACATCTGCGTGTATACATTGTTTACCCATCACCTGGTAGAAATTATTCCTGGAATGCCATGATGCTTCAACATATAAAAATCAATCATTGCAATATACCACATTTACAAGACTAAAGTAAAAAAAAAATGATCATCTCAATTGATGCAGAAAAAGCATTTAACATCATTGCATACACATTCTTGAAAATTATCGTGTACAAGCCCTGGGTTCAATTCCTACAAGTGAGGGAAAAAAAATTACCCCTCACCCAGAGGACATGATTGCACCATGGTACACCGGAGTATCAGTGATTTACCCTCATGATTGTGTGGTTGAGTGGGGAGCTATACCTCCCTACCACTGCCCACCATCACCAGATAGTATCTGTCCACATACTGCTAGCTTAATAAAAGATCAAAACTCAAAATTTTCAGTACTGCTTCTACTGAGTGGTATCACTTTTCTACCATAAAGTCCAAAAGTCATGTCAAACCACTGTTGGAACCATGTGTACAAAGACCAGTAATCAATATAGTGTGGCACTGTTGTAAAGTAGGACGTACATAGCAACAGACAGAAGGCTTAGGAAAAACACCTTCGACAATGATATGCCACATATCAACCTTTCAATCAATGAAGAGCCACATACACACTTGGGAAGTGCTTTAAGATCATAATGAAGCTTAAAAATCTTAATCCCTGGGCATGCTGACCTCATATCATCATGTTACAATCATCTAAGATATGCAGGACAATAACATGCTGTACTGGCTGGTAGCCTAGAAGCGACATTGAGCCTCTAGATGCAATAGGCTGTATCAATGCAGTAGGCTATACTATCTACATTTGTATAAGTCCATCTTTTTGCACAAGAAGGAAAGTGTGTTCTCTGAAGGTACCGCTGACAGTAATCATTTCACCAAATATGGTGCAGCAATTGTCAACAAGGGTGCCAACACCATTCCATGAGTAAAGGATGGTCTTTCAAGAAATGGTGCTGGGAAACCTATATATCCATGTGTACAGGACTGAAGTACAGCCCTTAGCTAGCGCGCACACACACACACAAATCTTTAAATTTTAATTTGAAAGACCTGAATGCATGAGCTCAAATTATAAAAACTCTTACTACAAGAAAAAAGGCCAAAAGTTTCACCAAGTTGTGTTTGGCAATGATACCTTAGGATACCAGTGGCACAGGCAAGAAAAGAAAAAATAGACAGATTAGACTTCATGAATATTAAAAGTGTTGTGCATCAAAAGTCACCATCAACAGAGAGAAAAGGACACCCATGGAATGGGAGAAAATATTTTTTAGTCACAAATGTGACAAGACGTTAATATCACAACATTACAGAATAACAAAAACAAGATAACGCAATAGAAAACTGAGAAAAGGACATGAATTGACATTTCTCCAAGGAAAATATACAGTGTGGCCCACAAGCAAATGAAAAGACCCTCAATATCACTCATTACTAGAACAATGAAAACGAAAAGCACAATGAGATGCTACCTCACACCCATTCTCATGCCTTTTTTCAAAGAAATAATAGAAAACATGAGTAGGGATGTGTGGAGGCTGTGGATGCTTATGTACGCTTGATGAGATTATCAAATGGTAAAGACACGGTGGGAAAAAGTAGAGTGGTTTCTCATAAAACTAAAAAGAATTCTCATATGACCCAGGAATTCCCATGCTCATGCACATATCCAAAAGCATCGAAGGACAGTCTCTGAGAGGTCAGTGCACATCCAGGACCACAGCAGCATCTTTCACTATGGCTGAGAAATGGAGGCAATACAAGTGTTCGTTGATAGAGGGGTGGGTAAATGCCCTTGTGTGTGGGTGTCATCCCACGACCCCAGCTGGTTTCTGTCTCTGATAGACTTGAACCATGAAACACTGTATTTCCTCCGCATATGCACCAGTGACAAAGGGAAATATATTAATCAAGCCCAGTAAGAACAATTATAAAATATGATGTAATGAGTGTATTTGAGTGGAGTCTCTCAAATACTGGATCTTATTGTGCTGCACATACTTCTCATGATATGCTGTGAGCTGACCACAGCCTCCAGGATGAAATGAAGTGATGTAGGGGGGAAGAGCACTCTGAGGTGGCGTTAGGCTACTCTTGACCTTCTAATGTCAACCCAGCACTGTGACAGAGCAACAGTTGGTCAGATAACCAAGCGATCCGCAAGTCCATATCCAATACAGCAAGAATGTGCTGGACAAAGGTACCATTCATGTTCTTAATGAGCAAGGTGGAGGAAGGAGGAATGAGATTGATCAGGCTCAGTGTCACTCACTATTTCAAATTCACAAATTGTTTATTTCTGAAATTTTCATATAAGATTTTCAGACTGTGTTTCCCCCTCTTAAATGAACCAAGAAAGGAGAAACGTGAGGGAATGTGAAGACTACTGCATATTCATATCTGCTCCAAGATGAAGGAATTTTGAAGATATTATCTCAAGTGAAATAAGCCAGTCAAAAAAGACGAATAGTGTAGAATTCCACTTTGAAGACTTTCCCATAAGGGTCAAATTAACAGAAAGAGAAAGTAGAATGGTGGTTTCCAGAGGTAGGGAAGGAGGGAACGAGGGTTATTATCTAAGGGGTTTAGGGCTTCAGTTTTGCCTGATGAAGAGAACTGTAGATGGACAATAGTGCTTTTTGTACATTATTAGTATATTTGATGTCAACGAAAAGTACACCTGGAAATGGGTAAGATGGGGCTGGATGTGTTGCTCAGTGGTAGAATATCTGCTGACTGTACCCAAGGCTTTGAGTTTGACCCTCAGCATGATATAAAAAGAAAAAAAGTGTGGTGGAGGAAGATTCTAATTTTTTAGTAGGTGTCATGATACAATGAAACAAAATAAGAGAGCTACTCACACAGCTGTGATCCTTTCGCTGTGAGAGCCAAGGGGGCAAAACTGTACATTAGACTCACCATGGCAGGCTCAGGGTGTTGGATCCTGCATGCGCCAAAGTAAATGCTTGACTCCTGGTGGGGAGGAGGGAAACCTTCCCCAAGGCCTTAGACCATTCTTCCCGATAAGGTGGTCTTGGAAGAGCCATACGAGAAACGCCACAGGTTACGCCAGCAGGGTGCTCTAAGTGGGGCCTTGGACTACCTCCATATGACCCAGAATGGATGGAAACTGAGTCCTTGAGGTCAGCCATGTTGGTGCACCAAGCCAATGGGATGGACCTCAAGAAAATCCCTGGACGTCAAAGTTGGACTGCACATGCCCTGATAAGCAGTGACCACTACGTGAGTCACCCTTTGTGGCTAGGAGAACTGATCATCTGGGTGACGCTCCTCAGACAGCACAGCTGAATGCTTGTGTCTGTCTTCTTGGACTCCACCCCGTGTGCCTTTAAATGCAGAAGATTTTTTGATGTATATTGTGTGACTGTAATAAACCATAACATTAGGCTGGGGATTTAGCTCAGTGGTTCTGCTGCCTGCCTCAAAGGTGCAAGGTCCCGAGTTCCATCCCTGGTACCAAAAACAGAAAACAGAAAACAAAACAAACATCACATTGAGGATAAGAACATTTCTAGTTCTACTGTATTTTCTAGCTACTCACTGAACCTGATGGTGATCCTGGGTACCACCAACAGCATCTGGCAGCCCACCAGGGTCTCTGTTCATTTCCAAGAGAAACTCATTCACACTCAGCCCCACTGACACCCATGGAGCCCAGACTGCAGCCTAGGGTTTGCCACCAACTCAGCAGCCAGTCTTGGGTCTCCATGGGTGACACGGGGTGGGCTGTCACTTGCTGAGCCTCAGTATACACATTTATCCTGTGTTGACTCCAGTGATCAGGTCAGGATGAATAAGGCAGGGAATCGAAGCTGGCTTTAATCAGGTGGATAAAAGCATCACATATAGGGAGGATTGGACACAGACACTGAGTAAGAGTCACAGACTGGTTTATTATACATCAAGTCTCCCATCCAGTGGACAAGCAGAGGGCATGGTGCCTCTTCTAGCGGGATACAGCACAGATCTCGTAGGGGGATGGAGCCACAAGGGGTAAAGACATCCCACGATCACTTGGCTGGGGATTCCCTTTGGGCACAGAGAAGCTAAAGCGTTGCAGCAGGCAGGTGAAGAAGAGGAAGAGCTCCATGCGGGCCAGGGGCTCCCCAAGGCATATGCGGGGGCCTGTGGGTGAGGACAGGGATCAATCAACACGGGGCCTGAGCTCCTCCCCACCAAGGCATCCCGGAAGGGGACAGGGAGCCTGGTGCAGTACAATCACCTGCAGAGAATGGCATGAAGGCCTCACGTTTCACAAAGCAGCCCTCAGCATCCAGGAAATGTTCTGGGTGGAAGTGGAAGGGCTTCTCCCAGATGGTCTCATCCTTCAGCACCGAAGACAGGTTGATGAAAAGTATTGTCCCCTGGCAGAAGACGCATGGGATGAATGTGGACAGGGATAGAGGGCACAGGAAGCCTGTCACATAACATTCATAAGCACACTCTATGAGGCACACAAGGCTGTGGGATACAGAGTCACAGGGACCCTTTCAATCAACCATTAATCCCAGAAGCTTCACGGGACCACGCCTCATCACATGGAGAGGCTCCAGGACAAAGATCCCATGGGTCTCTACACTCCTACTGTTTTCATGTGCACAGGATCCTGCAACAACTCACCACTTGGGTTAGTTCATCCTCCAAATATGCTGGGGGATGAGTGGGGACAGGACTGCATTGTGTTCAGCACTACATACATTCAGGCTGGGCCTGGCAGCACCACTGGAATCCAAAGTCAGGTGGCAGAGTCCTTCCTGCTGGGGAAGGAGGGCCCCAGGCCTACCTTGGGGATGAGGAAGCCCTGCACCTCAGTGTCACGGGACGTCATGTGGGGCACACTCATTGGGACGATGTCCCCAAAGCGCTGCACCTCGTGAATCACGGCGTTGGTGAAGGGCATGTGGGCCTGGTCCCCCATCTCTGGGCGCCGCCCCTGCCCGATCACTTCATCGATCTCCTGGTGGACTCGGCCTGGACAGACAAGCATCGCCCCGGCACGTCAGCCCCTGGAGACTGCGCCCCAACCCTCTCCACCCGTGTGTTAAGGGCTGTGTCCACGTGAGGACAGCGTCACTCTTTCCAGAGCCTGAGCCAAGTCTCTGCTTTGAACCATGCATGGGTTTCCCAATGAGCTTGGGGACCCTGTCACCACTTCTCCTCCCTTGACCTCCCATCCATTCCAAGCCAAGCTCACACTGCACATCCGGGTGCAGGATCATGAGGAGCAGGGCCCAGGACATTGTGATTGATGTGGTCACCATCCCCGCAGTAAACAGTTCAGATATGACTAGACGAAGGTTCTCATCATTGAAGCTGCTCTCGCTCTTCTCCTTGGTCTGAGACAGGCAGACAGGGTAGCCTCAGTGGGAAGTGAGAGGAACTGCCAAAATGTCCCCCACTCTACACCCCTCAGCCCAGGTGCTGGGTCACTGGGAGGTGCTGAGGCCCCACCTTGCCTAATGCCTTCCAGAATATTTGGCTCACAGCCCTAATCCTTTTTCTCACAGCTGCCTCTTACCTTATGCACCTCGGCAAGGAAAGCATCAGCCAGACCTCGGGGTGGCTCATCTGGGTCCCAGGTTGTCTTGTGCTCAGTCAATAGCTCGTTAAGCAAGGCCATGAAGGACCTCTGTGCAGGGAGGACGTTGGCAGCCACCCATGGGATGTGCAGGAGCACTGGCATTGAGTTCAGTACCTGTGACAGCACAGACGCAGCTTGGGTGCTTCCTATGCTCTATACTCACATGAACTAGTCGTCTCAGATCCAGCCTCTTCCTGATGCTTCCACTGTGCCAGCATCCAAGCTCTCTCGTAGTGCTGAGTTGCCACATGGGACATCCCACCACGGAAACCTCAGGACCTTGTATGGTTTCCAACGTGGACACAGCCCCTTATACTCTCTGGGGCCCTGAACCACAGCCACCTCTCCCATTACTGTTGTCTAAGATTTGCCACCATCAGACCTTTCTTCCCGCAGTGACCTCTCCCTGACACTTTCTTCCCATCCTTCCTGCATGCAAATTATCCTCTCAGAGCCCTTCTGCAGGAAGCTGTCCCTCCACAGGCACCACTGGACCCTCTACCTGAAGCAGCAAGCCACTGTCCTCTCTCAGGGCATCCTCCAGGAATTTCAACATCCTGATGAAGATCGGGTCATTGTACTCAAAGCGGTGCGCGTAGATGAGGGAGGCGATCACATTGCACACAGCTTTGCTCAGCAGGGCACTGGGGTTAAAGGGGTGTCCTGGGAGTAGGAATGCATGTCATGATGTTGCCCCTTCTCCCTGTCACTTGTGTGCAAAAGTGGGTCAGGCCATCACTCACCGGCATGGTTGGCAAAAGCATCACAGAGGCAGGTGGCCTCCTCGGTCACCCACTGCTCCAAAGACTTCTTCCCCAGGCCAAGGTTGCGCAGGGTGGACACTGAGAAGCGCCGCTGCTCACGCCAGCCAGGTCCATAGGGTGCACCAATAACCCCTGGAATGGGAGCATGTGTCAGGTACCAAGAGTACTAGCCTGTGCCCTAGGATCACACCCTCACTCCTGTCTTCCTTTGTGTACCAGCCGACAGCTCATCTGCCACAAACTTTGTCTCCACCATGTGCACTAGCTACTTCTCCAGGGTTCATAGCCAGAAGACAAGGATTCCCACTGTCCCTTGAGCATATTACCACACCCACAGAGCCCTGTCCTTCCTTTAGTCACTGCCCCCAAGGTTCTGCCCCGATGCCATCTGTACTCTGTCCATCTTTACCTTTGGCTTTCGGCCCAAAGCCCATTAGTTCATTGGTGGGCACTGGTGGCCGATCTGAGGTGTCCTCACCGTGGTTCACCAGAGCCTCCCGCACAGCCACCAGCCCATTGAACACAACCACTGGAGTCCAGGCAAACTGCAGGCTGAACACGTCCCCAAACTGATGTCGAAGCTACAGGTGGAGGAGGGTCAAGGCGCCTGTGGAGCTGGGATTCCTGCCAGAATGCAGGACCCAGTCTCCCTCCCAAGACAATGGGACCCAGTCGAAGCAGTGCAAGGACCAGCTCTATAGTTTCTTTTCTTTTTCACTTTATGCTAATGAAGGTGGCACTCAGGAGCTCATCCATGCTAGACAAGCACTCTAGCCCCACTGGTGCCCAACATCTAGTCTCTGAATGCCGGGATCACATGTTCTCAAGTTCAGAATAATCACTGTAGATCTAGATCTGACCACGGAGCTATGACCCGGGCAGAGTCGAGAAACTGTCAGTGAGGCTCATTTGCTTCCTATTTTTCATATGAGGAAACTGAGGTTCACAGATAAGAGTAGAGAGGGCCAGGACCCCAGGGCAGCCAAGGATCTGATGCTGGTCACAGCTCCTCTCGCAAAATCAATTTCCTGATTCAAATGCTGCTTAAGACCCTCGCCCTGCTCCTCCACCCCCACCTCCGATGTCATCAGAAGTTACTTGGGTCCTAGGAAACTTAAGTCCAGAGTGTTCTCTGCCCCGGTAGAGTCTTCCCCAAGACAGGTTCTCTACTTCCCTCCTGTTGGGGTGCCAGGTCCTTGCCTAGCCTGAGGCTTCACCCACAACCTGCTATCTGCTGTTAGGGGTTCACAGGACCTTTGTTGCTCTCCACCACCTCCCTCACCTTGTAGAAGGAGTACGGCAGGTTCTGGAAGTCCAGCTGCAGCAGGTTGCCCAGGCCGGGCACTGGCATGGGGCCTGGTGGGTAGCGAGCAGCCCAGCGTTGGCGCCGGTGCATCAGGTCCACCAGGAGCAGGAAGACGGCCACAGCTATGGCCACCGACAACAGTGCGTCCCCATTCAACAGCCCCATGGATGCCTTTCCGACCACTGGGCTCCTCGGTACACACAGCCTTTCACTACTGGAGTCACCTGGAAGCAGACAGCTCACTCTATCACCCTCTGTGTATTTGAACAGGTTGGCTGTGCTGTTATAAACCAGCTAAGGCTTCCCTTTGCCCTTTCCTGTGAGACAGCGTGATTTGTTGACTGTGTAGCCAGAGGGTGCAGGGAGGGGCCTGGGCAGAGCAGCTACGCAGGCTCTTGCCCGTCCTGCTTCTTTCTGTTGATACAAAGGGCAAGGTAAGGACCTGGGAGGAGAGCTCCACGAAACCAGACACACTGGTTATGTGGGCCACGGTGAGAAGATGACGGGTGGATCGTTGCTTCAAGAAGCATAATTAAAAGCTGCTGGAACTCAGAAAGCTGAGACAAAACCAGCAGAATTTTGGGGATGTGGGATGGTATCTCAAGGTGGAGTACGACTATCACAGAGCCTTTGTGGAGAATGCTGCTGTCCAACAGGAATGGACTGGGCTCCAAGAATTCTCAGCACACCTCCAGCTGGTACAGCAGCTTTCTGGCCTATCTGACTGGGCCACAGAGAAACGGGTCACTGTGCGCCTATTCTCCAGTCAAAGCACACAAGCACACTAACATACAGGGAACCTGAGCTTGACCACCCTCTAGGACAGAAACTAAGACCTATTCCCAGGATTGGGATGCCTGAAGAATCTCAGCCCTAAGGAGTGCTCACATCAGGCCTCCCTCATGAGGAGCACAGATTCTTCACGTTAGAAGATGAGACAGCTTGTGCAGCGGAGTCATGGAAGTTAAAGTTTCTTTTCCTTTTTGATTTAACCAACTCTTTGCTTGCAAAGACAGAAGACTCTTGACTCCTCACTTAGACTCACAAATAGAAGGCTCTACCTTCTATAGAACCCTCTACAGGAGGTCACTATACCCTTGTTTCAAGACTTCAGGGATCAGTAGATCCATCTGGAAAGCCAAGTCACCTTGAAAAGAATTCAGAAAGAAGTACTGCAAAACCCAGCAGGGCCAGGTGAGGCTGTGTGACAGTGGGTGCTCCAGCTAGACAAAGGGAGGTGAGTGGGTTGAGTACAGAGACTTTTAGGGTCGTATGGTGGTGGGGCAGAGTTTTCCAGGCCTGGGATAATAGTCATTCATACTCACAGGACTAGGAGGTCGTGGCCAAGGGCCCTGTCTCTCAGCTCATGGACTACAGGGATGGGGTTTTAGAGCAGTTTCTCCCCACATCCAACCAGTACATGAAGTGTGGACTGCACCAGTGGGTAAGAACCAGAGTGTGGCTCTCTCTCCTAGGCAGGGGCTCCCCTTCTCACCGTCACTATTTAAATTTGCAGCATACGAGTCAACAGAGTGATCGATTGAGGGGCCTAACAGACTTTTCTCTTCCCCTACACCTTGACCAGTTGGCAAGTCTCAGCAATATCATGGTTCATAAAGCCCTTAACCCCACTACCTCATCTAATGCTCAAGATTGAAGAGGAAAAGTCTGAGCTCAGCCTCATGGCCAACAACTATCACGGCCAACCCCAGCCCCACTAGACCGCAACACCAACTTTTCCCAAGCATTTGTGAGTCCGTGTGTATTTGTGTTAACTTCAGTGGTGCTCCTAAGCAAAAAGTCCACTATGCCCAGGCCCTCAGCCAGAACACAGCCACAGCCATAGCCACAGAACATTTACTGAATTCCTCAAGAAAGAAAGATAATAAAGCAGAACATCTTGTTTATGAGTCATGGTAAAAAACACAGAGAAAAAAAAAACACAGAGAAAAAAATCACTATGGTTCCAGAAGCCAAACTTTCCATTCTCCTCTGCCTTTGACCCTTGCTCTTTCAGTGCAGCTGGGTGTGCAGGCCACTCTGCACGATATGGCAACTCTGGGCAAGTCACATGGAAGCTTGGCCACTTCCTTAATGGAGGGACAATTGTGTCTGTTACTACCTCTCTGGGTGATAGCTGAGTATTGGCCCAGTAGGTACAAAGTACAGACAAAGATCCACAATGCAGGGAAATCTCATTCACCAACTGGTGTGGCTCTTGTTCTTAGTCATGTTCACATTCATCCTGAAGCCCTAAGAGGTTAGAATTCTCCTCAAATCCCACCACGGTACCTTGCTCTCTGCTCTACCTATTCCTTCTGCCCTACCCTCTCTCTCTCCTTGAAGCAAAAGTCCAAACAGAGGAACCAGATCTGGATTCAGAAGGAACTGACACGTACTTAACGGATTATGTGCCAAGCACATTTAGTTTTTACAGAACTCTCAGAATACTTCCTTGCGGTAACAGTGCACACTGCTGGATCCCCAGGGACAGACCAAGCAGGAGCTCACAGAACCCACAGATCAGGAGCCTGAGAAGGTGACAAGAAATATTTCTGAAAAAATAATCCAATATTTCAAGAACACATCAAACTGTTTTAGTGAGAAGAATCAGAATGTTTCTGTGCCTCTTTAATCTCTGTTACATGGCTCTTCACTGTTTTACTTTCTCAAAAGACTGTGAGCGTGGTTTCAGCACTTACACTGGATAAGGCCTTGTTCTGGACTGGGTGTTGCTCTGCATCTACCACAGATGTAGTACACGAGACTCTAGGAACACAACTCCCTCATCAGATGGCTTCAGGTGACAGAGACAGGCCTCCAGCTTGGCCTGTCAATTCCAAGGCCTGGCAGTAGTGGCCAGGACCCACCATTGTCACCACAGCACTGGCTGATGACTTACACAGTAGGAAAGACTGGCTAAGGGGCCACCTAGACCTGTGTCTCTCTTCCCCTCCGCTTTGCAGCACTGTACTGTACTGCAGCCTTTCTTTCGGATAACGGGGATCGTACTCGGGACCTTGCACTTGCAAGGCAGGTGTGGTGCTACTGAGCTAAATCCCCGGCCCTCGAAATCCGTTTTTTCTTTTTTTCTGGTACCGGGAATCGAACTTGGGTCCTTTTGCTTGCGAGGCAGGCAAAGGAACCACTGAGCTAAAAGCCCGGCCCTCCAAATCCTTTTTTATACTTCAGATCCAGGATGCTCCCCAAAAGTCTCAGGTGTTCAGAGCTTGGGCTTTTCAAGGTGTTTGGATCATGGGGGTCCTATATTCATCAGTGGATTGAACCACAGAAGAATCATAGCTTTAAGAATCTATAGCTTTAAGAAGAATCCATGCTGTTAAGAGATCAGGCCTGATCTGAAGAAGAAAGAAAACTGGGATTGTGACCTGGAAGAGCATGTGTTCATCCCTAGCTCTTCTCTTCTGTCTCAGGTTCCACACTGCCATGATGCAAGCAGCTTTTCTCTGCCAACCCTTCCACCATGACTTTCCTGCCCAACAGACAGCAGACTATGCACTGAATTCTCTAAAACCTGTGAGCTGAATAACCCTCTCCTGCTTTCATTTATTGTTGTACAGTAATGGGCACAGGGAAAGGGAAAAAAGACAGCATCTGAACAACATCGAAGCTGAGAGAATACTGACTGGGCAGAAGTGGAGATAGAAGTCTCCTGGGGGGCCCTTGAAATCGGCATGTTTCCATATTGGGCAATCTACTTCCAGGTTCCCTCAGGGGAACACAAGGCCTCCTGCAACAACCACTCCACTGGTTCTCCTCTCTCCTCCCTTCTAAGGACCACTGCCTCATGTAGAACTCCCGCCTGGGATTTAGCTCAGTGGTGCCGCCACCTGCCTTGTCAGCACAAGGTCCTGAGTTCAATCCCTGCTACCAAAAAAACAAATAAACCACTCATGCAGAACTCCCCCTACATTCTGCCTCCGCACAGGTATGCCTTTCATGTCCAGGACAGAGACAGCAACACAAAATGTCATGACTTTCTTTTTAACTTAATGTTCAAAAGATCTCACTGTATATTCCAGGATGACCTTGAATTCACAGCAACCTTCCTGTCCCTGCCTCCTGAATATTGAGATTATACACACCATGTCAAGCTTTGAAAATATCTGTTTCCCTAAGTGTATCCTCTATAAGTAAAAATATAATCCTTCACATGAAACAGTGTTTTCGACAATGGAGATGCATTGTTTGGGGCCTGTCTCTTCCCTTTCAGCCAAATGAATAGGGCGAGGGGTTTATGGTTTGTAGCCATGGAAGAAAATACCTGGACCAAGGGACTCAAAGCCTCTATTCATCAGCACTGTGAGCTTGACAGCAGTGCTATGCAGCCCTATTCCCCTAAAGCTTAGAAATGACACACAAAACTAGTAGATTCACACTGGTTACATTTATACTGTAAAGACCTGACACAAAGCATGTAGGGTGAGGAGTCACTTCAGCTCATGCCTGTATGATCTGCTGAGGCTACTTTGGGATCCCTCCTTTCAGTCCCTCTTAACACAATTTTGTTTCCTAAAGTATCATTCAAACATTCTATGCCTGTGCTCTTAAGGTAAGCCTATAACCATGGCCAGTTTTTAAAACTTCAACAGCATATGCAAAGCTATTCCCACATGTCAGAGGCCCATCCTAAGAAAATCTGCTAAAACCCTTTGCATCTCATACTGGGAGGAAGAAAGACTTTTAAATATCTAGGACTTTTCTCACTTAAAAATCAGTAAGAAAGAAGAGTTCTGAGACTCCAGTTGGTGGTGTACATGCTAGAGTATTTCAGGGAAGAAATATACAATTAACTTTGTCTTGCATAAACATAAAAATGATGAACAGGTGAGTGAACAGAAACTTGATAAAGTAGAACCACCTGTTAACTATGTATTCCAGCTGGAGTCTGTGAATGTTCTCTGTAAAATAACTTACATGTTCACTGTAAAATTTCTGAATGTTTCAGATGTTTCCTAATAGAGCAAGGAGGGGGTATTTCTTCTGCGGTGGCCAGTGACTGCGGGTGTGTTTTCTGAGGAGGACATAGGACAGCAGAAAACTAGCACTCCTCTCTCTGCCCAGTCTTAGGTGGGTCCCAAGGCAAGAGGCAAGGTTCCAAAAGAGCGGTCACATTTGTAGACACCACCTGCCCACATCAGGCCCCAGAATGCATGCAGTACTGGGATAAGTGCTGCCCATGCCCGGTGGCCCGGGCCTCCATCCTCCCTGCCCTGGATCCGATATTCTCACTTCCAGGTGAGCCCGAGAATTATCTGTGGAGATTGTCAGACACAGCTCCCAGGCCGCATCCTCTAACCGGCGCATCAGAACCTCTGGGGATGCCCCCCAGCAAATTGCCCTTTAAACATTGCCCAGGGAAAATAAGAACCAAGATACATCATGTGAAGGTACAAGATCCCAATGGTGAATGTAACTGTATTGTATACCTGAAATGTACCAATAAACTTAATGGAAGAAAAAAAAAGCTAGTTGGAGGAAAAACAAAAAACCCCAACATTGCCCAGGTGTTCTGGTGAACCTAAGGCCAAGGATCACAGGGCGACAAAGCGACAGCGACACTTGCCGGGCGGCCCAGGAACCCGAACTGCACGGCAACAGGAAGCCTGGCCCGAGGCTGGGGCAGCGCCCGCGGCTCGGAACCACCAGGGTCCCCGCGGGGCCGGGCGGGCTGCTGCGCTCGGGGAGCCTCCTCCGGCTCTTCCTCGGGAAACAGCACCCAGCGCTCCCTCCACGGCCTGCGGGATACGGAAGCACGGCGGGCTGAGGACACGGCGAGGCTGGCGGACCCCACTTCCGCCTGTGCCCAGGCGCAGGATGGCTCGCGCCCCCGAGGAGGCCGAAGCCACAACCCCGCGTCGCGGTGTCTCGGGATGACAGGCCTTGCCTAGCCTCCCGGGTCGCCTTTTACCTCGACGAGACTAGCAGCCGGAGCGCTGGGAAAAGACTGAAGCTTCCGGGCTCTACTAGAAGGATGCTGGCTGAGGAGGAGCCTTGGAGGGAGGTTCGACCTCATGCCGCTCCCAAAATCCTCTGGGACTTGTAGTCCCTAGCGTGCGCAGAGCCCTCTGGGAATTGTATTCCAGTAGGCCCTCCCAGCGGAAAACCTGCCGTAAGAATTTTTAAAGCAGTAAAGAAGTGACTCATCTCATGAAAGGAAACCTCAGAGTAATAGCCAATTTCTCATCACTGATGATGGAAACCAAAAAACTATACGATGGCATATTTAAGTACTGAAAGTAAATAGACCGCCATCCAAACTTTCTGTATGTCGCCAAAGTATCCATTCATGAAAAAAGAGAAATCAACATTTAGAGTGAAACGAAAGTTGAGGGAGTTCATTCTCAGCGGACCTGCCTTGGAATATGTTGTAGAGGGAACTCTGCAGGTTGAAATGAAATTACTGAAAACCATAGAAGAAATAGCACTGCACAAGGTAGCAATGCAGGCAAATATAAGAGTCAGCATTGTTGAACTTTGGGTTAGTTTCTTCTCATTTTTACCCCTATATAATTGAAAACATGCATAAAAGTTTTACACATCTACGGTAGTAAGTGTATACTGAAAACAGGTGTAATGTGGATCATTAACAATATAATGATGAAGGGATTGAAATGGTTATGAAGAGTGAATTTGTAAAATATATAACATAAATTATTGAAGCTGAGCTCACACACCTGTAATCTCAGGAGGCTGAAACTATAGGATCAGAAGTTCAAGCCTCAACATGTGAAAATGAAATTACAAACAACAATTCCATGTAAAATATCATCGAAAACAACGAAATTTGTCAGTGAAAGATGTGCACAGTGAAAACTAAAACACTGCTGAACAAAGTTAAAGACAATGTCGATAAAGATTTTAGGAATTAAAATTGAGAAATTAAAGAAGAATGAACCAATGAAAGCATTTTTTATTGTTCATGGAAGGGATAAAATATTCTTCACACATCCAAAGAACCCAAAGCAATCTACACGTTTAGTACAACTCCTGTCAATATCCCAGCACTGCTTTTTGCAGAAATGAAAAAATGCTTTCTAACCTTATGGAGCGTCAAAAGGCCCCAAACACACAAAACAATCTTGATAGAAGGGTAGAAGTCTCACACTTCCTGATTTAAAAACAGTACAATCGGGTCCGGGGATTTAGCTCAGTGGTTCTGCCGCCTGCTCTGCAAGCACAAGGACCCGAGTTCGATCCCCGGTACCAAAAAGTAAAAAAATAAAAACAGTACAATCAATGTCCTGATCAATGTCCTCCTAGGCCCAGCGTGAGTTTAAAATGCATTGAATGCTTCTCACTTAGTGCACATGACAGCACCTCAGCACACTGTAAGTTCCAGTGATCCATCCTGGTGACCACGTGATGTACTTGAAGCTGCAGCCATTGCCACCGCCCTGCATGATCAGAAAGTGTCCTAGTGCATATTGGTAGCTTAGAAAAGGGGCAAAATTCAAAAAGTGAAGTACAGTTTCTAAAGAATATGTACAGCTTTTGCATAATCACAAAATCCAAGAACAGTTGTTTGGGAGCATCTGTACAAGATTACAGTTATTAAAAGAGCGTGGTACTGAAATAAAGGAAGTCATATGTACCAGTGTATGTACGGGATTCCTAGGAATAAACTCTGATGGACAATCACATGCTGCATAAGAATGATTAAATGAAAAACAGGCCACATACCCATGAGTGTTCTCATAAGATTTTATGGAGCTAAAAACTTCCTATGGGCAAGTAACATAATACTCATTGTGTTACAATTGCCATCAGCATTAAGTACAGGAGGAAGCTCTAATCCTAGCACACTGGAATGCTGAGGCAGGAGGACCACAACTCTGAGTAGCACCTAGGGAACCTAGCAGGACCCTGTCTCAAAACAAAAAATGAAAGGGCTGGATATGTAACTCCATGCAAAAGCTTGGGCTCAATGCCTAGTAACATGTTAAGGAGGAGGAGCAGAAGGAGGAGGAGCAGGAGGAAGAGGAGGAGGAAGAGGAGGAGGAAGAGGAGGAGGAACTGGAAGAGGAGGGGAAGGGATGGGAGAAGCAGTCCTATAAGAATTTGAAACTTAGGACCAACAGGTTCTACCATGTAACCGAGGTGTGAGTGGGCTATACCATCTAGGTTTGTGTATGTGCAGTCTAGGATTTCACTGGGCTAATAACTCTCCTGATGATGCTCTTCTCAAAATGTATCCCTTACAGGAAGCACCTCACAACTGTTTAGGGCCAAATGATTTTCAACAAGTTTGCCAACACCATTCTATTGGGAAAGAACAGTCTTTTCAAGAAATACTGCTGTGGATTGAAATGTATAATAGATCATGTGAAATAGGAAGAAAAGGTGCATTGGGGAAGGGGAAGTGGGAAGGGTAGGGGAAAGGAAAGAAAGGAATGGAATTAATACGAGAAAATGAAAAAATGGAAACGTCTTTGTAAAAGAGAAGGGTGGAGGGGTTCAAGGGAGAGCTGGGGAATGGGGAAAAAAATAAGAATCAAGATATGTTATGTAAAGGTACAAATCTCCAACGATGAATGTCATTATATTGTATACCTAACATGTACCAAGAAAATTAATTTAAAAACAGAAATACTGCTGAGAAAGTGGATATCCACATGCATATTAATGAAGTTCAAACCATAGCTAGCCGCATACTCAAAAATTAACTTTAAATTAGTCAAAGCCTTGAATGTATGTGTTCAAACTCTAAAAGGAAACATAGCACAAAAGCATCATCACAGTGAGACTGGCACTATCATCACAGGCAGGATACCAGAGACTCAGGCAAGAAGGTAAAAATACACGAATTGGACGTCATGAGATTTAAAAACTGTTGCTCATCTGAAGTCACTATCAACACAGGAAAGAGGCAATCAAATGGCAGAAACTGTGAGAAAATAATTTTAGGCCATATATGACAAGAGAGTAACACCTGCAATATATTTTTTAAAAACAAACCTAGAAAACTCCACTTGAAAATGAACAACAGACTTGAACACACAGATTTCTGAAAACAAAATATACAAATGGCCAACATAACCATGACAAGACGCTGAACAGCACTCATCATTAGGAAAATGAAAGACAAAACCATAATGTAATGCCACCTCCCGCCTGTTAGGATGCTTCCATCAAAAAAATAAGCACAATTGTGATTAAAAACAGCATGGTACTGGAATAGATTAGAAGATGCAGAAACAACTCCAGACATACTCAGCCACCTCATCTTTGACAAAGGACCCAACCACCCTCATTGGAAGAGAGATAGCCTATTTAATAAATGGTGTTGAAAAAACTGGATTTCAACCTGCCAAACATTAAAACTAGACCCATACCTGTCACCATGCACTAAAGTAAGATCAAAGTGGATTAAAGATCTAAATATTAAGACAGAAACACTAAACTTGCTGGACGATAAGTTAGGTAGAACTCTTGAAGATATTGGCATAGGAAAACACTTCGTGAACAAATCCTCAGTAGTATGGGAACTAGCACAAAGAATCAACAACTGGGATTTCATCTTATTAAAAAGCTTCTGCACTGCAAGAGAAACCACCAACAGAGCTAAGAGACAACCTACAATGTGGGAAAAAAATTTTCGCAGCTGTACCTCAGACAAAGGTCTACTATCAAGAATATATAAAGAATTGAAAAAATCAGACCCCCCCAAATTCAAAGACCCAATTAAAAAATGAGCATCCGAAATGAATAGACATTTCTCAAAGAAGTAAAAGCAGCAAATAAATATATGAAAAAATGTTCAACATCACTGGTCATTCGAAAGATGCACATGAAAACAACACTGAGATTCCACCTCACCCTACAAAGAATGGCTGCTATCAAGAAATCAACCAATAGCAAATGCTGGAGGGGGTGTGGAGAGAAAGGAACCCTTCTCCATTGTTGGTGGGAGTGCAGACTGGTGCAACCACTGTGGAAATCAGTATGGAGATACCTCAAAGAACTAGGACTAGAAGTCCCATTTGACCCAGCTATTCCCCTGCTGGGTATCTTCCCCAAAGAATTAAAAGAATCATACCACAGTGATATATGTGCACCCATGTTCATAGCAGCACAGTTTGTAATAGCTAAAGCTTGGAAACAGCCCAAGTGCCCATCAACTGGAAACTGGATAAAGAAGATGTGGTTTTTTTATAAAATGGAGTACTACTCAGCCATAAAGAACAAGAAAGTAGAGACATTTATAGCTAAATGGATGCATATTGAGGATATACTCTTAAGTGAAATAAATAGGACACGTGTGTAAATAATGAATAGTTCCTCTAGTGTGAGACACTGAAAATGTAAATAAGGATTAAAATATTAAAATGAATAATTGATAATTTGAAATAGGAAAAGGTCCAAAGGTGTAGGAGTGGTGGGAGGGAAAGAAGGGAAAGGAAAAAATATGAGAAAAGAAAATAAAATGGAAATTAAATCTATGTAAATAGGGAAGGGTGGAGGGGGTGAAGGGTGCACAGGTAATGGGGAAAAAATAAGAACCAAGATACATCATGTACAGGTACAAGCACCCAATGGTAAATGTAAATGTATTGTATACCTAAAATGTACCAATGAAAGAATTTGAAAAAAAAAAAAAGAAAAGAAGTACAGAAATAAGATCTCAGGATGTGGAGATGGGGCGGGTGCCCCCTTGTTGGGAATGTCAAATGGTAGAGCCACTGTGGGAATCAGTATGGGGGGGTTCTGACGAAATTAAGAATCGTCATGCGATCCATGGATATATCCACAAAAATTGAAAGGAGTGCCTCAGAGACATGACCCTTGATCATATCATTGTTATTCACAGTGGTTGAAGGTGGAAGCAATGCAAATGTCCCCTGGCAGATGAGAGCATCAACCAAGTGTGGGACAGCAGAGTCACTAAGCACCTGGGACTTGCTCCAAGACCCCACTACATGCGTGTTGGGGTTTGCCTACAGAACCAAACCACAAAATACTCTTTGTTTTTTCCCATGCAAACCTACTGTGACCATTAATCATGATGTGGCAATTTGAGTGGATTAAGAAATGCCTAGCAGATTAGTAAAGCAGAGTTGGGAAGGGACCGGGGAAGGCTGACACTTAGACAACAAACTGAGGGGGAAAGACCCACCCTAGTTGTCATTGGCAACAACCAATAGGCTTGTACCCTAGGTGGAATAGAGAGGGAAAGGAAAAGAAAGAAAAGCGTTTCCCATTTTGCAGAACTCCAGTCATCCTGAGCAGGACTGTCTTTTTCTGCCATTGCCTTTGAACATCACTCTCCAGAGATTCCCACTCATGACCTTCCAGGGAGCTTCCAGGCCTTCAACCGTGGATGGCTCTGCATCCTTGATCTCTCTGATTCTGGAGTTTTCATCTTCTTGGCTGAGCAGTTGCTGGACCCTCAGTGCTCCAGTGCTTCTGAGCTCACCTAACACATCCCCCTGCATAGTTCTATATGATTCTGTTCCTCAAAGAACCCTAACTAATACACACACCTATGGTGCAGCATAATATATAAATCAGGCCCAGTGACAGATTAGCAACAGTTACTAAGAAAACAATTATAACAATGTGCTGTGATGAAGGCATTTGAGTGGGATCTGCTCTCTCAGATATCGTAGTTCAGGGCACACACTTGTGGGATGCTGTGAGCTGATCAATGCCTCCAAGATGGGATGAAGGGAGGAAAGGGTGAGGGCACTGTGCAGTGGCATCAGGCTACTCTGGGCCTTCTAATGTGAATGCAGAACTGGATAGAGCAATGGTTGATGTGACCACTAAGACCACTATTAAGTCCCTGACAGGTCCCAAGCTGATACAGCATGAAGCTGCTGAACAAAGGTATCATTTCCATCTTTAACGAGTAGAGTGGAGGAGGGAGACATGAGATTAATCACGCTCCTCAGGTATCTCACGATTTAACATTTATGAATTGTCAATTTCTGGAATCTTCATATAAGGTTTCTGGACTGTGACTGGCACCTTTAAAAGGTACTGAGGAAGGAGAAACAGTGGGAATGGGAGGACTACTGGGCATCCACACAATGCAAAGTCACTCTCCCTTCAAAAGCAAAGAAGTAGTGGCATCTGCTACAACATGAAGGCATTCTCAGGATGTTACCTTAACTGAAATGTTGCAAGACTCCACTTTGATGACCTCCCCATTGTGATCAAATTCACAGAAACAGAAAGTAGAATGGTGGTGACCAGCGGATGGGAGAAGAGGGGAAGGGATCTACTGTCAAAGTGATTTAGAGCTCAGTTTGGCCAGCTGAAAAGAGATCAATGGATGGACGGTTGGTGATGGCTTTGTGTCCAGGATCAGAGGAGAATTAAGGCCTAATTGGCCTCCTCTGTGAGCACAAAGGAGCATGGCTGCACTTGGGTGAGCCTGCATAATAGGTAAAAGTTAAGACTGCTGAGGTTAAGTTGTTTATCAGAGTGTGCGCTAATGGAGATTGGGAAGCAGATGAATCTTGTGTTACTTAGATCAGTCCTGCCTGCGTTTGGGTGATTAAAAGGGAGGTAAGCCAAAGGCTCGGGGCTTCTCTGCTTACTAGAGGCAAGAGCCCCCGGCTACCCTCATGTTATGCTGACTCTGGCTTTGTCATTCATCCTTGTTCACCAGGGAACAAAGTAGCGGAGTCGCCTACAGTTGCACTTGGAACAGAGACCTGAGCCCAAGGTCGTCCACGGTTGTGCGCTATTCAGTAAACTCAGAAAAGGGCCTGGGGGTAGAGCTCGGTGCCACAACTGCACAAAGCTTCAGGTTTCACTCCCAGCACACCACACACACACATACACACACACATGCACAAAACAAAAGCAACAGAAGTGAAATATGCTGTATTTTAAGGAGATGTCTTAAAAATAATATTAAAAATAAAAAACAGATGCTGATGCATATGTAATTATTTTGCTCTCAGAGCTAAGAGGAGAGGCCTGGGCAGTAAAGTCACCTCAGCTGGCTTGGAGACTTCAGTGAAGCCAATGCAAAGCAGATGCTTGACTTCTAACACACTGCTGGGAGCCCTTCCCTGAGGCCTTTGAACCCCTTCCTGATAAAGGTATCTTTATAAACCTGGGGCTCTGAACTACACCAGAAGGTCCGTGACAGATATAATTTTTGTTTTTTTTGCAGTACTAGAGGGGTGATGGAGATCACCCTGAGCAGGCTGCAAATTTATGAATTGGCTTTTAGTAGTACAAGTCCGAGTGTGCCTATTAGCCCACAATGGCTTGCCTGAAGAACCGGCAGTTGGCGTGTGAGAACGGAACAACTGTTCAAGCCACTGGTCACAGCCGAGGTCTCAATGATCCGTGATGCTGTGACTTCTTAGATGGCAAGACAATACTGCAGCTAAGGACAACATGACTCCTACACAAAATTTCTATAGAAGCAAATATTAAAAACAAAACCCAAAATTCCCATTAATCCATGATCTGCTTTGTTTCTTTGTTGTTAGGACTCTGCTCACATCAGTGCTCTCCAATCCACTATTCCCTACACTGCTCTTCACCGCTCCAAGAAGCTGTGTGTTTAATAAATAGTGGCAAACTCCAGGAGATAGCGTCTTAGCCTGATGAGAGCTTGTTGACCATCCTGGGCACCCTTTATACGGTAAAGTTTTGTCTTATCTTTTGTTATCTTGTGCCATACCATTAGTCAAGTGATTGGGGATCTGATCATCCCCCAACAGTGGAGGCCTTGGGCTGTCTCCTTGTGTGTGACTCAGGAGTACATAGAGACTGAGTCATGGATGTCAACCATGTGGAAATGCCAACCCTACAAGACCAGGCCCCAACTAATGCCTGGGTGCCAAAGTTCTACTGAGCTTTCCTGATGATCAGTGCCAGCTATGTATGTGCAACCTTGCTGCTGGGAGAACTGACCATCATCTGTGACTCTTCTCAGAGAGCACAGCTGAACACTTCTGCCTGTCCTCTTGGATTCCACCTCGAGCATCTTTTACTGCTGTTGATTTTCATATTTCCTTTTCCTCTGATGAAACATATGAGTGAGTGTTACAGCTTCTCAAGTTCTATGAGAACTTCTCGCATCTCACAAAACCTGAGGGGTTCTTGGGGACCACCAGTACCAGCTGCCACCGGGTCAGGGATTGTGTTGATTCCCAGGAGAAGCCCAATCACACTTGGCCCAAACCTGATACTGTGGAGCCCAATTGCTGCCAGGGCTTTGCCACCACCCAGCAGTACTGATGGGTCTCAGGGTGGCATGGGGAGAGCTGTCACCTGCTGAGCATCAGTAAACCCAATTCTCTCATGGATTGCAGTGGCTGTCAGGGTGGATGACACACAAGACAGGGCTGGCCCAGACAAAGGGAGTCAGGGGGTGGACTCAGACATGATGGCGGCAGCCACGACATTGGTTTATTATGACTCAGGGCCCCAGTTGCAGGCACGTTGGGCCCTTGGGGCCTCTTCTAGCGGGACACAGCACAGAGCTGGTAGGGGGATGGGCTCACAAGGAAGTAAGGAACACCATAGTCACTGGGCTGGGGCTGCCCCTCAGGCACTGAGAAGCTGAAGCACTGCAGGAGGCAGGTGAAGAAGAGGAAGAGCTCCATGCGGGCCAGGGGCTCCCCAAGGCATGCGCGACGGCCTGTGGGTGGGGATGGGGTCAGTCAACCTGTATCCTGGGAGCCTCCCCTCAAAGGCACCCTGGGAAGGGGACAGGGACCAGGCACCTAAGAAGCAAGCACCTGCTGAGAATGGCATGAAGGCCTCGAACTTCACAAAGCGGCCCTCGGTGTCCAGGAAATGTTCCGGGTGGAAGCGGAAGGGCTTCTCCCAGACGGTCTCATCCTTCAGCACGGATGACAGGTTGGTGATGATCGTTGTCCCCTGGCAGGAGATCCATGGCATGAAAGTAGGGACACAGAACCCTGCCACTAAACATGCATGAGCACACTCTACCTGGCTCACACCTGGACTCTTTCATTTAACCCTCAGCTCCCTCTCTGGTCCCATGGCAGGGTCAGCCCACGAGGCTCCCATGGGAGCTCACACTGCCACCTGTCCCTGTGTGGAGTGGCTCTTCACATATCCAAAAACATTTATCTTTAATTGATTGTTAATTGATTGTTGTTATTTGAGACACGCTCTCAGTGTGTATTCCAGGCCAGCCTTCCATTAACTCTGTAGTCCAGGCTGGCCTGAAACTCACTACAATCCTCCTGCCTCAGCCTCCCGAGTTCTGTGATCACAGGCCTATGCCACCTTGCTCAGCATGAGGTTTGTTTTAGTTCAGTGTCTGGAGACTCTGGGGGCACAGGGTGGCACTGTCTGTGCTCAGCATTGCACACACTCAGCTTGGCCCTGGCCCCACTTATGGAATCCTGGATCAGAAGCCTGGGTGCTGCCTGGCCTCACCAGTAGTGGCCATGCTGGGGAAGGAGGGCCCCAGGCCTACCTTGGGGATGAGGAAGCCCTGCACCTCAGTGTCACGGGACGTCATGTGGGGCACACTCATTGGGATGATGTCCCCAAAGCGCTGCACCTCGTGAATCACGGCGTTGGTGAAGGGCATGTGGGCCTGGTCCCCCATCTCTGGGCGCCGCCCCTGCCCGATCACTTCATCGATCTCCTGGTGGACTCGGCCTGGACAGACAAGCATCCCCTGGCAGGTCAGGGGGCTGTGCCCTGACCTTATCTACCCCTGTGGTTAGGGCTCTGATCAGGTGGGGAGGGCGTGGGGCTTACAGGAACCTGGGGAAGCCTATGCTTGGAGACATGGGTGGCACAGCTCATCTTGGGGACCCTGCCACTACTTTGCCTCGCTCATGCTCCCATCCAGCCCCAGCTGGGCTCACGCTGCACATCTGGATGGAGGATCATGAGCAGCAGGGCCCAGGCCAGCGTGGTTGATGTGGTCGCCATCCCTGCCGTGAACAGGTCAGTCACAACCATGCGCAGGTTCTCATCATTGAAGCTGCTCTCAGGGTTCCCCTTGGCCTGAGCCAGGAAGAGCGTGAGCTCAGAGGAACCACGGAGGAAAGCACACAATGGTCTTTGTTTCCCACCAACCCACCCATTGTTAGGTCTCCTGAGATACCCAGGCCCCACCTTCCCTGCTATCAAACTAGCTGATCCCCAGCACAGAGCCCCTTGCCTCATCTATAGGAAAGGCTTCTCACCTTCTCCACCTCGGTCAAGAAGACATCAGTCAGGTCTCGGGGTGGTTGGTTTGGGTCGTGGGTCATCTTGTGCTCTGTCAACAGCTCATCTATCAGGGCCAACAAGGCCTTTTGTCCAGGCAAGGCCTTCTCAGCCACTCCAGGGATGCGCAGGAGCATGGGGACTGCGTTCAGTACCTGTGACAACCACAAAAAGTGGTTGGATTCTGTCTCTGTTCACCACTTAGAAGGAGCAGCCTCAGGTCACAGATTTCTCAGGGGTACACCCAGGGCCTGCCCTTGTCCACGGGTGACCTGCCTCCTGCACACACTCTTCTGGCCTGGCTTGCCAGAAGGAAGGTCATACCATGGAAATCTCATGAATGTGAACACGAGGTACCAGGCGTCCTCTCTGGAGTCCCTACACTGGCCACCTCTCCCACGACTGTTGCCTGACATTTCCCACCTCCAGCCCTTTCCTCCTGTGCTGTCTTCTCCCGGATGCCCTGTCCCCATTGCCCCTGCACGCACATCTGCCTCCTTCCATAGACTTCCCTGAGCCCCTCACCTGGGGCATCAAGCCTGAGTCCTCCTTCAAAGAATCCTCCAGCAGGTCCATCATCCTGATGAGGGCTGGGTCATCGTACTCAAAGCGGCGAGCGTAGATGAGGGAGGCGATCACGTTACACACTGCTTGGCTCAGGAGGGTGTTGGGGCTAAAAGCACGTCCTGAAATAGGGATGTATGTCATGGTGTTGCCCCTTATGTCACTGCCTTGTCCCTTCCTGGTGTCCTTCAGCTCATCACCCACCGTCCTGGTTGGCAAAGGCGGCACAGAGGCAGGAGGCCTCCTTGGTCACCCACTGCTCCAGCGACTTCTTGCCCAGGCCGAAGTTGCGCAGAGTGGACACAGAGAAGCGGCGCTGTTCACGCCAGGCGGGTCCATAGGGTGCCATGACCACTCCTGGGGATGAGGTGAGCATGTGAGTGTGACCAAGTACAGGAAGCCTTTGTGCCCTCACCCTTCTTCTGCTCCTCTGGGTACAGGGTCTCCCCAAACCACCAAGCATAAAGCCCACCACCCGACACTGGGTACTTTTCCAGAATTTGCCCCAGGAACCCAGGACTGTTCCTTGTGTCCCTGACCACATCACTGCTCCCATTAGGCCCCATCCTCCCACTGGTCACTGTCCCTGAGTTGCTCTGATGCCCTCTGTGCCCCTCCACCCTTTGCCTGTGGAATTCTGTCTTAAGCCCAGGTGCTCATAGATGGGCATGGGTGGCCGGTCAGCGGTGTCCTCGCTGTGATTCACCAGGGCCTCTCGCACGGCCTGCAGTCCATTGACCACGACCACTGGCTTCCAGGCCAGCTGCAGGCTGAACACGTCTCCGAAGCGATTTCGCAGCTGTAGGTGTTAGGTCAGGGTGCTTGTCGATTTCCTGCCTGAGGGCTGTTCAGGTCCCTGGCCCCACTTCCCCAGCCCAGAACCTTTCCCTCTGTGTCACTGGGAGATACCTGGGCCTTATCCAAATTCTGCCTTATCCACCCAGCCTGAATGCTCGTGACTGTCCACATCCTGGCCTTTGGCCGCCCACATATTTATCCTTGGAAAGTTCAAACTTTCCCCAGAACCTGCAGTCCCCTCCCCCAGAAACCCTCTCCACCCACTTTTCTTGGGGTCCCAGGTCACTGTCCAGCCTGAGGCTTAGCCCACCATACACTGGCTGAAGGTAGGAGTCACTGTGACCTCTGCCACCAACGTATCTATGTCCCTCACCTTGTAGCAGGAGTAAGCCATGTTCTGGAAGTCCACCTGCAGAAGGTTGCCCAGCCCGGGTACTGGCATGGGGCCTGGCGGGTAGCGAGCAGCCCAGCGTTGGCGCCGGTGCATCAGATCCACCAGGAGCAGGAAGATGGCCACGGCCACAGCCACAGGCAACAGCCCCATGGCTGCCTCAAACCCCAGTGGGGGCTCCTCTGGACACACAGAGGCTGTAACCACTTGAGTTCCCCAGGACCAGGCAACACACCCCACTACACTGGGCTCTATAGAGAGCAGCTGGGCTGTCCTCTAATAAAAAAGCTGAAGCTGCCCTTTGTCCTCTGCTGGGAGCCACCTGCTCTGTTGGCTCTGCAGCCAGTGGGTGCGGCTGGGAGCAAAGGCAGGGGCCGCTGCAGAAGCCTCTGCCTTTCTTGCCCTATGCATGTGATACCTAAGGGAAGGGAGACCTGGCAGGGGAGCTCCACAGGAGATCAACACACTGGTCTTGTTATACTGGGCAGGCCCTGGGCTACCATGGCAAGGTGACAGGTGCATCCCTGCTCTAAGAGCACGATCTAGAGGAGTGTGGCCAGGTGGATGAGCTCATACACCAAGGCAGAAGAGCTTTGAGGGCCATGGGGACAGAGCCTCAGGCTGGAGCAGGACTTCCACGGAGGCTGCACGGAGGACTTTGCTGGCCAACTGAGGGACGCTGCAGGTCAAGACATCCTGTCTGGGGGCCTGAGGCACCAGTGAACTGTCGCGAGGCAGGTATGAAGCGGGGGAGGCAGACAGCAGGAGTCAGGGGATGTTCAGATCTGGAGACCAGGTCCAAGGCCACCCAACTTACCAGGAGGCCAAGACCCACTTGTACCTGGGACTTCTCAGATCCACCCCGTGTCCTCCCACGTGGCCTCAGATGAATGCTCCAGCCACTTGGCACCAACTTCCTACCCAAGACCATCAGAGAATCATGGCAGGGCTGGCAGGAAGGTCCAAGTGTTTGTCATATGGTGGCTACTGTCTTCATTTACACTTATTGCAGTAGGCTTTGCAAGGGAATAGATTTAAAACAGGATATATAATTTATAACATTATTTTATAATGTTCTCCCAAAAAGTCAAATGCAGAGGAGTGCAAGAGATCTGTCCACACACTAGAGATCTGAAGAATTCAGCCAAGTGCCTGGCGTCCATGGCAATGTCCCACACAAGTCCAGCTAAAGTCCTAGAGCCCAAGGCAATGTCTTCCATGAGTCCAGCCACAGGCCTAGAGCCCACAGCAATGTCTCATGCAAGTCCATACCGAGGACCCGCACCTCAAAGACCCAAAGACCAGTGGTGGAAGGCACAAAGCCTGTGGAGGTGGGGTAAAGAATTTGAGCCACCAGGCTGAGTGATCTACACTGGTGGCAGGAAGTGATGCTCAAGGCAAAGATCAGGAATCCCCTGATGGGATCAGCGGCCGTTCCCAGTGACAGTGAGGCCCCGAGCTCCTCTTCTACAAAAATAGCCAAGTCGGCCTCAGGAAAACAGCCTCAGCAAGCTTCTCCAAGAAAATCAAAAGATCTTCTCCTCCTCCACTTCTCTTTTTATGCCATTGGCAACAATGCTCAGGTGGGTCTTCTGTGCCCAAACCACGCTGAACTTCCGTTCAGATGGGCGTTCCAAGTGGACTGGAAGTTAATTCACCACAACCATGTGCATTTTGGAGTGCCAAGCTGACCTCTAGCAGTCATCCTTATGGGGGTACAAAGTTCAGTGCCAGGAGTGCCTGTAATTCGAGCAGCGTCCTGCTCACGGCAAGGGCCCATGGTCGGGATGGGGCAGTCACCAGAAAACTGTGCACTAATGAGCTGTGCCTTCCAAGGGCCAGCCCTTAGGTGCCAGGCACTGCAGGTCACAGTCCTCACTCATTCACTCCTCTTAGGGCAAGCAAAGGCAGCGGGCTTTATGTTCCTTCCCAAGGCACAGGAGACATCATGGACTGAGGTTAAAGCCACAGTGCAGCGTTAGGGTCCTCACCCGAGATGCGGGCTCTCAGCTACAACACTACACTCTTTGTTTGTGATAGTCTAGGAATGACCGGTAGAGCCATTCCTGGAATTTATTGTTTTAGTAGAACACACCTGCCCTTCCTCAACACAGGTACCTCCTGTGTTATGGGGGTAAAATACACTGCATTAGTGGATCCTCTGGAAGCTGCCACATAAGACACAGCACTTCAAATCAATGTGACAAGGATTAGGCTTGGTGGCTCATTCCTGAAAGAAATCCCAGCGCTCTGGCAGCCTGAGGCAGGAGGAGCCCGAATTTGACACTGGCCTGGGCAACTCAGTGAGCTATAAAAAATAAAACAGGGATGTGGATGGGGCTCACCTCTAAGGCCCCTGGCTTCAATACCCAGGACCCAGTGTCAGTACAAGAAAACAAGCAAACTGTGTATCTTTCATCAGTTCAGACTGGGGACGTTCACCTGAGATTGGAGCAGCCTGAAGAAGAGATGCAGAGCCGTGGACTGCGTTAAACATCTTTTGTTTTTTTGGTACCGGGGATCAACTTGGGACCTTGTGCTCGCGAGGCAGGCGGCAGAACCACTGAGCTAAATCCTTGGCCCTCGGGTTAAACATCTTGGTTCTGCTGCCCAGCCATAGTCTATCTGTGTAGCAGCTGTTCTTGCTGCCCCCACCCTCTACACTTGCAGAAGTCTGTGGCCCACTAGGCAGCCATTCTCCCAGCAGTCCTTGGCATCTTAGTCAACATTTGTACAAAAATACAGGACAGTGGCAATATGCCAGGGTCAACCTTGGTTATATAAGTTGTTTATACCGCCAGCACTTCGACCTTTGCCCCAGACATTATTCACATTGGGGTACTGGGAGATGGGCCTACTCTGAAGTTCTGCTGACTTGGAATTAATGTGGCCGAAAATCACCCCCACCCCCATCCAGAACCAAATGGTAGCCATCTTTGGCTTCACTTTTCGCTACTCCCTGTCTCATGCTCTTCCTGGTGGCTCTGGGGCTGATGGCCATTGCAGGCTGCAGATTGTCAGGGCCACAGCTGAGCTGGAGAGGGGCATGAAAAGGTACAGAGCAGGTTAGAAACACTACCAAGCTGGCTGTTCTTCTCACGGGAGAGACACTCTTCTTGATAAATAATCATGGCTTGTGAAATTTTACCTAAGTCCCACATTTTGGAAGAAACTAGGTCTGGGCTGATGATTTGGAGAGGGGCTGCTGGTGATGGACCTCAGAGGCACTGCAAACGGTAAGGATGATGTGTTGTACCCCGGAGCCGCATGGCACACCGTGGGTTCTGATGACTGTGGCTCCTTTGCAAGGCTTGCTGGGGCTGCGAGTTCCCGGATACACGGTGTTCCGGGTTCCACTACTCAGGTGAGGGGTCTCGAGGAGCCTCCCATGCCTTTGAATATCCTTCTTCACACGGGACTGGCAGCTTGGTAGCTGGAGACTTCTCCACGGCAAGCACTGTTCCTACTGAACTTTGAGGACATTCCCAGGGTCTCATCCGTCCACAGGCTGGTGCTCAGAAATCTTGTGCTATGAGAATTCCCCAACCTGATAGCACTATGCGTCACAACCTGGTGGTCTCAGGCTCCCGCTGTGGATACTGACTGTGCGGCCCAGGGTACGTGGTGCTCACGTGTGGGGAGGATGTCAAGACCTTGTGCACACACCAGGAGGGTCACAAAGCCTTGTCACTTGCATCACTGAGGCCTCAGGACGCACAGGGCAGGGGACTCAGCAGGTCCAAAGCAGATGGAGGGAGCCAGGAAAGGAAACTGGCCTGGCGCTGAGGGTTGTGGGCAGGGTGCAATAGGAAGGGCTTGCTCAAGTGGGCAGGGACTTGGTAGTGTGACTCTCCAGAGGGAGCCCCAGGAGAGAGCCCTAGACTGTTCTCCTGTGTAAGGCTGTGGGGCAAAGGGAAGGACAGAGGATGCTTAAGACCTGGCAGCAGGCGCATGTCAATGGAGTCCCCTTCCTCTTCATGCAGGGAACTGGCCCAGCCAGCCCGAGGCTGTGAGCCTCCTGAGTGAGCTGCCTGCCCTCCTGCCTCCTCCCCGGGGAGCCCGTGTTACTCTCCCTGCTGGCTCATACCTAACCTTTTATCCGCATCAGAGGGTACCTGGACCTGGGCAAAGATTTCTCCCAGCAAAGGACCCACAAGCATGGCTCTTGGTGCTTGTTAGAGTCCTCGATGGTGGAGAAGATGCAGGATGGCCAGTGCCTGCAGCCCCAGCTCCGGAGAAGGTCTGTGCCCGCTGGTTCCCAGCCTTACACCCTTGAGATGTGGAGCCAGGACTGAGAAAGGGTTCCCAAATTTCTTGAGTTTCTGCTTCCATGAGCCCAGCTGACTCCTTTCAGAAGCCCTAAAGCTGCTCAGACAAACCTGTGTCTTCCTCTCTTCTCCTCTCATCTCTGCTCTCCACTCTCCTCTCTCCAGCTAAAGGAACACTGCTTCTTGTCCCCAAGCCCTGTCACCATTGTGGGTACTCTGCAGTAGCCCAGGGTGCCCTGGGGGCCTTCTGACATTGAGTCAAGTACCAGGCCAAGGTCCATGGAGTGCTGGGGAGGGGGGACCTCCCTGACCTTGGTCTGGATCCTGCAAGGTCCCCAGGAAAGGAGCCTTCCAAGTGGTCTTCCCTCTGAGTGGCTGTGGTCCCTGTCCCGGGCTCTTCCCTAAATGCACCAGAGGCTTGCCTGAGACTCAGGGAAGCTTCTTCTCATAGATACCCTTGAGCACTGCCCTGTACCAAGTTCCAACCTGACAAGTGGAGGCTGGAGTGGTGCAGAGGACAGCAGTCAGTGCCATTCCTGAGACCTGCAGGCCAGTATGGCTCACAGGCCCAGAACTCAGGACAGGAAGATAGAACTCGGGAGCCACCTGGTGCGACCATCTTGGGTACAGGGGGAACAGTGGGGAGCGTTGGGCCCAGGGTCACTCGGTATAGAGGCACTGCAAGGTATGGGAGCATGTTCTCTTCCCGTCTGCAGCCCACTCCAGTGCCCAAGGATGAAAGCTCTCCCTGGGGAAGGCCTGCAGGCCACGTCCCTCATTTCCTGGGCCTGGCCAAGCCCATGGGCCCTACCAGACCCAGTCGTTTAGAGGATGGTGGCCTGTGTTACAGCCCAGTGTCCTCACCTACAGGTGACGCTGGCCTGAGAGGCAACTCACTGTACAGGGCCCTGGACTCCAGCATCACTTGGTGCCAGGGAATGAGGCCATCGTGCCTTCTGGTGACCGAGAGGCTCAGGAACATGGCTATGCCTTGGACTTCCATGGGTCCTTCTAGACAAACTTGTGGCAGGCACCCCGTGCCTGAGCCCTGGGATGAATGTCAGCACAGACTTCCTGCCGTCCCTAATCATTCCACCTTCTGTGGTGTCAGGTATGCAGTGAGGTAAGAGGTGTGGTGGGCCCTCTAATGTGGCTGGTGCACAGTGGTGCCTGCACTTTGGGCATCCAGTGTCCCTGAGCACTAAAGGACAAACTTGGCAGTTTGACATTCAAATGCTGCACCTCACAAAGGATTACTTGGACCTTGGCCAGCTCTGGGAGACCTCCTGCCTGCCCTGGGCTCATCCGGCCTGCTCATATGGTGACTCTGAAACTGTGGTCAGTTACGTCCAAACCCACGCAAGAGCACACGGAACGCGCTTCCCAGGTCCCAGAGAGCCACAGTGGAAAAAAGTCCCCCAAATCCCTCCAGATCCTCAGGGCTGGGAGGCACACAGAGAGGCGCTCAATGCCACTGTGCATATTGCAAGAATTGTGGGGAGGATTGTACCCAGGCTGGAGAGTAACCGCTGGGAGAAGAGGCAAGATTTCCCTAAGGGAGGATGCATGAAGCTGTAGGAATGCAGGTGAAGGTGCAGTGACTCAGAAATCCGAGATGCCAGGAATACGGAATGTTGGATGAGGAAAGCCACAGGCAGTGAGCAGAGCCAGCCAAGGGCTGCAACCAACAAGGCCATAGGGGTGGGGCCGCCTAACCTCTCTGGAACTCTAATCTCACCACCATGGGACTTGGATCACAGACAGCGAGTTATGGGATTCAGTGTGTGCCTGCTGGCTTTTTGTTTTGCTTTGACCTCATTCTTTTCTATCTCTACTCCCTCCTGCTGAGATGGGAATGTTTACCCTGTGCCATTCAATTTGCCACAGATGAAGTAGCTTGCATTTTCCATTTTGCAGAGGTTCACAGCTAAGAGTTTGCCTCAAGTCTCAGAGGAGATTTTGATTGGGACTTTTGACAAATTCTGAAACTGTGGAAACCCTGAGGGAACAGATGATTGGTTGTATGTGAAATAGTAAAATCAAGTCAGTTGAAAGTTTAACTCTGTATTTATTTGGAGGTGAAATATACTTTAAGGAGATGGATTGGGGCATCAGTTGAAAAGGGGTGGGATGTGACAGTTAAGCTGTCTTGTCAAATTGATTGTCTTGCTAGCCACATAGGAGACCAATAAGGCACACTTCCGGGTGTCCATGGGTGGGTCATGGGGCGGATACTGTATCTGACCCCTGGGCCCTTCTCTCTGGTGCTCTTTTCCTCCTCCACTGTGAAGTTTTTGCTTGGGAGCCAATGATCCACTGAACCCTCTGACACCTTGAGCGAAAATAAACTTAGCATCTTGTAAGTTGAGGGTAAGGTAATTTGTTGTAGCAACAGGAAGGCTGATAATACAAGCGTAGGTCTTAAGTTCACAGAAACAAGTAAAACAGTAATAGCCAGGGGCTGGGGGCAGAAAGCTTAGGGATCTACTGTCTAATTGTGTTTTGAACAGGAGTCCCCAACTCCTGGGACCACAGATCATATCCTGCTAGGAACCAGGACACAAACCAGCAAGTGTGTGGCAGTCAAGCAAGTGAAGCTTCATCTCCCCGGCCCTCACATTATCACTTGAGCTCGACATCCTATCAGATCAGCTGTGGCATTGAGTCTCAGCGTGCAAACCCTCCTGTGAACCATGTGTGTAAGGGATCCACTGGGTTGCGCTCTTATTGGTTACCTGATGATCAGAAGTGGAGCTGAGGTGATGAGGATAGCGTTGAGTAGTGGCTGCAAATACAGACAAACAGCAGAGAGGCTTGGCTGCACACAGACCATCAAACAATTGCTTGGAGATTCCTCAAAAACCTATCAGTGAGTGGTAAGCAGCAATGAAGCTGCCTATGGGTACACACTTTAGAGTGGCAAGTCAGTTGATGTACTTCAATGTACAGCTGCACTGGGTGGTGAGCTTTAGGTGAGACTCCAACAATTATCGTGCTCCACACGTGGCCTGCCAATATTTTATTTATTACGTCCATCTGCACCTTTTGTTTCATATTGTATACAAGGCTCAGTCACATTTCTGGCAAATGTGTAAGCTCACCCTAGCCACACTGAGTAAAAAACAAATGTCACTGCTGAACTGCCTTGAAAAGGGAAAGACCCAAAGAAAGTGTACAGAAGACTCTAAGAATGCCAAGAGAAAGAAAGCTGCATTGAAAAGAAAATACCAAGAGCCCCAATTAAACTACTGGGTTACTGCAGCAGGTGATTCATCCTCCAGCCCGCTTTGTACAATATGTGGACACTGGCTAGCGAATGAAGCCATGAAATCTTCAAAACTGCTTCAGCACACATAGACCAAGTCTCTGCATTAAAAAACTCATGCCTCGGTTTATCAAAAGAGAAAAAAAAGTAAATACAAAGAAGTATAGAAGGCCATGACTTCATCAAATGTATCTGCACTGAGAGCATCAGTTTTACTGGCTAACTGCATCAGTAATGCCAAGAAGTCCTTTACTATTGGTGAAGAGTTGATCCTGCCTGCTGCTAAGAAGATGTGTCACGAACTTTGGGAGCAGCTGCACTTCAAACTTTGACACATGTTCCTCTTTCGACTAGCACCATAAATAGATGAACTGAAGAAACAGCAGAGCAATATTGAGGCACAATTGTTATTGATGGTGCAAAACCCAGGTTGACAAGTGTACAGATGCTGACAAAAAGGCAACGATGTTTGTTTTTCATAGTACAGCTTTCAGGGGGTGGGTAAGAGGATATGGTATGTGCATTTTTGTGGCCAACCTGTATTAGAGCTGGAGAATCTTGCAAGTCGTTTTTTCTTTTTGTTTTTTTTGGTACCAGGAATCGAACTCAGGACCTTGTGCTTGCGAGGCAGGCAGGGGAACCACTGAGCTAAATCATCCCTGGACCCTTACTTTTTTTTTTTTTGATACAGGGTCTCACTACATAGCTCCGGCTGGCCTTGAACTCACTCTGTAGCCCAGGCTGGCCTCAAACCTGCGCCAACCCTTCTGCCTCAGCCTCCTGATTGCTGGGATGACAGAACTGCACCACTACACCTGGCCTGCAAGTCCTTGAAGGATGACATATCACAAAAAATGAACTGGTCATTTTGGGTCAGTATATGCATGGATGGAGCAGCTGCCAAGACTGCACAGTTTTCTGCTTTTACTGCGTGAGTCAAAGAGGCTGCTTCTGAATGTGAGGCTAGGTACTGTGCCACCCACAGAGAAATGCTGGTTAGCTGAGAAATGTCACCTACCTTAACAGGATGTGACTACAACTACCAACCACACTAAAGCACAGGTCCCTAATTCACATCTGTTTATGCAGCTCTGTGAGATGGACATAGTGCACACATTTTCTCTGATACACAGAAGTGAGATGGTTATCTAAAGGCGGGTCACTGGTCAGAGGTTTGGACTTAAGAGAACCATTCCAGAGATTACCTTCAGAAAACGACAGCTGACTCTGGAAGCACATTTCAGTGACAAAGAATAGGTCACAAAACTTTGTTAACTTGTGCGACACAGTCATAGTCAACCCGTTCTACAAACTCAATCTGTCACTGCAGGGGAGAATGACAACCGTGGTCAGGTCAGCAGATAAAGCGGCTCCATGCAAAGCCAAATTGGAATTATGGGGATGAAGAATGAACATTGGGATTTTAACACGTTTCACACACTAGCAGAGAATTTGACAGAGACTGAGCCAGGGCCTTCTTTCTCCTAGCTGGTGCATGGCTGTCTATCCAGCTTTCAAACCACAAAAGACCTCTGTGCCGGGAAGATATGGCTTTGTGGCCCATCTGTGAATAAGCAAGGTGAATTCACCTTGCCCATGGCAGACGAGTATCAATGTGTGAGATCACAAATAACAGTTGCCTTAAAAGTACATCTGAGACAATCTCAAATCTCCAAAGTTCTGGATTAAAGTCAAGGCCAAATATCCTGAGACTGCCAGACAGCACTGAAAAGCCTGCTTCCATTTCCAACATCCTATCTGAAGGAAGCAGGGATTTCTCAAATGATGGCAACCAATCTGAGATTACCGAGTAAACTGGACCAACACACTTCTGGCCTGTTTCCCATCAGATTGGACCATCTAGTGGGAGGCAAACAAACTCAGAGCTCCCCGTGATTCTACATCATGGTGTGTTCCATACTTGTCTCATGGTGTATTACAAAGTAATAATAATAGAAATGAAGTGTACAAGAAGTGTAACGGACTTAAATCATCTTGAAACCACCCCCATACTCCTCGTCCATTGAAAAGTTATTCTCCACGAAAACAGTCCCTGGTGTCAAAAAGGTTGGAGACCACTCAAAGTTTCCAGTTGATCAGATGAGAAGAGATGGTGGTGGATGCTGGTGATGGAGGCCCCTTACTAATGTAATGGGTACCACCTGACAGTATGCCTAAGTGTGGTTATGGTGAGCCTGTGGGTAGAGCTTAGTTGCAGACTGCCTGCTGCACGTGCACAGTTCCTTGCATTCAGTACAGACCACTGAAAACAGCAAGACGGAGGAAAGGGAAGAAAGGAACAGATGCTCATGAAAATGTGATCACTGTGCTATAGAGCCAAGGGAAATGACTTGTGTAGTAGTCACCACAGCTGGCGAGGGAAGTTTGATCCTGATGTGCGAAACAAAAACAGTTGGGGCTGGGGATTTAGCTCAGTGGCACTGTGCCTGCCTCGCGAGTGCAAGGTCCTGAGTTCATTCCCCTGTATGAAAAATAAATAAATCATAAAAATTAAAAGGCCTAACATCTGACAGTTTAGTGGTAGATTTTCCCTAAGTCCTTGGAGTGCCTGTCACGACAAGTATATTTAAGGGTCAGGGATGGAATCCTGGGCAAGACCACGTAGTATATGCCAGTGATGTGATCTAGGTGGCGCTTGGGCTGTCTGTCTCACCCGGGACCAGGGACACTGAGTCACTGCTGACAGCCATGGGGGCCCTGTATGCCCACAGAACTGAACTCCATGAAAATCCCTCGATTCTCAGTGGAAGCTGAGCAAGCTCTCCACATGTGTCTCATCTGGTTGCTGGGACAACTGACCATCATCTGGACTCTCTTTAGACAGGTCAACTGAACACTCGTGTCTGTCTTCCAGGACTCTCCCCCACATGCCTTTACTGCAGCTGGCTGTCATCTGCAGTAAGTCACAACACTGAGTGTGACAGCTTTTCTAGTTCTGTGAGGCCTTGTAGCAATTCACTGAACGTAGGTGGGGTTGGGGATCACCAGTACCATCTGTTATCCTCCCAGACACTCTACTGATGCTCAAAGAAACCCATTCCTACTCACCCCCACCGGAGACCCATGGAGCCTGGGCTGCTACCTGGGGTTTACTACCGACCCAGGGCCAGTGCTCGGTCCCATGGGTGACGTGGGGCAAGCTGTCACCTGCCGATCATCATCATAGCCATTTGCCTTGTAGACATGTGCTGTCCTGTTTGGAAGGCTGAGTCAGAGGGTCAGGACTGGCTTCAGACAGGTGGCTGAGGATTTCAAATAGACAGGGCTAATCATCAAGCGGTGGACACAAGCCTAGTTTATTGTGCATGTAGGTTTCCAGCAGGGGCCAGGTTGGGTGCTTGGTGCAGATGAAGAGATCTGGGAGTGGATGCTGGTGACGGATGCCCCTTATCAATGTACACCCCCCTGACTTCCCGTGACACTCAAGTACAAGGCTTCCTCATCCCCAAGGTAGGCCTGGGGCCCTCCTTCCCCAGCATGGCTGCTACTTAAGGAGCTCAGGGAGCACCCAGGCCATCTGAACCTGGATTAGTGCTACAAGGTCCTGCCTGGTTGTGTGGGATGTCCCTTTAGCGGGACACAGCACAGAGTTGGTACGGGCGTGGGGTCAACAGAATTCCAAAGACACCACAGTCGCTGGGCTGTGCCTGTCCCTCGGGCACCGAGAAGCTGAAGTGCTGCAGTAGGCTGGTGAAGAAGAGGAAGAGCTCCATGCGGGCCAAGGGCTCCCCGAGGCAGGCGCGATGCCCTGTGAAACGGGACTCAGTTAGCCTGGGCTTCTCCTTTCCAGGTTACCCTGAAAAGGGAGCCAAAAGTCAAGGACCCCAAAGCACCTGCTGAGAATGGAATGAAGCCCTCGTGCTTCATGAAGTTGCCCTGGGCGTCCAGGAAGTGTCCAGGGTGGAAGCAGTAGGGCTTCTCCCAGATGGCCTCATCATTCAGCACAGAAGACAGGTTGGTGATGAGCGTGGTCCCCTGTGGAAAGGTGTCCGGCATGAAAGTGGACCAGGTCAGGAACACCAGGGCCCTCCAGTAATCACAACTGGACCCCTGCCACAAGCCCTCAGCCCAGAGGCATCTCGGCACCCTCTGTTACAATGGCAAGGCCACATCACGAAACTCCTATGGGTGCCTCACTGCCACCTGCTCCGGCCTACAGGGGATCTGCCAATACTCTCTGGCTTATTTTGGCTTATCGCTGCACCCTGGTAGTGGCCATGCTGGGGCAGCAGGGCCCAGGCCTACCTTGGGGATGAGGAAGCCCTGCACCTCAATGTCTCGGATCGTCATGTGGGGTGTACCCAACGGGCCGATGTGCCGAAAGCGCTGCACCTCGTGAATCACGGCGTTGGTGAAGGGCAGGCGGGCCTGGTCCCCCATCTCTGGGCGCCGCCCCTGCCCGATCACTTCATCGATCTCCTGGTGGACTCGGCCTGGACAGACAAGCATCGCCACAGGACATCAGACCCGGGGCACTAACCTTCTCTTCCTAACCGAGTTTCGGGCTGCCACCAGGTGGGGACAGCATCACTCCGTCAGGAGTTTGGGTCATGTCAGTGCTTGGAACCCCAGGCGTCATAACTGCTGGGGACCCTCCCTCTACCTTGCCTTTCTCAACCTCCCACACTGCACCCAGCAAGGCTCACGCTGCACATCCGGGTGCAGGACCATGAGGAGCAGGGCCCAGGACAGTGTGCGGGACGTTGTCACCGTCCCCGCAGCAAACAGGTCAGATGCCACACAGCACAGGTTCTCATCGTTGAAGCTGCTCGCAGGGTTCCCCTTGGCCTGGGCCAGCAGAGAGGTGAGGTCAGGGTATCGGAGGAGGAAGCCCCCAGATGGCCTCCTAATCTGCACTCCTTCATCCTGGTCCTCTTTGCTGGGAGACTTCCGGTTCCTTGCCTGACCTCACCCCTCACAGCGTCTCCAGACCGCAGCCCCGTGTTTCATTTCTGGCAGTTGCCCCTCACCTTCTCTATCTCGGCCAGGAAGGCATCCGTCAGGTCTCGGGGTGGCTGTGCCGGATCCCAGGTCGTCCTGTGCTCGGTTATCAGTGTACCCAGGAGGACACTCAATGCCATGTGTCCAGAAAAAATCTTCTCAACTAACCCCGGGATGTACAGCAGCCAAGGGAACACGTTCAGGACCTGTGATGGGCACAGAGGGGCGGTAGTCTTTCCTCCACATAGCTCCCACATGGATCCGACCCCGTCCCACCCTTGTCCTAGACCCTGGCCTGCCTGTGCCCGATGGTGACCTGTTTCCTCTCCAGTGCCTCCTCCACGCTCTCTCCTGGCCGTGCCTACCAGAAGCAACATGCTACCCTGGACATCTCGGGAGTGTCAGTGGCTCCCAACGCAGACAGGAGGTGCAGACTCTGCCCCTCTACAGCGCAGACCCCGGGCCACCTCTCCCACGGTTGTCTGACATTTGCCACCTCCAGTCTTTCCTGCTGCAGTGCCTCTCCAGAATGCCCTTGGGCCTATCTCCCCTGAAAGGAAATTATCTTCCTCAGAGGCCTCGCTGTACAAAGGAGGAACCGTCCAGACTCCCTGGAGTCGTGCACCTGAGTCACCAAGCCAGACTCCTCTTCCAGAAGTGCCTCCAGCAGGTCCAGGGTCCTGACCAAGAGCGGGTCATCATACTCGAAGCGGCGCCCATAGACGAGGGAGGAGATCACGTTGCACACTGCTTTGTTCAGCAGAGTGTTGGGGCTAAAAGCATGGCCTGGGAGAAGGGATGCAGTTTGGCGTTGACCTTCTCCCTGGCTTTTGTCTATCTCGGCTCTTCCCGGTACCCCTCAGCCCACCCCTCACTGTCCTGCCATCACCCACCGTCCTGTTTGGCAAAGGCGGCACAGAGGCAGGCGGCCTCCTCAGTCACCCACTGCTCCAGCGATTTCTTGCCCAGGCCGAAGTTGCGCAAGGTGGACACGGAGAAGCGGCGCTGCTCACGCCAGGCGGGTCCGTAGTGCGCCAGGGCTATCCCTGCAGAATGAGGCAGGCATGGGAGTTTGACCAAGAGCACCTGGCCACCACCTCTGCGCCACCACTGTTACACTCCTCTGAGTGTAGGCTGTACTCTTATAGACCCACATCTTTGCCCACACTGCTTCTCAATGGGTCACCATCGAGTGCACAGTCCCAAAATTCGGGGCTTATCCTTGAGTCCCTCGATCACATCGCTGCCCCATTAGACCCAGGCCTTCAGTTGTTCACTGCCACCACCCCCAACTACGGCCTGTCTGCCAACCATCCTTTGCCTTGGGTGTGTGGTCTAAAGCCTAAGCGTTCATGGGTGGGCATCGGGGGCCTGTCTGCGGTGTCCTCGCTGTGTTTCACCAGGGCCTCCCGCACAGCCGCTGGCCCACTGACAACAACCACTGGAGTCCAGGCCAGCTGGAGGCTGAACACGTCCCCGAAGCGGTTCCGCAACTGCAATTAGAAGATCACGACACTCCTTAAGTCAACGTCCCAGCCAACCTGAAGGACTCAACTCAGCCTGGAAGCCTTGGAAGGCCCTGGATGAACAGAGCACTATGGAGCTCTGACTTCCTTCTTTCCTTCTTTGCGGGCCAGGGATTTGAGCCCAGGCTCCCACGCTCACTAGGGAAGTCTGAGATACAGCGTGTTGAAGCTGGAGAGGACACTTCTTCTAAGGCTGGGGAACACTGGGGAGCTGGTCCCCCAGCCATGACCTTGCCTGAGGGTGGACCTGTCAGGATCTACTAGCACCATGTCCTACACGAGAGGAAACCCAGGTTCACAGATGTGAGCAGTGAGCCAACTCCACAGAGCAACAGATGATGTAAAGGGCATCACTGCCCCTCTCCAAGCCTCAATTTCCTGACCGATGCCGGGGTCGTGACCCTGCTCCCCCATTCCCAGGACTTTTCTCCCTGATGTCGTCAGAAGGGACTCGGGGCCTACACATGACTTCTGCGCTACCCAACTGGATCCAGAATACACTCGCAAGTGCCACCCCAGCTGCTGGCCTTTGCCCTCCCACACTTTTTCCCTGCAAAGGCCCAGGTGTCCCCAGGCCCTGCAGTGCCCTCCCCTAGGCCTCTCCACCTGCTTTCTACTGGCCCAGGTCCCTATCTAGCCTGTAGCTTCAGCGACCATGGTTCTGCTGCTGCGGCATCACCCTCACCTCCGTGACCCTCCACCACCACCTCCCTCACCTTGTAGAAGGAGTATGGCAGGTCCTGGAAGTCCAGCTGCAGCAGGTTGCCCAGCCCGGGCACTGGCATGGGGCCTGGCGGGTAGCGAGCAGCCCAGCGTTGGCGCCGGTGCATCAGGTCCACCAGGAGCAGGAAGACGGCTACAGCCACAGCCACAGGCAACAGTGCATCCCCGCTCAGCAGCCCCATGGAGACCACGGGACTCCTCTGCACACCCTGAAAGTCCTGATCACTGCAGACACCTAGGACCAGGAAGCACACTCTGGCACAACCAGTGTGTTTGTGCAAGTCAGCTGTCCTTTTATAAAGCAGCTTAGGCTGCTCTTTGCCCTGTGACTGTCCAGCCAGTGCATGTAGGGAAGGGCTAAGAGAGGGACACAACCAGCTACAGAAATCTGTGCTCTTCTGGTCCTCTGCATGTGATCCCCAGCAGAGGGGACCAGAGACCTGGCAAGAGAGCTGCACACGAGATGAACACACTTGTTGTACTGAGCTGGGCCTGGGCCATGGTGGGAAGATGACGTGTGCATCCCCGCCCCAAGGGGCATGTTCTGGAGGACACACAGAAAAGGCCTGAGAGCTGACATGGCAGGGCAGCAGTCCTAGCTGGAGTAGCCTTTCTCGGAGGCTTCACGCAGTCTCTGGTGGTGAACTAAGCAAATGGTCTCCACTGTAGGCCACAGCAGCCTGGCTGTGGGGCAGAGGCACCCCTGGACCATCCTGTGTGCAGGACAGCCAGAGGCAGGCAGCTGCAGTGTGGGGATCAAGTCTGAGGTCACTCAACTGACCTGCAGGACAAGATCCACTGAAGCCCCGGGTAATTCTCAGATGTAGCCCAAGCTGATTGGCCTTGTTCACTCGGCAGCACCTTTCTACCTGAGACCTTCAGAGAATCACAGCATGGTTGATGGGAGGTTGGTCTCTGTAATTCAGGCAGCATCCTTGTGCCAGGAGCTTTTGTTCAGAATGGGCAGCCACAAAGCAAACTTATAGTAATGAGGCCTGGGTTCCAATGCTTAGCACTGAGGTGCCGGGCACCGTTGGTCACATTTCTCAGGCTCTAACTCTAATTCCCTCTGTGGCCATTAGAAGCAGGTGGTTGTAATTTCCAAGGCAGAGATGTTATGAGGTCATAGTCACAGCAGGGTTGGTGTCCTCATCCAAAACACATGCGAAGCTACAGTGCTATGCTGCTTGGGCATCACATTGTATTTATGGCCTGTATAGAAGTTTTCTGGGTTTTTTATTTTAGAGAAATTCACTCACCCTGCCCTCTTCCAACCCTGAGATCACAGTGTCATCAGGTAAAATGCACTGTGTACAGGTAGAGTCTCTGCCGTGAGATATAGCACTTCAATATGGCAGCAAGGAGCAGGTTGGTTGGTTCTGTTCCTCTTCCCTGAGAGGCCTGTATAACCGAATACCACTGTAACCATTCCAGAAACCAGGGACCTGAAGCAGCTGGTAGTCAGGAAGGGCAGGAAGGTTTGAGCATTTTGATCCAGCCCTTGTCCTGCTCGCAGCTGGGCACTGCTGTACCACTGAAAGGAAACAGCTAAATCCCAGGTCTGCCCTGGGACAGAAAGGAGTGGGGACCTGTGTGTAACCTTGTAACTTACCTGGAGTTAGTATGGCTCTGCAGTTCTGCAGGCCAGCACTGGGCGGAGCAAGAGGACATAGGCAGTGGAATACTCCGCAGAAAAAGACAAGCGCTAGAGTTGGCAGGGGACCAGCCTCCGGGGAGCTGCTGAATGAATGGGCAGTTTCAGTTTTGCAGGATGAAAAAGTTCTGGAGATCAGGTGCACAACATTATCGATACACTCCATACCAATAAAGTATTTACTTAAACATCAAAGTAAGATGAGAAATTGCATGGTTTTTACAATTTATTAATCAATCATTCATTGTTTATTGGTTTTTGAGACAGGATCTTGCTTTGTAGAGCTGGCTGGCCTTGAACTCACAGAAATCCTCCTGCCTCAGTCTCCTGAGTGCTGGAATTACAGGTGTGCGCCACCACACCCAGCTCTTTACCACAATTTTAAAACTAAAAATTATTTTAAGCCACTACACATCTTTTAGAATGGAGATCAAGAACAGTGACATCACAAAATCCTGGTGAGGATGTGGAGCACCAGGATCTCTTACTCATTGCTGGTGGGGATGCAAATGGTACTCCTACTTCAGAAGGCAGTTTGTTACAAAATTAAACAGAAAACAGCAATTATGCTCCTTGGTATTTACCTGAAGACTTACGTCCGTATCAAAACCTGTATAGCAACTGGTAATTGCCAAATTTGGAGTCAACCAAGATGCCCTTCAGCAGGTGGAAGGACAGACTGTAGGGCACCCAGACAGAGTATTATTTGTCAGTAGAAAGAAATGAGCTATCAAGTCAGCATAATCACACATTACTCTAAACCAAGGAACCATCATTGCATATGGCTAAATAAACCAATCTAAAAAGGCTGCATATTGTATGATTCCAACTACACAACATTCTGGAAAAGGCCAGCCTACAAAGACAATTACAAGATCAGGGGTCACCAGGGAGCAGGCAGAGGAAGAGATGAACAGGTGGAAAGAGATGTTTTAGGGCCGGCTACATACACTGTATGACTCTAATGGTAGATATATGTGCTTATAAATTTGTCCAAACCCACAAAATATACGCCACCAAGAACGTATCCTAACAAAGACTGCAGACCTGTGGGGCAATTAGGAGGCGCCACATCTGTTCCTTGGTCCTAACAAATGTACCGCTAGGGAGGACACTGATAGCAGGGAAGGCAGTGCATGTGGGGGAACAGGGTAGGCAGGATCTCCTTGTATCTTCTACTCAGTACTGCTGCGAACCTAAGGCTGCTCTAAAAAAGAAAATGTGTTACAACAAACACACACACACACACAAACACACACTGACCTCCAAAAGCTCTGGGAGATGCTGCAGAAGCCAGAAACCTGGAGTCAGGAGGCGAATACCACAAGACAGGGCCGCGATCACACATCCTCAGCAAATCAAAAGGGACAAAAGAATAAAAGGCAAAGTGACAAAGAAGTATTTGCTGTCAGGAAAATAGTTTCCTCCAGATACACATTTTTCAAGTTTTGTGGTTTAGCCCTTGACACCTGAAATCTATCAATTTCATTTTAACTGTGTTAATGCCACGTCAAGACCAGAATGGGAAGCCAACGAGCTCGAAAACCATCATTTCTATGCAGGTCCTGTTCAGCTGCCTATGCACGGTCCCGCAGCTAACATGGCACACCCACTCATGCCTCCATCCTGGCAGAGTGAAATCAGAAATGGACCACACTGCTTGATGGAGCCATTAAAATGAAATTAATCTGCCATTTCTGCAGCCCCAAATTGATAAGCATACAAGCACTCATTTATAATTGCTTATTTCTACCTTACAACATTCCTTCCAATATTTCTGTTCTCTAAAATAGTCCATTAACATTGCATTATTTTTTAATAATCTTTAAAATTAATGTTCATCGGAAATATGTCCTCATATCAGCTTAAGTAACTCTACCATTCTCATGCACAGCTAAGTGCTGCAAGAGATCTCTGGGTTTTGTTTGGTTCCAGGCCCCGCTGCAAGGGCCACCTGGAACTCTGAGAAGCTTGGGCCCAAAGGGACCAGGTTTGAGGGTGGCCTCCTCTGGAGCAGAACCAAAGACACCTTTGGGGGCTGGAATGGGAGAAGGAAGAGACGCATTCATTTTATAGTAAATAAAAAAGGAAACAAGGTTAAAATGAAGTTTATTATTTTTTTGATTTTTTGATTTTTTTGTTTTTAGTTTTTTTTTTTTTTTTTTAAATAAAACTGTTTGTGAAACAGCTATTTTATCCCCATGGCAGAGTGACCCCTGAAAGATGCACTAACCCCTTCTTAAGGCCTTAACAAGATTTTTTTGTATGTTTTTCTTTTTTTAAAACTCAAGATATTTAAAAATTATACAATTACAAAACAAAACAAAACACAACATAAAGAATCACAAACCCTGGGGCTGTTTATCTGAAGCCCCCCTTTTCCATTATAAAAATGAAAGGAAAAAGACGAAGTGTGAAGTGGGTGCTTCTGGTCAGTTTAACCCACCCACACGGTTCACACTGACATCCCTCCCATCACCATCTGTTCCTGTGGCAGAGGGCTGGACCTCCTTCCATTCCATGGGTCCCCATGGGCCAGGGCACTGCTGCCTGGAATGTGCTGAGGACAGAGGTGGGCCCATCCCTTGACTTGGTCTGCTGCTGTAGGACTGTTACCCCACCTGGTGGAACCACAGGGATCTCAGCAGCCAAGTAACCCAGGACACAGCCATGACCTTGGGACATCTGCCAATTTTATCCCCCAAAAGATAAAAATTTTAAAAATAATAAATAAATAGTGTTTCTGGAAAGGAAAAAATTTATTTTTGTGTTTAAACATCACCCTCCTCCATACTCCTGGCAACCTGGCCTGCCCCCAACTCCCGCCCCCAAACCCTTCCCACTCTTGAGACAGGTCACTGACAGAAGGACGGTCTGGGTGTGGCCTGTCTGTCCATTTCATCCACAGTCTAGTGTTCTCTGAATTGGTGTGAGAGGTTGAAGATCAAAGCCACCCCCCAATCCTTTATGAGATGAGTTTGTTCAGTTCAATTTCACATTTAAGTTTCACTGTCACTGGAACAAATTTGGAGTTAACTAGATAATTTTAAAATAGAATCAAAAGGGATAGCGCACCTTTCATTTAAACAAAGTCTTTCCAGACTAAAAATAGATTTATATATATATATTTTTTATCCCTCCCTTTATTCCCCCCTTCCCTATCAACCCACCCTCCCCCTCCCCCCATTGTCACTATGGAGATTGTATCCATGGAAACAGCCATTCCAACATCTTGGGTCTTTCTTTCCTGTGGTGTCACTGGTTTGAGTGATGTGAGAATGTAGGAAGGAAGTGCTGGCTGGGCAGGCACGCGAGGCAGGGCGGGGTGGGATGCGGCTGACGGTAGGACATTTCCATTCCATCACGAGTGTCTACCACTTCTCATCTCCACAGTCTAACCTGGAAGACAAGCAGCAGACACTGAGTGCTGGGACCCTGCACTCAGTCAGTCACCAGAGGCCCTGGTCCACAGTGGCCCTCGGATGGAGCTTTCAGTTGGGGACCTCATGCTCTGAGCCCTCTGCAGATGTTCAGCTAACTCAAGGCACATCAAGACCGATGCTGGCACCACTGTGGGACTCTGGACCTGGAACATGGTGAAAGGAAGCAGTCACCCAAGTCAGCAGTGTGGGGCCATTCAGGGGGCCCTCAGGCCATGTCCAACACCCCAGTGCACGGAAGTGCAAGAGAGGACTCCCTGACCTCTAGAAGCAGGCTCTGCAGCTAGGCTCAGACTTGGTGGCAGGCTCCATCCTCACAGAGATGGCTGATGGCATGCAGCTGTGACTGAACCTAAAGCACCCAGACACTCTGTGGAGGGTGCTGTTATAGTCCAGCTTCTTGTGACCACTTCACAGCTGTCTCTAGTTGATACAGGCAGTTCTTTACATAAACAACTCTTTCCTGAGCCTCCGGTGGGCAGGGGAGGTCTCAGTCCCTTTACTGGACTGGAGCCTGTTACTCCTCTGGCCGCCTCAGGACCCCTTTCCCCAGCTGCCGGGCTGCTCTTCCTTCCAGCCTAGGCTCAGGACAGTAGTGCTAAGGGAGCACACAGAGCAGATGGCCAAGCCCCAAAGAATGCCTCACAGGCATCTCCTGTGCAAAGGGTTCACAGAGACCACAGCTCCCAAGGAGCTGGCCCAGAGAAGTTTTACCAGTAGCCAGGTGTGACAGTGTCCGAGACTCCCTTAGTTAGTCCTCTCTCTTCTCTGATGCCCTCCCACCAATGAATAAACCTCAGAAAAAGTCAGGTGGCTGTCCCTCTCCTGCTCCCGTAATCTCAACACATGAAACCATTAAGACCGGTCTGTGTTCAAGAGCTTAGAACTCACAACACTCAACACACATACATACAGCTGCCCGTGCTAGGAGAAAGCTCCTCACTACTCGGCAGAAAACACACTCAGAAAGACACTTCAGACACAGCAATAGTGTCAGCATGCTCAAGCGGAAAATCAACTACAGCACTCTAGCTGCCAGGCCCCAGGAATGCGGGCCTGTGGTGGAGCTGTCCTGTCCTTCTCAGAATGTACACAGCACAGCATGGCTTCCCTTGGCCCTGGGTCCCAGAGGTCACTCCAGCCCCACACTCCATGCCCCCCAACTGCAACCCCTTCCCACCAGCCAGCCCAGGGAGATTCTTCACTGCCTTCCTGGCTTTCCTGTGGCTAGGGAGAGAAGTGGCACTGAACAACATCCTTACTTTCAAAAATCAGAGGCCCTTTGGAAATGGCGGGGGGCTGAGCTCGTGGATGCCTCACCAGAACAATCGGAGCTAGCTGTGGTGCAGGAGGCCATGTGAACTGAGGCCAGATGCCCACACAACCTTGTGAGGTTCTGCTTGGGCCTGCACCCTAATCTTGCTCACTACTCAGAGTAGAGCCATACAGCACTCCTCAATCTCAGAATGAGGCACATCTTGGTTCCCAGCATCTTTTGGGTTTTTTTTTTTTTGATACCGGGGATCGATCTCGGGTCCTTGCGCTTGCACAGCAGGCAGCAAAACCACTGAGCTAAATCCCTGGCCCTTTTGGGGTGTTTTTTGAGTCACGGTTCTCACCATAAAGTTCAGGTTGGCCTTGAACTTGTGGGAATCCTCCTGACTCAGCCTCCTGAGTGCTGGGATTTCAGGTGTGCACCACTATACCTGGCTTGGTGCCCAGCATCTGCCTGGCCTGTTGGTTCTATGTGCTGCTGGCCACGGATTAGGCTGGCCCAAACACATGATATCCTGACTTCTCCAGTTACTTTTTAAAAACTCTTCTTGGGCCGGGGATTTAGCTCAGTGGCACTGCACCTCCCTTACAAGTGCAAGGTCTTGAGTTCGATCCCCAGTACCAAAAAACAAAAAACCATTCTTACAGTAGAGCGAATAGCAAGGGAAGAAAATCTACCACTTCTTCACAGACATCATTTCATGCTAACACCGAGACACCTGACCCCATCTTCAAGATGAGGAAATTGGAGCTCAGGGAAATGACACTGGTAACCAAAGCATCATGGCTGTTTGAGGTGGGACTGGGGCTTACAGCCAGCAAAGTCCTTCTGACTGGGCCCCAGGGCTGGGTCCCACCACATGGGATCTGGCTGAGAGGGGATGGCTGGGCCCATAGTGTGTGTCTGGGCCTTGTGAGCTCACTCCACACTGAGGATGTGTGAAGGCATCAAAATGCTGAGCTGCAGTCACAGGGCTTCCTCTTGGGCCAAAGATGCCCCATGCTCCTTCACACCACCTCACTCCCCTGGGCTCCACCACCCACCGTGTGGCCTGACCCTCAAAGGGTCCTTTGTATCCTTCCATGCCAGACTCTATGCCACCTCTCTTCACACCAGCAGGCATCCACCAGCTCAACACATCTAGCCCTGCCAGGACCCACCTGGGGCTGCCTCTTCAGCTCTAGAACAGACACGTGCTTCCGACGGAGAGGGTGGAGGGAAATTGAATTCTGACTGGGGGTCTGGCAAAAAGTCAGGTTCAAAGAGACCTTTCCTCTCTGTGATACACTCACCCCATTAACAGGAACAATGCCCCTGGGGCCTTGCTCTGGACTGGGCTGTAATGCTGCAGTGGTGGCCCTGGCCTTCAAAGAGCTTCTGGTCAAACAAGTGCACACTGAAACTGTGCTGATTCTAGGAAGGCTGGAGGGCGGGCGGGGGAGGGCAATTTAAATAGGACTTAGAAGGGCTTCGCTGAGGGAATGACCTTGAAGCTGAGGCCTAGGAGGTGAGACGACATTCACTCACCAAAGCCCAGGAGGCAGCTCGGCCTCCGGGCAGGCAAGAGCAGCCGGGAGAGTCTTGCAGACGTAAGACCAGGAGCCTGGACTTTATTCTAACTGTGACCAGCACGTCTAAGGAGACTGGCTGTGTCTCTAAAGAGAAGACAGGACTGAGGCAAGTCTGCTGGTGACTGCACCTGCTACTTCGAGGCACGGGTTCAGGCAGAGCAGGTGGCCTCCACAGGTGCAGCACAAGGATGGGCTGGCATCAGCAGGGAGACAGGACAGACTCGGGTTCTGTGCTGAAACTGTAACCCCAGGGCTTCCCTAAACAGGCCTGGGGCATCAAGAGGTCCAGAGAGCCCTCCTTTATCTGCAGATGGGCTGGATGGCTATGTGTGGGCCTGTGAGTGGCTGGCACCCTCTTGCACCCAGGACACAGCATCAGCCCCACGACACTCCTCATCCATTGATCATAGTGACCAGCAGGGAAGCGAGGGGCCTTCTCGTTTACTACCTTGACAAGGAAAGCCAGGCACAAGGATGCTGCTTCAAAGTCCCTTGGGCACCAGGCACAATGAAGCCAGAGAAAGAACAATCTCAGTGAGGGGATATAGTGGTCAACTGCAGGACCACCAGACTGCTATCCTGGTCATTTCCTTGGTGGCGTTTCCTGGCCAGCTATCCCACATACTGGGGCCTGGGGGCAGGCAGCATTTCCTAGCCCCCAGGGTAGGGTATTTATTTGCTGAAAGACAGGGTGGGTACTGGGTCCCAGAGGCTACATTTACCCCTCCAGTTAAAGCTCCAAGAAACTCGCAGCCTAGCACAGCAGCTGCATGCCCAGCACTTGCTGAGGCCTGGCTGAATCCTCACCTGGTTGGCATTGTTATTTTCCTTTTTAGAGAAGAACCTGAAGCCTAACCCCTATCACACAGCACTCTGCAGACCACTGGTGAGGAAGTGGGTTACCAGGAGGCAGGATACATATGCACATCTGGTCTTTTCTCCGTTTGTCTGGGTTCTCAATAGTGGTGACTCTCTGAACGCTGAATAGGCCCAAGATACATGCTTAGATAGGGGTGTGTTTCTGTCCCTGAGGACTGGGACTTCCACACAATCCTATGGCTCACCCTGGGCCTGGAGGATGGTGACAGCCCTTAATGTTACTTCCCTGAACTGAGAAACTGAGGAAAAAGAATTTGCCTCTGGGAACTGCATGTGAAGAGAACATTCCAGAAAGATAAGACTAAATGCAGTGTGTCTGCCCTTTCCCTTGACCTCAGCAGACGTGAAGTCTCCCTATGTGATGGGTCAAGCCATGCTCCAGCCTGGGAGGAAGGAGGATGCAGTTTACTATTCTTCTTGAGACCTGACTATTCTGCTTGGGAGAGCCCGAAGGATGACCAGAGACAATGTCCCAAATCCCTAAGAGAGCTGCCTATGGGGGCCCACACTTTCTCTAACACAGGCAGCAATTCAGGTAAAAACCAAAAAGCACCCAACAATAACCGGTTCTCTTCCTGCCCAGCCTTCCAGCTCACATTTCAAGAATACGCCCTGTGGCCCCCTATAGAGCTCCACTCTAATGATAAAGAGTGGAGGCACAGACACTCAAGCCCAGGGGCATGTAGAAGGGCCAAGGCAAACAGCTCTCCAAAACCCACCCACACTGCAGCCCTGCCCTGGGGGCTGACACAGGGGCAGGAGTGTAAGCAGGCAGGGTGGCCCAGCAGTGCTGGCAGTGCAGTAGCCCATGATGATGACCCTTGGGGCTCCATTTATTCATTCGGTTCTTGTGACACAAGAACACAGGAAACAGCTTCCACCCTCTCTCCTGCCCTGCTCTGTGCCCTACATTGGCAAGACCTGGAAGACCCGGGAAATGCATTGCAGCAAAACACCCACCATCCCTTCTAGCCTACAGGGGCCTCCCCAAGGGCAGTGCTGGGAGCCGCCTAGGAAACAGCTTTTCAGAGGACAGCCACCACATCCTGAGATGAATTGACTTCCCCTCAAATTACTGTTGAGTGTTCCACAGAAAGGCAGGGCCCTCCCAGAAGTCAGTATGGGGAAGTCCACAGTCCACAGAGGAGTCAGGGCTCCACAACATCGATGCTGGGGGAATGGAGTTCACACAGAAGTCCCTCAACTGGAGAGAAATAAGCCATCAGAGAACACTTCTGAGTGTTTTCAAAGGCAGGCCCCCAGCCTGCAGCAGTGAGTGCCACAGTCATATCTGTTTCTCTTCTCTTCACCCTATTTTCCCTCCTCCCTCAGTGGTTATGTAGGGCAGGGAGGATGAAGAAGCAAGCATGGGAAACAGCAGGCTGCCTGCTTCTAGGTCCCCAAGTCCTGTAATCCTGTCCTCCAGGGCACATGCCCTGACAGCCCGGCCACATGCTCCCACATGCTCACAACAGAGCTGCACAATCTCTCTAGATTTTGAAGAGTAAAATTAAATAGGATGCCAAAGTCTACTACATCTCTGAAAGGATTTTCCTTCCCTTTGTATTTTTTCAAAAAGGAATCCTTTGTGGTATTGGGGGATGAAAATTTCACATAAGAAAACTTGGAGAATTTTCTATTTTTCAAAGAAAAACACACTGAAAGCTTTATAGAAATGCAGTCAATTAAAAAGAAGAGACCTTAGGCTAGAACCTTCTCTGAGACAGAGGGAAGAGCAGGGGGAGGGCAGAAGCTCCTGGCCCAGGGGCTTATCCTAGATGTTGTCACACTGTGCCTTCAGGACTACTGCGGGGACTACTTGCAAGCTCTGCCCCAAAGGCTGACCTTCAGGAAGAGTTCCCTGAATCCCCACCAGGACAGTTTTGAAGCCTCTATCTCCACCTGCCCACAGACATCCCAGGGAGCTAAGTAAAAAATGGAAAACGGATTTAGCCACTTGGCATCAGCGATCCCCGTGACTAAATGCTGGTGGTGTTGAGGCCCCCACACCTTCTGGGCCGGGCAGGGGTGGTGGTGGGAGCCTGGGTGGCCCCGACTCACCTGTGCTTGCTGTCCTCTCCATTCCCACGCGCACACTGCCCCCCTCACCCCCGCTCCGACTGCTCTGTGCTGAGGCTGCCTTTCTCGGTCTTGTTCTGCAAGTGGGGGAGAGGGCACGGAAGGGGAGGCTGATGCCGGCAAAGCCACGAGGAGGCCAGACAGAGGGACAGAGGAATGGAGTGTGGGAGTCAGGGAAGGCAGAGGCAAGGACAGGAACAGCACATGAAAAAGGAAGAAAAAGGAGAGTCAGTATTGAATGACACACAGGAGACACTCAGACAAGGTTTCTGAGGCAAAAATCTGACCCTAAGTAAACATAAAGAGAATACTGTTAGACCCTATAACCCACCTCTGGGAATAATTTTTTAAAAGCATAAGCATCTTTCAGGAACGCTTTCAGGACAGACCTCCAGGTAACCTCTTTCTAGTACTTTCTGGACCCAATTGGAACTCAAGTCTGTGAGCAGCCACTGACCACCAGGTGTCACTGTGACCTCAGCCAACCAGTTGGCCATTCCAAGAAACATCAGATGGCAGCGGCTCCACCCCGCCCACCATGGCATCTCCGAACAGTCACCTCCTTGTGGTCCACCTTTCCCAACAGACCATCTCCTAAACAAATGTGGAGGTGGGGCAGGGGGTGGGCTGCCTCTGCAGCTCTACAGCCTGAATGAGACTGCCAATTTCCCCAAAGCCCAGAGTCAACTTTTTTTTCCCCCCTAAATCTTGGAAAATATCTCTGCTTCCTACCAGGCCTAGCACTCATCTCACCAGCTCAACCTGTGAACTGGAGTTCTATGAAACTAAAGTGGAAATCAGTAATCTATCAAGTTTGATCTAATGTTTCTGAATGAACAAAAAGCCCCTTCAAAAACAAACCCATACATTGCCTGCAGCCCCCTCAAACCACACAGGGTGCAGGCCCCTAGGCCTGTCCTTAGGACCGTGCCTCTCCACCCTCCTGGGGCCAGAAGCAGGGCAGCAGCCCAAGGTGCAGGTGGGGATGGGCACGGTGAGGTCTTCCAAAGCAGGGCTTTAGGTCTTCTGGGAGAAGGCATCCTCAAACCCCAGCCCTGCTGGGAATGAGGGCTCCTCTGGCCTCTGGCTCACCTTGTGCTTAGGGCACCTCACCGAGAAGTTCTCCTCATGTAGCAAACAATCTGCAAGACAGAAGGGGACAGTCAATGAAGCCTGTACGGGCTGGCACCGGCAAATCTGTGTTGCTGTGCAGTCTAGTCTAGGACTGACAGCATCAGACATGGAGGCAAAGGGTCCTCAAGCTGTAGTTTCTAATACAAAAACATTAGCACACCAAATAAACTATGTGGTACCATATCATGATGCAGTACCAATCACTTAAAAATTTAAGAGTTTGAAATAGTTAATGGTATGGGTGAACACTCATGATGCCAAACTGTTTGAACAACTAGGACATACAGATATGTAAGTATTCCTGATTTCATTAAGATGTTTTGTATGGATTAAAGAGAGAATGACAGAAAATCCAGCAAAATATAACAGTGATTCTGTGGGTAGGAAGGTTACAGGTCACTTAAATGTTTATTTTTTATTTCTTTGATGACATCATATTTAACAATCAATCAGAGACAATCTCCCAAAGATGCTACTTTAACAATCCGAGTTCCAGGCCAACCCCACTCTAGGTACCTTTCCTTTTCTGTTCAGAGCCCAGGAGTTGAGATAGATAGGGGGCCAGGCTCAGAGCCCTGCCGTCACTGCACCCCACATCCCCTGCAGAAAACAGGAGGCACTCCTGACCCAAGCACAGAATTCACACTGAACACTTCAGAGGAAGGTGAAATCCCATGAGGGTGCTTTTAATCCCGGGTGGGATGGTGGGAGGTGTGACGCATCCCAGCTTTGAACACAGTGACAGCACTCTCAACACCAGCAAGGAGCATCTGCCTCCAGGTGAGTGGAGCTCCGTGGCACAAGGCTGGTGCACGGAGCAGAGTGAGGAAATCTAATTAATGAGCTCACTCTGCACACCACAGCTCCTGCAGACCGACAGCCAGGTCACTGGTGCAGGACGTGGTGGCAGAATGTTAATAAATATTGATCACACATTCTCAGAGGCTCCCCGGCACCATGGCAGGAGGCAGCCATAGTACTTACCCTTGTTAGGTTTGCAATTTAACCAGTTTAGGCTGAGATCCAGCTTACTAGCCTGTATACCCAGAGATTTCAAGTGAAATAGTAATAAGCAAAGGAGCATATAAATGAGAACTTTTCAGTTTCCCAGTATCCTGAATAAACCCCAAAAGACACTTTCCTAGTATGGCTCACCCCATCCCGACCTGCCTTCAGAGTCCTCATCTATGTCAGGTGCGAGCAGCAGCCTCTCTGCTCCCAGGCCCAGGAGGCCAGCCAGTCATCACTAACCTCCAGGCCCCTCCCCCAGCAGGCAACTCGCTTAGTGGTAAATGAAGTGAAATGTGTTAATTTAAAACCCACAAGTACATAGCGTGACCAAGACTCCTGTTGCTCCAATCTGCCAGAGAGTTTATGAACAGCAGGAGACAGACAACTGGAGCTCAGGGAAGCAATGTCTCCTCACCTGGGCTCTGGCAGCGCTGCACTGGTAGCCTCCGGTCCAGGCCAAAGAGCAACAGTGCAGCTTGGTGAAGCTGGCCACCTGATGCCACAAGGTTTAGAGAGCAGAGGGTGGGAGCCGTGTTTGTGGTAAAGGGTGCCATCGGAAAGGCACAAGTGGCTCAGTTCCCCTCAGAGCCACAGAAGAGTGACCTGCTGCCATGGACCATTGATAAATACATACAAAGCTAGGAAACGCCTTCCATGAATTAAAGCAGAAAAGAATATACATACACATCTGGGACAACTTAGAACTAGTGCCAGGTTCTTTTGGAAGTTGCCAGAGACGGTGCCCACCTCTGCCCGTGCAGGAACACCACACAGACAACAGCTCTCTTCCTTTCCCGCACAGATCCACAGGGTGTCAGGAGCTGCAATTTTGTCCCTGGCAGGCATCTCTAACACAGCTAGAGAGCGCTAAACCCTAGAAGGGAAGGGCACAGGGAGCCTCTGCCACCTCCAGCCAGGACCTTTGAGGACAAGCACAAAGAGCAGGAGGCAGAGCGGTGAGATCTCTTCTGAGGGCTGTGACAGACACCTGTGACACAGCATCTATTTCATGACCAGGGAGCCAGTCTCCTGATCTGGTTTCTCTGAGGCCCAACTACCCTACAATGCAGAGGGCCTGATCAGCATTGCCACAGAATGAAGTAAAAAACAAATAGCTCAATGGATCATCAGACAAGCTGGGAAAGACTCCCAAGGCTCTCATTAACAAGATGGCTTCCAGAAACAAAGTCAGCCCCCCAGGAGGGCACACGATATCATTTCTCTCTCAGCTTATGTCAGGTAGACTTTACGGGAGCTCCTTGTAACAAGCTCCAAAAATAGCTTCAGATACTTGCCTATCAACCTGGGCTGAAAATGGCGACCTCAAAGATGAGATGAGAGAACCAAGAATTGTCCTGAGGATCTGCTGGGCATCAGACACTGTCTTGGGCTCAGCTACTATTGACCTGAGAGCTGTTGTCATCCTGTATCACTGCTGTGCAGGGTGGGCAGAAGCTCCTGGAGCATATGGAGGGGAATAAGGGGCTGCTTTCTGGAGGTGGGGCGGGAGGAGGGCAGACCTTTAGCGTTCTGCATGACTTATCCAGGACTGTGACCCACTACTGAAAGATCAAAGTCTGAAACAGAAAGAGCAGCTTCCAAATGCTGCTGAGAAGGTGGCTGCAGCGAGTCGAATTCCCAGCTGTGTTTTCTTCATGAGAGTAAAAGAAAACTCCCTTCCAGACAAGATTCTTCATGCACAGAAGAATTATTAATGAGCTACCATAGCCCTTTTTTCTTTCTGTCTTAATTGCTATGGCTCATTGTATTAAATACATTAAAAATTTTTTTTAAAAAATCAAAGCTCATATTCTTATTACTGCATCCTCTACCTGGAGCCAAATCCTGTGCCTGTGACATTATAGCACTAATAGTTAATGTCAGAAACCAGGACGAATGTCAGGCTGGGAAAGGTGCAGGAGCTACAGATTCTCAGGAAAAAGATTATGTTTCCATGGAGACATTCCAGCAATAAAACTTTTCCCCGAGATATCAACAGCTCTTTAAAGGTTTGGGCAGTTCACAGCAAGGCAGACATGAAAATGTTTAACTGCTCCTTACTCACTAAGAGATTGGGGTCTGTCTGTCTCTCTCTCTATTTCTTTCTTTTTTTTTTTTTTTGGTACTGGAAATCGAACTGAGGGCCTTGCTAAGTGCTGTGCCCCTGAGCTACATCCCTGGCCTGAGATTAGGGTTTCTTAAACCCAGGGACTTCTCTTGCTTATTATTAGAAAGAAGTCAATCAATGAATGCCTTTCCTGGATGTAACATGCATCACATAAGACAGAAATCCCAGGAAAGTGGACTAAACACAAGCACCCATCCCCACAGAACAGTGCAGGCCTCTGAGTCCTTGTACCTGGGTCACTAACAAGACCAAAAGACCTGTGACATGGCCCTTGTGAAGCTACTTCTCTGGTCCCACTCAAAGACGCAGAGTACAGCAGTTGAGGCAGTGAAGCCAAGGGCTAAGACCTTGGCCTGATACTTTGCCACCAAGTTCTTTCTGTTAAAGAGAGATCTTACCAACTTAACTGGGCAGGCACACAGGACAGGCTGGAACAGAAAGGGACAGGTACCATTTGCTTATTGACTCTCAGCTAATGAAGAGAGGTCCTATGTCCTCCAGCTGGTGGGGAGGGACATGATATTCCCACCGCCTTCCTCATCCTCTCTGAAGAATCCCAATAAGACTGCTGGTTGTCAGCAAGGTGGCTCTAAGACTGTGCTGTCCAGTCACAAGCCACATACGCATGGCCACTTGAATCTAGGTTTTAAAAAAATTCATTTCCTCAGTCCCACTAGCCACATTTTGAGTGCTCAACAGTCACAGCTGGCTATGGCTATGATAATGGAGTATGCAAATCTAAAATGTTTCTATCATCACAAAAAGTTTCACCAAGCAGCACGCTTCATCCTTGCAGAAACTACCAGGAGGCAGCATGGCAGCAGGAGCAGATGGCAGCATTTGAGGTCGGCCTTGTTGCTGTGAGCCTGGCTGCTGACACAGCTAGTGCCTCAGTGTGCCCACAGGATGTACCCAGGCTAGGGTGTGGTCCCCTGCCTGGCTGCTCTTAGAGCCTAAAGTTTCTGAACAGAGCCTCACTGCAGGAGACTACTGCTTGCCAAGCCACAGGGAGAGTCAATTCTTACAAGATTCCCCATATAAAATGAATAATCATCCCCAATTTAACACTTTAACTCCTCACTTAAAAAGCTTCAAGTAGAAAAAGATAAATAGAACAAACATTCTGAAGGAAGTGGGGCAATACAATGAAAATGAGAAAGGACCACTGGTTGGCTCCTGAGAGAGGGTTTAACAGCTGTACTACTAAAGAATGTGCTGAATCACAATCTAGGGTAAAAGAATGTCCATACTCATCATGGAAGCACTTGGGGCAAGAAAGTTAACAGGACAGTCCAAGACCCAAATGACATGAAAGGTCTTACATATACTCGATGCTCAGAAAGTAACCGGGAGAAAACAAGCCACTGAAGAGACTGAAGTCTAGCGAACAGGGTACTTTCCCCAGAGTGTGGATGCTGAACCAGAACTAGAACCCTCTGTGTGGCTTGTTGGACCATACCTTCCACACAGGAGGCTTCTTTCAGCAGCTATCACTTTGCAAAACATACCAGCTGCTCCATCTCAACAGATGAAATGTCACAGTGCTATGACACAAAACCTTAGGGGTGCTAGGAGAATCTTGGGTTTCTGACCCACAGTTCCTTAATCCCTTGGAATTTACTTGGTGTAGGAGTGTCTTCAGTTCTAAGGAGGCAATTTGTATGTGCGTGCGTGTGTGTGGTGTGCTGCTCATCACCAGCAGGCCCAGGCCGCATGCTTAGGACTTCCAGCTCCTCCCCTGATTCTGTGGAGAGGGGACAGAGGCTGGAGATGGAGTTAACAGTCAATCCTGTCTATGTGATGAACCCTCTGTGAAAATCCCTGAACTATAGTGTTCAAGGAATGTCCAGGCTGCTGAACATGCGGAGGTGCCCCTGAGGGTGGTGCACCTTCGAGGGCATGGAAACACTGTGCCCCTCCTACATGCCTGTTCATCTCTTCTGTCAGGCTCTTCACTTGTATCCCTTATAATAAATGGGTAAACAAAAGTAACTGTTTCCTAGGGTTTTGTGAAAGGCCCTAGCACATTTATCAAACCCAAGGAGGGAGTCCTGGGAACTGTGAGTACAGCTGGTCATTCAGAAGCACTGGTCACAACCTGGGACTTGAGACTGGTGTCTAAAGTGAGAGGCAGTGTGAGACCGAGCCCTTAATTTGTGGAATCTGCACAAACTCTGGTTAGTGTTAAAACTAAGCTCAACTGTGGGACACCAGGCTGTGTCCCTGGAGGGTTGCTTGGTATTTAGAGAAAAGATGCATGGAGTAGATGGTGAGCAGCACAAGACTAGTTTTTCCAATTTCACACACAGCTCTTTGTGATAAAAACACTCTACAAACTGGGACTAGACTGGAGCTCCCTCAGATGTATCAAGAACACATATGTACAGCTATACCATATATAAACAAACACACCCACATACACACACACATTCTTTCATTCATTCATGCATTTATTGGCAGTACTGGATATTGAACCCAGGGGCCCTTTTGCCATTAAGCTATATCCTCAGCCCTTTTTATTTTTTATTTTGAGACAGGATCCTACTTAGTTGCCCAGGCTGACTTCAAACTTGAGATCCTTCTACACCTTAGCCTCCCAAGTAGCTGAGATTACAGGTGTGTACCACTGTGCCTCACTTGGTATTTCCCAAATCAGGAACGAGATAAGGATGTCAGCTCTTAACATGTTTATTCAAAGTTTTACTGGAGGTTCTAGCTGAGGCAACTAGGCAGGAAAAATAAATAAAAGGCATCAGATCAGGAAGGAAGAAGTAAAACCATCTCTATTCATAGATATCATTATCTTGTATACAGAAATTCACTACAAACTATTACAACCACATAGTCAAGTTCAGCAAAGTTGAAACATACAAGATCAATATACAAAAATCCATTGTATTTCTATGTATTCACAATGAACCATGAGAAATTAAGAAAATAATTCCAATTACAACGACACTAAAAATAAAATACTTAGGAATGTATTTAATGAAAGAAGTGTAAAACATATCCTCTGAAAACTATAAAACAGTCAAACAAAATTACAGACCTAAATTGAATACCATTCCATGATCATGAAGTAGAAGACACAAAGCTATTAAGATGACAATATTTGCTGATTTATCTACAGATTCAGTGTAATCTCTGTCAAAATTTCAATAACCCCTCCTTCTTTTAAACAAAAATGGGTAAACTGATCCTAAAGTACATACTGAATGATAAGAGATCTAGAATAGCTAGCCTTCAGAAGAAGGAACACATTGGTAAACTCACATTTCCCAACTTCAAACTCTACTACAGAGCTTTCGGAATCAAGACAGGCAGAAATAAGTCTGCATATCAATGGCCAAATGATTTTTCAACAAAGATGCCAAGATCATTCAATGAAAAAAGGACAATCCTTTTTTACAAATGGTGCTAGGACAAGTAAGTATCTACATACAAAAAAAATGTGGACTCCTTCATACAACACAAAAATTAAAGTGGAGTGAAGACCGACCTAAATGTGAGAGCTAAACCTCTTAGGAAAAACACTGGTGTAAATCTTTGGAACCTTGGATTAGGCAATGGTTTCTTTTTTCTTTTTCTTTTTGCAGTACCCGGGATGGAACTCAGGGGTGCGGTGCCACTGAGGTAAATCCCTGGCCCAATGGTTTCTTTGACGTGACACCAAAAGCACATGAAACAAAGTAAAAAATACATTAGACTTCATCAAAATTAAAATTTTTGTGCTTTGGAGAACATCATCAAAAAAGTGAAAAGTCACAGAATCAGAGAAAATATTTGCAAGCCAAATATGTGATAGCAAGCCTGTATCCAGAAATGCAAAGAATTCTTTAAACTCAGCAATAAAAAGACAACTCGAATTAACAATGGGCAAAAGATCTGGATCAGCATTTCTCCTATCCCAAGGTATACAACTGGCCAATGAACATGAAAAGATGTGCAACATTATTAGCTATCAGAGAAATAACAAAATCACAATGAGGTACCATTTCATATCTACCAGGCCAGCTATAACAGTAACAACAATAATAAAGGCAGAGAATAACACCTATAAATGGGGACGTTCAGAAACTGGAATCCTAATACACTGTGGTGTGAAGGCAAAATGGAGCATCCATCCACTTTTGAAAAAGTCTGGCAGCCCCTCAAAAGGTTAAATGTGGAGTCACCACATGATCCAGCAATTCCTCTTCTTGGGTATACAGCCAAGAGAACTGAAACCGTATGTCCACACAAAGACTTATATGTGAATGTTCTATAGCAGCATTACTTGTTATAGTCAACAAGTGTCCACCAACAGATGAACGGATGAATCATGGTATATGCTTCACGATAAAGTATTATTTAGAAATTGAAAATAAGGTACTAATTCATACTACAACACGAATGAATCTTTAAAATACGGTAAGTGAAAGAATTCAGTTACAAAAGGCCACATATCATAGGATTCTGTTTACATGAAATGTCCTGCTGGACATGGTGGCACATGTCTGTAATCCCAGCACTTGGGAGGCTGAGGGTAAGGCAGGACTACATATGGAGACCCTACCTTAAAAAATAAGCATGTTCAGAACTGGCAAATCTACAGAAAGTGGATTAGTGGTTGCCAGGGGGCAGAAGAAGGAAAAGGAAAGTGAGTGACTACTAATGAATAGGAGTTTCTTTATTATTACTATTATTATTATTATTATTTTTTATTTTTTGGTACCGGGGATCGAACTCGGGTCCTTGAACTTGCGCAGCAGGCGGTGAATAGTAGTTTCTTTACAGGGTGATGAAACTGTAAAATCTGGGGTGATGGTTGTACAACTCCTTGAATATACTAAAAGTCACTGAACTTTAAATTTAAATATGCAAATCACATGTGAATTAGATAAATATATAAAACTATTTATAAATTACCGAATTCCACTTCCTTGTATTATCCTCTTTGCATTCTTTTAGAATTTACAAACAGAAGAGGTTAGGAGAGATAAAAGGAATTATAAACAGAGAATCAGACTGCATGCCTTATCCCTCTGGATAAAGATGGGTGGTCCCAACTCACCTGCATCAATGGCACATGGGTAATGGTATCGGAAGGAGCAGCCTTTGTTGTAGCAGCCCAGGGTAGCGCCTGCCTCCTGGCAGTGGGAGCATTTCTGAAAGGAAGAAGTCAGGCATGTCAGTATCCAGAGCCACCACTCCCACAGGCCTTCCCTGGACTCATCAGTCAGACCTCAGCACATGTCTCTGTAGTTGGAGGAATCGTGGTGGCAGGATGGGCGGTTCAGTGATCGATCACACAACAGGAAGGGCTCTAACAACACATTTTAAGGCTGGGCTTCACAAATGATCTTGAATCAGATAAGAACACTCTGGGGGCAAGGTAAGTGACCCGATAGCAGATAGCACGCGCTGAACACACCAGACAGTGCAGCACCCTGGTGCCCACCCACTTGCATGCTTCTTCTGCTCATTTCCTTCTGGCCACTGTGAGCTGTCTGAAGAAGCTGCCTGTTTATTTTTGCTGTGGAAATCTAGGGTAGGAGGAGAGGGTTAAGGTAGTAGAGATATATATAAATCTTTCAGAATTAAAAGTAGAATTTGGTTTCTAGTTCTTGTATTTATAAGATTTTATTTTTATTTTGATCTACTTACCCCAAATGCCCAATACAAGTATATTTCCCTTTTCAGAAAATATGGGCTCCTGTATGTGAGTGGTATTTTTATACATGAATCCTATTTTAAATGCACTAGGAAACCTGCCATGAATCTCTGGCTAAGTGAGAGATTATCCTGTAATTGCAACGCTCCTCCTTATATGGGTAGGGTTTCTCAAAGTGGGGCACATCTCTATCACCCCATGAGGTGGCTGCTATGAGTGCTCATCCTGTCACATAGGAAATACGTGTCCCAACCAAAATCACATTCATAAAATTCAACCACATGAGGGCCCACTGAGGAAGGACCCAGATTCTTCAGGTAGCTGGTGGCACACCCAGGAGACAGATACTGGTTCTTGCTTCTATGAAAAATAAATATATTCCCTATGTGGTTTCACTAGAGCTGGGTCAGGCCCTGAACACCGATGCTCAGTTAACCACACGGATGCCAGCAACAGTGGAGCCTGCTAGCTGTGCTTGCCCTGTGTCAGGACAGCTGTGGTGATGGATTTGAACTAACTCATTCACTGGGGACGCTTGGAACATCCCTGCTTACAGACCAGACACCTACTGTACCAGAAGAAAGGACGTTGTTTCAGGTCAGAGTGGAAAACTTCCTCCAGAGACAAAGGAGGTGGAAGAGGACTGTAAGACCAGAACTCCACCCTCCTCTTGAAAGACCAAGACCCCTTTGGGTCCTGATAAGAAGTAAATGTCATGTGCCCCCACCCTTGCCAGGAAAGTGATCACTTGGCCTAGAGTAAACCAAGGACAGTCAATGGCACCTCCAGTAGCTCTGGCTATCTACCCCCTGGCTAAGGCACCTTCAGGTTGAAGAGCTTAGCACCAACCTCTGACCAGTCAGCAGCTATCCCTGCAACCTCTTTCTCAGGAAGGAAACCCGAACAGTCAGCTACCTGGAGGGCTTGCTTCAGGCCCTCCCCAGCCTGGGGGGTATAGCTCACTGATGGTGGCCATTTAGAAAGGGGTGCACCAAGCATTTTTGGTAGGAATGCCTGTAGGAAAACGGAGGGACAAGAGGAAGGAAGGGGTCATCTTCTTGCTCACCCTCTGAGTAGGGGACACCAGGAAATGCGGCAACCATCTTATGCGAAGCCAACCTGCAGGCCTCAGCAGAATGACAAGGTGGAGAGACCTGGACCTGCTGTGACACTGCTGGGCAGTAAACTAACCAACCTCAGGATCACCTACGTCCAGACTTGTTACAGCACAAGACACTTAAAAGCAACAAAACTGTGCAGGGTCTGGAACCTAAGTGACTGCCTACTAAGCAACTCAACCATTGTCTAGCTTTCCCTGCCCGGCCAAATTCCTAACCTTTGTTCCCTGAACCTGCAAATGTGGGAGTAACAGCACTCACCTCCCAGAAATGTTGGGAAGGTTGGACACATTAACCCAGGTTTAGAACAGTGGCTGGATGGAGAGTGTTAGTAATGTGACCCAAGAGGACCACATACCAGACACAGCTAGATACTGTATAAGGCCCCTGCATGAAAAGCAACCTGCAGAGTGGGCCTTGCCTTGTCATCACACTGATATACAGAGATGTGGAACTGGGATCTGACTGTCAGTTCCCTTCCTACCTCAATACCTGCATTTCTGTCCCCTGCAGGGCTCTCAAAGCAACCTGCTCTGAATCAGCCCACAGACCACATGTCCCATGTTTTTCATGAATAAAAAGCAAACTTGCCACTCACTAGGAAATTACATCAATGAAATGATACTTGCTGCTGTTACTTTTTTTTTTTTTGCAGTACTGGGGACTGAACTCAGGAGCAGTGAGCTACATCCTTAACCTTTCTGATTTTGTTTCTTTTGAAACAAAGTCTCCCTTAGTTGTCCCAGCTGCTCTCACACTTGCAATCCTTCTGCCTCAGCCTCTCAAGTATCTGGGATTACAGGTGTGCACTACCCTGTCTGGCTGATGCTTGCTTCTTTCAATTAAAAGCATGATTAACTTACTAAATTGCACCTAAAGGAGAAAGACCCTACAGGGTGTATTAAGACCTTCGAGAAAGTACCTTAGAGATAGATTAGTTCAGTGGTTCTGAGTGTGGTCCCTCTGCCAACAGCACCGGAACCTACTGGAAATGCAGATGCTAAGCCCTACACAGGGCTGTTAACAAGCCCTTGCATTAATTCTGATGCACAGCACGTCTTCACAATCACTGGTCTAATTCAACTCCCTGTTTAGATGCATACAAAAGAAACTCAGAGAGATACAATGACAGACTAGATTCCAGGTTTCAGAAGAGCCATTTAGTACTTTCTCCACTGTACTTCTGTCCCCTACAAGGTAACCTGCACATTATGGATATGGGAAGCAGAATTATGATTTCCCGAACAAGGTCTATCTGAATCCCCAGAACCTGAGACTTTACATTCCAAAACTAACTCTGCAGGTAAAATTAAGTCAAGGTCTCAAGTTGGGGAGTGTATGCTAGATTGTCTAGAAGCTCAATCTGATCACAGGAACTCAAAAAAGCAAAGACCCTTCTCTGGAGGGACCCAGAGTCGCAGGCTTTAGGAAGCAGGGTCATAGAGATGTGAGGGCGCTGGCTCTAAAGGTGGAAGAGAAAGCCACAAGCCAAGGAGTACAGGTGGCTGTAGAAGCTACAAAAGGCAAGCAAACAAAGTCTTCCCTGGAGCCACAAGGCACCATAGACCAGTTAACCCCCAAGTTCTAGCTCAGTGGGACCTCTGAACCTGCAGAACTGGAAGATATCAGTATGTGGTGGTATGACACCACGGCAATGAAAAGAAAATGACAGAAAATTAATACATGGGAATTTCCTCAGAAGCTCATGAGAGAAGTGACTGCTCATTTTCCTTCTACATTCTCCAATGTAACAAATTTCCCCTCATGGGAACACCCACAATTTCACTCACTTTTCGTGAAGCCAACTGTGGGATCCTGAGATCCCCAAGGAGGAATGCTGGGTCTGTTTCCAATGTCCTTTTCATAGCTGAAGAAACAGAAGCTAAAGCAAAGGACCCTGCTGAAAAATCACATAGCTAGGGAGTACCAGAATTAGAACTGCGGCCTTTTTTTCATCTGACCTCAAGTTCAACATTCTTCACACCATATCTGCTGCCTTCTAGTACCCTTCACTCACTTGGCTATTCAACATTTGAAAAGTACCTCCTATGTGTCAGGAGCCAAAGACAGAATAGAAAAATTTACCTCTATAAAATCTTCTCTATCTATTCTCCCCTTCTATTCCCAAATCAATTCCCATGCCCATATAATTTCCAATTAGATGTTTATTTTTAACTTTTTACCTGAAGAAACAATGTGCTCTCATTCTCCCATACGGGAAATGCCCTTGGTTTCTGACAACACTGCTACTCCCACTTTAATGCCATTCATTCCTGGGGGAGGTGAACCCACCCAATGTGGCTCCCTACACAACTGAGAGACAGTGTGGGGGGTGGGGTTCAGTTGTTTCTAAATCAAGATTATTTTCAAATAAGCAAATGTCCAAACTTCTGATAGAGTGAATGATCTTTTAATCAGCAATTTTCATTTATTATGCAGGAGAATAAAAGCTATTTTCAAGCAACTCTGACAAAGAACCTGGCACGTCATGATACTGTAAACCTGAGAAATAAATTATGAAATGTATTATTAGTTTCTGGGCAAGTTTAAACAAAGGCCCAAGCTGACCCTTTAGCTAGCACTTATCACTGGCTCAGAAGTTGGGCTTGATGACTTGAGGTGGCAAACTGCAGGGGCTGAATCAACTAGCATCCATCTAATCCTTCTCGGAGGGGGGCTCCGTGGGAGATTCTGTGTATCTCTTCACTCCCAAGCAGCTCTTCCCTCTGAGAGGTAACGGCGACCTGAATAATCACACTGTTTAATGAGCATCTCAGAGCAGCCTCAAGCAAGAGTGCAGCAATTGGGTCAGAGGATTATTAGCATATCGATGGTGATCAGTCCTGTGCAAGCCTTGCAAATCACACACACTGCCACTACTTTGCCCCACGGCTTCCACCCAGCACTGCACACACTTCCACTCATGCTTGCCGTATTTACTTACTCATGTTTGTCCATCCCCTAAACTGTGAGATCCACTCATGTGTCCCCAGGGCCTGGCACACTGTAAGGCACTGAAATGTGGGCTGACGGAACAAATGCAAGGTCTGACACATTTGAGAGCTTGGAGGAAACAAATGAGGTCTTTTCAATGAGTTAAAAGGCAGATGCTGGTAGAGCTTGGAGAATGTGGAACAAGGTGTACATTTTTGGCCACCAGCAAGAGGTTTTTCCCTTCTAATTATGCCTCTTGTATTTAGGACAGAAGGCTCTGCTGTCCTACCTATGTACTCCTGCCACGTGGCAGCAATGTAGTCTACTTCCTTTACGGTACAGCCCTAGGAGCATGCAGCTTTGATGCAATCCTGCATCCTATCAATTTTCTTTCAAGAGTACTTTAAAGTACTGGCCAAAGCGATCCATGTTTTAGTCCTTGCTTCCTTGGAGCTAGACACTCTCCTCACCCTGCCTTGTAAAAGTTCATGCACTGGGGCACTTTGCTGCCCGCTGTCCTCACCAAGGGCACCTGCACCAGCCCCAGGACCCACACCACAGCCCACAACCACCAAGGCTTCACAGCCAGCCTCAGAGAACCAGAGAGATGCCCAGTTCTCTGTAGGTCCATTTGCTCAGTGCTACTACAGACACAGTGCATAGGTGTAAAAGCTGCACTTCTGTTCACAGCTGTTCTAGCTAAAGTGCCACTCTCAGATTCTGAATCCATTACATGCACATTTTAATAAATTGTGACAATGCTTGTATAAGACATCAGCCAACCAGTCATGTTAGCAGCACTTGCTGGCAAAAGGCTGATTATTACTGAAGACAAAAGCTCCAGGTTTAACTGGTTGGTATAATGTGACTATTATCTGGGACCAAAGCTGCATAGGGCTTGTGGAAAGAAGCTGAGGTGTCAGCACATGTATGAGAGCCAAAAGCCACTCCCCATTATTTATCTCCAGCGAAACATGGATAGTTGCCTTGCCTTCCTTATAAATTTGGGGGAAATAATGAAAACTTTTATAAACTACAAAGTTATATAATTGTTAGGTCTTATAAAATATGTAAGACATATCTTTGTTTATAAGTATCATAGTCTTGGTAGTACCAATCAAATTCAAAGTCAAATATAATACACACTAAGTAACCTACAAAGGCAAAATAAGTTAAAAGTTATGTTTTGGGGAACTCATTTTTTCCTCCTAGAATAGTACCTCAAACAAACAGTCCCTGACACCTGCTGTCATAGCTTTTTCCTACGTACAGGCACTGTGTGCCAACAGTGCAGCATTCTACCTCTGCGGGTGAGGATGGTCAGCTCCTGGGTAAATCTTCTCAACATTGTAACTCATAGCTACTATTTACCATTACTTTCACTGTACTTTTTCCTCTGTTCTTCCATCCGTGACCAATAAAGATTAACATGAACAGTTTCTAAAGTTTTCTAAAGTATTTTACAATGGAAGAAGAGGCATTAAATAAAGATTAAAACTACACATGACTACAAATGAAACATGGATATCAGAAAACTATACAAGAAGGGCATAATGAGAACAACTAGAATGGAAAGAGGTGCCCTGTCTGAACACATCGCCCACCCTCGTGTTTTGTGCAGAGCAGCCAGCCCTGCTGTCTGCACCAGCCTCTTGACACTGCCCCTGGCTGCAGAGCTCTCCAGCACCCTCCCTGGTCACTCTGGTTAGACTAATCTAGAATAATCTGAAGCTTCCAGATGCCCTGCTGCCCCAGAGGCCCAGCAGAGGTACACACTGCTGTCACAACACAACTAAGAGCCTGGCAGAGCTCACGCTTTGTCTCCTGAGAGCCAGCTGCTAACCATCCTGATGAGCCAAGGAAGGCACTTTCACACAAACTTTTTAAATGCAATTATCTCCTTTCAACATATAGCTGTCCATCTGGACCCCCATCCCCTCCCATAAACCTCCAATTGAAATGGGTTCTGCTGTTGACCCTGCAAAGTATCTCCCTGGGAAGGTTTTCTAAGCCACGCTATAAACCTACCTATAATAAGAGTCTCTGTGCTGCCCCAGAAGTGATGCAAATACGCACAGAAAGCAGGAACAAGATCAAAACCTGAGTACAGCTGTTCTGGCAGCATCTCCCAGCTCCATTCCTGGCCTTGTTTCAATCCAATAGGAGCACCTGCTCCCTACTTTCCTTCCTATTGTCTTAGTACAGGTGGGACCAGCCCATCTGCAGTTTATAGTGAAGTTACAATGCTTTGAATCAGTTGGGGGGTGGGGTGGGATAAAGGGACACTCTTGCCTCATTAACAATGTCCTTCCTTATCTTTCTGTACTTCATCAATGAAAGAGAGGACATCAGAATTTAGATACAACCTTGAGTAGAAAAAGAATATATTTAAAATACACATAGGTTTATACAGGAGATTTTTTTCATGTTATTATTCAGTAAACAAATAATGAAAAGTTACTAGGTCTAAGATGGAGCTGAAGAAAGATGTCTTTTCTCTAGAAGATTCCACCACATATTCCTCTTTTTTGTATTTTCTGCTTTATAAATCCAGATTGTCATAGGTCAGGTGTGTTGGAAGGAAGGTACATCTGCTTACCTTCACCAGATGTCAAGTAACTGCTGGCTAACGGAGGCAGAAAAGCCAAGCTGGTGCTTCTTTATACCGTAGTGTCATGAAATGCAGGTTATTCTATGGAATATGGAGAAAGCATTTTTGACTTCCTAATAAACTGTTCCTTGGGATGTTTCATCTGCCTTAATATGTCAATTCTGACTCCATAGTATAAAGCTGCCCTGTCCAGATGGTGGAAACAGACTAGAGGAAAACTAATAAGAACCTGATCATCTGGTTTTCCTCAACCCTGTTTTCTCCTTGTCTTTTCCTCTAACATGCTAGTTTCGCTAAAGGCTGTAGGTGACTAGGAATAAAAGACAGCTTTGTCTTTTGTTCTCAAGAGTCTTTCCTTTGATATTGAAACTTCATTATGAGTCAACGGTTATCAAGTTTAAGGTACAATAATCTTTTCTTATTAATTCAGTAAATTTTTATTGCACATTTATGTGTAGGGGCTGAAAGAGATGTCCACCTACTACCTGCCCTTAGGGAACTCACAGAACTGTGCTGTAAGTAGTATTTTGGACCAGGTTAAGGAGGCCTGGCAAGCATTCTTGAAGGAATGTTCCTTGAGCTGGGCTGAGCCAAGCTGAGTGAGAGCTCCCTGGGGGAAGGAACAGCATCCAGTGCAGAGGGAACAACGCTTTCTTATGGAGGGACACACACAGGATATAGGGTTCTGATTCGGAAGGGGTCACTGATGTGAACAGTGGGGAGGCAAAGATAGCAGATAGTGATTTAGGGATGGCAGGGAAGGACAGGCACTGGTGGTGGAAATGCACACAGGAGGCTGCAGTCAGACCCTCTGAGGAAGCTGGGGTGCCTGGTGGTATACATGGAAGTGGAAGGGGAACCCTTCAGGCATCAGAGCAACAGGAGTCTGAGGAGATGGCACACACATGACATCTGCTCTGGATGGTTCTTTCTCTTAGAAACATTCTATCTCAGAACAGAATGTCAGAGCAAGAGCTTACCTGCAACAGTCAGGAATTACTGACTTAAATTGTAGCAAATGGATGCATCTTAAAGCATTACTTTCAAACGATGCTCTCTGAGTCACTGATGATAAAGATAGGAACTGTTTAGAGAGTAAGGAGTATCTCCCTGGCTGAGAATATATGCTAAATATTTTGAATTAAACTATTTTCAATTGCCTCAGAGTATTATGATTCTACATTAACAATATTCTTGTAAGAGAACAGGCTTTATCAAAGTGACCCCAGGATATAACCTAAAACTTGCTTTTTAAAATAAATCTCGACTGGTAAGCTGTACCTTGCCCCATTGTTATGTTTCCACTAAAGGGGGTGGAGGGGACACACGGACAGGACACAACGACGAATGGCAGGACTTCAGTTAGTGTTTTAGTTACCTTAACTGACATTTCCTGTATGTACCTTCCTTATATTCAGTGGGACAGCTTTCTTGGTCTACCTCAGATACACACAGCCTAAAAGCAGATTAAAAAAACATAATACAAGAAAGAAAGGCAAAAAGCTGGGGTGGGGAGCTGAGTGGAAGTGAGAGCTGAGCTGCTCTGGGAGAGAAAGGAACCAATACCAGGCGCTGCCTCTCACTAGCCTCAGAAACAGGTAAAGGTCAATTTCTTTAAGTTTCTCCATTTTCTCAACAGTAAAATGGGGACAGTAACCAGCTGGGAAAAAACAAAGAGGTGGGATTCTTCTGCTTTTTAAGGATACCAGTGAGGGTAAAAACCCCTGAACATGCTTACAACGAAGGACAAGAGGATTTTTAAAAGAACGTTTAGAGCATTCCTAAGACATTCTTGTACAAAAACAGAAGGGAGAAAAAGTACCAGCAGTGTCCCTCATCATTTTGTTACCCTCCACTCCCACAGGGACTGCTGGCCTATGGACACTCCAGAGCCCTCAGGGCTTATCTGCAAGGCCACAGGCAGCTGGAGAGCTGGCAGCTGCAGAACATTCAGGTAAAACCACCCTGCAAGACAGTCCACTACTAGCAGGGGTTGTGGAGCATTTTTACAGGTCAGGCACAGCAGGTAACCACTTGTTCCCTCCGCAGTCACCTGTCCTAGTTGACTACTTTATGATGCTGATGTGCCACAAACAGGTGAGAGGATGATAGGTACAGTCATTATTCCCACCCAGGTGCTCAAAAAGGGGAAGGGTCATAATTATCACACATGCAGTGAATGACAACTGCAGAGGCGGCAGCACTGATACTGACCACTTGCTGGGGGTTTTAAATGTTCCATAATTCCAACTTTGATTCTCCTGGGTTTACAGCTTTCAGGTTCAGCAATAATACATTGAAGGAGGTAACAAAGCAATATAAAGCAACTTCCCAATCCATTTGTAACAATTTAAAACCAGTCTTTGCCCCCTTCTAGATATTAAAGGCTTGTTTCAAACATTTTATTCTTGTACAAAAATGTATACATAGTTCTGATGCTAACACATGTGCTCAGAACTCTGCTTATCAAATGCCAACACAGGCTGTGCTAATGATATTTCTTTGGCCAGATTCGCCTTGACTTTGCTTTTTATCTTACCCACAGATACATATACTCCATCAAAATTATTCTGAGAAGTTTTCTTTCATAACCTGAGAAGAAAACTGCAGGACTCTGTTGAAAACACTATATATTTTGTCTAAGGGAGTTGTTCCATGATAAGAAGAAATGGGACTTGTGCCCTTTAAGAAGTCAGCAAGGACCTGAGTTCAATCCCCGGTACCAAAGCAGTCAGCAAGGAGGGGCTCAGAGTGCTAGAGCCAGGGACTAGGTTTAAGGCAGTAATTAGCACTTTTCCTCTGAATAGAAGCTGAGAACCTGAGAAAAGGCTGAACCCATCAGGAGCAGAAGCCCTAGGGCAGCTCTGTGAAGAAAAAGAACAGCCTTTTCTCTTAAGTGTAGAGAGATAAGTGCTTATAGACAGAGTTTAAAACAGTGAAATTTAAGTTACACAAGATCACATACTACCTTATTTTACCCTTTGCCCAAACAATGGATTGCCTGATAAAGAGAAATAATTACATTTTATTTTCTGAATCTAAAACTGCATCTCTTTTTAGAAATTACCTGCTAGGGAAGGGACTCTGGGTATAACCCTGCTGCTCTCCACAGCTCCTCCCACCCAGGAGTAGAGTCTATGTGTCCATAAAGCCAATTACTAGAAGCTGTTTATTCCCAAGGCATCCAGACTGAAATGTTTACGATTCCAGGAGCAGAGATGACAAACTTGCTGCCACAACTGGGGCTGCCACTGGGACTCCTTTAACAAGATTTCAAATCTGTGAAGCCCATACTGAAACTTACCACGTTTCCTTCTTTCATTTATATTTAAACTCTCCTTTCTAGTGCAGGCTTGCTTCTAGGCCACCCTATTTCTACAAGTGGCAAGTCTTCTATTGGCAGGAGCAGGGCCAGAGAGAAGTGCTCTTACATAGAAGGGAGTTCCAGCAGAAAGGAACTGATTTTGGCTTAAGATTTTGGAGGTGCAAGGTCTAGAGGCCTCACCTAAGGTTGGCCTCGCTATAGACCTGAGGCAGCACAAAGTGTCACATGGCAAGACAGGGAACACACATCTTCTAGTCTGTCTCTCTCTTATAAAGTTAACAGGATTTGCCCAAGATGGGTTCATCATGACAACCTTATTGAATTCTAATCACTTCCTAAAAGCCCCACCCTTAAACACCACCATTTCACAGTAAGATCCTACCTTTTCAATACTTCTCAATCGGGATTAACTTTCAATACTTCAAGTCTTTCTTGGGGGCCATTCAACCATATCCAAACCACAGCTTATTTTACCCACAGGATCACTGGTCCCCATATCCAAAGGTGCCATTTAATGAAGCAATAATGCAAGTCATACTTGCTCAGCACATTTCAGGTCACTCCTACCCTGGGAATCTTGTACTGGAAGGAAAAGCTTGGTCCAGATTCAGAACAGCACTGAGGCACCCAGACACATGAATAGCTTCCTGAAGCTAAGTCTACCAGCCCTACCTTCAGTGAAGTGTGTTACAAGTGCAGCCCGAGGAAGAGACTGTGTATATAGCTCAAAGTTAAAGAACCATGGTTTAATCCATTGTCAGGGGTATGGACATTTTCTTCTTTCCACAAGAGGTTAACCTTCATTTTAACAGGTGAACAAAATGGAGACTTGGAAGTAACATGACCAAGATAACAAACCGTTAATGATTTGAATGCTTCTCCTCCACCTCCAATTTTTAAGGATAGATCTCATTTATCCAACAACCTGACAAGCAGTCCAGTTATTGTCCCACTTTTCAAGCTAAAAGGCTAAGTGACATTATAGTTGCCCAAGAAATCAGTTTCTAGAAATACGTGGACAAAGGTTAACATGAGATCATTAAGATTCTGTAATCGTTATTCCTTGCCAGCAATCTCCTGTAGCATTTTCAAAGACTGTTTCCTGGGTAAGTCCAAGAGCCTCATGTGGCCTCCCCGCTTCTGGTGCTTGTCTCTGGGCAGCATGGTCAGTGCATGGTCATTTAGTGATAGAATTCTATCACAGGGGTTTTCTTTCATGGCAGAGCTTAGAAAAACACAGCATGCAGAAAATGAGATTAGCCAACTTATCAATATTGTATGCAAACGTACCAATGACTAAGAGGCTTCAAATTAAGGAGCTAAAAGGAACACTTGGTTCTTGCTGGTGGTCTGAAAGCCCCTTAAAGGCCCATGGTGTAAATGTGGCTGCCCATTTCCCGGAGTTCCCTAGAGCTAATCTGGAAGGTCTTGAGCACAGTCTCCTAGAGCTCAGCCAAAAGATCTTGTCACCTTCACCTTAAATGGAAGTTTTGTCCAGAGGTCTAGGATGAGGTGCGCCTGGGAGAACGCAATGCTGAGTCAGCAATCACTGAGCTTTCACTGTGGGAGATTTGCTTTAGTGAGGAAGGGGTTCTGCAGCACTGCTGTGGCCCAGCCCTGCCAGGGGTGAAGTCAAAGCAACAGTAGTTTCTAAAGATACCTATTCACAAGCATGGCGAACCATGGCTGCCCTGTACGATGCTCCTCAGGCTCTACTGTGGATGGCTGATGTGTCATGGTGCAGGAGCATGTTGTCTTCTGGAGAGGACCTGGGCCATAGGCTTCCTACTAAAGACTCACTTCTGTCTATGATGGAGGAGTGGGAGGTAGTGACACTGGGAGAGCCAGGTGAAGGGGCTCATACTTAAAGACGGAAGAGCATGCTTGTGGTAGATTGTGATTTTCTGAGGGAGGGCACAGAAGCAGGAACGAGTGAATCTTACCTGTTTCTCCTGCCACTCACTCTTCTAATCTCCCAAGTGGCAGGTCAGAGTGCATCTGGAGTCTGGACAGGATGGGCCTCTGAAACTGTCCCCACTCCCCCCCACCCCTTCCCTTGCCCAAGTCAGGCGCAGCTTCCTGGTGCTTGCGCAAACAGCATCCAGGGGCCATGGCCTCACAGCACTTGCCCAAGTGCTGATCCAAGCTAAGCTAAAGCTGCACAGAACTCCAAAAAATGACAAAACTATGCATTAGAAATCCTTAATTCTGGAATGGTCACACTCCATACTTCACTTAGAAATCCAAGAGGCACCTTAAGACAACGTGGACAAAATCCAACTTACTTCCCCACCAAACTGTTTTTCCTCCAGGATTTCCTGCCTCAAGAAATGGTGTGGGCCAGGGATTTAGCTCAGTGGTTCCGCTGCCTGCCTCGCAAGTGCAAGGACCCGAGTTCGATCCCCGGTACCAAAAAAAAAAAAGAAATGGTACTCCATTCACCCACCTGGGTGAATGGTTTCCACCTCTCCAACCTCACTACCATCTCCCTTAACCTCTGTCACACCACTGCCTTCTGTGCCTCAAATCCACTGACCTCAGTCCCTCCATATAGTCTATCGCATAAGTTGTTCCCTCTGCTTAAAATGCTCTCTGATCCCACCACTGGCTATTTCTATGGCTCCTACCTCAGTCTCTCAGGAATGCCTTATTTTTTATATTTGCAGCTTTGTTCCTGGCACACAGATGTTAACTAGATGCTGGTTGAATGCACTAAAGTGCACAGTGCTAGTGAAGCAGGGCTGTAAGATGGGATTGGCACAGTCACTTGCCAGTTTCTAGAAAGATCAGTTCAGTACAGAAGATGGACTGAAAGGGTGAAACTAAAGGGCAGGAGATCAATTAAAATGCTACTCTGACAAGAAAGATGATGGCTTGAGTAAAAAAAAAAAAAAAAAAAGATGATGGCTTGAGTAACAGTAAAGACAGGAAAGAGAGCTGAGCTGTTTAGGAAATAAAATCAACAGGATATAGTGACTGCCTGTATGAGGGAAATAGAAGAGTATAGGATGGCCCCAAAGTTTTTGGTCGGAACAGAGGAGAGCAGGCAACTAGGCAGGGGACACTTGTGTCTACATGTCCTGGTTTGAACTAAGGCAAGTAGGCAGCTGACCAGACACATCTGGAACCCAAGTTAACAGTGTTTTTGGGTCTTCTCACAGGGACCTTTTCGTCCCTCCTTCTGAGTCCAGTGGAAGCTGTTTTCTAGATGAGCAGTTTGAGATTCAGAGGGCCAAGATGCCGGCACCTCAAACACATGAACCTAAAATGCTGCACAGCTGCCACCTGTAATAAAAGCAAAACTTGTTCTCTGGCATACTGTGCCTCACAAACTGCATGCACAAGAACGTAAGATTGCCACTGGCTGCCCATTTCTCTCAAATTTCCTGAAACTACAAAACAGTTATTAAAAAAGACAATCTCATTACCAAAACATATCTTCTCTTTAAAGCTCAGCTCTGTAATCCCAGCACTCAGGAGACTGAGGCAGGAGGACTGGCACAATTTTGAGGCCAGCCTGGGCTACACACTGAGTTCAAGAGCAGCCTAAACGACCTACCGAGATTCTGTCTCAAAAAACCAAAAAATAAAAAAGCACAGCTGTAGCCTAACTTATGTCAGCACTTGGGCAAGTGCTTTAAGGCCATGGTCCCTGGATGCTATGGGGCCTGTGCAAGCACCATGACTTCAGCAAGCAAGGATGAGTGGGGACAGCTCAGAAGCCTATGCTGCCCGGTGTCCCCACACAGGAGGACCTGCGGCTGAGTGACTTGGGAAATGAGAAGACTGAGCACTAAGTGCTGGAATAGGTAAAATGAGAGTGATAGGGCAGAAACTGTTGTCCAGGAAGAAGCAGGTGACGGGGAGCTGGTTTTGAAACCAATGTGCTTTTCATGAATAAAAGTGAATTCAAACAGCCAAGCCTGCTGACTTAGAAGGGAAGTGTAAAGTCTTAAGTCAGCAAACACATTTCATTTCTGATGGGCTGCCCTTTCAAAGCACTGATATTATTTTTATCCCTTCAGTGGGGGCTCTACCTAGAAATCATCAAAGAGAATCATCTGGCAATTACCCTATTGTTTATTCTAATTAACTATTACTCTATTAAACCAGTATTAAGTAATTTTTATACAAAGGAACAAAGTAAGTCAATTTTCTGTATGAAACAAGATTCAAACTTTACAGAGAATATTCAAGGTATGCAATCCCCTGGCACCTCCATGGAACCAATCACAATAAACCTGCCTGAGATCTGGTAATGAAGAGCATTTTACTAGTAACGTTTCCAGTAGCTGCTCAGTAAAATATCTAAGAGACAAAATACTGTACCCCAAAAGCTGAATGCTGCCAACACAGCCAGGTCCTACACCCATAGGGAGGGACCAGCACCCTGAGACTGGAATTAGGTTGGAAATGTGTTATCCCTTTTGTCGTCTTTGGTCTTGCATGCTTAAGTGAAAGTTCTGTTCTTTTTCATTAGGCACATTTCTTGACAGCAGTGTGCTTGCTAGTATTTTCAAAGGATCAGTTCTCAAGTGCATATAGCCACAATCGCTCCAATGATCCTGGCTTATTGGGTCAGGGTCATATAGGGCTGGATTTTCACTTCCGTTTGATTTTTACCCAGTAAGCTTAATGACAGAACATGTTTTTTTAAGACAGGGTCTTGGTATATAGTTCAGGCTGGCCTCGAACTCATGGGATCCTCCTACCTCAGTCTCCCAAGTGCTGTGATTGCAAGCATGCACCACCACACCTGGCCAGAAGACATCTAAAACAACATGGGAGGGCCGGGGATTTAGCTCAGTGGTTTCACCGCCTGCTGCGCAAGCGCAAGGACCCAAGTTCAATCCCCAGTACCAAAAAAAAAAACCAGCATAGGAGGACACCAACCTAAGGATGATACCAGCCCATGATAATTTCCTTTGAAGTCACCTCAACTAGGATAGTTTAGTGCCCACCAAGGAAGCTACCTGACTTCTTCCAACGTAAGTTTTATCCTTCTCTGACATCATGTACAGATGAGACACTAAGTGTTCAACTAATGCCTCATTTAGGGGGCATCCCTAAAAAGAGTTTGAGCCATCTGAACATACCAGATAACTGAAGTTACTGAGACTAGGAAGAACATGTATTGAATGATAAACCAAGGAGAAACAGTAAGATGTTAAATAATCAATGGATTAGCACAAAATAGCAAACAATATCACTGATAAAAGAAATTAACTTAAAAAGAAAACAAAAATTTAAAAAGATTAGGTTGTAGTAAAGGGTAAGGTCACATGTCCTATGAATGATCATATATTGGGATGATCCTTTTCAGTTAAACCCCAAAATAATGCCTATCAAAAACCACAATAATTTTTACACTTTTTGACCTACAGTTCAAAAGCCAGAAATCTGTCCCCAAATAAAGTTCCATGAATAAAAATATTTACCACTGCACAGAAAGTAGTAAATTAACTGTAAACCATCTCAATGTCCAAAAGTGTAAGAATACTTGGATGTATGATCTTATATTTACATGAAATTAAAACAAACAAAAACCCTCAACAGATTAGTATGAAAAAGTTACAAAATTAGGTAAGAAAGCCCCACACAGACGCGGATCTCCAGTGTAATGATGGAGGCTGGCTGGGTTTGGATCCTGGGCAAGCTCCTCTCTGGACGTCTGGAAGTCTCAGCTCGAACACAATGGGACCCACTTTCACAGGGCTACTCTGAAGTTTAGATGTGGGAATTCATGTAGTGGGCTTAGAATGCACTCAATACTCTTAGTTATTATTAGACTATGACTGTATATAGTAAAATAAGCACAAAAACAAAACCTAGAAAAAAAAACTAATGTGCTGGGTCATCAGGACTGTGATTTTCCTTCACTAACAGTCCCATTACTTTACAATATGAATAAATACTCTGATATCTTTCCTTTTTTCTTATTGTGGTAATGTATATGTGTGTGTGTGTGTTTTTGAGGTCTGAATTCAGGGTCTTGCAAATACTAGGCAAGCACTCTACCACTGAGCTATCCTCTACTCTTTTTATTTTGACTAGGGTCTTCCTAAATTGTCCAGGTTGGCCTTGAACTAGTGATCCTCCTGGCTTAGCCTCCCAAGTAGCTGGCCTTACGGGACTGTGTGCTCTTATCTCTTGTCAGGATTCTCTATGTGGTATTATTATTATTATTATTATTTTTTGGTACTGGGGATCGAACTCGGGTCCTTGCACTTGTGCAGCAGGCAGTGAAATCGCTGAGCTAAATCCCCGGCCCTGTGTGGTATTATTTTTTTTTAAATGTAATCTAGATTGAGGGGAATGAGAAAAAAAAAGAAGATATAATATGCACAGGTACAAATTCCCTATGATGAATGTGATTATTATGTATGTCAAAAATGTACTAATAAAATTAATTTTTAAAAGAAGTGTTCAGGGAAGAGCCATATTGGGGGGGGAGTAGATACATGATTTCCTACTTTTCTTCCAACATGGATTCACAAGTTTACTAGTTCTAGCCAGGCATGGTGGTGCACACCTGTAATCCCAGCACTTAGGAGGCTGAGGCAGGAGGACCACTGTTGAGTTTGATGCAGGCCTCTGCTACATAATGAGTTCAAGGTCAGCCTGAACTACGTAGTGAGACCTTGTCTGAAAAAACAAACAAACAAGAAGTTTACTAGTCTTACATTTATTTGAAAAGCTAAATAAAACTTAGTCTTTATTTTTAAAAAGCCTGTAATGGAACCTAGTGCTGACCAACCTAATTATGTGTATCAAGCTAAAGTGCTTCTATATCTAGTATTTCCTTCTGTCTCCTATACATCAACTGCAAAACTCAGCTTCTTTTTTTCTCTTCCTCAATCCCCTTCCTCTGTACTGGTGTCTTGAACCACCCCCGCCCCAACTTGCTTGTTAAACTAGAAGCTCAGCATCTTCATCCTCGACCACCTCACTTTCCTTTACCTGTCATATCTAAACAGTGCTTAGATTCTATCAACTTTGAATCCTAAAACATCCTTCCTCTCTTTTTTCTTTTTTTAAGACAAGGCCTCAAAGTCCTGGGCAGGGGAATACAAAGAATTAAAATGTGTTATGTACATAACGCAAACATGTATTAATTTTAAAAGATTCCCTTGGCTCCAGTAATCCTCCTGCCTCAGGCTCCTGAGTAGCAGGGACTACCAGCCACTATACCTGGCTGTCCCCTCCTTTTGATTTCTTTTGCCATCACATATTCAGCCCTTATCAGCTCTTATACAAATTAATTCCACAGCGACTCAACTGGTCTGCTTCCTTTCCTTCTCTCCCTATTTCTTTCCTGGGATTCTTTCATGACCTGATCCCATGATTTTCATGCTTAGAAATCATCAGTCATTTCATACTGTCCATAAATTAAAAGCTAAATCCTTAAAATATGGTAAGAGTCAACTGGAGTTCACACATCCTCTGCAGATTAACTCCGACTCTGGGGTGAGGTGAAGTACAGTAGAGAAGTATTTGCCTTGAATCATTCCATGAGTAAACCATACAAACTTAGAATTCTTAATTATTCTGGGTGTCCCTTATAATGCTAATGTATTAAAAAAAAAAAAGAAGAAGTTTGGTTGCCTGGGCATGGTGGTGCATGCCTGCACTCCCAGTGCTTGGGAGACTGAGGCAGGAGGGCCACATGAATCTGAGGCCAGTCTGGGCTATATATAGTGAGATTCTGTCTCACCTCCCAAAAAATTACTTAAAAATTATTACCAAAAAGACACTTTACTTTGACCTTAGGTATAACCACTACCGAACAAGATTAATGCTTTTTTGGGGAGGGGACAGTGCTGGGAATTGAACCTAGGGCCTAGGCAAGTGCTCTGAGCTATACCCCCAGCCCTTAATACATTTAGTATGCAAGACTTTAATCTCTTCTTTTGCCTCCTCTCCAGGAAAAATGTAATTCCTGAGAGCATTCATGTTGACTGATGCTATCTCACAAGACAGAGATTAATACTGTATGTGAAATACCATATACTCTCCTACCCCTCATCTAAATTTCCAATATAAATGAGGAGAAAAATATTATTTCCTATGTAAGACAACTTTCTTATCAAAGAGAGTAAGTTCTGGATATTCCTGGGAAGGTCTGCTAAGTACTTTTCAGGGTGGAAAAGTAACTCAAGCTACAGCTACCAAGGAAGCACATGAATGGGAACACATTTTTCAAAAGCAAACCAGGAGGATAACCATGCAAAGACAACACCAGCCCAGTCTTCATTTCCCTTTAAAACCACAGCAACTATTGAAATGTGCCAAATGCTTCCCTAAATACTTTTCAAAGAGTAACTTCTATTTTTTTGGCCATGCTGGGGATCCAAATGAGTGCTCCCACATGTTAGGCAAGCACTCTTGACACTGAGCTAAAACTCAGGCCCCAAAGAGCAACACTGGAAGCTCACGACAACCCACTTTCTCATAGGTCCTAAGAGTTTTTGTGTTTTGGAGGTAAAGAGAGTGAAGCACCAGTGAGCTGTCAGGAACAGTAGATACTGGGATTCACAAGAAGCAGTATCACAGGAATTTTCATTCCCGCCTCCCCACTGCACAGCTGCTGAGCGCACAGAAAAAGCCAGGAAAGTGAAGAGGATGACCTTTGAGGGCAATATCACACTGCCTTGATTGCCCCTTGTCGTACTTCTTTCCCAAAAAGAGGAATATAGGAATACAGGACAGAGGAAACTGGTTTACAGACATGAACTTTCAGAGTCCTACAAAACTGGCCTTAGATGGAGGAGAGGACACAGAACCTCCATTTTTCTAACACCACTGAATAAAGGAGGCTGTATCTCCTGGAAAATTCAAAGTCCTTGTGCAGGACCTGTGTAGAGCATGAGTCACACAGACCTCCTGACGAAGCTCAGGAGCCTGGGCTAGTGCTTCTCTAGCCACAAGGCAGCCAGGGGGCGCAGAGCTTAGACAGCTCTTCAGTTCTCTCAAGCACACTCACTTCAGATTGCCACTGGTTTTCTCATAGGGGCTCAGTTATTTGTTGAAATGAAAGGAATACCTACTTTAACACACTTTCCTTATGTAGCTCTTTTAACAGATTAGTAGTAATAACTAGTTTAACATCCTGGAAATAAATTACTTAGCCTGATACAATGACCTGTTTGCTGTGACTTGTTAATCAATATTCTTGTTTATGGTCCTTTAGTATTTTCAAAGAACAATCTATTCGTTTTAAGTTTTGCTTTAAAATCAACTGTAATGCTCCCCTCAGCATCTCCTATCTTAAAAAAAAACAACAAACCTCAAAAAACAAGACTGTAGTGAAATAAAAAGAGTCCTTGCATTTGTCATGATTTATTCTGTAAGGTTCAAAACTGAAAATTTCAGTTAAAATCCTAGAATTTAGAAAACAAAAATGCAGAAAGAAAATGAACGCTTTCCCTGGAAGTTTAGTATCAACTATCATGTAGTGATTCAGAGATAGCACACAGTGTCAAGGAAAAGCAGGTAATGAGATAACTGCACAACTTCCTGCTGTACCTGAGAGTCATGGGAACAGACAGATGAACAGGGCCCCTGTGCCTGAAAAAGGGCTGGGAAAAGGTGAACTGAAATGACAGAGCACTAGGCTGCCAGAGAGGGCTGGGAGGGTAGGAGGGAATGGAAGTGGGGAATGTAGGCCAGGGAAAGGGTGCAGAGCAGGAACAACCACTGGGCTGGGTGGAGACACTAGAAGAGCCAGGCCAGGAGCTGAAAGGGTGCTTCAATGGGATAGGGCTGTGGGCAGCAGCAGCCCTGCCTGGCTTTAGGAACTACCAATTTTGAAAAACACAAAAACAGAATTCAGGAAGCATTCAGTAGAATAATGGCTTTATTTTAAAATTAATAGGAAGCTAACCTTCTGAGACATGGCTGTTTTCGATGTTTGAGTATGCAGTTTCATGTTCATAATGTACTCAGTCTATTAACACTTTTCACATTTGTCAAATCATGCTTTTTGTTTTATATTTACAATTTTTAAATTGTGTTTAAATTTACAATATAAAATGAACTAAGGAGGATGTTGGTCAGTTAAAACTGGGGGGAAGTAAATTTCCCATTATTTAAACTTGTACTAAAAATAAACTTTAATTATTAATACACTGACTCAAAATTTTAAAAATTAACCTAAATCCAGTTATATATATACACATATATGTATGTATGTGTATATATATACACGTATATGTATGTGTGTGTGTGTATATATATATTATATATATATGAGATTTAAATTCCTCAAGTGGGTTGGCAAGAATACATCTGGGAGGGGGAGGGAGTAAGGGTGGGCTACCCTCCCATGGGTATGCAGCCTTAGGAACCCAGGGCTACCAGCTCCCATGTCCCCTCAGCCCTGGAGGTCCCCGGCTTGCCAACATTGCAAATGTCCTTTGTGTATATGAAGTGAGACACCATCCACAGCAGAGGTCACCGTGGAGTTACACACGCAGGTCTACCAAGGCAAATAAACAGGGGTCAGAGGTGGACAGAAGCAAAGGGAGTGATGCAGAAATGAATCTTACAATTTACACACTCAGAAAGAGGAGATTTAAGGCCTTTTTTCTGTTTTTTTAAAGACAGGAATATTCTGGTTTTCAGCAATTTTCAGACTAGTGTGACACAGGAAGAGAAGCTACTGTCTCATAAGGAATTCATATTATTATAATATCTTGCTTGTCAGAACATCTGGTAGATACATGGATCAAAATGGACCACTAATGAAATATATGTGGCCTTACCTCTCATAAGACTGATAGAGCATGCTCATCAAGCAAGAGTAAAAACTGAATGCTCTTCTAAAACCCAAGATAAACTAGATTCAAAGTGACCTCCACAAAAAAAAAATAAAAAAAAACCACCAAAAAACAAAGTGACTTCCACAAATTAAAACAGCATTTATTAAATTAAGGCAGGCAAGTAGGTGCAATTTTAATTTGTTTTTGCATACCCTTAGGAAAGAGAGGCCTGGGGATGTAGCTTGGTGGTGGAGCACTTGCCTAGCATACACAAGGCCCTGAGGTTCAATCTCTATCATTGCAAAAAGGGAAAAAGGGGGACCAGGCATGGTGGCAGCATAGGCCTGTAATTGCAGCACTCTAAAGGGCTGAAGTAGGAGGATTACAAGTTCATGCCCAGCATGAGCAATTTTGTATGACTCTGTCTCAAAATTAAAAAATTAAAGGGCTGGGAATGGAGGTCAGTGCAAAGGCACTGGGTTCAATCCCCAGTACCATGGGAGGGAGTTAAAAACTAGAAAAATAAAAAAGGATCTTGTAGGGGCCAGGGATTTAGCTCAGTGGTGCTGCTGCCTGCTTTACAAGCACAATGTCCTGAGTTTGATCCCTGTTACAAGAAAAGAAAGGAAAGGAAAAAGGAAAGGGGAAAGGAAAGAGGAAAGCAAAGGAAAGGAGAAAGAAAAGGAAAGGAGAAAGAAAAGGAAAGAAAAAGAAAGAAAGGGAACTGGATAAAGAAGATGCAGTTTTTTAATAAAACGGAGTATTGGCTGGGGATTTAGCTCAGTGGTTTCGCCGCCTGCTGCGCAAGTGCAAGGACCTGAGTTCGATCCCTGGTACCAAAAAAAAAAAAAAAAAAAAACGGAGTACTACTCAGGCATAAAGGATGAGAAACTAGAGACATTTATAGCTAAACGGATGCATATTGAGGCCATACTCTTAAGTGAAATAAATAGGACACACATGTGTAAACACCGAATAGTTTCTCTGGTGTGAGAAACGGAAAGTGTAAATAAGGATTAAAATGAATAATTCATAATTTGAAATGGGAAAAGGTCCAAAGGTGTAGGGGTGGTGGGAGGGGAAGGGGAAAGGGAAGAAGGGAAAGGAAAACTTATGAGAAAAGAAAAACAAATGGAAAGGAAGTCTACGTAAATAGGGAAGGGTGGAGGGGGTGAAGGGCGCACAGGTAATGGGGAAAAAAAATAAGAACTAAGATACATCATGTACAGGTACAAACACCCAATAATAAATGTAAATGTATTGTATACCTAAAATGTACCAATAAAAGAATAAAAAAAAGAAAGAAAGGGAAGGGAAGGAAGGAAGGAAGGAAGAAAAAAGAGAAAAAAAGAAAGGAAGGAAAGAAAGAAAGAAAGAAAAAAGAATCTTATAGTCACAGGGAAATATCAGCTTACAGAGCCAAAAAGCATAACTTTATAAACCATTTTTAAAATCAGTATATCATGGAGCTATACTAACTGAGCATAGACATTAGAGGCAACAAGTTGTTTTTTATTCTCAGAGTTAGTGAGTGGTATCTTCTTTTCTCCTATTTCACTGGATGACTTGCAAGAATAAAACAGATGTGCAAGTGGCTTTTTTTTGTACCAGGGATCAAACACAGGACCTTGTGGTTGCAAGGCAGGCGTTGGCATCACTGAGCTAAATCCCTGGCCCCATGTGCATATGTTTTTGAAAAGTTAAGTTCAAAATACAAACTAGTGTTCCATTCTTAAAGCAGGACGCAAAACAGAAGAAGCTCAATGGAAGAGAACGTCAGGAAATAAGCTTTAGCTGCAGCCTTGCCTGCAATATGAGACTTAAGACTGGTGCAGCCCCTGGCAGAAGAGGGTGAGAGCCCAAACTCTAGGTTTAGAATCTCTCTATAAAGAAGCATGTAAGGTCAAAGCTACCTGCTCATGTACCTTTTGTTTTAAAAGGATCATGCCAACTTTTTATCCTTTAGAGAATAAATATGATTAATGTGAAGCACTCAACTAGCATTTGAAAAACAGAAAATGTTCTGTTATTTTAACCATTCAGTCACTGAAAACAGTGGTGGGAGGAATGGATTTAAGAAAGAGACTATCAGGAATTTAGCTCAGTGGTTCCACCGTCTGCCTCGCAAGTGCAAGGTCCTGAGCTGGAAGAAAGAAGGAAAGAAAGAAAGAAAGAGACAGAGAGAGAGAGAGAGACGCTATTTGGTGTATTTGTTCCAACTGTGACATTCCAGATTTTATTTTGAGATCAAATCTGACAAGTAGTAGACTAAATAGTCACTTCCTGAAGAAACACACTTCTGATCAGGCATTTTAAGAGACAGACTCTTCAGAAGGCGCTAACTGTGCCCTCACAGGGCTGCAGCATTACAGGGTGCCTTTTACTTTTCACCAACTAGTCACTGACTGGGACCCGGAGTCTAGGAATTTGCTGGCCAGGATTTAGACTAATTTCTTCTTACCAATTATTGCTATTGAATTCTCAAAACCTTACACACAGAAACTGCACTGAGAAGTATTACCAATATTAAATGCTTAAAGAAAGCACTTGCTGATGGTCATATACCCCAAAAGGCAACAAACAAATAAATAAATAAAAGGCAACTTTTCAGAGAAGAATTGGCAAACAGGCCATAAACTTGGATTTGATGATTAATGGACTGTTTAGGGCTCAAATTTGATTATTTGAAGAATTCTGTACTTTAGGTTCTTCAATATTATGTCCCTTTAGAATCCTGCAGTTTAAAACATAATTGTGTCTAAACTTATTAGCGGAATTCGATGTATTTCAAATTTGACGTCTCTGAGTGACACTGATAACAAAATAAGGAAGGAGGGAGAAAAAAAGATCACAAGGGAAGTCTAAGAGGTAAGGCAAGCCCCTGTGTGACTGTATTAGGCCGTTCTAACTTCAAATAAATAAATATATATATATATATAAACCCAGGGCCCCATACATGCTAGATTAGCACTCCAACCCTGCACATTAAAATATTTTTTACTTTTAGTACTTTCGTTTTATTGACCCTGTTCTTCATTCTAGGGATAATGTAATAAAATTCAGTGTGTGGGGGAGGGCAAGGGTAAGATAAGGTATCCAAGAAAACTGATCCTGCTTGATAAAGCCCTCATTAACTATGGCCAGAAGTCATTTATATGAATGTCAAGTAAGCTAAGTTTTCAAAATAAACACACAGAAAACTCCCATCTAATTAAATATGGTAGATTGAAAATACATTTATACATCTGTTCCATTTCCCTAAAGGAAAAGGAAAACTTGTAAGACTCATGAGGGTATGAATAATGGGAGAAGGGTATCCAATTCTGGAAGATGGAAATAGAGTAGATAAAGAGTACTTGATTGAGCAGGCTGAAAGGAAGCCACGAATGTGCAGTGGAGGGGCCACTAGAAAGCCAGCCACCTTGTGGCATGGAGTCAGGGCAGGCCCAAGTCCTCCGAAGTCAGATCTCTAACCCAACCCAACTTAATCAGGTAACTGTCCCCACCAGAGGGGCACGGGACTTACTGAAAACAAGTAGGACAAATGCCACACCTATGCCCCCAAAACCCCACCCCCTTTCTCCACCTGGCTTTTAGCATAATGATAGCCAAGTTCATGCCCTGAGACAGGTGCTCTCAAGATTTTTCTCTGGGAAACTTACCTCAGAGCAGAGAAAAGACCTACAGATGTTGACTGGCTGCCTTCCACAGAGAGGAACACATGCTAACAAGCTTTGTATACACTAACAGCTTCAAGTAATTATTTTTTACCACCTCTTTCTCTTAAAAATATAAATGGATGGCCAAGGATAATCAGGCATTTGAAGAACCTCTAAAAAAAAGAGGAAACAGGGCTGGGGATTTAGCTCAGTGGTTCCACCGCCTGCCTCAAAAGCGAAAGCGCAACGACCCGCATTCCATCCCCCGTACCAAAAAAGAAAAAAACAAACAAACAAACAAAAAAGAGGAAATACGAAACAAAGAGTTTTTTAAAGCTTTATAAAACAAAAACCTGATGTGTTCAAAAAGAGAAACTATTGAAACCATAAACCAAGTTAATGCGTTTTTAAAAGTCAGCATATTAAAAGGGGAGAAAAAGTTCTTCAAAATATTAAAAATAAAAATAGGTAAATAAGAGGTTAGATGATAAAGCTAAAGAAAACAGAGAAATTGGAACAAAAAGATAGAACACAGAACTGAGGCCAAAAAGACAAAGGATCAATCCACAAGATTCAATACATTGTTAACAGGAATTAAGAAAGTGAGAGCAGAGAAAATAGAGGCGAGGGAATTACATTATCAAAGAAGAAATAACAGGGAGCCAGCATGGTGGCTCACACCTGTTAACACCACCACCATCACTCAGAAGGATTGTGAGTTTAAGGTCAGCCTGGGCTACATAGTGAGACCTTGTTACAAGAAAAATAACATGGGACAGATTTCCTGAAATTATGAGTGCACAAGGGAAAGCCTTCAGTCGCTAGCATAATGAATGAAAAGAGACCTACTCAAGGAGATCTCAGAAACCCAGGTCACAAACAAGACCTGTCAATCTTCCAGAAGAGAAAAACAGAACACAAACACGTGAAGACCGGACCAGCTCCAGTCCTTTCACCTGCAACAATGGAAGCTAGAGTACAAGTCAGAAGCTACAAATCCAAGATAGGGAGAGAAAACTACTTAAAATCTCAAAATCCAGCTGCAGGTGTAGTTCACTGGTAGAGCAGCACCTGGCTAGCATCTGCAAGGCCCTGGGTTCAATCACCAGCACAGGGAAAAATAATAAAAAAAGACACAGAGAATAGGATAAAGACACATCCAGAGAGACAAGAGCTCAATATATCAGCCAAGAACTTGCTCAGGAAACTGAGGAATGATGCACTCACTGGTTTACATGAAAGCTCATTTAAGAAAAGTGGAAGACATGGAAACAGGAGACAGAGTATTCAATAGCAACATAAGTGACAGTGATGACTAATGGCCCCAGGGTAAGTTATGAAGCACACTTGCAATCTCAGCACTCTGGGAGGCTGAGGCAGGACTGCAAGTTTAAGCATAGCCTGGGCAAGTAAGTAACTTAGTGAGACCCTCTCTCCAAATAAAAAAAAATTTTTTTAAAAGGCTGGAAATATAGCTCAGTGCAAAGGCCCTGGGTTTAATTGGAGAAGAGGGAGTGGAGGAGGAAGGGAGGGGTAGGAGGGAGAGAAGGGAGGAGGGGGAGGGAGGAAAAAACAGCGTACGAAGAAGAGTTTAAAGAATAAATATCCAAGGGCCGAGGATTTAGGGCAGTGGCACCAAGCCTGCCTCACAAGTGCAAGGTCCTGAGTTCGATCCCCAGTATGAGGGAGGGGAAAAAAAAGAATAAATATCCAAGTTGGAAAGTGGATTAGAAAGATATGGCTCAAGAAAAGAAAATGCAAGTGAAAACATGAATTAATAAGCCTGGGGCAATGAAACATTTTAAAAGAAACAAAATATAATCATAGTATATTTTGTATTAGAGACTGAAAAATGAAAACCGATTTTAAAAAATCAGAAACATAAATGGGTTATTATTCAGAAACAAGAAACTAGCAGAGGCAGCCACTTCTGAAAGCCATGCTGCTGAAGCAATGCCTCCTGGGAGAGCAGTCAGGTCTGAGGAGGGGCAGAGCAGGTACCCTGGTTTTCTATTATTTATTTATTTAGCTACCAGGGATCAAAATCTGGACCTTGCGCTTTCGAGGCAGGCGGCGGAACCACTGAGCTAAATCCCTGGCCCTGCCCTGGTTTTCTAAAACACTGGAGGCATTGGCCTGGCTCAGCAACCTAGGGACACGCCTCACTGGTGAAAATAAAAGTTAAAGCTTCCTGACTACTCACTTCACTTTCTGTCTACCACTTGGTCCTAGAAGCTTGTGATACAAGGACAAGACTATTGAAAGAAATGGAACCAAAACAAAGGAAAAAAAACCCCAGCTGGGCTGGGGCTTCTCCTACTCACCATCTCTCTGGCTATTTCCAGCGCTTCCTGCAGGCCATAGAGCCTGCCGCAGACCAGGTAGATTCCATTGGCCCAGAGAATACAACCCTCATGGACCCAAAATTCGTTGCTATCAAGAGGTAGTTCAGGGATTTGTAACTCCGGCTCGGGGCCACCTTCTGAAGTGGTGGGCATGGAGGGCTTTGTGTCCAAAATAGTCTTTTCACTGCTGCCCTCAGTGGCTGCTTTCTTACAAGGGAGCCCCCTGGACAAGGACCGAGGGCCTCCACCACAGTCTTCCGAGCGGTGGCGCCGCTTGAACCTGGGGTGTGCAGCCAGGCTCCTCTGCTCCTTCTGCTGCTCCTCTTCCTCCTCGGTGTCCGTCTTGGAGCCATTTGAAGCGCTTTTGTGCCGTACCTTGACTTTGCTCTGCATTTCTGTGGCCCTCTTAGGAGGCAGATTCTTCGGGAGAGTGGCTGCATAATCTTGGGGATAAAAGGGTCCAAAGAGGTCACCCATGTTCCGGTAACTGGCCCACTTGCCACACAGACAGCAAACCAGGTGCCCCATAACAGACGACTCTGTCACCACAGGCCCCTGCAGCATGAAGGAGGAAGCTGGGAGCACCTTGCTTTCGGTGCTGCTGGGGGGAGGGGTCAGGGACCTCTGACCTTTCCGACCCCTCACCAATTTGGTCTGTTCCTCTTCTTCAGCATTGATGATTGTACAAACGGCTCCAAGTTCACACTTATTTACTACATGGATATAGGGGTAAAAAGACTTGTTCTTGGCATCAGTTTTATCCAGTGGCTGGGTGGCATACTTTAGCTTGATCTCAGGCTCCTGGGGTTCTATGATGGGAACTGCTTGTTTGGTTTTCCGTTTCCTTGGTTGGGCCCCAGGCTTCCTTCTCTCTCTCCTTTGCCTCTGTTTTTTTGGCTTTGGCTCTCCATCTGCAGAACCTTCTGGTATCTGAGGTGGCTGGGGAGGCGGGGGTGGTGGCTGTTGCTGCTTTTTTTGCTTATTCACACTGCCAATGGGTCTCCCCTTCTTCTTTCCTGATGGGAAATATCCCTTTGGGGGGAAACTCTCTTGTTTGGGTGAAATGGTCACTGTTTCATTCTCCTTCTCTTCAGCCTTGGGGTTTGCCTCGGGGGCCAATATGCCCACTGGAGCTACATTCTTTGAGTCAGGAAAGATTAACGGTGCTGCCCCACCCAGGGAACCATCTGGTCTCCCTTGGTTATTTCCAGGCTTCTGTGAGGTCGTGGATGTCATGGCACCAGGGGGTTCCTTTCCAGCAGGAACAGTGTCTGGGTGTGTCTCTGCCTTCCCTTTGTCATCCCCACTGGCATGCCATTCTTCTGCAGACCTTCCGAGAGGCTTTTCAATGTTAGACTCCTGGCTGGCTGGACCCACTAGGTCAGACACCACCTCACCTTTTCTCTTCTCCATCTCGGCCTCCTGGGCAGCCACTGTGCTGCCTTCAGGAGGACCACTCTTTAGAGACAGTATGTCATCCAGCGTCACTGTGTCTCCCCCGGCCTCTGCGCTGTTTGTAGATGCACTCCTCCTGATATTTGGGGATGTGATCTTCTGAACTATAGCTTCCAGTTTCAATCCTCGTCCTTTCCGTGGGGGGAGTATTTTGGTCTTAGCAGGGCTTGTGAGGGTAACAGCAGGGCAGTTTCTATTATCTGAGCTTGGAAGGTCCTTGGAGGAATCTCTCTTAGGGATAGACTTGATATCCTGACTGTGAGAGAGATGGGCATAGGAATTGAAGGCTTTATCCGTGCCTTCTTTTGATGGGTGAAGGAGGCGCCCTTTATCTTCAGTGTTACTGTTCTTTACATCTTGAGACTGTCTCTTACTGGGAATGGGAGAGATAAAAGAACGGACACGCCTCCGCATGATTAAGGGGTTCTGAGAAGAATGGTCCTCTTGGCCCGGAAGCCTCAGCATTACATTACTAGGTTTCGATGACTGTGTAGACTCAGCTAGTCCATGCCCATCAGTCTCATGGGGTGGTCCGTACCTTTTCTGACTGGACATTCCTGGAGGACCACTGCTTTTGGCTGGAGAAGTTTGCCGAGAGAGATCCCAACAAGATTCTTGTAACTTCTGGGAGCCATGCTTCAATTCCATGCCTTTGTTAGGCAGACCGTCACTAGACAAGAGGCAGCGCCCAGCTTCCTGCGAGCCAGGGTCATGGTACGTGCCTACTGGTGGGCCATACATCATACCATCTTTGTCGTTTTTCAGAGGGCTCCGTACTCTGTCAAGAAACTGCTGCTGTCGTGGGCTCTTCCGAGATCCCTCCTGCCTGTGCTGTGCGGCAGCAATTACTCCCTGAGCAGAACTGCTGCTCCAATCTTTATACTCCTCTTGCTGCTGTTGGTACATCTGTCTCTTATAATGGAGCTGGGAATTCAAACCTGTGTTAGGATCCCCATAAGCATGAGCCCGAGTGTTTGTGTGGTATGCAGAGGCCAGGCTTTCTGAGTTGGGAGAGAAAGGAGCGTGTAAAGAGCTTCTGTTGGCCCTCTCTGAAAAAGTCATGTGTGGGTTCATGTGATGAGGGTCTCCTCCCGGGCCTCTGCTCCTCCCAGGAGACATCTTCAATTTTTCTGCAAAGTCATGGTACTGAGAAGGGGACCGACCCCTCATAGCCTCCTGACTACCAACTCTGGCAGGGACCCGCCTCATTGGCGTGGGTCTGCTGTCTTGGGGGCCATATTCTGAAAGGGAATCGTGGGCTGCTGCTCCTGGGCTGGCATTGCCACGGTAAGATTCATGCTTGATGCTAGTGGGATGACAGTGGTCTCCAGATTTCTTGTTGTTAAAACTAGTTTGGGATTTGGGTTGTTCAAAGTCTTCCTCTTTTATCTGCCCGCTCTGGGATTTCAGCTTTGTTTCCATGGACACCAATCCACCTGGAAGAATGATGGACTGACTTAAACTTTGGTTGAGACGTTCGTTCCTCCCAATTCTGGTGTCGGCACCCATGTGCCCCAGTGAGTGAGCCCCTGGTTCCCTGACAATCTGTCTTAGGGGAGAAATGTCACAGATCACTGATCTCCTTTCAGAGAGAGAGCCTCCAGGCTCATGAGCTGATGATGGAGGCTCTATTTCAAACTTTCTGGGAATTGGATAGTCGGCCAAATTGATCTGTTTCATTTCAGGAGCTGCGCTGCTTGACTTTCTTTCCCAGGGTCCCCAGTGGGGGTTTTCTAACAGGGCTCCAATGCTTTTGTTCAGAAGGCCCCTGCTAGCTAATTCATTGGTTTGACTAACTAGGACATTGGGCCTCGAGGTTCCTTCCAGGCCACCAGCCATCCCCTGATGCTCCTGAGCACTCCTGGAATACCTCCTGTCAGGGTGGTGGTGGTAACCCTGAAGCACTTCCTGCAGAAGGCTGGGAAACTTCTCATTTCTACCCTTTCGTTCCCCATGGCCAGTGAAGTCCCCCTTTTCTTGCCCTGTAGGATACTGAGGAAAGCTACTGACATTTTGTGGCACAGCTGACCCAAAACTCTCTTTGTAACTATAACGCAGGCTTCCAGGAGACTTGCTGGGCTCAGTCCTGCCTGTGAAACCAGGGCCCACTGTGGAGTGGCCAGTCTGTCCATTTCCTTCTCCGTTATGATTGGAGCTGCCATCACCATTCTTGTTTCCTTTGCTCCCTCCTCCTGGAGGCTCTGGCTGTGGAAGTGATGTTTGACTGGATTCCTTTGCCCCACTGTTGCTGGGTGGCTGTGGAGTGGCCGCAGACTCATCCTCTGGGGAGCCTTTATCCTGTCCACCAGGCTTTTCTACCCGACCTGCCATGGCTTCCCGGGACACAATCACCCCAACTGTCTTCTCGTTGACTTTTGGGTTCCCCTCAGATGACAGTGGGGCATCCTTAGCACCCGGTGAAGTGGCCTCTTCTCTAGGTGCAGGACTGGCACTCAGTCTCGGGGGCTCACTCTGAGTGCCTTGTGCTGGTGAGGTGCCAGCTTTCTCTGAGGTTCCACCCTTATAGGTGGTGTCAGAGCTGGTACTCTGGCCACTTAGCTGCCTCACTCTCTCGCCTTGGTCCTCTGAGCTGCTGGAGCAGCCTCCGTCCAAGGACTCTGCCATTGGGGACTTCAGCTGCTCCTCAGGCTGTGAGGAGCCTTCTGAGTTTGTGCAGCTGTCTGCCTTCTTAGATGATGAGGAGGGCCTCTTGGAGGTCTTTTTCTGAGGTGTCAGGGCATCAGAAAGTAACATGTGTTGGACAGTATTAGGAAGATTGGCCACTTGCGTACTCAGGGCACTCAAACTACTCAACCCAGGATCCGTCAGCCGCTTTTCTGGCACCACTTCTAGCCCAAACCCTTTGAAGCCTGAAGCATGAGAATTAGGACTGGGCATCATCGATGGAGTTGGACTGAGCTGAGGCATTAACTGTAAAATTCGGTTTCTGGAACCCATGGGCACACTGCCTTGCCCACACTGAAGATTCTCCCCACTCTGCATGAGAGGAGAGGGGGTGGAGCTGCAGCTTGGAGACTGAACCACAGAGGCAGCTGGAGAGGGATTAGAGATGGGGCTGAAGTTCTGGTGAAACTGCATGGGGGACCTCACAGGAACCTCGGGCTGGCTGTACTGCCCCACCTGGCTTTGAAGGGGCAGCTTGGTGGCAGCATTGGTGTACTGCATCACATGCTGAGGGGGATGTTGTTGCTGTTGCTGCTGCTGTTGCTGCTGTTGCTGTTGCTGTTGCTGCTGCTGCTGCTGCTGTTGCTGCTGCTGCGGCTGTGTTTGCGGCTGTGTTTGCTGCTGCTGCTGCCCCTGCTGGGTCCCTTGTGGAATCTTTGTCTGTTCAAAATTTTTCATAGATTGAGGCTGATAGCTGTAATTTGATTGGGTTCCATAAGCCTGTGCATTAGAACCTACATTATGCCCTTCGTACTGGGAGCCAGCATTCACACTGTAACTGCCATCATAGCTCTGTCCAGACTGGCTGAAACGCTGTGGTGAAGGGAAGGAGGAGGAAGAGGAGGAAGAAGCAGAAGACTGGTAGTGCTGGCCAAACTGACCCACTCTTAACTGGTAGCCAGCAGCAGTGGATGGCAGAGTTGAGGGCCGCTGCATTGGCTGTAGATGGGATGAGCCGGAGGTGGGCTGGCCAGCGGCTTGTGGCAGAGGTTGATGGGACTGGTAAAGCTGTTGTCTCAATTGCTGTACTTGCTGCTGCTGTTGGCTAGAAGCCTGCTGTTGGTACTGAGCACTCCCAGGAGAGAAAGGCCCTGTGTAATCCTGCTGATAATGAGACACACCACCAAGGGCAGAGTGCTGTGCTTGAAACTGGCCTACATGACCCTCGCTCCCATACTGATTGCCAAAGCTGCTCCCCTGGGGTGGTCCATAGCTCTGCACGGGCCCAGAAGGCCTTCGCTGAGGAGGCTGTGGGGTTCCTGTTGCCACGGGGTCTTTGTTGCCTGCCATGTAGTAAAAATCTCCAGCCTCTTTCCTGAACCCCTGGTACCCCTGGTGACCAGAGGCCTCGCTAGCCATCACTGCAGCAGCAGCAGCCGCTGTTCCTCGTCGTCCACCACCACTGCCGCCACCACTGCCACCACTACTGCCACTTGCACCCCCAAAATTCTGGAACATCTGGGCCTGACGAGGGCTGAACTCTTCTATCCGGGATGAGCTGTGTACTTCCTGTTGGTAGCTCTGCTGGTTTCCGTGGTAACTGCTTTGCTCTCGAAAGGACTGCATACTGTTCAGCAGCACAGCAGCAGCCCAACAGCCCTCCTGGAAATGGGAGAAGAAAGACAGATATGAGACATGCTTCTCTGTACAAACAAAATCAGGTCTAAAACAATTCAGATCCCTAGATGAAGCTGACTGGTTTGAATGTTATCTTTTTTCTTATTATATCTATTTCTGATAATGCAAATAAGCAGAGAAATGGCCTAAAGAATAAAGCAGGAGTCTGTGGTAGAAATCAAAGAATCACTGTAGTTATTATTAGACAAATAAGCCTCCAAAATTCAGATGGGTTAAGTATGGGATTATGTTATTACTGTCCATGAAAAACAATCATCTTTAAATAAGTCTTTCAGTTATGGCAGGGGAGGGTGAGGAAAAGCACCTTCAGCTTCTTGCTTTCACATATTACTCTGTCCTGTGAGCTGAGGCAGTACTGAGGCAGCCACTCCACGCTCAGCTGCTGTGCCCACTCCTGAGCTGGGAAACAGAACAGGCTGAAAACCAAAGCCAGTTCCTCAGTCCAGAAGCACACTGTTGCAGTGTTACTGTAGCTACCAACCACCTGTGACACAGTGTGATATCTCTATGGACTACTCCTGCCTGTGGCAGTTACCCACTGAAACTCTGGGTTCCACCTTTCTGCTGCACAATTTGGTCTAAGGCAGCCCTCTCAGCCACCTGCCTGCCATTCCCAGGCACCAAAGCTAACCCTAAGCTAGAGAGTAGCACTGACTCTGCTTCCAGACTCTCAGAACACCAGCACCTGTAGCTGCCACATAGCTTTTCACTTGCCAATTTAGTATTCTCAAAGCTATTACTAGCTATTCCTATGAAAACAGGAATTAAAACAGTCACTTTGGAGGACAGCAAAAAACAGGGAAAAAATAGAAAAGAATATAAAGTGTAGGACCCAGACTCTTCCCAGAGTTATCTGGCACAGCCACCGTTGCTGCATTACCTTTGCTAAACTCTCACCCTCTTAAACAATTCATCAAGAACTGATTGTATTCTTCCTTTTGCCTGGACATATAGCTTCTCTGAGTCAGAGATGAACAGGACAAGGTCAAACTGCTCCAAATAACTTTAAAAATCAACTATTTATAGGGCAGCATGGTGGTGCACACCTGTAATCCCACCCACTGTGGGAGGCTGAGGCAGGAGAATCACAAATTCAAACTCAGCCTAGGTAATTTAACAACTTAGCAAGACACTGTTTCAAAATTAAAAAAAAAAAATTTTTAAGGCTACAGACTGTAGCCCCCTCAGTGTGAAGATCCGAGCTAGGTTCAATCCCCAGTACTTTAAAAAAATCAATTGTTTAAAGAGCTTATGAAAGATACATGAGCTAGGGTAAAGTTCAAAGACAGCTGAATTCTCCAAACAGTTTATGAAGTTCATTTCTTAGGCACTCTTAGGGGAGCTGCAATGGAGTTGCCTGCACAAAGTCAGTGATCCTTCTTTAAAGTTAAGTCAGACTCACCATCTCCTTGATCCTGAACTGCATCATCCATGCTTTTGCACAGAACTCTGCTCTGCTTTGCCTGCCATGACTTGTCCCTCTCACCTCCTTCCAGCCTCTGGGCAAATGTCACCTGGCTGTAAGGCCTTCCCCGTCATCCTACTAAAACCAGCTAACTCCCTTACCATGCCTCCATTTCCTCTCTTATTTTATCCCCATCCCTAGTACTTACTCCTAAGAGACACATATATGTTACTTGTTTACCGTCTGTCTCCCCCCCACCATTGGTATACAAACTCAACAAGAGACTGCATGTTCCTCACCATAATCTTCATGTCATTTGAACAGTAAGGTGTATAGCAGTAGGCATTCTGCACAGATGTTTAACAGTGTTAAGAAAAAGGTATAGAGAACAAGGCTAGAACTCATATTCAGAGGTGGTTCTGTGGGGTCAAGAAAACTTTAGAAAGCAGAATATGATGGATCTAAAGTAGAACTGGAGGATGCTGCAAACTTGCCTTAAAATTCTACATGTCCAGGTCTAAGGGAAAACCCAGCTTATCTTCGGTCCACATGAGAACTTCAAGGAAATAATTCAGAAAGTAAACACAGATCACAGCAGAAGAGGGCCAGTAACCTGACCTCTGAAAAACTGACACAGTTCTGAAATACGTTATGTCTAAAAGAGCTAGAAAAGGGCCTTCACTTTGATACTAAGTTGGATTATACAGTCACATGACCCAAAGCTATCTTTAAATATTCACATACAAGAAACATCAGAGTCTAAAGGAAAGGGCTTCTCATCCTCTTCAAATGCCTCTGCAACAGACTATTTCTTTGTTCCAGTTAATCTGCTGAGCAATAGGTAAGAACTATTTAAATGGTCATTAAAACAATGGCACTATTCCAGCATTTACATGCCCTGATTTGCTTAATTCTCACAATACTAATATCCTCATTTTACAGATGAGGAAACTGAGGCATGGAATTCACAGTGCTCCTACTCAGTAGTCCTGAGGGCCCAGGTCCCAACAGGCCATGTTCTTTACATTGCCCAGAGGATCTTCCACATGGCCAGTCACAGAGGCCACCTATTCTGTCAGAGATCAGTTGTGAGAGGAGATGGCTGCCAAATGTCCTTATAGGTAGTCCCTTCAGCGCAGGCCTCTCACGAGGACCTCCAACACTGTCCCGGCTAGTTCTCCACCCCTCTATCATTTCTAAGACAATCAAGAATAATTCTGTCCACACATGTTTCTTGTTTGCAGTATGATTCTACTCTGGTTCTCTGTGCCAGTGGCCTTCTCAACATGGTAAGAAGGCTAAATGAGGTTATATTCAACAAAAACACCAAATCTGGCAGTTGAAGGAATGAAAAGCAGCCAAGATGATTTCTATAAATGAATACATGTTGTTTAATTAATTCTTCTGTAAATTATAAAACCAGACTTTTGAAGGTTTCAATGTATAAACAGTAGTGCCTCTTGCTACTTGTTTTTCCTAAATAGGAGCCATTGAGCTGAAGACCATTCTGAACATCAGCACAATAGGTCTCCAGCTGCCTGGTTATGGAGGACCTGATCTCCAGATAGGGAAAACAGATGTGGGCACACTTCCTCCTCAGGTCTGTTCTCAGCCCTTCCCTATATATTTCTTGTTCTGGAAGATGCCCTCCCTCCTTATTGTTATAGTTCGTGAGCTGAAGGGGGAAAAAAAACCCCAACAGCCAATACCTTCTGCCAAGCACTAGTCCAGCTAAATATTCTCATATGAGTACCAAGGTGAAGCAAAATTTATCTTTTTAGGAGTTCCAAGTAAAGCAATTAGGGAAAACAAATATACCAGCAATAGAAAATGTACACCTAGACTATTTGTAATTTTCCCATTAGCATATAAAACAAGCTAATAATTAATAAAGGTCACCCCAATACTACCTATCATTTTTTAAAAGCATCACTGTAATCAATTTTAAAGCACTGTGATGAATAATGACAAATGCCTGAATATTTGACTAAAAGATGTAGTAAAGAAAATTCAGTACCTCAGAGGAAGTCTGATATCCATAAGGAACTTTCATACATATTTAAAGAAGTTTCCCAACATATTTCCCCTCTCTCCCTTTCCTGATTTGCTCACATATTCCTAACTGTCTGCATATCTCAGACAGGCTGGAGATGAACAGTTAGGTCCAGAGCTTTCCAGATCCACATGCTGACCATCTGGCGATGGCAGAGTTCTCCATACTGCTGATGGCTGACAACCCTGCTATCTTATAGAAAGCCAACATTTAACTTTCTTTGTCCTTCTGCCTTCACATGTCCAAAACCATCCCAATCCCCATTCTATTCTCTCTCCCCAAAGTTCTCCCAACTGTCCAAGAAAGCTCTTCTCATCTAAGTACCTGCATCCTCTTTCATGGCAGGATTAACAACCACTGCACTTCTGCTGATTCCCCTTCCTTGCTTTAAAAAATGCCCCATTACCTGGATATGGTGATGCATGCCTATAATCCCAGAATTCTGGGAGACTGAGGCAGGAGGACTGTAGCCTAAACAACTTATCAACTGAGTGAGACTTTGTTTCAAAAAATTAAAAAAGGGGTAGGGGTGTAGTTCAGTACGATGCAGCCCAAAAAACAAAAATACCTCCAAGCCTCAAGAAATTAACAATCTATATGCTTCTGGTTATGGAGGGATATTCTCTATGTGGCCTCCTACCCCACTCCTGACTGACCACCATCCTAATGTGTGCCCTGGGAGGGGCACCACAGGGACTCTTCACAGGCCCTCTGCCTTCTGACCCAGTATAGAGACAATGAGACACAGGCATTACTTCCCCATCCTGCAGTTACTGAAGCTGCTGGAGACTCTCTCAGTGTCCACAGCTTCACCAGCTGTCTAGCAGCCTGGACATTAGCCACGTTCTCCAGCTTCCAGGAATCACTTCCTTGTGCCTCCAGGCCTAGGAGATAATGACCACCTGGGACTGCCAACTGCCAGGCCAGAAGACTTCACATTCCCCATTGCTTCATCCAAATCTTGCTCACCCTTTGTAAGCAGTCTCTTTACTAATCTTCTGCAGTGTCAACTCAGCTTCATGATCCCCTCCTGCCATGCCCTCCTCCACACACCAGAGCCAGGGACTACTTTCCAGGTCCTTTTCCAGCATGGTTCTGGGTTGCAGTTCACAAAAGCAGCAGTTCCCCAAGCTCCAGAGAGCATGCACCATGGCCCTTCAGCCTGAGACCATCAGAGCAGCTTGCCTTAGCCTCCCCAATCCTAGTTCTTCCAAAATTGAGTCAATGCTTAATTACCACATCAAAACCCTTCATACCTGGAATCAAAAGCATGTCACTTCCTGAATGAACTCTCAATGATACAACTAAATATTCCTCAATCTACCAGTTTGAATGTGCCATCTGTTTTCTACCAGGACCCTACCTGATAAAGTGCTCTCATTCTTAGGATTTCAGAGTACACTATTATCACTTGGGGAGTGAGAGACTTCTACTTCATACAATATGGCATACAACAGGGACTCAAAATCCTCCCTCAACAAAACGCCTAGAAATGTCAAAGTACACAGCCAAACTGCAAGAGATGCCCAAGGTTCAAATTCAGAAGGGTTGTTAAAAACCAAGTAGCAAGCAGGAGGTGGGCTCTGAACCAGGGATAGGGTGGACCAGGGTCTGCATGCAGAAACAGAAGATAATTATTTGGCCCTTTTAATTGGAAGTAGGGAGACAGATCAGTCAATTCTGCAAGTAATGACTGGGCAGTGCTACTTGCAACAGGAATAACTGAGGGGGAGGTACTGGGGATAGAACTCAGGACCTTGCGCTTACGAGGCAGTCGCTGTGCTGCTGAGCTAAATCCCCAGCCCCCAGGAATAATTTTTAAAAGATGACAAAGTATATTTATTCTTAAGTCTGGCACCAATTCATTTTCAAAACCAAGACAATGCTGTTCTTTCCTCAAATGCGTTGGCTTCCTATCCTTAAGGAAAAGCACTATCATTCTGAGCCAGAAGCTTTGGAATAAGCCTAAACTCACCTCCTAAACTCTCTGCATTTAAGACGTGGCCTAATCATGATGCTGCTCTTTTTTGTATCTTCTTTTCCTTCCTAATCCTGTCCAGCCATTTTTATCTTTCTGACCCCAGAGAGTGCCTCCTGAAGTTCACTGCCCCACACCAATCAGCGTGCTGCATGCTGACAGTGCCACCCATCACACAGGCCTGGATGTCCCGTGGCATCTTCCAGGCAGTTTTCTGCTCCTCCCATCTCTCCCCCAAGCCTGCTCAGGCCTTTGTGCCATCACCCCCTCACCTTGGAGCCTTCTCTGAAGCACCCCTAGGTCCATAAATTCCTCCTGTCAGGCCACATGGCTCTCAGAACCCTAATAACTGCTGAAATGTGATCTTCTCTACAAGTCTTCCTTAAAGCAGAGTGCACTGACCTTAACCATTCATTACCTAAGGTATGTGGCTACTAATATACTATAAATACCATTTATTAAGCAAATTCTACATGTCAGGCTGTCTGATTTTTTGTATATATCTCTCAATTAACAAAGGGAGAAACCCCAATAAATGTCCTTCTCCTGAAATCACTCTTCTAGGACAAATTGAAGCTGACAGTCTTGAACTCAAAATTCTTTTCATTCTGAAGCCCATGATACTTCCTTTCACTGTGCTTCATAAACAGCAAGGAGCTCCCAAACCCATGTTTCTGAAATTCTGACACACACTTGAATGAGACTGTAATACCTGGCTATCACTTATTTTCTGCATGCTTTACACAGGCCACATACTCTACCAGGTGCTTTACACAAATGTTAATGTATTCAATCCTCACCATGAGCTAAGATGTATTAGTACTCCCTTTGTACACAGAGGCTCCAAAAAGTTTAAAAAGTGAAACATTCTTAGTAAAAAGAGAGGTGGGTTATGAACACCCACCCCAGCGTCCAGCCTGCACTTCTAACAGAAGCCTTACTCTCACAGACTTGATGCATTTTAGAAAGGTGTCTTGAAACTTGCCAGAACTGAGCTGAGCAGTGTGTACCTAGGCATATCTGTACCACTTGTTTCCTATGTGTGTAAAGTGAGTATATCAGGGACTTGATTTGCTACTTCATATTCTGGTTCCCCCTCTCTTTTTCTCAGTGGCTAACAACTGTCTCAGTGCACTCAAACAGCCTTTAGCACAAGACAATATGCTGACGGTGCTGGCTGGTCCCTGCCTGGGGAATTCAGAAAGGAGCTCAACTCAGTCAGAATTCACACGTCTGCCCACTGCCTCAGAGCAAGAAACCCCCAGAATGCAGCAGATACAAGAAATTTGCTCTCTGAGGGTCAAAATCTGTTTTATATCAGCCATAGAAGCTGTAAAAATGTCCACCCTTCAATCATGATCAAATACATGCAGGCAAAAAAGCGAAGGCACAAATTTATAGCTATTAAATTTTTCAAAAATATGTAAGAGATGATATTACATCTGGTGAGGTTAGAATGAACATGGTACCAAAAAAAACCTCAAATGAACATGGTATAAAAAATAACAAAGCATAAATTATTACAACTCTTTGGAAAAGCAAGTTGGTAATAAAATCTCAAACCAAAAGTACAAACTACCAAGAGATTGCTCCAGTGCTAGCTGTAAGGGGAAAAAATCTGACAACAATCTAACTCTTTATCATCCGAAAATGATTAAGCAACTTAGGGTATATCCATTTAAAGAAACAATAAATGATCATTAAAAATGCTAGTGCTGCATGCTTGTAACCCAATCACTCTTGAGGGGCTAAGGCAGGAGGATGCCAAGTTTGACCCCCGCCTGAGCAAATTAGTGAGACAACATCTCAAAATAAAAAATAAAAAGGGGCCAGGGATTTAGCTCAGTGGTTCCGCCACCTGCCTTGCAAGCACAAGGTCCTGAGTTCAATTTCTGGTACTAAAAAAAAAAAAAAGACCAATGACTAAAAAATAAAAAGGGCTAGAGCTATAGCTCAGTACAAAGGCCCAGGTTCAATCTCCAGCATCATAAAAACAAACAAAAAAATCCAAGTGCTTATTGTGTAACATCAGATAAAGGAGAGCAGCATATAACAACTCATAGCTGTACTATGATTACAACTATAGAAATTAGGCATTCACTTAGATAGGGGCCAAAGGAAATGATGTGGAAAAATGAAAACTTTTTTTTTTTTAAAGAAAACCTTTTGACTATCCACAGTAGCAGGACTGTGAGTGGATTTTCCCCCTTTTCCTTTCATTAGTTTTTGTACAGAAATAATCCCTTCAATGCTTGGCATGGTGGGCGTGCCTATGATCCCAGAACTCGGGAGGCTGAGGCAGAAGTACTGTGAGTTCGAGGCCAGCCTGGGCTACACATTGAGTTCAAGGCCAGCCCAAACCACATAGCGAGACCCTGTCTCAAAACAACAACAACAAAAAAACCAACAAGAAAATAATCACATAAAATAAAATTAATACTGGGTGTGATGGCACATGTTTATAATCCCAGCACTCTGGAAGCTAAGGCAGAAGGATATCAAATTTGAGGCCAGATGGGACTACATGGCGAGAATGTATTTCAACATCCCTCCAAATGTTTTCAGTAACCTCATTATTCCTTACATTCATGATGCTTACACTACCTCAACAGTATCTCTGCTCCATCTGTACCTACTGTTAGCACAGAGCTTCTCTGCGCAAGTGAAGGAAAGAAGATCCAGGAAACACCACAAACCAGGAGCAGTCGAGGGCCAGAAGCATTTGCCAGGTAGAACAACTGCTCCAGGAACCCAATGCCCATACCACATGTACACCTTGGACACCCCAGCACCCAAGCGAGTGTGCACAGAGTCACTAGCTCTATTTCTCCAAATCAGGCCTAGAAGCAGCTGAATTCCACTCCACGGTGGGCAGGCCTATTTTTAGAAATAATCTCAAACAGCCAAGAGGCTGAAGCGTCTCATCAACTGCATGCTTCTGCAACTCTGCAAGAAGTGCCAGAGATCAGCTTCTGGCCAGGCCCAGGAGCCGAGGGCCGCCCTGGCCCCACGCCCACTCAATGGATGCCTGGCTTTTGTCGAGGGGTACCCCAAAATCATGCAGATGGCCATGTCTACAAGCAGGATGACTAAGCAGTTCCTAGAAAGGGGGCAGAGGGGTGGGGCCAAGGCATCTTAGGGGCTAGTTGGAGCACCCTGTGGGATTTTTGTTAACAGCTGAGCCTCAGAGCTTTTGAGATGTCACTGAATCTTCTTTCTCCTTTAAGGGGTGAGTGCATGATGTTTAAACTTTTACAGACAAAAGAATCACAAGAAGGCAGCTGATGCTGCCATTTACAGTGGGTATGGTGGTGCAGGCTTGTAATCTCAGCTACTCAGGAGTCTGAGGCAGGAAGACTGCAAATTCAAGACCAGCCTGGACAATTTAGTGATACCCTATCTCAAAATTTAAAAAATAAAAAAGACTGGGTATAGTTCAGTGGTAGAGCATCCGTTGGTTCAAGCATCGATAACACCAAAGAAAAAAAGTGTTTTGTTTTATTATTCATCCAAATATAATTTTGATTTAAAATGCAAGATACCAAGAACTAATCCATAATACAAGGACGAAAAATTATATGATGAAAATTATAAGCTTTACTGAAGGGCCCAAAAGGAGAGCTCAAAACAAAAGCAAAAAACAAAAGACACAGTGTAGATGAAAAAAGCAGTATCATTAAGAAGTCATGTCTCCAAAGATTAGTTTATAAGAGTCATAGAGTTCAGGGGCCAGGGATTTAGCTCAGTGGTTCCGGCACCTGCCTCACAAGGACAAGGTCCCAAGTTCGATCCCCGGTACCAAAAAGAAAAAGATTCATAGAGTTCAGTCAAAACAACAAAGTATGAAAAATTTTTAATCAAAGTGTGTTACATTAATGTATGAATCTGCCAAAATGAAATCCATTACGCTATATAACCAAAAAAAGTGAAAAAATTTTTACTTTTAAATAATTTCAAGTGCAAGAATAGTTCATAGGGGCCGGGGATTTAGCTCAGTGGTTTCGCTGCCTGCTGCTCAAGCACAAGGACCCGAGTTTGATCCCCGGTACCAAAAAACCCCAAAAAACAACAAACCTCCCCCCCTCACACACACACAGAAGAATAGTCCAAAGTACTCACATACTCTTTCAACAAGACTGCCCAACTAGGTGTTTCACATCACCTTCTGTGTTACCTCCATACATCCCCAGTATCACACTGGTTTCTTCTTCATCTCTTTACTAGCAGGCTGAAGACATGAAGCCCCTCTGCTCCTGCATACTCCAGTGAACAGTTCCAAAAACAAGGCCACTCTGCTACAGAACCAGCATACAAGCCTCCATATCAGGAAACCGACACTGATACTGCCCAGACCCCACCCATCTGAAGTTTTCCGATGCCCCCAACACTTTTCTCCCCTTTCTAATCCAGGGTCCATCCAGGCTCCATGTCTCTACCAGCGCCTCTCACCTTCAGTACGTCCTCCATCTTCTGACATTCACGTCCCTGCCGGCATACTGTCCTTTCCTACAGACAGACCCTCAGCTGAGACTGGTCTACATCTCCTCATGACCATACTCCAGTCACATCATGCTTTCCTAGCAGCAACACCAAGCACATGGCGCTATGTTCTTCCCAATGCCCAGAATCAGCAGGGACCAAGGCGACTCAGCCCCACCAATGGTGATAGTCATAATCACCTGGTCAAGCCGATGCTAATAGGGTTATCCACAGTGTAATACTGTCGTTTTCCTCTTTGTAATGAGTATTCTGGAGGAATTCTAAGATTTTGCCAGTTACTTTGTCCTTTGTCAAATACTGATCCATAGTCAGTATCTATTGGAAATGCCCACATGTGAATCTACCGTCTCTATAATGATTGCCCAACAGTGATGCTCTTATTTACTCACTTACTAGCAGAACTGGGATTGAACCCAGGGATTCTGCATTGAGTTATATTCCTAGCCCTTCTTAAAAAAAATTTTTAAGAGTCTATTAAGTCACTAAATTGTCCTGGTTGGGCTCAAACTTACAGTTCTCCTGTCTCAGCCTCCCAGAGGGCTAGGCTCACCGGTGTGCACTACCACCAGTGATACTTTTATTTATTTATTTATTTGTTTGTTTGTTTATTTATTTTTGGTACCGGGGATCGAACTCGGGTCCTTGCGCTTGCACAGCAGGCGGCAAAACCACGGAGCTAAATCCCCAGCCCTACTTTTCATACACCATTCTTTTATATTTCTTCACTTGATCTTAGCTGAAAGGCCAAGAAGCGATTTTCTTTTACATTTCTTAACAGCAGAGCTTTGCCTCTTCACCCATTTAATCAGAACTCAAACTGTCCCAGATTTAGCTGGTGGAAACCCCTTCAAACTGGTACCTGTGTCCTCTTACTATGTTCTATTCTTTGAAAAACTTCCTTATCTCCTGGCAAAAAACTCTTCAGACTCATCTGGTACTTTCCCAACCCCTAGCACCAGCCATTTCTTCAAGGACACTTGCTTCCATTTAAGATGTAAGGGAGGCCAGGGATTTAGCTCAGTGGCACCGAATCTGCCTCGTAAGGTCCTGAGTTTGATCCCCGGTACCAAAAAAAAAGATGTAAGGGCTAAGATTCTTCATGGCTACGGGGATGCTACTGCTTCTAACTAGAAAATACTATGTCCACATGAATACTCATTCGTATAACTGCTTCTATATTTATAGTGTATATATGTTAAAGGCCATGAGATCCTATCAATGTCTTTCTAACCCAACACTACAGAGTTTTTTATAGCCTTTCATCTTTCCATGTAATTCCCTCTGCAGACAATAAGAAAGCTAGTTCTCATTATCCTCAATACTTAGCATATTTGTTCAACCAGTTTACTCATTTTGCTCTGCATAACCAATCCCCCAAGCCCTTCAGTCTCATCCTTCATACCCTTCCCCAGCCATGAGACTTCCCACTGCCCATGTGTGGCATGCTTCCACTACTTTGACAAACCAATTCCAAAGTTCATCAATGAAAATCTAAAGAAAATGTGTAACATAAAAACTTGAAAAACTATATATCAAAACTTTTTTTTCCTAAATTGTAATTAAAATTATCTAAAGAGTGTTGATATAACATGCTACCTTTTGGGGGAGAAAAATAATTGTGTTATCCCTAACTCATAATATTCACAAAAATAAACTCTAGGTGAATTAAAGAGCTAAATGTCGCCCCCCCCACCTCCAAAAAGGCACAAAAACACTTACTCCTAAGGACCAAGGTGACAGTTTTGGGTTTCTAACTACCATTTCTCACTAAATAGAACCTGGACTTTCTTGGGCAAAAGGCTGATTTTCCAAGGGACAAGCAAAGTATACAGTACAGGACTATAACATTTCACTCTGCCTGAAAGCCAGGACACGGAGTCTAGAGGGGATGCCTCAATACCAACCAGCTTGGCAAGGTAACTGTGATCATGCAGGTTTGTGTGAGTGACTGAATTAGCTGACTGAACTACCAGTGGAATTTTTGGTACAAAGATGACTCTCAGTAACATGCCATGTTATATGAAAGAGGATGTCTTGAGTAGAGAAAGGTGTTTACCAGGTCCCAACTGTGACACCTGTTATTTTTGGGTTCTTTGTTCCGAAGTGTCATTAGTCTCTATGCTTTTCTGTATGTTTTACATATTTTCTAACAAAACCTAAAATTCTGGTTCCCCGTGTATCCAATTTGAGAAAATTCCAGAGTCAACAGCATAGAATTCAAGACCCTTCAGCTTCTGACACCAACAACTCTCGCCCTCATCTTTCTCCCGGTCCTCCTTTACACCTTCTGCTCCAGAGACACTGAACACCTCTCAACTTCCCAAATGTGCTTCAGTCTCCTTTCCCACACCATTCCTGTGTCCACCACGCTATTTTCCCCCTTCACCATCTGACTGACAAGACTCTTCTGTATAGACCAGTCTCAACACCCAGTTTCAATATCCGTCCTTTTGGGAGCCCTCTTTCAGTGCACTAGTCACTCCTGTCTTGGTCCCTGCAGCTCCTGGCAGCTTGGACTCTGAACCAGGTTTTGCAGCTGATAGTGAGATTCTTAGCATATTATGTACTTCTCTTTAGAATAAAAATGCCCCCGTGGTTTGCCTTTGCTACAAGGAATAACGTACTGCACTATGCCGTAGGCCAGTACTGTGTGGTCCACAGATGGGAAGCACTGCTGTCACCCAGAAGTGTGTCTCAAGTCCCGTGGACCCACAGGATCAGATTCTGCATGTTAATCAGCTTACAGCAGGTCACACACACAGCACAGTACTGCTTAATAAGCATTAGTCAAAGGCTGAAGAAAGGGCCACAGAGGTAGTTTGGATGGGAGTAGAAGTCTTTGGAGGTTTTTAAGCTAAGGAGTGACAGGCTATACTTTGTTTTCAGTTTTCAAGTGGCAACACTAGCTGTTTTGTGGAAAATACACTATGGGAGGGTTAAGAGCAGAAGTAGAGTCAGTAAAGAAGCTACTTTGGCAGTGTGGGTAAGGGATACTGGCTGCATAGATGAATTCGGTGTTCATGGAGGTGGTGATATGTGGTTAAATAAAGGACATATTCTGAAGTCAGAACCAAAAGAAACTGCTAATAGGTCACAAGTAGATGTGAGGGATACAACCAAGATGACAAACCACAGCAGCTACAGTAGCTGAGCACCAGTGCTCTACAGGTGAAAACTCATTCAATCTTCACAGCAATCCCATGAGGCAGGGTACGGCTGACAACCCCATTTCATTAAAATGAAGGCAATGAAGTAATAGAAAAGTTTAGCAATGCTCAAGGCCTTGACACCAGTCCCTAGATCCAAGCCCTGCCTGGCAATGGGCTTGGGCATTTGTACTCCAGCACCATGCCCTTTGGAACAACTGTAAAAATGACACCATCGAGCCAGGGATTTAGCTCAGTGGTTCCAGCGCCTGCCTCACAAGTGCAAGGTCCCAAGTTCGATTCCCAGTACCAAAAAAAATGACACCGTATTTGGAGAGGGATAAGACTGGGGGGAGGACAGGAATCAAGAATGCTTTGCCTGACACGTTATTTCTGAGGTTCCTACTGGACATCCAAGTGGAGTGGTAGGTAGACAACTGGCTTGACTGGATCTCAGTGAAAGGTGGGGGTGGAGATCAAATCAGAAGGTCAGCAGCACAGAGATAATATTCCTAGCCAAAGAGGTAGACGAGATCACCAGGAGCCAATTTTTAAACTGCAGGTTGTGAAATTAATTTAATGGGCCATAAATAGCATTTTAAAAAAATGAAATAGAGTAAAATGGAAAGCAACAATGCCCAAGGCTCACAATAAGATGAAATACAGAAACTATTTTGTGAAATTTTTGTTTCAGTTTTGCGTGCCTGGTGCATATGCCAGTGTAGTGCTTGTCCCAGGTTGTCATTTGGTATAGTTTAAAAAAAAAAGAGGTTTAGCCAGATATAGTGGCACACATCTATAATCCCAGCACTCTTAGAAGCTGAGGCAGGAAGCCCAGCCTAGGCAATTAGGTGTCTTAAGAAGACCCCTTCTCAAAATGAGGGGGGGGGAGAAAAATGTGGGGGAAGATAAATAGCTCAGTGTGAAGATGTATAGCTCAGTGTGGATTCAACCTCCAGTACAGTTTTTTTAAAAAGTTTAAAGCCATCGGTCTAGGGATTAAATATAGGCTCTATCTTCAAATCTCTCCAAAATTTAGAGGTTGACAAAGAGGAAAAGAAGGAGAATAAAGGGAAGGGAGTTGCAGAGGGAAAAGGAAAGAAAGTGTGGTCCCAGAGCCAGGCAAATATGACATGCTAAAAGCGCAATATGCTGCTGAGGGTCATGCAGCAGAATCACAAGAGAGCTATACATAAATAATTATAGCACAGCAGATCAGCACACTGTGCTGTGTGAGCACAGAGAAGAACGAACTGCTTCAGCTAAGCACAGAATGAAAGGGTAGGGGGTGCGAAGCAAGGTCAAGATTTTACTTTAGGGGACCCTAAGATATCCAGCCTGTAATATCCATAAATAGCAAATGTCCAGTTATTTGTTTGTTTTTTATTTAAAGCATCTACTATATGCAGGGCCTGGGAGAACACTAGACACTATCTCGAAAAGGCTCACACTCTTCAAGAGTAGAAACAAATGCGATACGGTGAGATCAGGGTCACAAAACAGTGTGATTTTGCCACGGAATTGGCAATTTTCCTTTCTAACCATTGTCCACTAGTGGCCAATCCAAACCCACCACTCCAGTATCTGTACTAGTCCCTTCTATCTTGTGCTCCACCCCTCCCAAAACCACAGCTGAGTCATTCTTCAAGGTCATCTGGCCTCTTCCTGAAGCTCCCAGGGAACAGCTCAAATCAGCAATCTTGCTTTCCCTAAATGGTGAAAAGCCTTTGTTGGCCACACCACTATCTGGTGCTCTCTCCCCTGCCTTCTCCTTACTTCCCTACCTCATATCCCAACCAGGCCATGCACTGGGCAGGTAATGAACGTGCCTGACATCTACATGGTCCTCTGGCAGAAGCAAACTGCATCCCTGTTATAAGACTTCCCTCAATCCAACTCACCTTTCAGCAGTCTTACTGGAACAGGTCTGATGCACTCACCCTCAAACCTAAAACCCTTCCCTGCTCCTATGATTAGCACAGCACACAGACTGCTCAATCTTGTCTTCTATGTAGTCACACAGCTCTCACCTTCCCTACCTCCCAGGGATCTGAAGGCTAGGGCAACAGCAATCAAAACTAATACTCACTCTCCCAAACTGCAAAGATGCGAGATTACATTTTAAACAGGAGATCAATATTCATCAAACTGTTGACAACACATGTGTTTGGGATGGGATAACAAAGGGCAGTTATCTTGTAGAAAATGGTTTAACCAACACATTACTTTCAAAGCAAGAAATAAAATTTAAAAGAAAACAAATTAATGTATTTACCCCGGTATCTAAATGCTCTAACTGGGTGAGGTAGTGTCTTATAGTCCCATTTAATCTTAACTCTCCAGCTCGGAAGGCTTAAGTAACTCTCACAAGATCACACAACTCTTCGCAAAGAAGACAAGCTGGGACAGAGCCAGGTCTAACAGAGAATGTTCCCAAGCCTCTAGTGTCCTTAGTGACACCTGTGTCTTCCTAAGCTCGCCCAGCATGCTGTGACTTCATTCCAGCTGCCTTCTGCTGGAGTAATATTGGCTTTAATGACACACCATTCGCATCTAAGTCCAGTACAAATCCCACTTTCCCTCTCATACCTCTCTAGAACCATGGTCAGCACTATCAGTTATTTCCCACTCAATTTCCCCACAGTGTGTGATCTTGGTTCTTCTACAGCCATATATGACAAGCATTCAAAAGCTGGTGAATAAGGAAAGGGAAATGAGGTTTTAAAGGGGAGGAGAGTCAGGAAGTGCTGTGTACATGTATGAGTCCCAATGAGGAATGTGAGCATTATGTACTATAAACATGTGTAAATAAAATCAGAAGCTGTGGTCCAATTGGAGAAGGGATTCGAGAGATTAAGGGTGGGGGAGGGTGGAGAGGGGAAGAGATTAAAAGAATTAAGAAATGTCATGTACATGTACTAAATCCCCATGATGAATGTAATCATTATGTACTACAAATAGGTAGCAATAAAAAAAAATCTTTTTTAAGTCTAAATGAATTCAGGTGGAAATACAAATCTTCCTTCTGACAAAAGCAAAGTTCATAGAGGAAAAACAAGAGTTGGGTTGGGGGTACAGGTCAGAAGGAAAGCCGGTTCCTAGCACACACAAGGCTCCAGGTTCAATCCCCACAACAAAACAACAACAAACACCAAAAGTTTTAATCTTGAAGAACATTAACAGTGAGAAAGGGTTTCTATAACTCCTCCCTCATTCTCCACTTTGAACCTCAATTCTCCTTGCAGCATCAGGAGAGGCAAGTTGGTTTTCACCTTTTCTGAGAAGTAATATAATAGATCACCACTTCTGATAAGTCAATACTGCATAACTTACTACTAAAAATGTAAATAATCCAAATCTAAAGGCTTTTTAAAAAAATAAAGGCTTTAAAAAAGATTCTGAAGTTTTGAAAATTACTTTCCAAAGGTTCTAACCCTTGGAAGAACCTAGGTTTAACACAACAAAGTGTAAAAGTACTGTTCTTTTTTACATATAGCTAAATATGAAGACACAGAGAACCAGTGAGTCACATGTTTAAAATTCAAAAAGCTCTTTTAACACCAACTGACCACATCTGAATTTATGAGGATAACTTGAATCCAAACATACTGTAAAACAAAAGTGCAGCTAACGATCTTGGAGACAAAATATGGGATGAGACAAACAGAGTTTAACATGTCTTTGGTCTTCTTGGGCAAAGCAATGAGAAAAGCAGCCAACCAAAGCATTCCAACTTGATTTTATTGGCGGTACCAACACCATAGGTCAACATATCAAATGAAGCAAAAACTGAACTGACTTCTACGAGTCTAGTCCACTCCAGATAAAAGCTAATGGACCTTTTTACAGTTTATGGGGTCTTCTCCGTATGGTTGGGGATGCAAGCATGGGAGGAACCTGAACAATTAAATCCTGTGAAACAAACATAGCAGCTGGGAAAAGTGGAGGTGAATGGACTCATTCTAATCTCATAAACTACAAAATACAGAAAAGCAAGCTGTTAGTTCTAGTTTGTTCTTCCAACTTCTAAACCAGGTGTGGTGGTGCACGCCTATAATTCCAACATTCTCTAAGGCTGAGGCATGAAGACCATGCACTGAAACCCAGCATGGGCAATTTAGTAACTTAGCAAGAGCCTGTCTCAAAATAAAAAATAAAACAAGGGCTGGGGATATACTTCAGTGTGACGGTTCTGGCTTCAATCCTGAATACAGCAAAAGAAGAAGAAAAAAAACCCTATAAACTAAACATACTTCTATAGACTGAATTTCCTACTTAAAAATCAAATTCAAAACCACCAAAGCCCACACTTATACCTACTTCAAAGGACCATTTCAGGCCGGGGATTTAGCTCAGTGGTTTTGCCGCCTGCTGCGCAAGCGCAAGGACCCGAGTTCCATCCCCAGTACCAAAAAGAAAGGACCATTTCAAACCAGTCATAAACATGAAAACTCCAACTCCAAACTAGTAACTATGAGTGTCCTACAAGAGCACTACAAATTAGCAAATTAATCTGGGATTATAAAATGCCAAAGAAAAGGCACGGCCAGGGATTTTGCTCAGTGGTTCCACCACCTGCCCCGCAAGCACAAGGACCCAAGTTCAATCCCTGTACCAAAAAAAAAAGAAATGAAAAGGCAGATAGACCAGTGCAGCAGCATAAGATCTTCATAAATGGCATTCCCTCTTGGCCTTATTTTAGGTTCTCATGTCATGGCAAATATAAATATAAAAGATGATGAGACAAAGGAAAAGTAACATCTATCCGCTTTCCCAAGAGATTTGAAAAGCATAAAATCCCTCTCCCCCTTTCAACTGAGGCCTCCTTTGATGTGAACCCCAAGGGAGCCCTGAGAGCTCCTTTCTTACCTGGAGTCAAACTAAATAAAAGCAGAAAGGGACCAAGAAAAATAGGCTTTAAAAAAAAAAAAAATCAACTGGAGCAGGTGCCAGTGGTGCACTCCTATAATCCCAGAATTTAGAAAGGGTGAGGCAAGAAGATCACAACTTTAGTTCCACCTGGGCAGTTCAACAACAGCCTAGCTAAAAAAGAGGGTGGGGTGGGGGCCTGGTGATGTAGCTCAGTGGTAGAGGGCCCCTGGGTTCCATCTTCTAGTACTGGGGAAAAAATCATCTGGAAAGAGAATTTTATTTTAGTAAGCAAAATGAGCAAAAACATATTTTATTTTAGCAAACTATAAAACTGCTTCCCCTACTAAACTTTGTTTTGTATTGATTCTCCTGGGTGATGCATTAGAAAAAGTACTATGTTTAGAATCACGATGCCCAAGTTTAATTATTTCCCACTTTTGCCACTCATTCTGTGTGACTTGGCCAATTTAACCCACAAGTCCTACTTCTTTCATTTGCAAAACTGGAATTAGCCTACTTTGCCACCCTACAGGAAGTTCCACAATATCTGTAAACTGGTAAAAGTGTCATGCAAATTAAAATTATCATTATTAGTATCACCACCCTTTCCCCCTCCCCTAAATGAACAGCTGAACCAAAAAACAGGCAAGAGACACACAGCAAGGAAAAAGTTAGAAAACGAGTTAGCCATAAATCAAACAAACAATAAACTCTAAAAACCACAATAAAAAGCAAAAAACACTCTATGATGGTTAAATTCTATGCCATTCTCTAATGAGGAACGCTCCTACACATTGGGATCTACAGGCCATTCACAAAGAACATGGCAGGGTCAGAGTCATCTGTTCTCCAATTCACAATCAAGAATGCCACCAGAGCGCATACTCATTCTACATGGCAAGAGCCACCAGCTACACACCCAGTTCCTGCCCTCCTCAAAAAGGTTCATGTCATTTCTAGATGTTGTGGGATAATAGAGACCATTTATTTTGTATTTACCTTCTTGAGTCTGTGGCTTGATGTCTCTTTTGTGTTGTAAAATTCCCAGCAATTCTCTTCATACACTGACTGCCCTGCTACCATTCTCCCTCTTCCTTGACCTGAGAATCCCAGCTGTATAGGGATGCGCTAGACCTTCTCACTGCATCCTTTCTGTCACCTATGAAGAGGATTGCTGGTCTCTATGATCCTAGGACATCTAGAAATGGCATGAACCTTTTTTGTAAGTATAGTGCCAGTTAAACAATCACTATTGCAATCCTACTAGGGACAAGACAGAGTACAAATGGACAAATTTGAAACACATGCAGTACTGGAAGAACCCAGAGATAAGGACTTAAAAGAGGTATGTAAAATTATGATCTCTCTATCTTTGTGCTACCAAAAGAAAAAGGCAGGAACAGAGGCTAGGGAAAGGGCTGTAAAGAGGAAGGGGGCTAAAGGCAAAAAGCAATAAACTGACAGGCACCTGCAGGAGTACCAATAAGAATACTTCAATTACTCTCTCACTGTGCTAAGCACACACACACAAACAACTGAAAGTCCTTAGCATAAGAAACTCAAGAAAGAATCTTTTGACTTTCTCCCATCCCTAGCTAATAAAGGATTTTTTAAAATGACAAATGTAAACAACCATTTCTTACATAGCTCCATCCATGTTATATAAATAATGATGAGTACCTTTTCCTCCATTACTTCAGCCAGCATGGAGAAGCTGGTTCTTGGAAGAGCAGGCAAAGGAGGAAGGAGAGTTCCAACAGGATTTAGCTAGGGAATGAGCACTTAGTGGAGAGCAGAGAAGATGTACAGCAGGTAATCAGGAAATAAGTGCATGTAATATGAAATTCTCAAGCTACAGTATATCAAGACCAATCCTGTAAAAAGCCCAAGAATCTCTGCTTTCTATTAAGCTCAAAGTGCTAAATGAATCCTCTTATTTAAAGAGATAAAATACAGGGAAACACTTGTTTTTTGACCTTATCTCAAAGTTTAATACCACAACCAGACAGGCAAGCAGGTGGGAGAAGACCTGGCAGAGGTGAGCATTAGCACACAAAACCTGTTCCCAAGTGGGACAGTCCCCTGGAAGGGCGCAGCTGAGGCATACACCAGTGTTTTGGTGAAATAAGGTGCTTTGGCAGTTTCAGAATAGACTGTCCATCACCTGAGGTGCTTCTGTGATTCTGGCCTTGGAATATGACCTTTAGGTTAAAAGACAAGAGGCATGATCAATATATAACTTAAATATCTCTCCCTTAGGAATAAAGTAACTTATTAATTTTTATACATGCTGGGACTGACTCTCAAATCTGCTTTTACCAGATCTCATAGGTCTGTGAGCTCTAGTTTTCAAAGATATCAGAAAGAATTACAATCACTAAATAAAACTATAGGCACCTAGCAAACTTCAAAATCTTATCTAGCTCTGAGATTCCACTAATATCCAAACATGTTTAAGACATATTCATATTTAAACTAATTTGTTCAAATAATACTAGCAGAAAAAACCCTCTAAAATCCTAAGCACTGCGAATCATATACCACCTGGTATCTAACAAGGTGCTAGTATCCAGAATTGAGAACTATATAAAAGGCTCCTATGACTCAACAGAAAGACATTCCAATTTAAAAGATAGCCAAAGGACTTGAACAGACATTTCCCTTAAGAATATACACAAATTACCAACAAGTACATGAAAAGATGCTCAGAATCGTTAATTACTATGGAAATGCAAATTAAAATCATGAGGTATCACTTACTACATACTATGATAGCTAAAATCAGCCTAGGCAACTCAAGATACTGTCTCAAAATAAGTATTTAGAAAGGGCTGTGGATGTAGCTCAGCACTCCCTGAGTTCAATTCCCAGAACCAAAAGGAAAGGGAAAAAAAAAAATTACAAGTGCTGCTCAGGATGTGGAGAAACTGGAAACCTGCTGGTGAGAATGTAAAACAGTGTATCTATTACAGAAAACAGTTTAGCAGTTCTTCTAAAAGTTAAACCAGTGTTACCACATGACCAGTAAGTTCACCCCATATATATACCCAAAATAATTAAAAAGAGACTCCCAACAGATACTTGTATGCCAGCGTTCATTGTAGCACTATTTAAAAGAGCCAAAAAATAAAAACTTGTGTCCCTCAACAGATAATAAACTTAAGTCTATAGTATATATACAGAGATGTAAATACTTAGCCATAGAAAGGGATGAAGTTTTGGTGCATGCTACAACACGGATGAACCTTGACGACTCTTTTTTCTTTTTTTTTTTCAGTACCGAGGATCAAACTCAGGGCCACTCTACTACTAAGCTACATCCCCAGTTCTTTTTCTATTTTTTGAAACAGCCTCACTAAGTTGCCAAGGTGGGATTCAAACTTGCAGTTCTACTTCAGCCTCCTTCGGTGCAGGGATTACAGGTGTGTACCATCTTACCTGGCTGCCTGATGAATCTTTAAAAATTACAGGTGGTGAAATAAGTCAGAGACAAAGGCCAAATATCACATGACTCTATTAAAGTAGATAAATTCAGAGACAAACAGGTAGACTAGGGCTTACAAGAGCCTGGTAAGGGGAGGAAATGGAGAGTTACTGCTCAGTGGGTACAGTGATTCTGTTTGGAGGGTTAAAAAAGTTTTGGAAACAGAGATGATGGTTTGCATGATACCGTGAATGTAATCAGTGCCACTTAACTGCACATATAAAATACTAAAATAATTTTTGTGTGTGTATAAAAACTACAATTAAAAAAAAGAGAAAAGTTCAGTACAGTGGTACCTTGGTTCACAAACTCCATTCTCTCCACAATTCTGGTCACAAACCAAATTGGACAAGAACTGAATCAAATTTCCCCATAAGGTCAACATTGAACTTAATCATTGAATTTGATTCAATTCTCGTCCAATTCGGTTTGTGACCAGAATTGTGGAAAGAATTAAGTTTGTGAACTGAGGTACCAATGTAAATGTGCAGTCACTTCAGGAGACAGTCTAGCAGTTTCTTATAAAGTCTTCTCATCTGATCCAGCAGTTATGCCTCTATTTATTTACTAATTAAGCACTTACATTAACATAAAACTTGCATGTTGATATTTATAGCAGCTTTATTTATAGCTTCCAAAACTGTAAGCAGCCAAGATATCCCTCAATAGATAAGTGGATAAACAAATTGTGGCACATCCATACAATGAAATATTACTCAATGATAAAAAGATACAGGCTGTCAAGGTACAAAAAGACAAAGAAGAAACTTAAATGCATCTTACTATATGAGAGCGAATTGAAAAGGCTACCCACAAGGCAAGCATGGTGGCATGCAGCGGAACTCAATGCACTCTGAGAGGCTGAGGCAGGAGAGTTGCAGGTTTGAGCCCAACATGGGCAACTTAGAACCTGCGCTCCCCGCCTCAAAAAAAAAAAAGCTGAGGATGCAACTCCATGTGAAGACCCTGGGTTCAATCCTGTTACCCACACCCCTACACACACAAAAAAAGAGGCTATGGGACCATCAGGCATTATGAGTTCAGATATATGACAGTCTAGAAAAGGTAAAACTGTACACAGTAAAAAGATCAGTGGTTGCCAAGGATCCAGCTGGAAAGAGGGAGGGATAAGCAGGGCACAGCACAGGGTACTTCAGGGAAAATCAGTTACAATGTGACACTGTAATCCGGGTTTGCAAAATTTTGTCAAGCTACAAGGGTATAAAAAGAGTGAATTCAAATAGGAACCATGCACCTTGATGAGTATTACGGTAACAATACTAGTTCAGACACTGTAGCAAATTCATGACACCTGTGTGAGATGTTACTGTGATTTGGAGAGGGACCATCTAGGAACACTCTATACTTACAGTTCATTTTTTCTGTAAACCTAAAACTGCTCCCAAAAATTGTCTATTAATTTTAATACAAAATTAATATATCGGGAAAAAAAATCCATAATGAGGTACGTCTCCATACCACTCTGTTGGCTATAATACAGCAAATTACAGGTGCTGATAAGGATGTGGAGAAATTGCAACCCTTACTTATTGCTGAGGAGACCAAGAAATAGTTCAGCCACTGTGAAAAGGTTTGGGGGTTCCTCAAAAGTTGAATACAAAACAACCATGACCCAGTAATTCCACTCCTCAATTTGCCCAAAATAAGTGAAAGCAGGTATTCAAACAAATACATGTACATAAGTTTGTTTGGTTTTTGTGAGTACCAGGGATCAAACTCAGGACCTTGCACTTGGTGAGGCAGGCAGCGGAACCACTGAGCTAAATCCCGGGCCCCGTACGTTTTCGATAACACTAATTCAAAATAGCCAAACAGTAGAAACAGCTGAAGGGTTCACTGAAGAATGGATAAACAGATTGTGCTATGTATGTACAATGGGGTATTATTCAGCCAAAAAAAGGAACAAAGTACTCATACACATCATAATGTAGATGAACCTCAAAAGCATTAGGCTACACAGATGAAGCCAGACACCAAAGAGCACCTAATGTATGATGAATCCATTTACGTGAAATATCAAAAATAAGTGAGTCCATAGAGAGGGCAGACCCGTTGTTGCCAGGAGCTGGTAGAAAGGGAGTGAGGGGAGTAACTGCTAATAGGTACTGGATTTATTTTGGGGATGATGAAAATGTCATGGATGTACAAGACTGTAAATGTACTAAATGCCACTGAATTGTTCACCTAACCATGGCTAATTTTGTTATGTGAATTTTATATCAATAAAAAAGGAAAAATATCAAAAGAGGTATCTAATCTATAAAAACCTGGGCTACCCAACAATAATTACATTACTGTATCCCTTTTTACTCACTTTCCTCAGCGCCTTCTCTTCTCTACTGCTAATTCTTATAAATATTACTGGTCTGGTGGTATCCCTCACTGTCCTAGTGAATATCAGCAGGACAAGCACTGGGACTCACCTAAGCTCTGGAAACTGGCACTCCTTACCTCATCATTTCCATGTCCAGTTCCCTGTCCTTTCTGAAAGGTAAGACCCCTTGTACTTCATTCTTTAGCTACATTTTTTTCTCCTGGCTTTCTTCAAAAAGGTTCTTAACCACCAAAACAGTCCTTGGCTAAAGATAAGTCTTCCCTGTGACAACACTATATCCCATTTTCTTTTTCCAGATTTGTTCTTCTCTACCTCAAAAATCATTCAGTTTGTTCATGTGCTCAATGCACTGCAAGTCTCAGGAAGTGATCACAGCAGAATCCAGCTCTCAAAAGCAAAGGGGAGGCTGGGGATTTAGCTCAGTGGTGTCGCTGCCTGCTGTGCAAGCGCAAAGACCCAAGTTCAATCCCCGGTACCAAAAAGCAAAAAAAGGGGGGAGCAAGAACATATTTAAAAGGATATAATAAAAAGTGAACGTTGGGTGTGATGGCACACGCTTGTGATCCCACCACTCAGGAGGCTGAGATAGGAACATCATCATGAGTTTGAGGCCAACCCGGACTACATATTGAGTTTAAGGCCAGCCTGAACTACATACCAGACCTTGTCTCAATTGATCAATAGATAGTGAAAATCAGGCTGGAGGTGATCTGGGTTCCATCCTCACAACTGCAAAAAAGTAAATAAAAAATTTAAAATACACAAGAAAATTACAACATGAAAGAAACAAGCAGTTAAGGAAATGTTAGGTTTCATGGAAAAGAGAACACAGATTCACACAGAATGAGGACAGCTCTGGGGACACAGGGCTGCAGTGGAGGATACATGTGTGGAAAATAAGTGAAGGGGCCAGAGAGGCAAGACAGGTCCTCCTTCAGGATCCTGAACTCCAACACAAGATGTCTGCATTTACTCCACAAATGAGAAGGATATGGCAAGAACTGCACCTTGGGAAGTTTTCTGGTAGTAGTTAGGAAGAGACTGGACCGGGGACTGGGAAAGCAGGACTACTATTCAGTAGGCTGCAGCAGCTCAGGCAGGTCCACCACCAGGCCCATCCAAACCACTTTCAGCCTACATCTATGGCAGCTGCTTGCATCCCACCTACTCAGTTCCTCTGCATCTCTGCAAGGGACCTCTCCTCAATACCTTCACTTAAAGCACAACAGAAAGCAAAATAATAGTAATAACAACAACAACAATAATAATAATGGCTTGTCCTACAAAACTGGTTATAAACCAATGCTATGGAGTGATATAATTTTAGGGCACATATTTTTTATGACAAATATGTGAGCTCCTACTGTGCGCCAGGCACTATGCTAACCAACAGGGATGAAGAAAGCAAAGTTTCTACCTCATGGAGCTTATATTTAATGGAGGAAACAGGCAAAGGACCAAAATGTCAGAATGACTGTGCGAGGAAGAAAGAACAGAGCCAAGAGAGACAGAGCATGTGGAAGCCACTGGAGCTTCGGTGGGCAGGGAAGGCCCTTTTGCACAGGGAAAAGGAAGCAGCCATGTGGCATACGTTTCCACAAAAAACACACTTTACATTACAAGAAAGAAACAGGTTTTGAAGTCATATAGAGCTGGGTTCCAGCCTTGGCTCTGTCACTTAGTGGTTTGTGACCTCTCCTAAATTACTTGAATCTACTTAAATCACTTGAATCTACTTCTTTTATCCCCATTTTATAGATAAAGCACCGAGTTTGTTATGGGACTATTTTTTGAGAATTAAATAACTAATATAAACAGTGCCTGGTGCTCGGTATGGATAAGTGTTAGCCACTGATTTATTTCATCAGTAGTTTACATAAAAACTATGTTGTGGCTACATCTAAAAACTACATATTTAGCATAAGCCGTCTGAGACACAGTTTCCCTCAGGGTCCATGGGGGAGTACTGGTTCAACTCCAATGGGTACCAGGATCTGTAGATATTCAAGTCCCTTAGATAACATGCTGGACTATTGATATAACCTACACATATCCTCCCACATACTTTAAATCCTCTCTCTATATGATACTGAATATAATGCTGTGTAAATACTGTATTTATAATGCTGTATTCCTCAGAGAATAAAGACAAGAAAAGAAGTTTACACTTGTTCAGAACAAGCATAATTTAAAATAAAAATTTTTTTCTTTATTCATGGTGAAAGAGTGGATGTGGAACCCATAGGTAGATAGGGCCAATCTATCACCTACAATCAGAAACCCGGAAGAAATTTTGTACAATAGAGTTACGAATCACTTTCATCCACACATAAGAGTTCTAAAACCTATGTTAACCAAAAATATCATAACTCTTTTTAAACATATATTATTATTTCCATGTATAACTATTTCAACAGCCAGGGACTTAGCTCAGTGGCACTGTGCCTGCCTTGCAAGAGCAAGGTCCTGAGTTCGATCTCCAGTACCAAACAAAAAACCCAAAAAAACACCACTATTTCAACAAAAATACATTTGTATGGCCATTTTTACTCCAGAATAAAAATACTATTATAATGGGAATTTTTCCAAACTTTTCATTTAGTAGAATCCAATCTTATCTTTAATAGAAGAAAATACCATAAAGCATGTATTTTAATAGGCCAATAAACTGAATCAATTCAGTAAGAGAAACAAGACACTAGCTTATGAAACTAAGTCCGTATTCATTTATAGATGGAAGCAGACAAAATCTCCCATTTTCCTATTCTCTAATGACTTAATTTAGAATGAACTAAAGCAGAGAGAAAACATTAGTCCATTCTTCCCTAGGAACCTACATCACCTATTAATTTGCTAATGAGATCAGATATGTGACTTGTACATGATCAATGTTATGACTTTACATTAGCAGAGATATTTCTTGAGTTGTATTACCACTGGGTTCCTGGAAGAGAATTCCCTAATAAACCACTCTCTAAGAAGCTTCTTCTGCAGATACAGATGGGCCAATATCAAATATTTAGAATACTGGCCAAAAGGAGGGGAGTAGAAATAATGTTTGGTCTGTTGAAAAACATTTATTAAACTCCTCTAGAAAAGATTAAATAACTATAATATTTTAGCTACTATAATTAAATTCTAATTCTTCAATGATATTTTCAAGGTTTATTTCTTAAACATAGGCATATGAAAACAAAAAGCATCAACCAAAGAAATCTTATGAAAATAAGGTGATTTTTTAAAATCCAGAAAATAGACTGGCCTGGCACCTTCTAAAAGATAAGCAAAGTAAGGTCAGTAAAACCAAGCAATAAAGTTATGGAACTTATGATATGCCTTTGAGAGCTGGCAGCAAAATTCTTCTTTATTTTACTAAATGACTCAAGAAGTAGTTGCAGAGCACTAAGCACATACCAAGCTGGGGAAGCTGGGGATACAATGGCAGAGAGGACTTTGCCCTCACACAGCGGATATCCTGCATATAGGTCCTACAATAGCAATTCCTAGGCTCCTTGTCAGGCTGTCTACATCCAAAACCAAACTCTTCCCTTAAGGGGTCACAAAATTATTCTTCAAGTTACCTTCCAGCTCATTCAAATTAAACACACAGAGTACAGGTTAAGAGCAGAATGTGAAGCCAATTCCAATGTATGGCATTTCAAATTTTTATATAAAATTATTTGTATTATTATTATGCTTTTGGTAAATGAAAGATTCTTTTCTATTTATGTATTTATTTGGTACCGGGGATCGAACTCAGGACCTTGTGCTTGCAAGGCAGACGACAGAACCACTGAGCTAAATCCCCTGCCCCCTTTTCTATTTATTTTGGTACCAAAACAAGTTCATGACAAAACTTTCTGCACATCTATTTTCCTGAAATTTGTTGCTACATTTTACAGATTCTTCTTAGGTAGACCAGGGCTTTGGGAACGAGGAAAACTATAACAAGAAGGGGCAAAGATATAACTCAGTGATGGTGGACATGTTAGAGATGAGTGCCCGAACTGCAACCCCAAACCCAGTCAGAGTATTTATCACGAAGTACCAACACTGCAATTAAACCTGAATATTGAGGTTTTAACAACTCATGCATTAACATCTTTTTTCTTAAAAGAAAAAGAAACAACACATGTGCCATAAATTCAACCCCACTGATAAAACTCATCATCTGGTCCCAGCCTTCTCTTCTCCTTTCCACCATGAGCCCTCCTCGCAGTCAGAACAATTCTCTCAAAATAAATATATCATGCCTCTCGCCACAAAACCTTGTTCCATTTTTGGGAATCAAGACCCATCACCAAGCTCCTCCCACACCTCGCTCCCTTCTGACCACCTCTCCCGATTTTCTCCAGGCTCCCACTCCAGAGCCCACATTTTGCTATGTAATGCACCACATCTTCTTCAGCCTTGATTCTTGAAGGACCTACCCTTGAGATGCTCCCCTATTTGGTTCTCTCTTTCCTATCCAGCCTTAAATGCTTACCCCATATCCTCTTTTCTACAGCCTTCTCTGATAATTTCCCCACACTTAATCAGGAGTAACAGCCTCTTCCTTCATTCTCCCCTAGTTCTGTGGCTACACTACTATTATAGCATCACAGATCCTTTGCAGATTTTACAAATGTCAATTTTCTGACTTTCTCAAAGACACTGAACAAGGAAAATGGGAGATATTTATTTTTGCATTTCTTATGCTTAGCATAGTATCTACCTGACAATCTTGGCTAAACTGAAATTTTTTCTTTTTCCTTTTATTTTCCCTGATATGTTTCATTCCCATAAGCTTCATTCGACCTGTGTTCCTTATCTTTAGGGAAAGTCAACTTTCAGCACGTGCCAATGTAGCAGAAGATTTTTTTTAATAAAAAAAATTTAATAAACAATACAGGCTGCAATGTCCTTCACTCCAACTCAAATTTCTCCTATGGAGTATGCTAGAATTTAAATCGATGTCCACAAGGTCTTCTTCAACCAAAAGATGAAAATCCTACTTCAGTTGTTTTATGTTTATCCATTTATGTGGTACTGGGAATCAAATCCAAGCCCTTGTACTTGCTAGGTAAGTGCTCTACCACTAAGTTACACCCCCAGTCTCTTCTCACTAAGTTTAAACTCACATGTTAACAGAGAAAAAAAAAAAAAGCAGTACTAAACTCAATACAATGTGCACTTTTTCATTGGTTGTTCCCTATTATACAGGTAGCTGATTTACTGTTTAGGTTCATTTACACTGACTGTGCATGTTGAGTTTACAGGAATCACCTCATTACAATGTGGTTTTGTGTTTTTTTTGGTACCGGGGATTGAACTTGGGACCTTGCGCTTTTGAGGCAGGCGCTGGAACCACAGAGATAAATCCCTGGCCCACTTCATTTCAATCTTGAGGGCATACTCCCCGTTTCTTTGTACAACATCAAGTAAGGATTATTGGGTATTAATGAGTCTATGCTATTATTCTACAACTTTTCAGGAGATATTCCCAGCTTTTCTAGCAGAACACGGAGTTCTTTACCTAACCCATTACTAGTGTACCCAACCTCCTCTGCTTTTGTTTTTCAGAGTTAAACAGTTGGCTGTGGCACTTTACCATCAGATAAGACCAAGACACTGTCATCAACCCATCACTTAGAGTATTTCATCAGGCTAAATTAACTCAGTTCTTTGGCTTATAATTCGTCTAGATCTTTCCACATTCTTAGTCACTTTTAGTTACTCTTAGGAACACTTTCCAAGTTTTCCACAACAAATCCAAACTCAATTATTTTAATACCTACTATGCGAAGCCGCATCTAAAAATATACAAACTTATGAAACACACACATTCTGTATTACCTGAACATGCGATCTGCATTAACTGTATTACATGGCTAGACAGAGGCAGTCAGTAGGGCATTCCAGAACACAGGCTCATGGGCAAAATGGTATAGTACATCTCTCCCCATACACTAATGGGCAATGCAACAGAAACTGGGGCTGTAAAATAAAGCAAAGCAGCCCTGATCAAAAGAACCTAAAAGCCTAGTGAAGTGGGGTTTAAAAATAGTTTGCAAGTCTTTTACCATCAAAAATGTTATGTAAATACCCAAGAGATAATGGAAGACAAGAGCTGCAAAGAAAATGACCCCCACTTCCACCTCAGCCATGCCACCTGGGATTCAAACCGCCTCTGCAAACCTGGGGCAACCTGGAGCAGTCCAGCATCAAGGGGATTAAAAGTGCACCCCACTTCATCTTCTTTTAATGCAACACTTAACACACTGCGCCTACCTGCATAGCAAGTACTACATAAGAATTTGTTAAATGAAACATGAAGACGATGGAATAATTTACAAGTCACTGGTTGAAAGATTGGGAATGTCAGGGGTACAAGGAAGAAGTGGAATTGTCAGACACAAGCCAGAAAAGTTTAGTCCAAATCACCAAAATACAAACTGAAAAACTGTAAAGGTGCTAGGCGCAATGGTGCATGCCTGTAATCCCAGCACTCGGGAGGCTGAGACAAGGGGATCACTGCCTGGGCTACACAGGCCAGCCTGCCTACACAGTGAGTTCAAACCCAGCCTGAACTGCATAATGAGACCCTGTCTCAAAAAAAAAAAGTAAAGATGTCTCAAAAAAAAAAAGTAAACGTGACCAGTTTCTCTTAAAAGCCCAGGAAAAAGCTCATCTTAACCACTTTTTACTTTCCTCCTGCAATTCTTGTTTTCCTTAGCCCTGTCTGCTGCTACAGTGGTTTCTTCAAATCTTTCCTGACTTCTTCAGACTCACAACTCTCCATCTCCCCCTCCGCAGAGGATCTTCTCAGCACACCCAGATCAGAGTCCTTACCGACCTGCCCCTGTGTGCACTGTTTCCCTCCTCACCTAGGCTTGCCTCTGGGACAGAAGACTTCTTCTTCAGATCCATAGCCAGTAGCCTTGGATCACCCTGGGTCCCGAGTCTCCAGGAAGGTCCTGGATGTGACCCTCTCTCCTGCACCTTCAACTCTGCCCTCTGTGCCAGCTCCTTCCCATCAGGATTTACACATGGTCAAGTTTCTCATCTATTAAAAAAAAAAAAAAAAGTCCTCTTCTTTCTTGTGTGTGTGCTTTTCAAATTAATTTTACTGGTACATTTTAGGTATACATAATGATCATATTCATCAGTCACAGGGAATCTGTAGCTGTACATGATATATCTTGATTCTTATTTTCTCCCATTCTCCACGTAGGTATTTTTTACTTTTCTTTAACTGCCAAGCTTGGGAAAGGTATGACTCCAACTGTATCATCTCCTCATCTTCCTCTAACTTTCATCAGCATATGGCGATATGGTTACCTCTACTGACCAGAAGATGCCCCTTCCCTGCCCAAGTGACATTTTCAGCCTTCTTGTCTACCATCTCTGGTCTTTACTTTCCTCATGCCATTGTCTCTAGTTTTCCTCCTATTCTTCAAAAGCTACCCTGCTTCCTGAAATGTTCACATTCCTCAGAGTTCTGTCCTGGGCCCTTGAGCACTTGTCACTGTTAGTAACAATAACTCCCTGGAGGATTCTAAAAGTACAAAACCTGACATAAATCCCCATTACTGGCTGGAGATGCCCCATCACTCAGGCAGAAAACATGAAATGAAAGGAAAGGAACCACTTCTCTACATACTCACATTCCCTATTTACCCGACAGCAATCTCATCTATTCCCCAGCCGGAATTATTACATAGGTACAAACTTCCAAGGCTTAATCTACAACCAAGTTTCCTGTCCTAAATGTCAGGTCTGTGGTCCAACACAAGATGGCTTACAAGCATCTCAAACTCAAGTTCTAAACCAAATTCACTTTTAACCCTCCCCCCAATCTTCACTTAGCCTCTACTTTCTATTTCAGTAAGTAGTACCACCATCACCTAACCTCCCACACCAGCAGTCTCAGCTCCTGGTGGGCTTCTCTCTTTTCAACAGGTCTTTTCTCACCATGGCCTTCCTCAGGAACTTCACTGAAGTCTACAGGTCTGGCCCAGAGTGTGTCAGATATTGCTGCAGACGTTAAGTATACAGCAGTGAACACATCAGGCTTAATTCTAGACAGAGGAGACAGGCAAACAGAAAAATAAAAGGACAAGATAATTTCAGATGGTAATAAAAGCTACAAAGAAAGCAAGGCAGGCAGGGTGATGGGATGGGGACACTTTAGACAGGAAGGGTCAGAGCAAAACCAGAAGGTTACATTTAAGGTGAACGTGAATAACAAACAGAAGCAGGTCTCACAAAGACCAGAGGCTGCCCATTCCGGGCAGAGGGAGGAGCCATGTGAAAAGGTCCCAAGGCAAAAATGAGCTGGGGAGTTCAAGAAAGAGAGAAGCCCAACAAGGCTAGAACAGGGACAGATAGCACCTTGCTGACCACCATGAAAGCAACGGCAAGTCACTGAGCATTTCAGGACAGCAACTGATATAATCCACTTTGAATTTCCTAAAGTTCACTTTTTCTGATAAGGGGGAAAAAATAGTTTAGGAAGAGGGCAAGAACAGGGAGTAGGAAAACCAGTCAGAAATATAATATTCCATACAAAAGGAGTTGGTGCTTGAGATGGGTATGAACAAATTCAGGAAATATTCTGGAATCAAGGGTAATTTCTAGATTATTTTAGGTCTAATTTACATAAAGAACAATTACATACAGTATATGACTTAAGCAACTTTTGATGAATGCCTACCAAGATCCAAAATATTTCCATCACTCTAGAAATTGATCCCAAGTTCCCTTTCCCACTCAATTCCCTTCCATACAAGCAACATCAACCTGATTCATTCATTGTGCTCTATTTCTGCACCTCAATCCTTAGAACACATATCAGTAGTTTGTCCCTTTGCATTGTGAGCAGCCTTCCATTCCATGTATATCCAGCTTACTTATCCATCCTGTTCCAAAGTTCAGTTATTATGAATATGATTACTATATTATTTGTGGGCATTTTCATTTTTCCTAAATAAATAGCTAAAAGTGAAAGTGCCAGGTCATAGGGTAGATATATGTTCAACTTTTTAAGACCTGCCAAACAGATTCCCAAAGTGGTTCCATCATTGTATATTCCCATCAGCAGTGTACTGACTTCCAGATGCCTGATTTCTAGGTGTTCTGCCTGAATAACTACAAACACTTTCAGCTCTCCAAACACATTTCTTTCTACATTTTTTTTAAAAAGAATTTTTTAACAGGGCATGGTAGCACACACCTATAATCCCAACACTTGGGAGGCTGCAGGGGGAGGGTCACTGTGGATTTGAGGCCACCCTGGGTTATGTAGTCAGTTCAAGGCCAGTCTGGGCTATACAACAAGATCTTATCTCAAAAAAAAAGAAAAAGAAAAAGAAGGAGGAGAAGGAGGAGAGGGACTGGGAGAAAAGAAAAGGAAAAACAGAACTTTGTCATGCACTCCAAGGACACCTTTTCTCCTCGCCCAATCCCCTTTGCTGTTTACCTCATGGTATTTATTCCGTCAACAAACATCCTCAAGGATGAGAAAAGCCTGGGGTGGAGAGAGTGTTCTGGATAAAGCAGGATCCTGAAAAGTTCTCCAAGTAGGAAAGAGCTTGGAACCTTAAGACTGATGGAAAGTGAAAGTGGCTTGAGGACAGTGAGGAAGCACAGTCAGAGAGGGGCCAAGGGCCGGGTTATCCAGGGCCTCTTCAAAGCGCTATGGGAGTTTCCAAGCCAGCCTGAACTACATAGTGAGACTCTGTCTCAGAAAGAAAAAAAAAAAAAAAGTGCTATGGAAAATCATCAAAAAAAATTTTTTTTTGGTTCCGGGGGTCTTTGCCCTAAACGGGGCAGGCAGCAGAACCACTGAGCTAAATTCCCAACCCCATCAAAATATTTTAACCAAATAAGAGACGGGTGACTCTTGGCTGCTTTGCACAAAGAAGAACAGAGGGAGACGTGAGCAGAAATGGGGAGACCATATTAAGAGGCCACCACAGTGTTGCAGGAGATGACAGCAGCTTAGAGGGTGCTGGCAGGAGTATTACAAAGTCCTATTACAGAAACAGTACTGACAGTAACCTGGAGACAATGAGAGGGTGGTTAGGACAGAACGAACGTGATCTGAGAAAGAGGGTAAATAGCAATGCCACTTATGGCAAAGGGGACAAATGGGGAAGAGTTTGCAAAGGGGTCAGACCTTGACTTATAAAGCCCCAGGTACAGGTGAGAATTCCAAGTAGCCATGTCAAATAGGAGGTGGAGGAACTGAGAGAGGTTTAACTGAAGACATCAATGTGGACATGACTAGCTTATGGGCAATCATGAGAAGCCTGGGGCTGACAAGATCACCCAGGAAGAGAGCACTCAGGGAAAAAAGCGTCCAGAATGCCAGTGGTCAGCCAGAAGGGCAGGAACAAGCACAGAGGTAAGAAAAGACTGGCAAGGCAGAAGCCAGTTAATGAGGAAACACTTGGTCCCCCTTTGAGAAGCCTCCAGTGACCTTTCAAGGCAGGCACCTTGTTCTGCCAAGGTACTTCCGATAGCCCCGTTTAACCACCCTTCTCTACTGGGCAGGTATTTGAGGCTATAACTCAATAGGATCAGCAGAAAACAGCCCTATTCTAGGTTAGCGTCTTGGTACACAAGGAGCACAAGGTGGAATGTTTGTGAAGGGACAGCTACCACTCACTGAGCGCCATCCTCAGCAACTGCACTCCAGCATATACTTTCCTATTTTAATCCCTTTCCCAACAGCCCAGAAGGAGTTACATTTCCATTTTACAGGTGAGGTGACTATTTTGCTCAGGCAAAACACCTAAAGCCACTGCTGAGAAGTGATGCAGCCAAGATGAGGGTGCACACCCTCCTGTTCTCACTCTGCTGCCTCCATGAAGTGCTCAGTGCTCAGGCCTCCCACAGCCAAGCGTGTGCTCGAATTACTGCCAAGGGGCACGGAATCTATCCTAATAACTGGCCCCCACAGAACCCCATGCTCTCAGGGCAGCACCACAAGTCCATCAGGGAAATGAATCACCATGCTGGTCAGGCACAGGCAACATGCTCTGGGGCGCTTCTAATTGTAGAGGTGAAACCAGGCTTCCTTGAAGCTGAAGTCTGGATGGAAAAGAACTTAGCCCTGCTGGGACCTTAACTCCTCAGTCCCAGAACCCAATCTTAGCCACACCTCTGAAGTTGCCCTCACATCTAAAAGGCCTCACTCTAACCGAACATGACAAAGGGAAGTTCTCCATGTCATCCACTATGATCCAAGATGTAATCAAGATGAGAAACCAGTGGGACCTAAGAAGCCAACACCACACATCTTTGTGAAAAGTTAACAGTGACACAAATTTCTGTGTCTGTCCTCGGCTTTACATTGATGTGCAGTTTCTCCCTTGATTTCTTCAGCTTGGAACTATATGTGCTTTTTACAAATTTCCTGAGTATATTAGAACCCAGAGGCTTCCTTTCCTTTTTCTATTCAGGGGCAACTGTCAACTTTGAATGCTCTGGTGGGAGCAGGGGGTTTCAGTGGAAAAAACACTGGCCTACAAGGCAAAGAGCACGGTCTTACCCTTGATTGTGTTGGTGTAACATTTCTCAACTTAGGAAGCCCATGGTGTCTTTCCTAAGTTGTAAAGCCAAAGGGTTCGACTAGATAATTTCTTGTTTCTTCTGGTTCCAAAAAAATTTTTTATGTTGGTACCAGGGATCGAGCCCGGGTCCTTGCGCTTACAGGGCAGGTGGCAGAACCACTGAGCTAAATCCCTGGCCTGGTCCCAAAATTTTATAATCAGAGGTTACGGAAGGGGTGGGAGAAGGCACACTGGAGGGGCTGGCCAAGGTATACTCTCCTGGGTATGCTTAATAAAGCCTGGCTAACCTGCACGGTTTTCTCGCCTCCCACAGCCCCTGCTTAGAGCTGCCCTTGTCCCCCACTCAGGTTCCACACTTGGGATCTTCTATTTGAAGCAATATATACTTGGCAAAATGGTCTCACACAGAACTTATGAGTGTTTGCTAGCTTTGTGTGAAACATTAACACAATACAACAATTACAAAATCCCAATCCAAGGGCCAGGGATCTAGCTCAGTGGCACTGGGCCTGCCTCGCAAGCACAAGGTCCTGAGTTCAAGCCTCAACACTGGGAAGAAAGAAAAACCCAAACAAACCAGAAGAGAACAAAATCCCAGTCCAATTCCTTCAAAGAAAGCAAACACAACAGAAGGATGTTTCCTACAGTGCCTAATGCTCACCAGTATTACAACGCATCTCTGCACTTTTCATCAGGACAACTTTTAAAAAGCAGACATTGTCCCCTTCTGCAGCTTTAATGATACTGCTAACAAACTCTTAACACTCTTCTGACTAGTTTCCTGTCCACAAAGCATAAAGCTATAAACAGAGCTAAGACTTCAACCAGGCCACTTCCATCCTTTTGGATTCACTTCTCCGAAGTTTGAGGGCTAAAGCAAATTGCTTACTTTAACACCATTTTCATTCATCGTACAGATCAAATTCAACTACCCTGCTCTCAAAAAAGGTTTCCAAACAGGAACATCTTTGAGACCACTCAAGTAGTGCTCCAAGTCACTATGCCATTGTTTAGTCATTCGTTCACAGCTATTATTATTACCTCCTGTCTACAGTGTCTCCAAAGCAGGTGTCTTGCCCACCACTGCACCTCCTCTGCTTAAAGCAATGTCTACAAACACTGGACAATGAAAAGTAGAGCATATACACAGCAGGACTTGAATCCACATTCAGGGATGCGACACTCAAAGTGTGGAAACCATTTTTCCACCAGGCTGATGTTCAAGTGTTCAAGGAACTTCTACCTTTTCCTACAGAATGCTTACATGTGCATACTGCAATAAGGACATTTTCCCTAGCAGTTAGTGTTTTCTATTTCTTAATTCCACACAAAGCATCAGATAACAAGGCACAGATACACCAACAACTCCAGTCAAGCAGTGCACCTTCCTGCTGGGTCACATGCATTGCCTGCAAAGGAAGCACCGCTCTAAGCAGAAGGTTCTGATTCTGTCTGTCATCAGGAGGACCTTTTCACTTATACTGTACACACCATGGATATTGAAGGACTTTCAAGAGTCCTGAGGATGTAGCTCAATGGTAGAGTACCTGCCTAGCATGTGTGGAGCCCTGGGTTCCATCCCCTGTCCAGAGAGAGAAAAAAAAGACTTTCAAGAGCCTAACTAATAATCATTAGCTGGGTGTGGTGGCACATGCCTATAAAATCAGCACTTGGGAGGCTGAGGCAGGAGGATTGCTTCAAGTTCAAAGCCAGTCTGAACTACATAGTGAGAACCTGTCTCACAAATAAAAGTCTAATAAAAAACTATTTAGTCTTAAATACATTATGACCAGATTATACTCTACTATGAAAACCTTGACTTCAATATATTTCAAATATATAACTTTTGCGAGCTATGTACCCCAATATAAATAGGATTTTACTGTTTGGCTTTGTTACACACACACACACACACACACACACACACACACACACACCTGGTACCGGGCATCAAACTCGGGACCTTGTACTTGCAAAGCAGGCATCGCACCACCAAGCTAAATCCCTGGCCTATTACTTTTTCTTCTTAACCTCCACAAAAAGAAAATAAATAAAACAGAGTTGGGAGCCAGACAGATCTAATGATCACTGAAGTGCCACAAGCACAAAGCCCCTAAGAGGAAGTATCCTTACGGCATTCTGGGGACAGGGGTCTTTTGTAAACACATTTTTAAGTCTTTCCTGGTCAGAGTGAGAGGAGTCACCGTATAGCATGATTCCTGTGCACTGCAAACCCATGACACAAACAGGAAAAATGACAGCCCTTTATGTATTACCACTCATTGAGCTGATATAAAAACTTTCAGTTCAAGAAAGAATAGCAGAATTGGATTTGAAAAAATCTCTTAATAGATCAAACCTCAGGCATCCTGGCAAAATTAGCCAGGTATGTGGAAAGTGAAAGTTTAGAAAACTTCCAAGGGTCACAAAAGTAACAAATAGTAACAAAACAGTATCAACAAGCAGTAACAAAAACCATGCTTCCAAGGGAATGTAAAAAGAATTAAGATGTGGTATGTCTATGTACCAATTACCCCTGGCGACTATAATCATCATGTACTACAAACATATACTGATTAAAACAAACAAACAAACAAACACGTTTCCAGTGTTTCACTCAGGTCCAGATTGCAGGCTTATCACAGCTTTAAACTAAAAGTCAGGCGTGTTGACACATGCCTATAATCCCAGCACTCTGGGAGGCTGAGGCAGAACAAGTTCACCCTGGTCAACTTAGGATGACCCTGTCTCTAATAATAATAAATAATAATAATAATAATAATATAAATTAAAAGGCTGGGCATGGTGGTGCACATATATCTCCAGTTATTTGGGAGGCTGAGACAGGAAGATTACAAGTTCAAGGCCAATGTAGGCAACTTAGCAACACCCTATCTCCAAATCAAATAAAAGAGCTGAAGATGTAACTCAGCCAGGCAAGGAAAAAAAACTAAACTAAAAAAATAAAGTCAGGTGAAATAGTACACACTGGCAATCCCAGTTACTCCTGGTAGCTGAGGTAGGAAGATCCCAGACTTAAGGCCAGCTAGGCAACTTAGTGAGACCCAGTTTCAAAATAAAATTTAAAAGGGCTGGGGATGTAGCTAAGTGCTAGAGTGCTTGCCTAGCATATGTGAGTCCCTAGCATATGTCAATTCCAAGTATCACATAAAAAATAGAAAGGGATGGGACACAGCATGAAGATGTGGATTCCAAAGTTAGATTTACCACTAGCTGATTTGTGCCCTGAGCAGCTGTAACAGACATGGCACAGGCTTTGGAGCCAAGGAGAGGGGAGTTATATCCAAGCCCTGACCCTCATTAGCTCTATGACCTCTGAAAAAAAGGAAAAATAATCCACCTCTCAAAGCCTGCAGGATGGAGAATGCTAACACAAAATATCTTGGACAGAGTCTAGCATAAAGGTTTGTTTTTTATACAAATATCTGCATCCTTTCTTACTTATGTAATGAGATGACTGAATTTACCAAAAGTCCAACTCAAATTTTTTCCTTCTTTTGGTACCAGGGATCAAACTCAGGTCCTTGCACTTGCACAGGAGGTGGTGAAACCACTGAGCTAAATCCCCAGCCCTCCAACTCTTAATTTCTTAGTCAAAACAGATGTGATCATTTCTACTATACTCCATTTCACTTTAGAGAACTACGTATATTGCTAAAAGGTTATAAAGCCTAAAATCCAAGTCTCCTAACATCTTACCAATTTAGCAAAGTTCTCTCACATATATATACAAACTGTCTCAGTAGATTAAGTTTTATACGGAAGATCTCAAATAATTTACGAATCTGGGTAGCTGTTTAAAAGTGTTCACCTATGTGACAGGCCTGATGTTAACAGAAAACCATCTCCAAAGTCAACATTATGAGCACAGCCTCCATCCATGCTGAGGCCCTTTCATAAACTTCAGAGTGAATAAATAAGAAATTATATTACACCACATTAGGTACATGTCCTTCAAGGATCAAAATTTAAGACAGACAAGACCAACTTCTGAGGTTGGTCTAGAAGTACTTACTAGTCAAAAGTATGCCCTAAGGCCCTCACACACCATAAAATCAGTGAAACTAATTGAGGTTCTTGGCATCTGTGAGGAGGCATCTTGCTACCATTAAGGAATAAATCGGGGATGCAAATAATTAGTGCAGCCTGAGGTGACAGTTAATTCCACTAGCCTACTATTTCACAGATTTTACAGAAATCCACTTCACCCCTACTCTGAGAATATCAAAGGTGGAAATTCCAAAGCCAGCCAAATGCCCCTTTTAAGATCGTTCTCCAGACCCCCAGCGCGGAAAGCCCCTTTAACATACACCAACCCAATCTCACATTATCTACATTTCCCCAGTAGTCAAACACTGTCTGAAACATTGTCTTTTTGCTGTTAACTTTTACACACGCGCGCACACACACAGCCCACTCAGCTAGGCTAGAAGACTGCACATTTTCTATTCTGAAGCACAGAACAGCACCTGGGATTTGAGGAAAGACTGCCCTGACCAAGTTTTATGCTCTGGTGAAGCAAAAGGCTGGAAACTGAGGCAGGCTTCCTCTTACACCTTGTATTTTTCAAAAAACAGTGCCTATGGTCAAGATGAAAGCATGAAATAGGAAAGACAAAAAAAGGAAAAAAAAAAACACCCAACTCCAAACCCGTGCAATGTATGACCTGGAAGAGTCTTTTAACAGATGAGGAAATCGGGGTGTTGAGAGGTAAGTAACGCCCAAGGCAACAGTTTATCTGGTACCAAAGCTGTAAGTTTGATTCCTGGTCAGAATTAAGTGCAGTCTCCCCATCCACCAAGCTGCTACCCAAGTAAGATGTTTTATAAAACTCTTCACTGAGGCTGTTAACATAAGGGTCCAATTATCATTTAAAGATCAGCCTGTTAGATAATGGCTCAAAAATTCCATCCACTTTACAGCATTTACGGGGTGGGGGGGGTGGGGAGGAGCGGGTGAAATCCTAATTCTAATCTGTCCCCTCGGGGCCAACCAAAGAGTTGAACCTAAGACAGCCCCACAGCGCCAGTATCCCCAGCCACAAACCGAGGAAGGCAGCAGCGGCTCCGCATCACTCCCCGCCCCCCAACTCACTAAATTCTACTCCCCTCCCGCCGCAGGCTGGCCCGATCCGACAACTCTCCTCGAACCACCACTTCCCCCCACCTGCAACGGGTGAGGAGCTCAGGGCCCCCAATCACGCACCCTGCCCTGCTCGCCGCGGAGGAGGAAAGAGAGCCCCACACAGGAAATACGTCCCGGCCCCGCCGGCCGGTACCTGCCCTCCGCTGCCACCCTGCGAGAAGCTCCCGCGTCCACATGGCTTCAGGTGTTCGCGCGGCAATAGGCGGACCCCGTCCCTCCCGCAGCCCTGCGCCCGGCCCCGGCGCGGCCCCTCTCCGCCCACCCCAAGCCCGGCCCTCCTCCCGCAGCGAGGCGGCAGGCGCTGCCGATCCCCCCGGGGCGACCCAGGGCAGTCCAGTCGGCGCGCGCCCCGGGCGCCGCCCGCTCACCCGGCCGCCTCGGGTCCCAGGCCGCGCAGAGCAGGTACCTCCTTCCGCAGTTCAGCCGGAACCGGCGTCTGAGCCCGCTCGGACACTTCAGCGCTGACGCCGGACCCGACCCCTGTCCCTCAGCACCCCAGGCCTGGCCCGGCACCCCGCAGTCCTCGCCGCACCCCAGCTCGGCTCGGACTCCGGGGGTTCAGCACTCTAGGTCCGGCTGGGTGAGGACCTCTGACCAGCCCCGCCGGCCTGCCCGACTGCCTCCCCGGCCCGGCGGCAGTTACCTGTGGGAGCCCCCCGCCCCGGCCCGCGGCCTCCGCCGGGGGCGGGCGGGGAGGAGGGAGCGGCGGCGGGCGGCGCTGCGCGGGGTGGGGGTGGGGGTGGTTCCGCCGCCTCCAGCTCGGACGCCCCGGCCGGCGGCGGGGCGAGTCGGGGCCGTGGCCCCTCGAGGCTCGCTCCGGCCCGAGCGCTCGCTGGCTCCCGGTCAGGCGCGCCTCAGGGCGGGCTCCCCCGGCGGAGGCCGCGGCCGCCTCGCAGGGGCCGAAAGCGGCTCGGCTCGGGGTTTTTTCTCTCCATTCTCCCAACACACAGGAAATAACAGAACGTCAGGTGACGGCCCACGGCCAATGGGGAGGCTCTGAACTGCGACGCGCGCGCGGGCGGGCGCGCGGCGGGGCGGGGCGCGGGGCGGGGCCGGCGCGCGTGTGCCCACCCGCGTGCGGCGACGGCGTCGAGGCCCGCGCGCGCCGGGTCCCGGCCCCGGAGACACCCCCCCCCACGCGGCAACCGGGGTCGCGCCTGGTTCCCTCCGCGGCTGCGGGGCATAGCTCTCTGCCCGCCCTGTACAATCTTGGCCGTCTTAGGGGTGGCCGCGAGCCAACTTTCTGGGGAGTTGGTGGCCCAGAGTCTCTCACTAGGATTTCTGGAGCTCCCTGGAGTCTCCTAAGCTAGAGTCGCACCTTTGGCAGCCAAGTCCTGCGGGATCCAATGGCGGCCCCTACCCGCCACGCAGCCTCTGCCCTCTGAGTATCGCTCTGTTGCCACCTTTGCCCCGTAGCTCTGGGTGTCTTTGGATGAACTTGGGCCCTCTCTGAGCTTGAGTTTCCTCCTCCATAAAAAGCAAGAGGATGCAGAAATCCTGCCTGACTCACGTGTGAAACAGACGCTCCACAAATATCATTGCCCTCTCCTGCGAAGGATCTGAGATGTTGCGATGCCTGGCAACCCGACCCCAGGTCCAGAAATGACTGGGAGATGTGCCCTGCCCGGATGTCAGCCTGCCCCAGCTTTCCTTTTCCAGAGCAAAGGTAGGACGTGACTTTTTTGCCTTAAGAAATCTCCTTTGTAGAACAACCACTGTGTGGATGTTGGTGCCCTGTGATCTCTGCTATCCACAGCCAGTGAGAAGGGGATGTGTTTGCAGTATTTGCATCCTGCCTTCCACTCACCCAGTAACCTGGCCAAATTCTCTCCCCACTTTGGGCCTTGGTTTCCCATTGGAGAATCTGGATTAGATGTCCTTAATGTGAGCTAAAATTGCTAGCTCTAAATTAGACCCACATCTGTCCTAGATGTTAGGAGAGTGTGTGGCTTCCTCTCCTGCAGCAACCCAACTTGAAAGTGATCTGGGATTGTGAAAGCTTCGGGCAGCAGGTGAAGGCTGATGAGAGTCAGGTGTAGTCTGGGGCCCAGGTTTCAATACATCTGAAGCCATGCAGGTCCCCCAGGCCTAGCTTTACCCTTTCACCTTTCACCCTCCGGGAGAGCAGTTAATGCTTTGCTTTGCCTCCTGTCAGCTAGGGAGGATTTGGGGATCCCAGGCAGAGCCTGGGTTGGTTCTGGGCCCCCTAGCAGAAGGATGTGGTTGGGGAAGGCAGTGATTTCTGGCTTCTGTCCAACCTCGCAAAGTGGAGCCAGCTCCAATGCAGGTTAAGACTATTCCTGGGGATTGATTCCCGAACACCTCCTGCATGCCAGGCAGGGTGCCAAGCTCTTCCAGGGCAGAGCTGAACAGGCTACCAGGCCCTGCCTGCTGGCTGTTCCCATTGTTCTTGTAACTGTGTTTCATTTTCAATTTCTCAAGCACTGGAGACTTAAAAGACTACTACCTGGCTTCAGCCTGAGTCTGGGCTGCAGAGGGAAAGGTGGGAGGGACTCAGCAAAATCATGTTTCTAGTCAGAAATGGGAGAATCCAGAGGTGCTTTCTAAAGACTGGGTGTTAGGGGCACTCTCATCTTCTTGGGAGAATTCATGAAAAAGCTAAGCGCTTTTTCCTCACAGCCTCCTGTGCCATAATTCTTACCTTCCTTAGCTCACTTTGCCTCAGGGTAGGAGGGGGAGGGGAGCCACAGCAGAGCCTCATTCAACTGGGAAAGAGCCCTCCCTGGCTCCAGGCTCTTGTTTGCCTCCTGCTTCTTAACCCTAAAGCCTGCCTAACCCTAAAGCCCCCTCCCCACTCTTCCAAACCCTGCTGGAACACTGCCCAGCTAGCTGACATTCACCTGGAAACTTCCCCAGTCCTCCCACAAGGCCAACCAGGCCTCTTAGCCACTGGCAACCTGTCACTTCCCTTTCAGTACCATTTGGAGGCAGAAAAGGCACGAATGTCACAGTTAACAGACAGATAGTGGCCTTAGACAAGTCACTTCACCTCTGTTGGTTTCTTTGGCTATAAAATAGGGATAATATTGGGCCAAGAATTTAGCTGAGTAGCACCAGGCCTGCCTCGAAAGCACAAGGTCCTGAGTTCAATCCCCGGCACCACCAAAAAAAGGGGGGGGGGATATTACCTTACTAATGGGTATTATAGGAATCTAAAGAAAGGTGTGTAAATAACCTGATACAGTAGCAGGCAGGTATCCACTCTAGTTACAGTTCTGTGATGTGAACACAATGTAACACATGAGCTGCCCTAGGCTCAGAGAAGTTAAGTCATTGCCCAAGGTGCTACAGTGGCTGAAGCACAGTAACTAGGAGCCCTTTCCCCTTTGATCCCATTAGCTCTCTTTGTCTCAAATGTATGGATCTTGTTTTCCCTTTCACACTTTCTGGTCTGGAGGGAAAAACAGATCAGCTGTTGTTTTTCTCCCTTTCTCCTAACCCAGTCCACTCAAAAAGATACTTATTCAACTGAATCAGTGTGTATCAATTCCAGAAGCAAAATTAATCCTTTCCCTCCTCCTCTGGCTCAAAGATGGCTTTTGGAAACTCTGTGTCACTCCTTTTATTACAAACTCCTCTGCCCTCCTCCAGGCGCCTGGGCCACTCCAGGATTATAAATGGAGCCTTCTGCCTCTAGGTCACTGATTCCACTACCATCTGTCACCACGGATTGATTGAGGAACCTGGCCCTGCTCGGCAGATCAGTGACTTGTGCGAAGTGAGCCAGGGGGTCGGTGCCTTCAGCAGCAGGCTGATGTCCTTCCTCTCACTGACTGGCTCTCCTGGTCACCCAGATAGCCTTTTATCCTTCAGCAGCCCTAGCTCTCCTTCCTCTAGGAGGGGCCACCTGCAAATGACTCCAAGCGCACCAAGAGGGAGGCCTAGCATCCCAGGAGGCTTTGCCTTCAGTCTCCCAGGAGGCAACTTACAAGTCTCTGGTTGCCAGAGCCGGAAGCTCCTCCAAGCGGCCTGCTGAGCCTGCATGTCCCAAGCAGGGCACTTTCCCCAGGCAAAGTGCAAAGCAGGGGCAGCCTGGTGCTTTGCAGGCACGCATGCCCTCATTGGATGGGAGCTCCTGGGGACTAGGAGGTGCTGAAAAGGAAGAGCAGGCTCAGAACAATTTTTTTCTGGCAAGGTCAGGGAAGGGTCTAAAGCTGGGGTGGGGGGGTCCCAAACAGAGGGCCAAGGAATACCAAGATTGGAGGATGTGGGTACCAGGCAGCTGCTGGGGCCAGCCCACTGTACCAAGTGCAGAGAAATGAGATAAGGCTACAGAACCCAACAAGGGTGGAACACTTGCATCTGTGACATACATGGAATTAATTTGTTTCACACAGTCTCACAGTGGCCTCCATTCATCAGCTTGCCCCTCAACTCTGCCCTCCAAGATCGAAGCTGTGGCTTTCACTGAACTGCTGGTGAATACGTTCATCTTTCCCACTGGACTGTGGACTTCTGCCTCCCTCCAGTGTTTGGCATCCTAAGCAAGGTAGGGCACGAGGTCCACAAAAATTACATGTTAATGATGGCGATACAGACCAGAGAATTCCAGGCTCATGATGAACCACGCACTGGGTACGTCTCCCTTTAGTATTCCACTTAATGTCTGTGACAACCTGATGAGGTTGCTATGGGTGTCACATCCCCCATTTTTTAGAAAGGACTCTCCGAAGTGGAGGGATTCTAAGTAATTTGTCACAAGTTAACCAGCTTGGAAGAGGCCAAGCTGGGATTTGAACCCAGGCCTTCAGAAGTTGTACTGTTAACCACCACGCTTCCCAGCACTCAGCAACCATTGGAAAGATGGAAATGGATGGTGGGGCCATGGTTGATGGGTCCAAAAATGTGCAGGTAGATAAGGAACTGGATAGCTAAGGACAGCAGCACCACTGTCATCAGCACCAGCATCTCTCCACGGTGATGTGTGCAGGTTCTGGAGACAGAGTAGTCTAGGGGCCTCGGGCTAGAGGCCCCCCTCCTGGAGGACACTGGCCTGCCCACCACACGGCAGCCACTGTGCAACAAATCACTCGTGTACATGCAGGTGAGCACAAGAACACCTGAGCAGGTGCCAAGAAACGGGGGGGGGGGGGGGAGTCGCCCTTGTACCTGGACAAACACTGGGGTCCTACTGCCAACATAGGACATTGAGCCAGAACCAGCTTGGTCTCAGCCGTGTGTGTGCGTGTGTGTTCATCAAATCATCCAATGGCTCAGAGTCTTAATTTCTTCATTTGCAAATAGGGGAAGTCAGATCCCCTATCTGGGTGATGTCATGCACTCCTCACCACAAGCCTGTGAGGCAAAGATTGTTATCTTCATTGGACAGAGCAGGAAACAGGTGCACAGTGAGGCTAAGACATTTGTCCCAAGTCACACCATTAGCAAGAAGCAGGGTTGGGATTTGGACCACTCAATCACTTAGAGCACCACAAAGGGTTAAGTAAAGAAATTATCTAATAGTCGTAGTGACAAAAGCACACTTTAAGCACTTCACCTGCAGTAACTCATTTAATCCTCATAACAAACCTAGGAAGTGGGTATTGTTCTGACTATTTTGCAGGCAAGGAAACAGATTCAGAGCAGCTAGGAGGGAAGGGTCTGAGCTGGAATTTGAACCCAGGCAAGGGGGACGGCAGAGCCCCTGCATCGTTTTATCATGAGATAACAACAGGGAGGTTTCCTTTCCATTGGGATTATTTCTGCTTGAAAGCTCAAGACTTTTAGCCACATCATTGTCTGGGCTCCACGGGAAGGCAGTGCCACATGCTGAGGCATGCTGGGAAAAGACTTTGTTCCATCCTGTTTTGTTGACATGCTCTTCATTTTTAAGCCTGAAACCCAAGCTTCCTGCTAAGAATTCAAACCGTGGAGGAAAAAACACAGTGATGCTAAGGGCCACTACTTCCTGAGCCTCTGTGCTACCTGTGCTTGGGGCTCCATATGTGTCATTTAACCTTAACCTTCGCCATGCCAGAGCAGCCCCCACTTTACAGCCGAACAAACTGAAGCCCAGAGTTCCTGAGAAGGTGCCCAAAGATGCTCAGCTAATGAGTGATGGGTCTGAGATTTGCCCCCAACTTCTCCTCCCAGATCCTGGCTCTTGACTTTAGCTGCTGCCTCTTTGCTGGGCATTTGATGGAATTGTTTCTGTCCATCTTCTAGCCTGTGCTGGTCCTTCAGTGTTGTAATTCCTGGGCCACTCAGAAGGGACCAGCATGCAGATGGATCTGGAGCTGGATGTTGCCTTCTCAACGAAGGGAGCTGGGAAACAGGGACACCCGTGTCCCTCCACTCTGTCTCCTTTCAGTGCCTCAGGAAGCAGCCAGACCTTGTGACGATCCTTGATGCTGGCCTGCAGCTCCCTGCGAGCTCTCAAGGCTAACTGCCAAAGCACATACACAGTGGCACAACCAGAAGGCGGCAGGGGCCGATGCCTTTGCCAGCAGCTCTCAATCCATCCCTGGTCCTCGACTACTCCCCTTTTCCTGACCCACTCACCCCTGCAGCTGACTCATTTCAGTCCCCTGAAGGATCTGACCTTATTTTCCCTGGCCCTGAAGTTTTCAGTGGGTGCTGAGTAGCCTTGGAATTCATGTTCATTCCTATGCTCCTAGAATGTGAAGCCCTCATCTGCTCTGCTCAGGAGTTGCTTTCCTGTCCTGTGCCTACCTACTCCCCAAGGGAGCAATGCCTTTTCCTCTCCCCTTTAGGCTGAAATTCCTCCTTCAAGTCTTACTCAAATGCTACCTCCACCAAACCCTACCTTTGTTCTTATCATTCAGTTATTCATTCAGCAAATATCTATGGCAGGCACTGAATCCAAGGGTTCCTGTTATCATGATGATCATGGTCCCAAGAGACTATATGATGAGGCTGGAAGAGAGCTCCAGGCAGAAGCAGAGGTACTGCATGGGCAAAGGCCCTGAGGCAGGGGGAGCAAGTAGATCTCTGGAAGGGAAAGGAGACCAGTGTAGTAGAAATGAAAGGAAGCTGGGCGTGGTGGCCTACACCTGTAATCCCAGCACTCTGGGAGGCTGAGGCAGTAGGATGGAGGTTTTAAGCCCAGCCTGGGCAATTTAGCAAGTCTGTCTAAAAAATTCTAAAAATCAAAAGGGCTGGGGATGTAGCTCAATTCCCAGCACTGTGGAAAAAAAAAAGGAGGAAGAAGAGAAAAAGGATGAGGATAGGAGAAGCTAGAGGTGTAGCGGGAGCACAAAGGTGCAGGCCACAGAAGGGTTCGGGGCTTTACCCTGAAGCAAAAGGAGGCACCACGGATTCGGAGCAGGGCCAATATTCATTATACACCATCCTGCTGCTGCCTGTGGCTGACCACTTGTGACAGCACAGGCCCTGCATTGGGCCACCATCCCTGGGGTGAGTCTTCGAGTCCTTCCTCCTGGACTGAGCTCTTAGGGGCAGGGCTGACCTCTGGTCATCTGGCCTCATCCCCATCATCCAGCACAAGGAACTGTCCCCAAACCTCTGTGGACCGAGCTAATGGACAGGACAACCCACTTCCTCAGAGACTTCCCTCACGGGGCAAGGCTGCCCACCCAAGGGGCTTTCCACTTTCTCTGGAAGTTACAATGCTCAAGGGAAAGTTAGACCACGGCTCAGGGAGCTCAGGGAGCTGGCACGGCATTGATGTCCACACCAAGTCAGCATACAGCACGACACCACACCAGACCTGCACCTGCTCATCTTGTGAATGACCAGAAAAAGAACTGAGATCTCACAGCCAAGAAGTGCTTTCAAGTTTACAAAGCACAAAGCCAGGGATTTAGCTCAGTGGTTTCACCGCCTGCTTCGCAAGCGTGAGGACCCAAGTTCAATCCCCAGTACCAAAAAAAAAAAAAAAACAATTTACAAAGCACATTTCACTTGAGGATCCCCACAAAGTCAACCCTCTGACATGGCTATGGTTAATGACCCATTTTACAGATGAGGAAACTGAGGCCCTGGAGAGGCAGATCCCTAGTAAGTTGTGACAAAGTCAAGACAAGCACCTGACCTAAGTATGCCTCCTGTAGAGGGAGGAGGGCTTTCTACAAACAAAAATAATAATAGTAAGAATTTAAACTATTTTAGTGGGTGTGGCATGCCTGTAATCCCAGCACTTGGGAGGCTGAGGCAGGAGGATCATGAGTTCAAGGCCAGCTGGGCTACATTGTGACTTCAAGACCAGCCTGGATTACATATTGAGACTTTGTCTTGAAAGAAAAAAAAAAATCCTGTAAAGCGACATATTTCATCAGGATGTCTGTCACGCCAGCAGTGGGAGCCAACACACCAATTCTCAGAGGCTGCGCCCCCTCTGCGTCAGATCCACACGCTCAGCCCCAGGCTGACAGCTGAGCACAGGGCGCAGGAGGAGGCTCCCTGGGCTTAGTGCTGCATACAGCAGGTGCTCGGTAAATGCTGAGTGAACTGTGGCTCAGGTGTGCTGGGTATGGTGCTCATGCGTCATTTGCCTTAACCCAGGTGTACAAAAAGGCTCAGAGCCTGAGATCACAAATCAAGTGAGGGGCAGGAACAGGGCCTGAACCTCACCCCCAAGCACAGCAAAGTGCAGGTGGGCACCAGTAGTGGCACACTCGCAAGGTAAGAACCTTGTCCCCAGCCTCTGTCCCCGTCTCCAGCTCCCAGCATTAAACCTGCCTCAGCTCCTTCTTGCTGGCAGGTGAGTATAAAAGAGCGCCAAGCCAGCTCCCCAAGTGCTGGGATTCTCGGCTTTCTCATCTGTGGACCAGGGACATTAGCACAGCCCGCCATGGAGGGCTGCATCCAACACCCACTGAATCAGTGACCCCATGTCAGAGGCTGCTGCTGTTATTCCAGCTCGGGGGCCCTGGGAGGTGGGGTGATTGACACCGCCAGCCAACAAGCTCAGGAAGTGAAGTGCCCAGAGCAAGGGATGGGCTGGGAAGTAGAGGAACAACAGCAACTGGGGCACTGGGATCCCTGGTGGCTGTCAGCCTCAGAGCCAGCTGTGGGCTGGCCGTGGCTCGCTGGCTCTACAGATGCCCACACCTGGGTACTCCCTACCGGCAGCACATGCCAGGTGCACTTGGGGCCTCCCAAGGCCCCCACCCCTACCCAGGGGCAGAGTTAGAGGAAGTGAGAGGGGCCCCCTTCTGCAGGCCGCTTTCAGGATGGGCAGGAAGAAGGCTCCCTCACCGTGGGCAGATGGTGCTGCCCAAGTCACAGTCCACTTGGAAACCTTCCAAGAAAGTTAGGAATGGGCGAATCCCAGCCCCTTAGGAGCAGCAGGGGACCTGAGAGGTGAGCAGACCCAAGTTCCCATTGTGCAGATTGGGAGCCTGAAGGCCCAGGAAGGTGACCAGAGTGTCCCCCAAACCCCACAGTGTGTGGGTGGCTATGCTGTGTCTCAGAGGTCTCTGGCCCCATGTGGCTCATTTGAGAGGTGAGTGGGCCCTTGCTGGTACCCAGGCCTCACACTCCAGCCACCTGCTCCCCTCTGCTCTCGGCCACGCTGACAGAGGGACCTGGTTTAACCTCCTATAGGAAACACCGAATCTCTAGAGCCCCTGAACACTGGGCTTGCGCTGCCCGGCCCCTACTCTGCCGTCGTGTGCAGTCCAGAGTGGGAAGACTGTTAAGTAAGCTAGTGCTTAGGGGGTCAGACAGTGCCTGCCTAACTCACAGTCAGTGCTTACAGGTCTGAACTGGCATGCTAAGTATCCCATTTTACAGCTAGGGAAACTGTTGATTTTTTTTTTTTTTTTGGTACCGGGGATCGAACTCAGAACCTTGCGCTAATGAGCCAGGTGCCGGAACCACTGAGCTCAAACCTCGGCCCCACAGCTAGGGAAACTGACGTTCAGAGTGACTGCATGATTGGTCTATAGACACTAGGTACTGAGCCTTCACTCTGTTTGGCTTTTTTTTGAGACAGGGTCTCACTGTAGTCCAAACAGACCTCGAACTTGTGATTCTCCTGCCTCAGCCTCCCAGAGTGCTGAGATTACAGGCATTTGTCACAATGCCCAGCTTTCTGGGCTTTTTTTAAAGCTCAAAATTATTAAGTGCCTATCAGGTGCCAACCTCTGGGCTGTCTAACCTGTGACAAGTAGCTCATATAACTTTTCCACAGCTGTGACGGCAGCATTCCTATCACCCAGGACACCAAGACTTGCAGAGGACAGGTGACATGCCTGAGGCCACACAGAGAAGGACTGGGCCCAGGAAGCTGGCCTGAAGCCCTTCTGGTTGGGGATGGGGTGGGGACCTCACCACCCCAGAAGCATCCAGGCACCTCATCCTCCAGCCCGGAACAGCTGCTCCAGGAAGCCCCACCCAAGACAGGCCTTTCACTTTTCACTCCAAAAAGCCGTGGCTCCAGCTCAGAATGTGGTCTGGCTGGTCCTAGGCCCCAGGAGTTCTGGGGCTCCAAAGTAAAAGAAAATCCAGCCTGCAGCCCTGGGTTCAATCCCCAGCACTGTAAAAAATAAGGTCCAGATTAACCCCTAAATTCAAGAATGGGGCCACCAGGGAATCCCAATGCCACAGGGCAGCCTGAGAGGCCTGGCTTGGAAGGACTAGAAGAGGCCTGTTTTGCAGGGTCCTGGAGAATGTGTCCAAAGAGCTGAGACATAAATACATCCAAAAGATGAGTTGATGACCGAGATGTCCGGGTGGAACCTTCCTCTAGAACCAGCTCCCCCGCCCAAAGAAACCATCCTCTTCTTCCAACCACCTCTAGCCCTCTCCCTGCTCTGCCTCTTAGCCATGAAGGCCTGCTTCCCTCCTTGCTTTAGCTTGGCAGACTCCTACTGGCTCTTCAAGGCCTTCAAAAGCCACCTCCTCTGTGAAGTCTCTCTTGAGTGCCCTGTCAGAATTCACAGGAGTACCGGCGAGGCCACTTTTTATCTTTCCCATAGGGCCTCAAAACCACACCTGCCATTAACTTAGCACCTGCTGTATGCAGTCACTGTACCTGTAGTCTCCTTAATCCCCGTAAGGAGACTGCAGGAAAGGCTCGCTGCTCCCAAGTCCCCCACCACCTTTTAAAACTGGAACTCTGAGGCCAAGCCACTTGCCCAAGGCCACACAGCAAGCGCACACTGTAAAGCACATGCAGCCACGCAGGTCACAACTCAGGACTGGCTCACCCTAGACCTCTCAGGGCCACCAAGAGGGAGCATATCCTGTCTCTGGTGCCAGGAAGGGGCCAACTCTTGAGTGGTTAGGCACTCTGTGAACCTGGGCAGGGTGTAGTGGGTGACAGGACCAGCTGCCTCTGGATGTGGCTCCAGCCTGATATTCCCAGCAACTCTGGCCAGGAGTTTCTCAAGCCCAGGGCCTACAATGGACCCAATATGTTGGCCTTGGGGAAAGCCTACCCACACCTGCTTTCTTTTCTGCCTGGCACACATAGCTCCATGGGGCACCAGAGCCCTATAGGCCATTAGGGTGGCTGAGCCCAAGCCCAAGGCTGTGCACATGGGCAGCTGCTCCTCATACACCACCCCTGGCGCCCAGCTCAGGTGGAAAGCCCCTTACAGGCATGGCTGCAAGCCTGCCCCCAAGTACCAGCCTCCATAGGGGACAACCCCGTTTGGGTGGGTTTGTCCAAAGGAAGTGAACCCATCACATTGTCAAGTTTGGGGGTAGGATGTGGCTGCTCCATCCTGGTGGTCCCACTTCCTGGGGGACTGCCAAGCCTGGATCTCTTCCCCTGCACTCCAGGCACAAACCTCCTCCATGCTCAGCTCTGAGCAGATGCCAGGGGTGCAGAGAGGATGCCTTAAAACCCCCTGTATCACAAATGCCCACCCAGGCTCTGCACCTAAAAGCCCAATAGGGAGACGGACCACCAGTCTGGTCAGGGCTGAAAGACAGCACAGGGGGTGGGCAAGGTGTACACCCCAAGCCCACCCTGGCCAAGGGCAGGGGCAGCTTCTTGTAAGAGAAACTGAGTCCAGAGGATTTGACCAGGCACAAGAAGGGGCCATGAGGTCTAGGGGAGGGACTGGCTCTGGGAGAAATGGATAAGAATGTGGGCCACAGCCTGAGGGCCGGTATATAATGGGCTGGGGCCTGGCCACAGCCTTTCCTGACCCTCCACCTGTAGAGGGCTCCTGCCTTGGGCCTGAGCTATAGGCAGCCCCTAGTCAAAGCCACCTGTGTACTCCCTAGAGGCCTGCTCCAAACAGACTGACACCTGTGTTCCTGTCACTGCACCTGCCTGAGCCCTTGGGCAGCCCAGAGTCAGACTCTGGCTGCTTCCTGGCCAGGGACAGGCTAGAGCTCCCTGCCCCAGTGGCCCCATCAGGGGAGTCAAGGTCCCATGACACTTTGCCAACATCCCCTATCAGGTCAGGCCAGCACTGCAGCGGGGGCATGCCCAGCCCTGGCCTTCTGGCTCAGAAGCCCCATCTCAGCCTCAGTCCAGGGCTCTTGTCTCCAGGCACTCTTGGAAAGCAGCAGTGGGCAGAAGTAGCCTTCAGAGACCTAGGCTAAAAGACCAATGGACCTGTGACCCTGGCTGGGACAGGGAGGCCCAGGCAGGATGCAGGTGCCAAGGGCAATGGCTGGGGGCAGGAGAGCTGCCTGTGCCTCCTGTGGGGTGAAGAGCGGCTGGCAAGCCAGCCAGGAGGGGCCCAGCTCCTCCCGCCATGCCAGCCTGTCTCTCTCCAGCTCTTCACTGTGGGATAAATGGAAGAAGCACACACCAGGCAGGAAAAAAGGAGGAACAAATAAAACCCCAAAGCATCCTGCACGGGCTCCCTCAGTGGGTCTGGGCCAAGGCCTTGGCCTGGCTTACTTGCTGCTGCTTTTCCCAGGAAACCACTGGTGCCAAATTTGCATTTACCACAAACAGAGACAACACAATGTCATAATCCTCCTCCTGTCATTCTCCCCTCTTCCTCCTCCCACCTCACTCACAGACTAACACAAAATGACGGCTCCCTCGACAGCCTGAATGAGCAAAGCCCTGGATCTGCTTCTTAATTGTTGGCATTTCTCTTCGGCCTCTGCTCCATGCCCATCGCCCAGCTCAAACCAGACCACCCACTGCCCCCTCCTTTGTCCCGCATCACTGCTGACAAATGGCCTGCTGGAGGTGGGAGAATATGTCGAAATAATTGGGGGGTGAGAGGAAGAAAGCAGCCTCCACCTCCTTCAGCCTCTGTACCTCACCGCTGGGGTCAAGGCGGCCGATGGCTGCCTGGCTGGAGGGTTCAGGGACAGGGACAAGGACAGGGAGTTGGCCCCTGGGACCCTGGCCCCGGGCCTTGCCCTTCACACCCCTGCTTCTGCCCAGGGCTGCTGTGCTTCCAGAGCAGCCCCTCCGGCCCCTCCCCTCCCAGTCGCCCTCTTGGGCACCACTCGGAGCATCCCCCGGGCTCCCCTCCCTCCATCGCTCTTTATGGCAGTTTCAAAGCTGCAGCCGCCACTCAAGCAGCTGCGGCCTTTTGATGGGGACAAGGCAGCAAAGGCCGCCTGGGAGGCCCCCGCCTGGCCGGGCCCTGGCCCAGCTGGCCCCTGCCTGCCCCCGGGGGAGCCTGGGGCCAGGGTGGCGCCGAGCTGCTGAGTGCCCAGCAGGCACACCTCACACACCAGAGCAAACTTTCATGACCCAGGAGAGGCACCACACACCTTACCTTTGCAGCGGCATCCTCCCCTGGCACTTGCCCCAGGCCCCCTGACAGCCCGCTGGCCCAGAGGAAAACAACTCCCCAGCTGAGGCTTGGGAGGAGGAGAAAGGGGAAAGCAGAGAAGAAAAAGGAAAGGGGGCAGTTCCTCCTCTTTCAGTCTCAGCCTCCTTGCTGCTCCTCCTGCCCAAGCCGGCAAGTGAAGTCAGAGGGCCAGGGCGGTGACATCAGCTGAGCCTCTGACATCACAGCCCCTCTCCTCACCTCTGCAGGGTGGAGATGGAGGAGCAGCAGGGAGGAGGAATGGATGGATGAGGAGGGAGGGGAGCACCGATCCCTCCATCGCCCTCAACTTCGAGGAGAGCATGGGGGGGGGCATTGAATGTCTAAGAATGCGTTTTATCTCCATAGATGGGGCGATTATGTGTCTATTTATAATTGGCCCCAGAGTGAATGTTTTAAAAGAGGTGAACGCCCACCTCGGGTGAGAATCACCACTCACTACTGTCCTTGGAGGTTGTGAGCTAAAGGCAAATTGTGACAGCTCACAGCGTACCTACTATGTGCGAGGGACTCATGCCCATCACCTTGGGTGGTGAGCACAAAGGCCAGCCAGGGAAGGGCAAAGCAGAACATGAGCCGGGATGCAAGGACAGGAGTCCCAAAGTGGGTGGGAAAGGTCTGCTCAGGGCCAGCAGGGCAGCTTCAGAGCATTTCAAGCCTTCGTGGGCCACTGCAGTGAGGCCCGGCATCTGGCTACTCAGCCCAGTTGACCTCAACAAAGGTGGCCATCAGGAGGGGCAGGGCAGAGCAGTTCCAACTGCCTCGAACCCCAGGCACCATCTCAGGGGGAAGGCAGCAGTGGAGGCCTGGCTTGGGGTCTAGCTCTGCCCCTCCGTGTCTGGTGGCAGTGCTAGTTCCAAGGGGCTGAGTACCTACTGTGTGTGGCCCAGCACCTGACACTTCACACTCCCCCTTTTACTCATGCCAATGCCTGAGAGATAAGCACCAATGCCCTCTGTGCAGAAGGGAAAACCAAGTGCTGGGACAAAACAGGGACCCTTGTGTCCAGGACTAGACTCAGGACCATGGCCAATTCTTGTCCTGCAGTGACCTTGGCATGAACCTCTTGCACCACAGCTGCTCATGCCATCTCCTGTACAGTGCCCACCTCCTCTTCAGACAACCTCGGAGCTCCAGCCTCTGCCCAGAGGGAAAAGACACACAGCTCACCCTGCCATGCTCGCTTCAGCCCTCCACAGCACCTTGCATCTGTCCTGGTGGTGTGCTACTGACAACTGGCTGCCCCAAACTCGGTACATGCCTGCATCTGACCCTCTGCACCCGGCATTGGTGAGGGCCTACTAAGCACCAGTCTGCAGGTATTTCACCCTTCCCACATCAGCACGTCAAGCTGCTCCCAGTGTCTACAAAGTGTTTGCATCCCTCCTCGCCTTTCCTGCATTCTGGAACTAATATTTCCTCTTCAGTTCTTGGGAACCCCACTATGGTGCAAAATCCACCCCAGGCACTCAGTAATCCCGTCTAGTAATTGACTTTACTCAGAGAAGACATGCTTCCAAGTGTGAGTGAGAAAAAGAGGACTGACACCTTCAGGCTGTTCTGTGACCGATCCATGTTCTCCCTCTTGTCTGTGGGCCTTTGCACTTGCTGCACCCTACGCCTGGAACACTTCCACCTCTCCCCACTGCCACCTTTTCCCTCACTACCTGAGGGTCTCAACTTAGACATCCCTTCTACCCAGAAGCCTGGCCCAAGTTAGATGCCACTTTCCGTGTTTGTCCTCCATCCCAGCAGAATCTCAGAAGATAGAAGTGGTGGGAAGAGACAGGGGCTATGAGGCAGATTGCTTGGGTTCAAATCCTGGCTCCACGGTTGGCTGTGTGGCCAGAGACAAGCCACTTCCCCAAGTCCATTTCTCTCTATGTTAAGTTGGAAGCAACAGCAGGAGTGCCCCTCAGTGGGCCTCAGTACAGCAGACCCTCACCAACCCCAGCAGAACCATGCCTGCCTGTTCATCTGCCTGCCTCCCTGCAGTGGAGCTTCGAGATGAACCAAAGACACACATCTGTTTTGTCCTCTGACCCTTGGCACAGTGCCTGCACACCGAAGACCCTCAAGAAACACATACTAACAAGGTCGGAGGAAACAGTGCACTGGAAGGTTTTTCTTTTTTAAGATAAGGTCTCACTTATGTTGTCCAAGCTGGCCTCGAACTTGAGATCTTCCTGTCTCAGCCTCCCAAGTGCTAGATTACAGGCATGCACCACCACACCCAACTTGGACTTGAGAATTTTAATTTAGTTTGGCAGCACCTATATCAGACTGTCTGGTTTTAAATCCTGGCTCTACCATTTCCTTTCTGTGTGATCTGAAGCAATTTACTTAACTTCTCTGAACCACATGTGCCCCACCTGTGAAATGGGAGCATAGAGCCTACCTCATAGGACCCCTGGAAGATGACACGAGATAAAAAATGCAAAGTGCTTAGAGTGTGCAGACACTTAGCAGAAGGCAGATCTACATTTGCTGCCATCATTATTACTTTACCTGATCAGGGTGTGCTTGGTGCCCCAGGAAATAGAACAAAATTGAAGAGCTGGAGTGGGCAGGGGGAAGGAAGTGAGCTTCAGAGGAACACTCGCTGGGCTCCTGCACATACCACACCTCACTTCCTCCCTCTTAAAGCAGGGTAAAACTTCCCCTACGTTTTCAGAATCTCAGACAGGGCATTAAACAAACATGCCTGCTAGTAGTACTGGGTTAGAATCTACACAATAAATATCAGTTCCACCTAGTTCCTTGAACCACAGACACACCCAGTTAGGCAATAACTTCTCAAATACCCAACCATGATTGAGGCAGGATCACAAGTCAAGAGCACAAGATGCAGAAAGGGGCTTAGAAGGGACTGCGGCTATATGGGGAGCCACCAGGAAAGGCTTCCTGGAGGAGGAGATGTGTACGCTGGAGGCTGGGAAGGGCAGAGGGGCACCCAGCCCCAAGGGCAAAGCTGGCATCCAAGGCAGCAACACCCAAGCACACTTAGGTAGGGTGACCCTGTTGCCTCTCTTTGCACCGAGCTTCATTTTCAGAACATTACTGTGGGGATCAAGGCCAACATCAGAGAGACCTGAACAACTGAGCTGGGAGCAAAGCTGGAATTATATGGCCCAACCACTTTGCAGATAAATAAACCAAGGCCCGCAGGACTGAACTGAGTTACCCAGTCACACAGCTAATAAAGAACAGAGCCAGGATCTAACCCAGGCTGTCTAGCTCGAGTCTGGGCTTTTACCCATACCCTCCGCTGGCTGTCATCATAACTTATAGCCATCCCCTCATGCACGCATGTGCCCACCCACCCCATCATGTGTGCAGGCACTCAAGGCAGTGCTTATTCGAGCTCCCACTGCTCCCGGCACAGAGGGGTCTGCAGTGAAGGCACAGCCATCCCACAGAGCTGTGCCTGTCTCGCCCTGACCCCGCCACCTTGCACTGTGCCCAGCTGCTTCAGAGCTCACTAAAATCAGTCCTGGAAAGCCTGGTTTCAGATTTAGCTGTGCAAGACCACAGACCACTCTATTGCTGGGAAACCACAGACCAACCCTTTTCAAAGGCCATTACATCACTTGCATGGGAAAGGGGGAGTGAAGACCATTGATCAGCATCCATTTCTGGACAGAATGATGAGTTGCATGGAGGGCTGAGGCCTCAGGAGCAAAGAAAAGAGATCATGAAAATGAGATGTGGAAATGGTCAGTCCACAGGGCTTGAAGCAATTGAGTGAAAAAGTGCAACAGTTGAGTGCTGTCACTATGAGAACTTTTGGCAAGCCAGTCGACTGGGCAAAGAGGAAGCAAACCCACTATATGTGCTAGGTGCCCTTTAGAAGTCCTTCTGGGGCTCCCAGACCTTTTCTTGCTAACTAAGCCTAGTGCTCCATTTCATGCCCACTGTACTACTCCATCCCAAATGGCTGGCACAACTGTCCTATTCTGCAGATGAGACTGAGGCTCAGAGAAAGCAAGCTTGCCCAAGATCAACACAGGACTGGTTGGCTCCAAAGACAAGATATCCTCCCTCAAAACCAGGTCTGCCTTGCCTATTCTTCAGTTTTCTCAGTGCTTAAAGAGAAGACGCTGGGGAAGATCAGGAGGCACCATTCCAGGCCTGGCCTTGGGGGAGGCCAGACTGGGGCTGAGGGCAGGGTGGAGAGCCAGGCAGACAATCTCCAACCCACACCACCATCAGCTTCATCTCACCACCACCAGAACCCTGAGTTAGACTATAAAATGATCCCAGAACAACAGATCTTACAACAAGATTCAGCTTTTCTGGCTTGGGCCCCCATTTCAGGGAGGGGAGGTATTTTTATACCCATTTTGTTTGTTTGTTTGTTTTTTGGTACCGGGGATCGAACTCTGGTCCTTGAGCTTGTGAGGCAGGCGCCAGAACCACTGAGCTAAATCCCCGGCCCTCTATACCCATTTTATAGATGGAGCCAGATTCCAATCAGTACTCTCTCTGCCATTGTGCTCCCTCCACACACTGCAGGAGGCCCCAGACAACAGATCTACCATTGTTCGAGGAGTAGAGATAAGGCAAGAGGAACTGGTGGTTGCGGAAGTCAGATTATTAGATTTATTAAGAATGGTTCCCCAAGGTCTCCACACACAAAGCCACTCCTCCAAAATGCTCACACCCTGTTTGCTCCTCTCTAAAGTGGGATAGGAGGAATCATTATTTTCACCTGAGCTAGCAGGGCAGAAATCACACATTCCATTCTACAGATGAGGAAAACGAGGTGTGAAGTGAGCAGAGACACTACAACTCTGGGATCTGTGAACCCGAATAGAGGAGAGCAAAGGGAGAGAAAGGCCTGAGGAGTGGGCTCCGGGTGGGCTGTGATTCTGAACAGCACACTTCTATCAGCTGGCAGTCTGCCAATGGCAGTAAACAGGGGTGATCTGCCCACCCACGGCCACCAGGAGCCTGGAGCCTGGAGCCTGCCCCGGGCACAGCTGCTACCCTGGCAGACCCCCAAAGAGCCCCCCAAAGAATCGCTGCGCTCCTAAGCTTTTTTCCCATTCCAAACATGCCAGAGCCCCGTGGACCCCGGAGGCTGCTACTTAGCGCCAGATTAATCACACCAAATTCTCCATCCAGATATTGCGTGCAGGCCGAACTCCCACCGCTAATCGCCGTAATATTCTCCTCGGCGTGTGCAACCGGCCGGGGCGATGTTCCAGGAATATTAATTCTCCACAGCCAGCTCACTCCCACTGCACGCATGCGCCCCCTGCACTGCCTGATGCTGCTGGAGGAGCTGGGGTGGGCTGAGGGGAACACAGCCTGCTGGAGGCAGGAACAGGCCCCAGCCCTCCTCGGTGACCAGGTCAGCCAAGTGGAAAGCAGTGGCCCCAAGGCCTGGCCAAAGTGTAATTGCTGGGCCAAAAGTGAGCTTCTGCCTACCCCCATTCATCCTCCCCACCCCCCCAGTCCTGACTCCCAGCCCCTGCCCTGGGACCCACAGGAGGCACAGGGGCCCTGAGAAGCCATGCACCAGGCCTTCTGATGTCCTCTCAACAGCAGTGCTTTCAGGAACCGGCAGCAAGGGATCAGCTAATCCAAACCGTCGCCCCCACCCCGCAAAAAAAAGACACACAAAAAAGAATGAAAATCTTTCATCTACTCAAAATATAAAAATGTGGGTGGCAGAGGAGACCCCAGTAAAGGGAGTTTCAGCTCAGCTGTGGGTCTCACCAGGCCTGGAGGGGACAGGCTGGTGTCTGTGGGAGTGGACCTCAGCTCCAGACCCTCGCTTAGCACAAGGAGGGGCATTCTCCCCAGAGCATGGCTGGGAATCTCTGGAGGCCAGGAGGGCCTCTCCCAAGCCAATGGGATCCAGGGGTGCCTTAAGTGCTGGGCTTCCCCCTTTGGCGGGATGAAGGACTGGCCCATACTGGGGGTTCCCGGAAAGTCTGGCAACCCAAGGAAGAGGAGAGTCTCCCAGAGCACATGGGGACCAGGGGACCAGGCCTTCTGCCCACCTGACCCACTGATGCCCCTAGAACAGCAGCAGGAGGAGCCCCATCTTCATGGGCTTTGCAAAGTGCCCCCTCATGACCTCCTTTGGTTGAGTCCCAGTAAGACAATAGGAGGCAGCTTTATGCCTGTTCATGAGTAAGGAAGCTGAAGCACAGATATTCAGGTGGCCCAGCCAGGTCAGGCTCAAGGCTGCCAGCATCAAAGCCAGGGCCCTTTTCCCCATCCCACCATGCAGCCTCCCTATATGCCCAGTCCTTCCCATCAGGGACTCCATCTCCTTTCCTCTGAAATGATCTTTAAGGCCCTCCTGGCTCCCATATCCCATCCAACAAGCACGCACATTTATGGAGCACCTACTGTGTCAGGCTCAGGGATCCAGAAATGGAAGTTCCTTACTGAGTTCATAGTCTCGTGGGAAGAAAAGTAAACCGATGTCCACAGTCCAGCCTGGCCTAAAGAAGCAAGTGTTGCGGGGCTGTGTGAGGATCTGGGGTTCAAATTAATCTCTTTCCTGCACAGATTAAGAGAACTGATGCATGGACCATAAACGTAGGCAATGGAGAGAAGGCCCCTGGCTCCATGGCGTCCTCACAGCAGGGAGGGACACCAGCTTCTCCCTTTCCCGGGCAAGGGCCAGGCTCCTGCCACACACCACCACACACATGAGAAACCCAAAGGCCTTCCCTCCCATCTCTCAGGCAAGGAAACTGAGGCTTAGAGACAAAGCACAAACGAACAGTCATGGGCCCCTCCTGCAGCTGGGCTTACCATCCATAACCTCATAGGGGCGAGTTCACCCAGGTCCCAAGGCCAGGAGGAAGCAGCACCTAATGGCAGTGAGTTCGGGGTCTGTAAATTCCCTGTCCTCTCCCGGAAGCCCCAGTGCTCAGGACAGCATGTGTTCCCAGAGCCCTTAACCTGTCCTGCACGCTGCATGGACCAGTGTTGTTCCTGGGACCCGCTTTACACTTGAGGACTCTAATGGAGAGCTGGGACTCCAAAGGGACTCAATAGGGCTCCATCCTGCCCTCGAGGAGGAGGGAACATCCTAGCATGTCAACTGTAACCTAGGAGGGTCCTGGGATCCAAGGGAGCAGGCAGCAAATGGGCCTGGGAAACCTCACAATTCCCACAGGAGGCAGTGCTCGGGCAGAATCCTGAAGGTCAAGGAGACCTGTTGGGGGGTCTAAGGTACCCCATAGATCTGGACCCTGTGACCCACGAGGAGGCCCAGTTAGGACTCTCAGGTCTCCTGGTTCTAGGCCAGCCCTGAATGTCTGTCCTCTACACCTCCAAGGCATGTGTACGAACAAGTCTGACTACAGGGGGCGGAGACACAAGGCTAAATGCCCTTCCCTTCTCCTTGCCCTGGATCCCAGATCTCACACCCCCTACACCGCCCAGGGGCTCCCCACCAGGAGTAGCAGGACCTGTGTCTCAGGGACTGGGCCTTGAAGGGAGGCAGAGGGCCAGGACCTGGAGCAGACTGATAAATACCCTTCCTTGGCACCTTCCCCAAAACATTCAATGGTTTAGAATGCTGTCCCTCTGCTCCTGGGACAGGGGGCAGACATAGATCTGGACCTAGTCTCCCCACTCCTGGCTGTGACTCTGAGTGAACCACTTCCCTGCTCCAAGCCTCAGCTTCTCAGTTTGCTTATCTGAAACATGGGCTGACCACATCTATCCTTTCAAGTACTGCCAGCTTTCAGAGTGTTCAGTTGTCACAAAAGGAGTCACAAACAGAGGGAACAAAGACTGACTGGCTCCTTCTCTAGGGCTGAGCATTTAAGCAGAACTAGGGGAGTAAACAGGGCCTGTCCAGGACAAGAAATTCACATTTTTACCTCCTTTCTTGCTCATGACAACCTGAAGAGGGACTGCTGTCCTAATTTCACAGGTGAGAATTTGCTGGCAGAGAGAGGGACTGGCCCAAGGTCACTGCTCCAAATCCCAGGTGTGCCTCACTGGACTCTATAACAGGGCACTTCCAGGCTAATGGGAAGGGGTGGACAGAAAGGCTCCCCGAATCTGCCCCAGCCTGAAGGCCTGTCCTGGAGAGGAAAGAGGGTTAGCCATGGCCCAAGGCCCTGCTGGGGAAGAAAAGAGCCCCTCACTCTGGCAATGGTGGGGCCTCCTTTTGAAAGCCAGGAAGCCACAGAACCCCAGAACAGGACCCAGGACGGAGGGGAAGTGGGCACGTGTGGCAGGCAAGGCTCTGCGGGGACTGCCCGAGGGCGCTCCCCCAGGCCGCAGCGAGCGCACTGCACCAGCGGCCCCACCGCCTGCGCGCTCCGCTCCGGCACCTGCCAATCTCAGCCCGAGGCCCCAGCCCCTGCCCTCTCTCCCGGAGGACAGATAATTCTCTCGCTTTCCCAGCCTGACAAAATAACTAATGCTAACTCAATAAAGTCCCCCTTGAAGGTTTTTAATTACCAGCCTGAGCTGAAGACTAAAGACTCCAGGAGTGCCAAGGAGGCCTGGAGAGGCTGATGGGGAGGGGGATGACACGACCTCCCTCGGACCCCAAGAGGGCAGGGCCAGGCCGCTGCTGTCCAGGGTGCTGGGCCCGGTGGTCACGCAGATTTAGGATTCCTGCTTGCAACAGCGGCCACTGAGCGAAGCCCATCTGGGCTGCTGGCAGGAATTTGCAGAGTCTCTCCTTGAAGCTGCAAGGCCAACCACGAAGTACATGCTGAAGTCCCAACTGAAAAGACGAGGACAATGAGGCCCAGAAGGAGGCAGGGCCTGCTGTGGGCACCAGCCATGCCTGGATCGGAAGGTTTCCCCAGGTGTCAGGCGCAGTACAAACCAGTGGTGTGGAATGGAGGGCCCGAGGGCACAGAGGCTGAGCTCAGGATCTGGGCCTAGGGGTTCAATGGCTTCAGCAGTGCAGGAGGCAAAGGCAGCCCCAGGGGCCTCCAAGGCACAGGCAGCCCAGTCAGCCCCACCCCAAATACCACTGGCCACAAGACAAGAGGCCTGAGACTCCATGAGGAAACCCATTGGTACTGAGAGCCGATTTGGGGCACAACACCTAATGCTCACCCAGGTACTTCCTCCTGGAGAAAAGAACACTTCTGTCCCTAAACAACCTCCAAACCCCTCTCTTACTGCAGCTGGCCCATGAGCTGACCCAGCCCTTGCCAGCTGCCCCCAATCCACCCTCCCCAGCTACAGGCCTTCCTTCAACATGCCAAGCCCATGTAAGCCTCGGGATGTTTGCCCTGGCTGTTCCCCCTTCTGGGACACTCTTATGTTTTTGCAAAACTGCCTCATGACCCTTGTTCAAGTCACAGCCACAAGCACACCTCCTCAGATAAGCCTTCCTTGGGGCTGGGGATGTAGCTCGGGGGTGGGGCACTTACCTAGCATGTGCAAGGCCCTGGGTTCAAGCCCCAGCACCACAAAACAAACCAAAAAAATTCTGATAAGCCTTCCTGGAACTCCCACCTTGGCCTTCTCTGTCAAGGGTGGCTGCCAGCAGAAAACCAATACAGCCTTCAGCCTGCACCCATTCATCAACCCCTACTCCAGGCAGCACCCCACGCAGAGCAGCCAGCTCCCCACATGGTGCCCTCAATGCTCAGACCCCGGCCTGTAAGGGTTCCAGTCTTGCCTTGGCCACTGACGAGCTGCAAGTGGAACTGCTCCCTTGTCTATGAAGTGGGGGGAGAATCATCCTTACCTCAGTGGAGTTTGTGACACCTGTGTACAGACTCAGTACAGTGCCTGGTGTGTGAGCCCTTGGTGTTGCCTAGCAACAGCAGAGTTACCACCATCATCTTCAGCAGCAGCCCATCCTCCTGAACTCACCACAGGAGCACTACACCCTTTGCCCCCAGCACAGGCCTGGACCTGTGGACACTCTGGGGTCCCGACGGTGTGTGTGGCCTGTGAGACAGGCCATGAAGGTATAAACTGGTACCATTTTCTGGATTCAGACATGGAGGCTCCAGGAGGCTCTGCCCTGCTCCATGGACCCTCAGCCCTGGCTGTGCTGATTTTGCTGTTGCTTCTACAAATCTGCTCTTCCAGGCTCTGTGGAGGTCCTAACTTGGGGGGCAAGGCTGGTACAGCTGTGCCCAGCCCACCAAGGGAAGGCTGCAAGGGGCATTGGAGGCCCCAACACCCAGCCCTGCCTGGAGTCTCCTGGCTGGGTTCACAGCCCTGCAGCGCAGGAGCTGCTGCCCACCAGCCGGCCCCCTGGCATTGGGCCCGGGATGGCAGCCAGCCGGGAGAGGAAGCAGCTTGGCTGGCAGCCAGTTCACAGTGCCCGAGCTGTCAGCCAGGAGGCAGGCCAGGCAGGGCTGAGACCCCCGTTCCCACAATGGGACCCCGGCCAGGCCACCAGGAATGGTTCATGTCCCTCCTCATGACTACAGCTTCAAGGGGGCCCTGTTGATGCCAGCCCCAGGCAGGGCATAGGGAATGATCTTGCTGGATGGGGACCCAGGAGGCCCTGTCCCCACTTAATATTCAGCTCAGCTTTTCACAAATGACAACTACAGTAGAAGCACCATGTAGAGCAGGAGGAGATTTTCAAGTCATATAATGATAAAAACAGCAACAACCACAGCTAACATTGACCAAGCACTTACTCCAGGCCTGGTGTCTCATGTGTCTTATGTGCTGGGGCACTGACTCCTCCCAGAGAAAGATGCTATAATTAGCAGATGTAGTAACTGAGCTCAGAGAGGTACAGTAACTCATCCAGAGCCACACAGCAAGCGGGAGGAGGGGTCAGGATTGGAACTCAGTCCCCAGAACCTGTACCCCAACCTTTACACTCCACTGGCTGGAGCAGGCCCAGGGCCCCACATTACATGTCCCAGCTGCGAGGTTTCGGGCAAGGAAGTTGCTCCTTGGTAAAATGGACATAGAGAGGGCTACACTGCTAAGCTGCCCAGGAGCTGAAGACAAAAACAGGCAAGGAACCACCACCCATCACCCAGCTGGCCTGGGCTGAGGACCCATCCCCTAAACACAGATGGGGATTGGTCATCATCACGGAGCTTTGGGAAAGAGGAGTGGCCCAGGACAAGGACGGCTCATCAGAGTGCCCTCCCCCAGCTCCTGGGCACCACCATGCCCAGGTTAGAGGGCCTCAAGGCTCAGCCCCCTCCTTGACCTCCTTTCCCAGCCCAGACAAGGCAGACTCAGGAAGTCTGGCCCCTCGTGAGCCAAGAAGTCAGATACACACATGCAGATGAGTCTCGTGTGAACCCCTCTTGCCCCACTGACCACCACAAAAAGGCTCGGGTTCTGTGTCTCTTGTCCCCATCCCCCAGCAGCTTGGCACCTGTGGGGCAGAGCCACCACTCCTGGGCAGTGTCGAGGAACCTCAGCACTCACAGCAAGAGCCGTGCGACTGACATGGGGAGAGCAGGCATCTGTGAGCATGCTGGTTCAGGGCTGGGCTCTGGGGGTGCAAAGATGAACACTCAGTCCAGCTGCTCACATCTGTGCACAGTGCTGGAGCCTTTTCATCATCTGTCTTCTCAAACTACTTAAAACAAGCCCGTGGGAAAGAGGGCACTGCCACTATCTCCATCTGTCACCATCCCAGAGAAGGCCAGAGACTTACTCAAAGCTGCACAGCTCAGCAGGGTGCACACCAGACCCTGAGATTCCTTCCACCAGATTCCCAGACCCTGAGCAGCTGCTGCTGAGGAGGCGCCCTAGGAGGCAAGAGGGGCCCCAAAGTCACTAAGGTGCCCAAGAGTGAAGCAGGGCAGAAACCACAAAGAAAAGGGAAGGCTGCTGAGAGGTGGCTAAACCCCCTGGGGCTCCATGGAAGTTTGTCCTGCCCAGGCTCCCTCAGCAGAGGCTTGGGCCTCAGACCTCCTGGTAAGGCCCCCACCACTGAGTCTGGGGTGGTGCAGTGACGGTGCTGGACAGAGGGTACAGGGCCACTGATGCCTTCGTTCCCTGAGAATGGCCAGCCACGCAGTAGGCCCACTGACCAACCGGCATGATCAGTCTTGCCCTCACTGCTTTTGTCTCCTTCGCCTTTCATGTCCTGCCCCCAACGAGGCAAATTTAACCACAGAAAGTGAAGTAGAATGGGCTCAGGGCAAGCCAGTCCTGAGCTGGCCCTGCAGCTGGTAGTGGGAGGGCACTGGCCAGCACACGAGGCACCCCCTGGTATGTCACACAGGCACAGCGAATGACTGACACAGGGGCTTCTACACCACCGCCTGCCCTCTGAGAGGGGTAGTGGGGCTCAGAGAGCTCACTGGACAGACCTGGACCCAGGCCCTGAGAGGCCACGGGAGGGCTGGCCGGAGACTGTGGCAACTGGCACACAGACGAGCAGCAGGGGCCCCACAGAACCCGACTCAGCCCTTCTCCCTCTACCCACCCCCTCCGCAGGTGCTGGCTGCCTCTTCATCTGCATCCCACACACCCTAGGTGCAGCTCACTCCCACATTCCTATCTCACTCTTCCTCTCCTGCAGGCCAGCCTCCAATGCTCCAGGGCCTCAGTTTCCCCTCAAGATAAAGAGCCGCAACCCCAAATTGGGCAGCCCTGGCAAAACAAAACATGCTAGCAGTAGCTGGTCACCCCGTGGGACTTAGGCATGGAGGAATGCCATTCCTCCCCAGGGGGCAACACCTCCTTGGTCACCAGTCACTCTTCACTTTCTGCCCCAGCTGGCGAAGCTGCAACCTCTGTACCCCAAACTTTAACCTTCTGAGGGTGAATCACCTGGGTCTCACCAAGCCAGGTAAGTAATGGCAGGAGCAGAGCACAATTAGGAGGTACCTGGAGGGGCTGGGTAGAGAACAGCAGAGGAGGAAGTGGAGGGGAAGGGGAGGGGAGAAGAGAGGGGTGGGAGGGAAAAGTGGAGGGGGTGGAGGAGGGGGAGAGGGAGCAGAGGAAGAAAGGAGGGGAGGGACCGAGGGGGAGGGGCGGCTGCAATCACCACAACATCAAAGCCTTCCCAGCCGCAGAGCACAGTCACGTGCAGCCTCGTTCCTTAGGTTCCTTCACTGGGAGAAGCCGCTGGGCCTGGGGCTGCTGAAGGAATTTTAAAACAAGGCAGATTGTCTAGAATATTGGGGGGTTGGGGGAGAATGCAGTTTTATCTTCTGGCAGAGAATGGGGAGGTGGTTCAGAAATCTGTCCCCCAGGCCAGGTAGAGAGTGGCAGGGGCAGAAGGGTTCCTGCTCAGGGCCCAGGCAGGGGGCAAAGGGCAAGAGCACCCAGCTCCTCCTGTTGGTGCAGGCTGCTGGCTGGGCCAGCAGGAAGCTGGAAATCTGGGTTTTTATGAGAAAACCTTCTTCATTTGAATATTGGCTTAAGTTAAACACACACACACACACACACACACACACACACACACGGAAAACTGGCCCAGGACCTCAGCCAGGTTGTGGCTTCTGATGGGCTCCAATCCAGTTTCACAGGTGGGGACACTGAGGCCCAGAGAGGGGAAGGGGCTTGCCCAAGGTCACAGAGTGGGCACTGAAGGAACAGGCCCAGAACCTGGCATCAGAACTCCCAGTTCAGGCAGCCAGGCTGGTCTGAGGTGCCAGGAACTCCAGGGGCAGGGCTTTGGCTGCTGAGGAACGGGAAGGGTGGGGATGTTAGTGACAAGGGTCTCAGAAACCCCCAGCACAGGGCATACCCACCTCTCACATTCCACCCTGACCCTGCTATGCCCTGGCAGCCTCTGCTCCCTGGGCCACAGCCTGCTGTGTGCACTCTCAGAATCAGGCCAGGACAGGAACAAGTTAGGACCTCTGTGGAGGGGGCAGCTGCTATTGTGGGGTGGTGGCAGAGACATATCCTCCAAGGAAGGTACCAGGGCAGGGCCCAGGGAATTCTAGGCACAAAAAACAACATCTGCCTTCCCCAAGGTGGGGTGCAAGTGGATGCTGGTAGCCAGAGGCATGGCTGGATGGGAGCTTCAAAAGCCAGACTCAGGCACTAGAGATATGTTTATCTCAAGGGCTCTGGGGAGCCCTGGGAGGTGTGTGAGCAGGAGAGAGGATGGCGCAGATGCTCACTATGGGGGTATCAGGACGTCATGGAGCTGGAAATATTGTTCTAGAAGTTGCTCATTCTTCAGCAAATACCTACTGAGCATTTACTCTGTCCCAGGAGACAGGTGAGCCAGACAGGAAGTGCCCACCCTCGTGTGGCAGGGAAGCAGAGGTGAACATCACACCCCCACCAACAGCACAGGGAGAGGGGCTGTCATGGGGCCCCAGGGAGGACTGTTCCCAGCAGGGGGACTGTGAAGGCCCAGTGCACAGGCGAGAGGCAGCCAGGGATGGGCAGGGGCTATGTTGGAAGCACTAGAGCTTCTAGACTATATCTCAAAGGTGATAGGGACCTCCACAGGGGTGCAGGCAGGAAAGGGAGACCCAGTGCTTGGCTCTCTAGGGCTGCACAGTCTCCCGTTCCCCTGTTGGATACCGTTCTTATGGTAGATTTCTGTTCTGGTCAAGGAAACATATTCCAGTGCACATAGCCACACGGGGTGCATATGCAGGACTGAGGGCTGGAACACGGTGGCTGCACAACCTGGCAAGTCCATCAGCCTGAGGAACTGCTGGGGGCACAGAAGTCCATGCTGGCCCAGCTGTGATGCTGCAGTTGGCATGGGGGGCCAGCTGAAGGGACAGCAGGGAAGGGGCTGTGCTCAGGAGAGCTGAAAGGGGACTGTGCACTGAGCAGGACCTAGAAGCTACTAATAACAGCACTATCAGATGTCATGAGCCCCATTCTCCAGATGGGGAAAATGAGGCTGGGGCTCACAGCAAAGGCAGGACCAATAACAGACAGCAGCAGTAGGCCCGGTGGTGGCTGAAGTGGGGTTTTGTGGAAGGGGAGAGGATGGGACAGAGCAGGCAGACTTCTCCCTTGATCCTGGCCAGGAACAGCAGAAGGTGCGGGCCAAGGGTGCAAGGAGAAGGCACGGGCCATGCACTTCTGCTCTTCCTCTGTATCCCGTCCTGGGGGGCAGATGTGTTTGGGGGGGAGAGGCTCAAGACAGACCTCTAGCTTTCGAGGGCTCACACCATCCAAGCCACACAGGGAGGCCACGAACCCGTCTTAGGGATGAAAAAACCAAGGCCAGAAAAGGCTTTGCCAAGATCACCGACCAGTAAGCGGCAGAAACAAGAACTGGGCCCTCTCTAAGCCCTCAATGGGGGGCATTTTCAATGCCTCACACAGAGCCTAGGGGCAGGGAGGAGAAAAAACAAGGGAGAGAAAGAAGGTAGCGTTGGAAGGACCCCACCCCATCAACAGCCTCAAATCACACGTCACATGGCACCTCCCACACGTGTCCCACTCGGCCAGGTAGGGGCAACTTCAGGCTGGGACCATGTCTGGCTCCACCTAGCCTCCAGCCCTGGCACTCAGTTGGTTTTAAGCCACTGGAGCAAATTATTCATGGAAACAACCATCCCAGCCACCTATCGGACGGACGCCTGCTTGAGCCGAGCTCTGTAATGCGGGATCTGACTTAAACCCTCACCCTCACCCTGTAAGCTGGGGGTTATTCCCATGAGGTACCAAGGGGAAAACGGAGGCCCAGAGAGGCCTAGCCCCTGGCCCAGATCATTCAGAAACACAGTGCTTTTGCTCAGGCAGGGCAGGGATCCAAGCACTTGGCAGTTATTTCCCATCTGACGTGCACACAGCCCTTGGGCAGCTGTTACCATGTCCCCATTTTCCAGACCAGGGCATGGACGCTAAGAGGATGTCAACAATTTGCCTGATGTGTACAAGGGCTGGGAACCCACTCCGGGCCGTCTGGTCCCACTTCGAATCACTGCTCAACACCATTTCCCAGCCTGGTGAGGAAGGGAAAGCCCACCTCGCACCAGGGCTGCTCTTGGCAGCCTGCACCCTTTCCACACTCACCCAGGGGACCCTTGTGAAGGAGAGGTGGGTCTGTGGGCAAGAGAGGCGTGCACAGCTTAGAAATGGTTCACGCCAAATTGGGGGAGGAGGAGGAAGGGAAGGAAGAGGGAGGAAGAGGAAGGGAGAAGGGACATGTTGGGGAGGAGGAGTGACGAACAGAAAAGGAGGCGGCAGGGAGGAAGGGGTGAGGAAGAAAGGGCAAGGAAAGGGCAAGGAAAGGACGGGCAGGCCTCCCCCAGCGCCCAGGAGACCACATTCCCCTCCAGCTGGGGTTGAGGCTGCAGCCTGCCGAGGCCAGGAAGGTCTGCCCCGCCCCGTCCCTCCACTCCAAGAACACCGAGGTTGGTTCTCAGCCAACCCAAAGGTAGCACCCTTAGGTTTGGTGGTGATGGGGCCATAGTTCAGTCTGATAGGAAGCAGGCTGTGCCCCACCCCCTCCCGCCCAGCCCAGCCGGGCCCGCCGGGAGATCCCCATCTGGGCTGTCTACTTAATACCCCATTACCGGAGAAAATATCCAGCTAGCTCCCGCCCAGCCTCAGCTGCCCATCCCTCAGGAAAGAGCAAAGCTGTGCTAGAGTCCCACCTAGAAACTCTGTAAATAGATGGCCGGCTTGGGGAGAGGCAGGTAGGGACTGCGGGGGTGGGAGGAGAAACTTGGTTCTGGGATGGGGGCTCCATTAGCTGGCAGGTGGGGCAAGGGCCCTAGGCTTGGAAAGGAAGGGCCACATCCTGGCATGAGCACCTTAACCTGGGGCATCAGCTCTGTCCCCCCTGCCTTACCCTAAAGGGGTCCCCAACTCCAGGAGAGGACCAGGTACCTCACTCACAAGGCCTGCCACACTTTGTGCCCATTCACCGTCCCTCTTGACCTTCATGGTGGGTATGATCAGTCCCTACCTGTGCCAGGCAGGTGTTCTGACTTAATACCACCAGTGAGGTAGGCAGAAGCATCTCACGTTATAGCTGGGGAAACTGAGGCACGGGGGAGCAAAGTGAGGAGCTCTGGGTTTTGGCTGCTTGCTGTCTGGTCCTCCAAATTGAAATGCTCAGTTTCCACAGGGGTGGCGTGCTGCTTTGTGGGTGGCCTTGGTGGGATGTGAACCAGGTGTGGTCTCTCCAAGGGAGGCTGACAGCCACATCCTGTACAGCCAAGCGACGGGGCCCTCTTCTAGGCTGAGGACTGGAGTGCCCAGAACTCCAGCTTAATGTGGCCCCAGGTCCCACCAACAGCCCTGTGCCCTGGGGTCTGTCTCCATAGCCTGTGCTCTTCCCAAGGCAGGAAGCAGGTTCAGAGAGGCTCAGAGACCCCTGGAGGATGCACAGCCTTTGGGGAGATCTGGATACACCGCAGACCCTCTCCCAGTCCACTTGTAGGAGAGAGTGAGAGCTGCCCTGAATACCACCTGGATCCCCCATGCTGTCTTCCCAAGCCATGCAAACACAACCCACACCAAACTCCCCCTGCAGTGCCATGTCCTGCTCCCCAAGGCTGCTGGTGGGGCAGTTAACTAACTGGCCCAGTTGGCTCATTCATACTAAGAAGCGACTACTTCCTCTTATGCAGACCACCTCCCTTCTCCCCAAGCCCTCCTCTTCCCCCCACCCAGGAAGACTGGCACTGTCACCCTCCACCCTTCCTGGTCCTCCTGTGTCCCCCTCCCAAACGCTCCCTACACTGACCACCCACCATTCTCTCTAAACTGCACATCTGATCAGGTGTCTCCAATTCCCAGGGGAGACTGAACTCACTCCAGACACCTGGCGTATCCCGTAAGTCCATGCTGTTATCTCCCAAGGGGCTGCTTAGCCACCATCTACGGGATAAACGGATGGATAACACTTTGTTCCTAAGCATGTGCAGTTGCACAATGGGGACTTCTTCCCCACTCATATCCCATCCACCCCTCCAGACACTGGCCTCTCTAGACTGCCCATTCTCTGGTCTCCATCCTGCCCGGCCTGCCCAGCAGGGCCCCTTAGCTGGACGTCATTAGTGTGCCCCACCTCCCTGGGGGCCGCCTCTCCTCCTGGGACCACCTCTCCCCCAGCCCTCTTCCTGGGAGGCAGGAAGAGCCCACGAGAGGGACCCACTGCCCAGGAGCCCATGCAGTGGACACGGAGGTGCAGAGGGCAGGAGCGTCTTCACACAGCACCCAAAGGGACCCTGACAAGTCCCCACCTCTACTTTTTGCCACTGGGGATGCAGCACCAAGTACAGGGCGAACCAAGCAATTTTCCAGACCTGGTGGGGCTCAGCAAGCCAATCTGAACACAGAATAAACCTCTGGCCTCTGTGAGGGGCACAGCCAACAGTTCCAGTGCAGCAGTTACCACCGCCCCCGCCCCCCAGGCAGGGAGCATGGCTGGGCCAAAGATGCCGCTTGCTGCCAATTCCCCGGCTCAGCAGAAAGCCTCCATTTTGCAGGGAGAAATTAATGAAAGGGAGAAGCCTGGGAAATTACGAGTTGCCACCTGCAATTTCTCCTTCCAAGGAAAGTGGAGCGATGGCTGATTAAAGCTGCAGCCGCCCTGCCAGGCTGGGCCAGCAGCTGAGGATCGTCAGCCTGCTAGGAGGCAGGTGGGAAGCAATGGAGGGGGCACTCCTGGGGGACCCTGGGCTTGGGCAGCCCCTCCCAGCAAACTCATGCAGGGGCAGCCTGCAGCTGAGAAGTGTCCTTACCCCACCACTACCATTCCTCAACAGACGATCAGTGGGCCTCCACGGTGACCCATGGAACCCCATAGATTGCAGGGCACCAGAGGCACCCCAGGCCTAGGCCCTCAAGGGCTGGGGGGAGAATTAGGGAAATGGCCCAGACAGAGCTTCCCCCATGGCTGGGGCTGTGCCAGGCACCTTCAACACTGTGGCCACTGACTGACCACAAAACCGAGGCTCAGAAGGGCAGCCCTAATTGAAGACCAAGCGAAGGACAGCTGAGACTGGGCACCACCCTGACCCATCTGGTGGCAATGGTAGGACTCAGGAGCTGAGGGAGGACGGTCACATAGGATGTCCACTGCAGTAGTTATGACCTGCCCCTAACCAGTGGCACATGCTGTCACATCACAGCTATCCTCCTCCTCCTGCACATGAGGGCAGAACCTGCTCCGGTTACCACCCTGAGCCTCTCCTTCCCCAGTCCAAGTTCCACTATTTCATCTGCACTCAGCAAAGGGCAGCCTATAGCTGGGGAAGGGGACTGTGAGGCTTTGGGTTCCTCTGTCCCACCTACTCTGCCCAAAGCTAGCCCATTCCTTCTTTCCAATAGTTCAGTGAGCTCCAGGTCCCTCAGATTCAGACTAAAGTGTACATGGATGCTATCAGACCACCTCTGGGGTTTGTGCATTCTGAAGCACCAGACTTGAATTCCCAAACGTGAAGATGGTGTTTCACAGGGCTGGGGAGCTGAGTAATGGCCCCACTGGGACAGAAATCCGGCACCTCCAGCCCTGGCACAGGGCATCAGAGAATCCAACCATCCCTGCAGACGAGCAGGCCTCCTGTGCCACCTCACACGTCATTAGCTCCACACCTTCAGGTGAGCCCCACAGCTTCTCTGAGCCTTGGTCTCTTCGTACTCTCTCCTACCCATCTGTGAAAGCCAGGCAGGTCCCCTGGCTCCCTGGGCTCCAATGTGGATAGCTAGGATGCAGCTTGCTGTGGATCCTGCAAAGAAGACGAAGGCGAACTTAAGCCACCGCTGTCTTCCCAGCTCAGCGGCCCTGGCTGTATATTATTATAATGGCCTCGGCCAATAGGGGCGCAGGCTATTAGAATGAGTTAAGACCAGATTAATCTGCTTAAAAAAATATGCCTGGTTTTTACGCTGTGCATTCCCTCCTAACAACTCAGGCTCCTTCCAGGCCATTATCTCGTTTTATCGTTAATTCAATTCCATAAACATGTATTAAGTGTCTATTATGTGCAGAGCCCTGGTCTGGTGGCTGGGGTGGGGTGAGGGGCCACAGTGAGGGGCAGCCCCAGCCCACAAGGTGCCTACGGCCAGGTAGGGGACCCACCTGACCCCCAGCCCCACACTGGGCCATGAGGCAGGAGAAAGACAGAGATGTCCATTGCCTGAAGGAGGCCAGGGAGTGCTGGGGACAGAGACGGGAGCATGGGGTGCAGACAAGGGCCTCCTATGTGCCAGGTGCAATTCCCACACCACACACGGACACGCAACCCTTCCAACCCCGGCATCTTACAAATGAAGATGCTGAGGCTCACGGAGGTGGTTACCCTTGGAGACCCCAGAGTACCCTGTGTGACGCTGTAGAGTCCAACCGCTCACCTACACTTCAGCTTCCAGTATCCCAGTGACTGGAGAGGTGCCTGAAGTAGTGGGTAGGCATCGACATCTGGCAATGAACGAGTGAATGAATGAATCCTGAGCCTCTCCCCCATGCAGAACTGAGCTTGATCCTTCCAAGGGGGTCTTGAAGGATGACTGGGTTTTGGTGAGCAGAAACAAGGTGGGGGCCGGGGAGGAGGGCACTGTCCATGGGGAAGGGGCGGGGACCATGGAGCCAGCCAGACTGGGGTCCAATTCCTGGCCCCACCTCATTGGCCAGAAGATAATGCACTGTTACTTCATTTCTCAGTTTCCACCTCTGCAGAAATGGGGGGAATAGCTACCTGGAGAGCGGCGGTGAGGATGAAGTGGGCTGGGCCTGCCTACCGGGCCACCAGTATTTGCTGAGAGCAGTGGGCACTGAGGACCTGGAGTGGCAGCCTGAGCCAGATGGCAGGTGGACACATGGGCAAAGCCAGCTGGCCTGGACCACTGCTGAGGAGGCCATGCGAGAAGCACAGATGGTGGCCACAGAGAGGGAGCCCAGAGCCAGCCAGGGGACAGAGGACAGGGGCACAAGCTCATCGTGCAGATGCAGAGACAGATAAGAGCAATTCACAGTCCCCCCAGGCCAAGCACAGATCTCCTTCTCATGTTCGTCCCCAGGAATTTTTAGGCAGCAAATGTTCCCGAGAGCTGCTACCTGGGGACAAATACCAGTAGCCACCAGCTGCCCCATCAGCTAACAGGAACCCTGCTAAGGGAACGAGGTTGAAACTCAATAAGCAGAAATGAAGGACTCCAGAACCTGAAGCTGCCAGAAACCAGAGCCCACGGTGGCCACGTGCCAGAACCACAGCAGCAGAGCACATGCCAGGAAGCTCGGTCCATCAGCCGACCCTGCTGGCCCTCCACAGCCCCTCCCTACCCAACTGCACTGCGTGCCCCTCGGCCTGAGCCCCCCCATGCCCACATAGTTCCCAAGGTCAGCAGTGCCTTGTCTCCCTTTCTCTCACTAGAAAACATGGCTGCTTCCTTCCAGCCTCAGCTTCCACCATTTTTCCTATGAAACCCCCTCAGTGACACCCCCCTCCCCGGCCCAGGCACAGGGCTGGGCTCACCGGAACCCCCACAGCCCTTCCCGCCCACCCAGTGGAAGCAGAGCGCCAGTGAGGGAGGAGGCAGCTCTGGATTCAAGTCTAGCTCTCCAGGAACTGTTGCAAAAAATGGCAGCTGAGTCCTGCCGTCCTCAGCTGTAAAATGGGGCAATACTGGTGTCACAGTGAGGACGGAGGAAGGAAAGCACAAGGACATCACTTTCACCATCATCATCATCGCCGTGATGATGCTCTGAGTCACTGTCCATGAGGCTAACCCTACCATGGACTAATCTCCACCCTCCCAGCCCTGTCTCCTCCATGCCCTGTACACAGCCTGATGCGCACAATCTGCTGAATCACGGGGCAGAAAACCAACCTGCCTGAAGCAGTCAAGGAGACTTTACAGGAAAGTTGGTATCTATTTAGGCTCTAAAGGATGCCTAGAAGTTCACCAAGGAAAGGAAAAGATGAGAAGCAAACTCTAGGCAGCAGAAAATGGTTCTGTTGAACCCTGCAGGCCTTGAATGCCACATGGAGGAGTCTGACCTTCCTGGCAGGAATAGTAGAAACTGAGTTTTACTGGAATGACAGTCATGGGTTATTCATGCATCAAACATCTGAGGGCTCACTATGCACCAGGTACTCAGGATATGGTAGGAAACAAGATGAACGGCTCCTGGGCCTCGGAGCCTGTGTTCCAGGACCACTGTGGGCAAGACAGTAACAGGAGTTCACAACTAACACCTGCTTCTCGCTGTCAGGACAGCTGAGCAGGAGAGGCCCACAGTGCCGGGTCCACGGACAACAGCAGCAATCCGGCCTGGTGTGCATGTGAGCTCCCAGGGAGCCGTGTTTCAGTGGCCCTAAATGACAGGACATGACAAGAACATTGCAGGCAGGGCTCTAATGAGGTAGGGGTACAGCTTGAGGAAGCAAGTGGCAGCCTCATGACTGGAACATGATGGAGGGGACGGGGTGTTGGGAAGCAAAGGGGCAGGACCTGGGGCTAAGGTGAGCAGTTCAAATTTTCTCCCCAGGCAACGGGAAGCCAGGTCAGGAGCCTGAGCCTGGAAGGCTGCCAGGTCCTGGTCACCCTGCACATTCCAGGGCAGGGATCAACGAAGCAGTCCCAACAGGTGGCTCTGTGGTTTCCTGAGACCCCTCTGGGAGCCTAGGAGGGCTGCACAACCACCCACAGAGCCGCCTGGCTCCCTCTTGCCCAGCCCAGCAGAGCGGCCTCAGGCAGATTGATGAAGCACAGGCCCTATCCATCTTGAGTTTAGCTCAGCTTCGGGCTGTGTCTTGGTGACACTGGCTCATCAATACCCAAGAAAATACAGCCTGAAGGAGACCAATTAAGCACTCCACAGCTGGCCAAGGGCTGGCCAGTATGGTCTATGGCACGCTCCCCTCAGGCAGAGGGGCACAGACTGCAGGAATGGTGAGCTGGACACGGGCGCCAGGCCACTGAGCTGCCACCACACCCAGGTGGCTGATACTCCCAAGGCAGCAGGCTTAGTGGGGCCCCAGCAGGGCTGGTGATGCACGCAGCAATCAGGGAGGAAGGAGGGGCACCTGACGGCTTCACCTTGTAGCACCTGGCCCAGGCTGGACGCCTCCCCAGCCTGGCCTGGAGTGGACGGCGTGCCATGATGGGCAATCTCCATGCCTCAATTTCCTCACCAGTGAAACGAGGCAGCTACACAGACCACAGTCCTGGTCCTGTACCCTCCCTGCAAAACAACTGTGGTGATACCAAGTTAGTAGCAGTGCACTCCCAGACACCCCCCAGACACACACAACCTGCCTCCTGTCCTCCCGATTTTGCCTGTTTCCCCTCTTCCATAAACCCCTGCACAAGAGCCGGGGATACTCACGACAGCCTTGGCCTCCAAAGTACATAGGTTCCCCAGAAGCCAGTATTCAAAAGTCTTGTTCCATAGCCAGGCATGTTGGCACACTCCTATAATCCCATCACTCAGGAGACTGAGGCAGGGGGACCATCACAAGTCCAAGGCCAGCTTGAGTTACATAATGAGTTCAAAACCAGCTTGAAAAAAAACCAACTTGAACTACATAGCAAGACCCTGTCTCAAAAAGGTGGTGGTGGTGGGGGTCTCCTTTTTTTCTTTTCTTTTTTTTTTCTGGTACCAGGGATGGAACTCTGGTCCTTGCACTTGTGAGGCAGGCAGCGGAACCACTGAGCTAAATTCCCGGACCTAGAGGGGTCTCCTTCTTGAAGGAGGTCCCAAGAGGCCAGGGGTTTGCTTCCCCCCCCCTCCCCCCGCTACTGGGAATAGAACTCAGGACCTTGCACTTGCCAGGCAGGTCCCTGGCACCAATGAGCTAAATCCCAGGCCCTGGTTTGCATTTTAGAAGAACCTGGACAGGGAAATAGAATTGAGTCACTAACAGTAAAATTTCTGCCAACAGACAATAGGAAGAGAAGGAAAACAGTGAGGAAGAGTTCCTCCTAGGACTTTAAAATCATCTTTCAGAGATAAATAGTGCTATAGGTTGGATCCTGAATGTTCCCCAAAGGCCTTGGCCCCAGCTTGATGCTACTAGAAAGCAGCAGAAACTTTAAGAGATAGAGCTTAGCAGGAAGTCTTCAGGCCCTCTAAGACTGCCCATAGAGATCAGGGGACTCCAGACTTCTCCTCTTGCTCTCTGCTCCCTGGCCTGCGGTGAAGGACTTTTCTGTCATCACTCGTACCCAAATGGGCTGCCTCACTACAGTCCCAGAAGCAACAGGACCAATCAACCACAAGCTGGACCCTCCAAATCTGGGAGCCAAAATGAACCTTTTCTCTTTAGAAGTTGATCATTTCATGTATTTGCTATAGCAGTGTAAAGCTGACTATACGAGCAGTAACTGTAGAGTGTGCACTACATGGCTAGCAGTACACCAGGCACAGGGGCCACAGAACAAGGGACTCCTGAATGCCTCAAGTGTCCTGCCATGAATGAATGAATGAGCAACTGGGGGTGTTCGAAACTCAAAGACTCTATCACCGGCCACCGGCCACCTCCCTGGCACCTGGAAGCTCTCACAGCCATGGCCCTGCCTGGTCTGAGCCAGCCTGTGCTGGGAGTGGAATCTTTATGGGTACTGCTGGAGAAGGAAAGAGTTCCCTGGTTGGACTTGACCTTCTCGGTGGGGTTTGATGGGCCAGGTCAGGTGGGGCCGAGGCCTTAGAAGAATGCAGGGAAGGAGCTGTGAAGATAGGATGGGGGAAAGAGGATTGCAGGCGCTTGGACTCTGGAATCCACATTCTCCACAAACAACTGCTGGGACCAAAGCCCTAAATGATGGCCATGTCACAGCCACCCTTGTCCGCCGCCATTCCTAACCAATAGCTTCCCTGGCTTGGGCTACAGCCTCATTGTGAGGCCCCATCCCCTCCTATCCCTGTTGAGCCCAGGCTGCTTTTCTGAAAGATGTGAATGGTCATCCCTTTATCAAGAGCCTGGAGGCTGCACACTCCCTAGAGCTCAGAGTCTCCTTCCCTCCCATCTCTGAGCAACAGGTACAGGTGTGGGGTGTCCCGGTTCTGGCCTCCAACCTCCCCACGCCCATGCCTCTCCTGGCCCACATTTGCACCATCCAGGAGAAGGTTCCCGGAGGGGTCAGCAGGATGCCAGGGAGCTGGTCTGGGTGCAGGGGTAGCTCATGGTTTCCTGCCCAGGTATGCTAGCGCAGCCAGGTCTTCACAACCTTCCCAGCATGGGTCCCCCTGGCCAGATCACACCATGAGCATGCTGCAGCCCTCCTGCACAGGCCTCGCTACTTTCCCACCTGGGAGGGCAGGCAGGCTATGTCATGTAACATGTGGCTTTCAGTGGCTATCACTTAGGCCTGCAGTGAGCAAAAACAGCTGCTGGGATGCAAATGAACCCCCTGGTATACAGTAGGGCTGCAACCCCATTTCTGACTCCACAGGTGAAGTAACTAAAGGCCTGAGCACCCTGGGTGGCCCAAACTCCCCCAGGCACCTGGGATCACCCACATGTCAAGGGCAGGGCCTCATGGCAAACAGAATCTTCCCACTGTGCCTCTCAGCTCCCTTCTCACCTTCTTCCTGTTGCTTCTACCACAAGGAAAGCCCCTGCCCCACATCTAATCCAACAGGCAGTCCTGTGCCCTTCACAGCTCCCACCAGACACGACCTCCAGGACCTCCTTTGATCATCTGCCAGCACCTTACCCCCTCCCCTGGACACTTCTGGGCTGAGGGCACTGGCTCTACTCCTGGATAAAGGAATTCCTAACTGGAATCAACATGGCAAGGTGATCCCACCTCTGCCTACGATGCTCTTCCCAAAGATCTGTGCATGGTGGTTACTTCCTGCCCTTTACGTCTTAGGGCAATGGCAGGTCTGTCTGCAGTGGCCAGTGCCGCAGAACTTTGTACCTGGACAGTGCCTACAAGGACTTGGGGACAACAGGGAGCCCCAATCCAGAGGGTCCCAGGGCTCCTGAAGAATATCCCCACTTGGCCACCCCAAAGTAGGGAGAAAAATGTCTCAACTAAGCCAAGGACCTGAAGATAAACTTGGAGGTGACGCGGTGCATGTCTGGAACTGGCCAGAATCCATCTCTTCCAGACGTGTGCTCTGGGGCAGACGCCTAATTCGAATCACTTCTGTCATCAGGCCACCGAGGGGCTTGACACGGACCAGCTGCTGCTGCCGAGGGACAGCCTGCCAGAGCGCCGATGGGCTCTCGGCAAAATTGATGGCCGTTGTCAGAAAATGATTTCCCCGAGGCCGCATCACAGGACCTCAGAGGAGCTCAAATCCCAGGCAGCGAGGCCTCCTGTGGTGAGTGGGCGGGCAGCCAGGCGGGCAGCAGGCAGCCCACACCTGCCCAGCTGCTCCCCAGGCTGGGGGCGGCTATTAGCAGTGGGAAGAGGAGCCTGCAGGGTCTGAGCTCAGGAGGCCTGAGCCTGGCAGAGGAGCAGCAGGGAGCCCTGAGTCCCCCAGCCAAGAACAAGTAGTCTGCCCTGTATCCCTCTACCATTAACTCTGTACCCCCAGGAGTGCTGAGGGGTACTCCTGAGGGGAGTGCTGAATTAACAACAAATGAATAACTCCAGAAAGCCGAGGGGCTCCAGAGCTACTTCTGGAAGGATTCACCACAGACCAGCCGGGTGACAATGGAGCATGAAAGTCTGAGCATTGGTGCCACCCATCTGCCTGCACCTGGGGGGACAGAAGGGCCCTGCCCAGGCCCCATCTTCAGCTCACCATGCAGCAGTAGCTTGTGCCTGCACCTGCTCTGGAAGGGAGCAGCAGCATGGGGAACTAGACAGAGCACATAAAGCCAGGGGCAGATGGGAGGCTGCAGCCACCTCCAGAGTCCCACAAGACGTGGTCCTACCCTAAAGGGAGGTTCTGGACAGTTTCGGTCCATCACCAGCCACCTAACAGGGAACTGAGGCAAAGTGCCATGCAGGTTTCTGGGTTGTGACCGTGATATGGAAATGCTGAGATGCCCCCAAACACTGGCCCTTTGGAAACCTGACACCTTTATGTGCTCCCAACTGTGGGGGGCGGGGTCTCTGCTCAACTCAGTCCTCTGGGCTCAAGGGGCACTTCCCTTAACCTCCTCTTTAGCTGGGGTACCCCCTGAGTACTCCATGAAGACTGGCTGACATGTGGGTTAACCTGTCGGTGCCAGATTGCCAGAGGCCCACGGCTCAGGCCTGTCCAGGGAGCCCATGCTCATCCCCCCCGCCCCCCCGTGCCTCTGCGGCTGCTCTGCCCCATCTGGTCCACTGGTCCCTCAAGGCTCAGCCCAAACACTGCTTCCAGGAAGTCTGCCCAGGCAGTGGGGCTGGACAGGACCTCCCACAGCCCTAGTGCTCACCCCACTGCAGCACTGATCCCAGGTGGGGTCATGGTTCACAGTGCACCTCTAGCTCTGCCCTTCAAGGGCAGGGCCACACAGGGCCATCACCAAATGCCCAGGGCCCTGTTGACACTGGCACCAAGAAGAAGCCCCAACAGTGATCAGAGAGGAGATGGGGTTTGTGGAGAGGGGAGGAGAGAGGGCTTTCAAGGCCATTTTGGTCTTCACATCTCCAACCCCAGGTCCCACTAATATCTGATTCAGGAATGGCCAGGGGCCACCAGATGAGGACTGGAACTGAAGGCCACAGCAAGGGCCCCGTCACCCCGGTTCCAGAGGCCACAGAAAGGTTACCGGCCACACAGGGGTCCTTTGCTCCCACCCTAGACCTCACAGCCCCTCAAATGTGCAGGCTGGGAGGACACTACCCCAGCTCTGCGTCCAGTTCCCAGCTTGTTCCTAGATGTCAAAGGTGGCGAGGATACTGTTCCTTCAGCCAGGAGCCTCGGGGGCTGGAGCCACACCTGCCCCAGGACCAGAACCCAACTAGAGACCAAAGCAGGATATCAGCACCCCTGCCCATCTCTGCTGTCCCCTCCTTCCAGAATATTGGGGGCAGCAGCTCTTCCCCGCTACCACCCCTGGAAAACAAACACTCACACTTCCTGTGCTGAGAGCCCTGGACGTGGAATGACCTCACAACCTCTGCTATCCCAAAGACAAAGCTCCTTCCCGATCCTCTGCCTATGCAAGGAGCAACTCTCAGAGACAAGGGTTCTCCAAAGGGACTGCAACTGTTTTCCTGCTGTTAACCCCATCACCGTGACCACCGCCACCTCCATCTAAACTGCCTCATGCCAAGCCCTCCCAGCCCATTTTCTTTCTTAAACTGAGATCTGATCGTATCATTCCTCACCTCCAGAGCTATTCACCACTCCCACTGCCTCCCGGGTCACATCCAAACTCCTCACTTGCAGCCCTTGAAGCTGGAACTGGAAGACTTTGATCTCATCCCTCTATCTTCCCTCCAAATATCACCCTTCTGCCCAATGCAAGGTGTCCTTTCCCACCGCTGAGCCAGTACACCCAGCCTCTTCCCTCCCTGGAATGCCCTTCCCTGGACCCCATCACTGACAAGTGGGCTCTGGTGTGCCCTCGAGTGCCCACAGCAGCGGCCACAGTGCTGGTCTGCCCCCTGCAAATGAGCACTCCCAGCAGATCCCTCCAAGGCCCGCCCCACACACCCTCCGGAGGGCTACCCTCCGAGACTGCTGGGATGAATAAATTACCTCATTCAGCCACAGAGCACAGCCGGCTCGGCTCAGCTCGAGTATCAGCAGTTCAGCCAAGAGCCCTTGCGCGGAAATCACCACACTGAAGGTGGCAATATTTCACCTCACCCAGAAATGTAGTGAGTTCTAGAGTCTCACCAAAGTGTCGCCGGGTGACAGAACTTCGCTATAAACACAGATGACGGGAGATCTCCTCGCCTTCCTACTGTGTCTGGCCCAAGGAGCTCCCCAGGGTCTTCTCATTAGCCCCTCACCACCCCACAGGGAAAGCACCTCCTTTTCACCAAGATAGATGCTGGCTCGGAGAGGCCTGTTAGGGGTTGGGTGGGAAGAGGGTGTTGGACCCAGCGGCAGAGCAGCTGGAGTGCAGGGGGTCCATGGCCCTTCCCACTCCCAGGCAAGGAGGTACAGGGTGATCCCCCCCTCAGAAACCTGGTGAGAAAACTGGCAGGCACCCCGCAGAGCCCAATTAGGTGGCTGGCTTCAAAGGCACCCATGAGCCAAAAAGAGCCAGATCCCACTCGAGCCCAGGCAGGGAACCATCCGGCTCCTCGCCATTGCGTGCCCGCCCATCCTTGGCAGCGCCACTGGCTGCACTCCCAGAGCCCTATGGGGCGGGCAGGCCCAGGCAGCCTGGGCCTCTCATTGGAGGCCCCAACAAGTCCCAGGAGAGGGGCATGTGCCAGGGTGGGTCCCGGTCCTGACCCCATTAGCATCCCCAGCCTGCATACCTGCCAGAAGCCCTGGCCACGGCCAAAGGCTCCGTTGGGGCACCTCAGGCTGACCAGGCCTAATCTGCATATGCTAATAGCTGCACATCCCTTGCTCCCCTTGGAGCCAGCTTGTTTGGGGAACGGCTGGATCTGGCTATACCTGTACCGTGCTGATGTCACGCTGAGCTATTTCCAGCCTGGTTGCCATGGAAACCACAAGGCCTCAGCTCTAGTTAGGAGTTCAATATATAATTTACTTACTCCCCCATCCCCCCAGCCCCACCCCAAAGAGACTGGGGCGTACGGGGAACAATCGGCTAAAATATACAATAACACCCTCCACTTCCCACGGCGGACTGTGAGAGGGGAGGAGGAGGAGGAGGGAGGAGCGCTGTGCGGCGGAACGGTGAATCCATTTTGGAAGAAGGGAGGAGGGCAAGCTGAGGAGAAGAGCTTTCCTCACGAAGAGGAAAAACAGAGGCTGCACTTGGGGATGATTCCAAGGAGTGGGCTCAGGCCTGGCAGGCGGGTGGTACGGGCCTTCTGCCCAGTCACCCCAGCACTACCCAGCCATGCCTGCACGGGGACCACAGCTCAGGGACGACCCTGGCTGAGCCATCAGGCTTCAGGGGACCAGCCTGCCTCTGTGAAACCCGAGGGCCTGTGAGGGCACAGCTAATTCAGCCGGCATCATTCCCAGTACCTCCAGACACACAGATGTCACCAGGGCCTGCTGTCCCTGTGCAGGGGGCACCAGCCACCTCCAGGCCTGGGGCCAGGAAATCAGCCAGGGATGGCACTTACACAGCAAGGTTCAGGCCCCTGCTACTCCCCGGCCCCATAGCACCATGAGGAACCCAGGAGGTAACACAGCCCCCCATGCAGGGGAGCCCCCAGACTGACTACGAGTGGGCAGATCACAGTACAGAGCAACATCCGTTCTAAGAGTGACTCGAGCACGGGGTACAGGGACACCAAGGCATGTGACCTTCAGAGGTACTCAGGGAAGGTTTCCTGAGCTAAGGCTTGCGGGGGGGGGGGGGAGAGCCTTGGATGGAAGGGAGGAGGATGACACCTTGGGCAGCAAGCCCTGCAGGAAAGCACGGTGCCCCTCTGGGGCCACCCTGTGCCTTTGGGCAGGGAGAGCTGAGGGCCAGGTCACCTCCCAGTGCACTGGACCCTCCAAGTGTGCCAACCTTGCCCACCTGTGCCTGGGCAGCCATGGGAAGCCGTGAAGACCCTGCTGCAGGCACCGGGAGAGTCAGGGGACTCAATCCAAGGCTTCTCTCCCCCCAGGCTCCACAGACTCAGTGTGGACACAAAAGGGCTCTGGGCAAGTCATTTCCCTCCCTGACCTGCTCCCTGGGGTCATTATTTTCATCTTTCACCTATGTGGACTCTTTATAACCACTGTCTCTGGTCCTCCTGAAATTGGGATGCTTTCTGGATGAAGAAACTAAGGCAATAAACGAACAACTAAACAACTTACCAGGGCTGAGCACCCCTACAGGGCCCTAGATGAGCCTTTTGGTGGACAGGGGAAGCCTGCTGAGAAATTCAGTCTCACTGATCCCCAGAGCAGGCTGTGTCTCCAAGTGACTGGATCTTGGCTGGCCAGCCCTTTCCCAGGAAGCCCTGTTCCCTCCCACCCCAACCCCTGGCTCTCCTAGCCCTACCTACAGATCTGCACCCCAAGGCTCTGCCCACCCCTGTTTACCTTCCTCCCTCCTGCCCGCCTCTGCTGCTTTGATGCAGGAATAGGATGCGAACACATTGAGCCCCCAGTGTCTCCCCACAGTCCTCAAGATCAGCCCCAGCTTCTGCACCTTCCCCTCTTCCACTCCTTCCCTTACTCACTCTGCTCCACCCACACTGGCGGCTCCATGTTTCACACCTCTGGGCCTTTGCACATTCTGTTCCACCACTCAAAAATCCTTTTCCCCAGAGAGCTGCAGAACAGAGCAGTGAGAATCCACACAGCCTGGCTTTGATGCTGGCTTTTCCCTGTAGCAGCTGTTAGCCTTGGGTGTCCTCTGTGAAACGGGCACAGAATGATCCTCACAGCCTCAACAAGTTTGATGCAAGGCCAGTCTGGCCCCTTCCTCCTTCAAGTCTCTGCCCCAATGTGCCCTTTACCATTCACCCCACTTCCACCACTTTACCTGGCTTTACTGTTCTCTCAGTGCTGCCCCTCTCAGTGCCCGTGGCACACCACGTGTGTTTATTTGTCCCTCAGGTTAATGTCCATTTCCCCCAGCAAATCCTTTCTAGGAAGCCTGACATGCTCAGTGGTGTTTCTGAAGTCCCCAGGCTAGGTACACAGTAGGTGCTCAGCAGGTACGTGGCAGGAGATGAGGGCACAGACACAAGTGAGCAGGACACATGACCCACGGGCCTTGCTCAAGCTCTGGACCATCCCAAGCTGGGAGCCTCAGTCCATCAGCCACGAGGTGGCACCTCAGCAACTGCAGGGACTGGGTACTGGGAACACCTAGCTGGCAGGAAATGCCTCTCATGAGGGGCCTGCTGATGACAGGGCCCTGGGACAGTGTCCAGGGCCAGGCACACTCCCAGCTGTGTTTGTACACAGGCAAAGCCGTTCTCCTCCCTCATTGCCTCAGTAATGTACACACAGCCTCCCAGGAAACTGCAAAAAATGAGTTAATATAACATTATGGCTGAGAATTTAAATACACAGGAGTCAGGCAACGCAGACTTACAGTTCCCCAAGCAACTGTAAAAACCGCACAAGCAATTCAGGAGCAAGGGCTGCGAATGGATTTAAGGCCATCTCGGTCGCAGGCTGACCAGGGCCACTGCACCCTGGCCTCTCTGTGATGGACACGAGCTCCAAGGGACAGTCCTTCCCAGGCCAAGGGGATGCAGGCACCAAGGATACGCTACCAGGGCTGCATGGCTTCCTGGACACATCCACCTTTGAGGACACAAGGAGCCCCCTGTAGGGGAGGCAAGACCTCTGTTCCACTGCCCTGTAAGTCAGGCCCCCAGGGCTACCGATCACTCCTCTCTCACCCCTGCTCACACAAAGGGCTTGGGGCGCATGTGGCTCTGCACTCCTGTCCACTCTGCCCACAGAGGCATGTCCCACAGGGCCACTTCCCAGGGCCCTCTCTTCCCACTTCTACAAAATGGATTCTTGCCTATAATGACCGATTCAAGAGAACAGGCTCAGGTCCCTGCCATCTTACCTCCATACTTGGGAGCCCTGGGACCTTGGGACCTTGGGCAAATTGTTGGTTCACTGTGCCAGGAGGAAACATGGAAACACTCAACAGAAGTACTAACACCTACCTCCTAGACCCGGGCCAATCAGATGAATCAACACATGCGAAATGCTTGGAACAATGCCCAGCATACAGTGCAGGCCCAGTAAAGAGGAGCAATGATTACTGCTGCTGCTATTAATACTGCCATCATTGTTGTTTCCTCTCTCACCCAAAAAAGAATCTGAGGAAACACAAAACACAGGCAGGGGCACTTAGGGAAATGGAGTCACAATGCATACAGCCATTCACTCAGTAAAGACTTCCAATGGGGCCTGAGCCCCATTCAGAGCTGGGAGGGGCAGCTGCAGCACAGAGCAGACACACAAGCTGCAGATACATAAGGTCCTTCTAAGGCTGGCACGATCTGGCTCAGGGCTTCTCAGCAGTCATCAGAGGACAGGGCTGGCTAGATGATGGGAGACAGATAACAAGCACTTTCCTTGACCATGAGACCAAAGAGGACCTTCCTCTTTGGAGGCAGGAGGTGGCCCTGGACTGAGAGAGGAAAGGATAGCATTCACCTCATTCCTGGATGAGCCTTCCCTCACCCTGGAGCACAGGGCCAGCAGAAAGGCTGCTGACACAGTGCTGACTGACTGAATGAGTGCATGAATGAATGACGGTGAGTTGGGAGACTCCCACTGAGGCTCAAATGTAGATCACTCGCCTTCCTGAGTTTTCTCGGGCCTCTTGTGAAAGATCAAAGCCAGGGCTGGGGATTTAGCTCAGTGGCACTAAGCAGGCCTTGCAAGCACAAAGTCCTGAGTTCGATCCCCTGTATCACAAAAAAACGGTCAAAGCCACCACCTGCCAATCCACTCCGAGGCCCCAGTGTAGAGGGGACCGAGTCCACAGAAGGTGTGCTAGTACATAGCTGGGAGGAGCAGCCAGGCACAGACTAGGTACTGAGGACAGGTACTGGGAGGCCCCCAGAGGTCCCCCAGTTCCAGCTGTTAGCACAGGGAAGAACCACATGTCCACGGAAGACATATGCCACTGAAGGGACAGATGAGTGGGGGGAGTGCTGCTCTTGGTCGGCCGGGAGTGTCCTCCCGAGGAGGTGACAGCTGAGCTGAGCCATGTGTGAGGACATTCCAGGGACTCAAGTGCAAAGGCTCCAGGACAGGATGGAGGAGCAGGAGGGAGGCTGGGCAGCTCGGTTGAGTGCCACTCACGGGGGCTAACCTGAGAAGCACAGGGCACCATGGTTTGGGGCACAAGACCCAGAGCCAGGGCCCTGGCTTTGAATTTCAGCCTGGAGCCTCAGTTTCCTCATCTGTAAAAGGGGGTAAGACCTATACCCACTGCTCCAAGTGGCTTTGAGGATTAAACAGGGCACCAAGCATCCAAGCAGGTGCCATGGGAGTGCGAGCTGCTGTCATTATCACTGGAAGGGGACAGAACAGGGAACAGGGTGGGGGAGGCTGGACAGCCACACAACCCAGGAGTGGTCATGAGCCAACATCCATTCATGTTATGAGATGCAGGAAAAGGGGAGAGGAAGGGAAAGCAGAGACGAGCAGCAGCGACCCAGGAAGTCAATCTCTACTGCTTGCCCTGAACTGTGTGCTGTGCTAATCTCCTTCTCTGGTCACTGTCTGAGAGCTCTCAGCTACCTGGAGAATTCTATGACCCTCATCTAACAGGAGAGGACACCTTGGCCTAGCGGGGCAACCCAAGGTCTGTGCATGAAGGGACACCAGAAGAACCCTAGGCTCAGACAATGAAGGACAGAGGCAGTCACAACCCATGACCATGTTTCTCTTGTCCCTAGCCTGGTCCCTTGCACAGGGCTGGGACTAAGAAAATCATGCTGAATAGACGGACAGACAGATGTATGGGCAGACCACAAACCAACACAAGTCAGAGATCTTGCACTGGTTGCCCAGTGCCTTCAGGCCTCTGGGTCTCCTCCCACTGGCTCATGGATACTCGGTGTCCAGAACACAGCAGCACAGCAGCCACCACGGGGCTCCCCTGGCTGTTCTGGGTGGGCTGGGTCAGACACAAGATGTGGCTCCTGGGAGTGCAGGGGAGCAGCAGCTTGCTCAAACTTCCAGGAAAAGTGTCCCAAGATGTCCCCTCCCACCTGCTAGCCCCTCATCAGCCTTCTATCTTCTGACAGGCAGGAGCCCTGGGGCCAAGTTCCCCTTAATGGCCACAGACCTCCACCATTTCCTGCTCAGCAAACCCTGGTTGCCTTCCCACAGGCATCGCTGAGAGGCAGGGCTGGCACCAGCCTGGGCCCTCTTCTCCACCGAAAGTCACTCCAGCACAGGGAGGGAGGAGCTCGAGACTTCATTCACTCTGCCTATGTTTACAAAGTAGCTGGGGATTGGGCATACTGCCAGGTCTCCCTGGCAGGCAGGACACAATGGAGGCCCATATGTCTTGGCCCTCAAGGAGCTCGAAACCCAGCTCAGAGTCAAAACTGGGCTGACCCCGAGCCAAGGTCCCTAAGGGTGGGGGGCCAGGGAACGTGCTCACCCTCCAGGGCTTCTAGGAAAAGCTGTGGGGCCACCAAAGCTGTGAACAGAGAGGGAGGGGATGGGGGGGCACAGGAGCAGAGGCTGGGTTCTGCAAGCACCCGGAGACGGGGGCTGAGGGTACAAGGCACAACGGGAAGGGCCCCAAGACTGCCACTGCTGGGTCAGCACTGGAAAGCTTGGGTTGCATGGTGAATGTGGGCACCAAGGAGTCCAGGAACAGACAGACCAGCTGCCATCACTGCCTTCCTCACAGTAATTGTCCTGGAGACTTGGTGCCTGCCTTGCTCTGACTGCAGATATCATAGGACATCTGTGCCCCACTCGGGCCCCTTCATGACTAAGTTTCCCCAGCTGCAGGGGCTCACAACTGTGTCCCTCCATAGAAGAAACCTCCTCCCTGGGATAGTGGCAACAGTGACCAGCCAACACGGGTGGGGTCATGGCCTGGGACAGCTCTGCAGCCCACCCAGCTGGAGGGCTCCCGATACCTCTCCTCACCTTGTCCCCACTGGTTCGGTCCTGGGGGTATCCCCCAGTAAGCCTCCTGCATGCATGGACACCAGGCGTGAAGCCAGCCTGCAACAACATCCCCATGCCCACCCCGGGCTGGAGCATGCTCTCTGCAAATGGAGAGGCAGCACCTTCGCTCAGTGTGGCACTCGGATGCATGCTGAACACCTGGCTCTTCTATCCACACAGGGGCTGGCCCAGGTTACCAATGCCAGGCAAGGCTGGGCACACTGCTGAGAGCACTGGACTCAAGAGTCCCTTGGGTAGTGGCAGCCCCAGTCCTGCTGCTCCTGGCCAAGCTGCCCAGGCTGTACTTCACCCCACTAGGCCTCAATTTCCTCACCTGCATGTAATTGTGGTCAGGACAGAGTCTCTGGGCTGGCAAAGACCTACCATATCCAGCCTCTCAGGGACTCAGGAGGCAGTATCAGCCTTGCTCACCTTCTACAGAGGAGCCCAGAGAGGCACCACCCCATCACACAGGCAGGCATCTCAGGTGTCATTCCTTTCATGAGCATTTCTGAGTATCTTTCTCTGCAGCTGGAAGTGCATCCTGGGGCATCAGCCCCAACAGGGAAGCAGAGAGCACACACACTAAAGGCTACCATGGGCTGGGTGCTTCTCAGGACTCCAGCCCTCAAGATGGGCAGGTGAGGTGAGTACCCTCCCAACCTGGAAGGGTGCAGCACAGGCTCCAAGCTGGGGTTCACTGAGCCCCAGGTCTGACCCAAGGTTGGTAGCACCATGGCGGGGCTGCGGGCAAGCCCTGGGCACAGTATGTGAACAGCCTGCTGGACACAGCCCTTACTAATACCCCAGGTGGGTGAGAGCTGGCGCTAGAGGGCAGAGGAAAGAGCACTGGGCACCTGTGAGGCCCTCACCTTAGCCATGAACTCACCTGTTTCAACCTGCCAGGGAGACAGAAACCTCTTCACCAACCTCCAGCTGGCCCTGGGGACTGAACAGGAAACCCAGGAAATGTGGAAGACTCTGCCTGTCCAGGCCTTGATGGAGGGACGATGAGCCCATTTTATAGATGGGGAAAGAGAGGCTTGGAGGTGGCACTTTCCTTACCCAAGACAGCAGCCAGGAAAAGAGGCGAACTGGCCGTGAAGCCGGAGGTTTCCAGGCCTGGGGCTGAGGACCCTTGGGATTCACCAAATCCAAAAGCCCCTATCTGACACCTGATTCGACCACTGCCCACAGACCCCAAGGCATCGGGCAGCTCACCTCTGCCCACTGCTCTCTTGCTCCACCACACACACCACCTCCCACTGCCTCCTTACCACAGGGCCTTCCCTCAGCCTGGCACATGGTTGCCCACTCCCACCACCTAATCTCCACCTTTGCGCCCCATCACAGCTCCAGGCCTCTTCCTCCAGGATCTCTCCTGACCTCCCTCAGTCTTTGCAGCCCTGGTCTCAGCGGCAGCATCACCTTCACCTCTGGGAGCATCCCCTGTGCCCTGTCACTGGGTCAGGCCCGACTTCCCTCACCTGAACCCACGCACCTCCCAGCCTGCCCCTGCCCCTGCCCCTGCGCCATTTCTCTGCAGAGCCCAGCCTCCCTGAGGGGCATCTCAGCAGGCATCCCTGGGGCAGTGCTGGCTGGGTGCCTACATCACCCAGACAACTGATGGCCCCGAGGTCCAGGCCCAGACAGGAGGGCAGCTCAGCCCTGAGACCCAGCAGTACCCAAGCCCCAGGGGCTCAGGCCCATTCTCCAGCACAGGGCCAACCTCAACCCACCTGAAGCCGGGTCTGCTCACCTGCCCAGCCCCCTTCCTACATCTATCTCTTGCTTACAGGCCCCATCCTGGCCTCAGGGCCCCAGGAACAAAGCCTAGCTCACCCATTCCCTGGCTGTGTGGCTCTCTGGGCCTCAGTTTCTCCTCTGTGGAATGGAGAAAGGGACCACACAGATTCACAGGGTTGTAGGTGGAGTCAAGGGCATGATACGTGTGAAGTGCTTAGCCAGAATCCTAGTGCCCCGCAAGGGCCTGGCCTGCCTTCCGAGCATCAGTGTCCCCTCTGCCAAGCCCTGGAGAAACCCTGACAGCCTGGGCCAGAGAAGTGCATCCCAGCAAAGAAGGGGCCCAGGCACAGTGACCCTCCCTGCCCACTGCTTCAGAGGGCTGAGGCGCCCATGCCACCTGAGGCCAAGCCTGAGCCACCAGGACAGACCTGTCCACACCACTCCCATCACCCCACCCCCTGGAGAGCCATGACAGAACTGGGCTGGGGGATGGACCTGATAAGCCAGTTCCTTGCCAGAGTTGCTGGCCTCCAGGGCAGTCACAGTACACAGCAGTGATATGGAGGGAGCTGAGCAGTAGGAATTCCTCCCTTCCTGCAGTGCTGCATAACACATCTTTCAGCCCCAGCCTTCAGGCTGGCAAGGGCTGCTCCCATCTGCCCAGTGCCTGGGAGTCTGGCACCAGCCTGCACCCATCTGCTGAGAGAAGACAATGGCCACGGGACAGAGGTGTGCAGGACCCAGGGCCCCACAGTCCCCTGTCCATTAGGAAGGGACCGTGCCTAATCCAGGGTAAAGTAAGGACAGCAAGCAGGCTCAGTGCAGAGGGGAGTGGGACAAAGCTGGGCAGCCTGTCATAGGGAGCCACAGACAGTACGGGAGGAGGTGACAAAAGGGGCAATGGGAAGAGGACGGTCACAGCAGCCAGAGGCTGGGACGGCATCTAGGAGGCCAGCACAGGGATATAGGCGGGCTGACATGGTGGCCACAGACAGGAGCTGTAAGGCAGGGAAACAGCTCAGAGCTGGCCCGGGGGAGGGCAGAGGCTCTTGGGACTGTAGGCCAGGGTCCATCTACTCTGCCGTTCTTCCCTCTTGAGTTCCCTTCCTAAGCCTGCTGTGTCAGCCCTGGGCCAAGCCGAACTGGCAGAGTAGCCAGTGGTTCTGACACAGGTCCTGGCCCAGAGTACCAGGAGACCCACTCACTGTCCCCACATGGGCCCTGGGTCCAATTCCACCCCTTCATCATCTTAGCACTCCCTGCAGACTCTACCTTGGGCTAAGCAAGCAGCCCTTGCCCAAGGCCTCTCAGGAGGCCACCAGGCACACTGTAGAATACCATCATCGCATGTTGAGCTCAACCCTCACGAATCTTCACCATCAGACTGCAAACTCCATGAGGGCAGGACAGTGACCAGCTTGACCACTGCTGTGTGTTCTCACTGAATAGCTGGTGGATGAATAAACGAATCAGTGAATGAATGAGATACAACTATCCAAACCTACTGGGACAATGCAGGGCCATCAGGGGGTGACAGGGTCATAGGTGCTCATGGTAGCTCCTGCTCCACCCTACAAGGCCTGGGAAATAATCCCAGAGAAGGTGACATCCCAGTCTGAAATCAGAAACTCAGAGCCACCAGGTCCCCAGTGTCTGCTTTACAGATGAAGAAACTGAGATGTAGAGTTAGGGCTGCCCTATGTCCTGAGAAGCTGCCCTGCTCCAACTGTTCAAGGACCTGCCAAGTCCCCCACCCCTGGTGGCCTATTCCACTCCCCGAAGCTGCCTCACAGCCCACCCAGGGCTGCCACCCCCTGCATGGTCACCCTGGTGGCAGGCTGCTTGAAGCTGGGCCGGCGCTGGGCACGCGGCTGCACGGCTGAGCCGGGCAGCTGGTAGCAGCGCAGCTCAGAACCAGCTGTTTGGATGACAAACTGCGTTCAAGCTTCATTAGGGTAATCAGGCTCCCCTCCCGGCAGTGCCGTGGAGCGCGACTGTCAACCTGAACTAATCAAACGCGGCCCCAGGACACCGCCTGCCTGGCTGACGAGCCACTAAGCCGTGGAGCCACTACTGCTGCACATCGTGGGGCAGCCGTGGCCGAGGCCAGGTCTAGCTGGGCCCCGGAGACCTCGGGCCACCCCCTGGGACCCTGGGGCCCAGAAGCTGGGTCAGTGCTGGGAGGTCCTCACAACCACTCGGTTTCTTGGCCAGGACTGAGATCACAAGTAAAAGTGATTTGTGGATGTGTGAGAGGAGCAGCTGGCCCTGCACTACCCTCTCCCACTTCCTCCGGAGCCGCAGCCTGAGCTCCAGGGCTGGGGTCAGTCAGGTGCCCTTGGCACATCCCTTGATGGCTCTGGGCCTGGAGCCCGGCATCCCAAGAGGGACTTCAGGGATCCCTGGTAGCAAAGATGGGGAAAGCAGTTTGCCAAGTATTAGGGCCAATGCAGGCCCTGATGTCCAGAGGTAGAACCTGTCCTGTAGCCTGTGGTCATCTCTTGTGCCCAGTTGGGCTGCCCCCAGGCTGCTGCCCCACATGCTCAAAACAGAACTGGGCTGGAAGCAGCAGATCAGGCTCCTTGGCTTGACAACAGGGGAAGCTGAAGCCCAGAGAGAAGGGCCAGAGAAGAGGTAACGCAGTGAAAAGAATACAGACTTTAGAGACAACAGCCCTTCATTCATTTATCCATCTACCCATTCATTTGACAAATCCCAGGCAGAATGCTGCTCCATGTCAGGCACTGGGACTTGCTGAATGAACAGATGCCTGCAAACATGAGTGAATAAAGCCAGGCCTGGTGCTGGGGACACAGACACACACTCAGCAGACACCAGCCCTGCCTCCTGCGGTCTGTCTCATGGGAGAGCAGACACCTGCCAGAGGCTTCATTACAAATGGTATGGGCAACGTACAGAGAGTGAGCCAGCCTGATAACCTCCACCAGGAGGGCTGCGCCTGGTCTGGGACAGTCCGAGCAGGCTACTGGAGGAGGTGACACTCCAACAGGACCCCTCTGAGGGTGTGGGCCAGGTAAGGGGAGGCGGAGGGCAGACAGGAGGCACTGCACGTGCAGATGCCCAGAGGCAGGAAGGAGCTTGGGCCATTGATGATGAAAGGTGCATCTGTTGCGATGGCTGTGGGACCTGTTGCCAGCCAGGGAGGAGGATGGCTTGGGTGTTCATGCCAAGGGCAAAGGATCCTCTGGACCACAGCCGTAAGCAGTAGCTCTGGCTCTGGGCATCATAGGGAGAAGGGGAAGCGGACTCAAGTCCTAGTTCTGCCGCCTTTTGATCCAGCAACAGCACAAACACCAAGCTAACATGAAAGGGACACTGTGTAAACCCAAAGACCCTCTCTCCACTGCAAGATGCCACCAGCAACAGGTGGGTGACAAGGGAGGCAGGTGATAAAATGCAAAGGAGGGCCAGGCGAGGTGGTGCTCACCTGTAATCCCAGCACTCGGGAGACTGAGGCAGGAGGATCTCCATGAGTTTGAGGCCAGCCTGGGCTACACAGTGAGTTCAAGGCCCACCTGAACTGCATGGTGAGACTTTGCCTCAATTTAAAAAAGAAAAAAAAAGACACAAGGCAGCCTCCTGAGGACAGGTGAAGGTTATGTGGGTGTCTCCAGCTGTGTGTTCCAGATGTGTGCACTCTCTACCAAGTGAGGCTCCAAAGCCAGGCCAGGTGGCGCATGCCTGCAATCCTGAGAGGCTGAGGCAAGAGGACTGCAAGTTCAAGCCCAGTGGGGACCACTTAGCAACTGAGAAAGACCCTGACTCAAAATTTTAAAATGACAAAAGGGATAGGGAGGTAGCTCAGGGTGAAGGCCCTGGGTTCCATCCCCAATACACTCCCCTTTCCAGAAAAAGTTAAGCCCCCCAAGAAAGTCAGAAGAAAGCCTAGCTTCATCTCTCTCTGTTTCTCCATCTGCTACTTGGGGACAGTGAAGCAGCTGCCCCACAAGGGGTGCAGAGGTTTAAGAGGACGGCACACCCCAGGCTGCACTCATGCTTGGCTGACGGCCACTGCACCAAAGCGCCTGGCTGGCCTGGGGGTGCAGCTCAGTAGTGAGAGCTTGCCTGGCGTGCAAGACCCTGGGTTCCATCCCCAGCACCTTCAAAAGAAAGCATCTGATTTCCCCCACACCTTGGCCTCCTTTGGGCCTCAGTCTCCGCATTGGTAGAGAGGCTGTGGTCTCCATCTTCCTCAAGGACAACGGAAACACCCGGGGCCTAGAAGCCTGCCCACCCCTGCTCAAACCCGAGAGCCACACAGTGCTCAGTGTCACCCACCTTGGCACACAGTACACACACTCAGTTCAGACAGCAACCTGCCACCGTGGCCACACACCAGGGACAGCAGCAAAAGCCAGGCTGAGCCCAGGACTCCAGATGCCCACCCTACCTACTGCATGCCAGGCCCAGCCTTGGTGTCCCCTCCAGGGGCCCAGCAAGACAGGTGGACAGGCTGAGGGCACTGGGAACCAGGGCCGAGGCAGGCATCCAAGGCAGAATCCTATGTGACGGGGTCTGCCAGGTGCTGGATCCACAGCTGGAGGCGGGGAAAGGCCTGGTTCCCTATCTGACACCACTGCCAACATTCCTGCAGGCTCAGCTGTGAATTACTTTCTCACGAATGTGCCAAAGCCCTGGGGACAGGACCCAAGTGTCAGATCTGTCCTCAGTGCCATTTTACAGAGGAGGAAACTGAGGGTCCAAGAGGCTTAGTGTCTGAGGACTGCCCTAGTGAGGGATCCGGAAGTGGCTGGATGGCCCAGATCCCCACGTCAGCCCACCAGGCATAGTACAAACTTCCAGATTTCGCTGGCACTGTCAGTGCATGGTCTGCCCCACCGCCTGGGGTCCACTCAGTCCCACAGTAGTTCACTCAGTCAACAAACACCCACTGTCCAGGCACTGCTCTAGGAGCTGAGGGTGGGGCAGGGAACAAGGCAGCAGGGACCCAAAACCCTAACAGACAACAGCCCCAAGTGTCAAACACACAAGGCCAGGAACCACAACGGCAGCAGAGGCCAACATGCCAGGTGCTACGCTAAGTGTCACTGCTGTGAATCCTCCAAGCAGCCTCACGAGGAGGGCAGTGCCCGCCTTGGATGCTCTCCTCCCTGCACCACTCATGGCTGGCGCCTCCTCGTCCCTCAAGGTCAGATATGAGCCCCCTGAACCACTCTGCCTCCATCTGAGACCCCTGTGCCCGCCCCCCAAGCCAGGCACACGTCTGAATTTGCAAAGTCACTGCCTGTGGCTTCTTTTGCACTGTGGCCTCCTCCACGGCCAGGACGTGGTCCCCTTTGCTCAAGCCCGCACCCCTCAGGCACAGAGTAGGGCATCCAAACCCTCATCAAGTGAGTTAATCTACTGCATGACACCAGCCAGCAGAGAGCTGAACCGGCAGAGAGTGGGGTGGAAGGCGAGGATGCATCTGGGCAGAGGGCAAAGCCTAGTGGCCAGGAAGAGCTGGGCTCCGGGGATCTGAAAGCAGAGAGACGGGAGCACCGATGCAAGAAGGGGCGGCCAGTGTGAGAAGGGGCAGCCAGCTGGGTCATGAAGCGGGGATGGGGAGCCCTCAGGGTTAAAGCACTCAGGGCGGCCCCTAGGCCACTCAATGCTGCAGCCAAGCTTCAGGGCCAGGCACCATCCCCCACTCCCCCACACATACAGCCTGAGAGCTTGGCCCTACCAGCATGGCCTCCTCCGGCCAAGCACACCAGCTGGCACCACAAGACAGAGCGGCTTGGGCGAGCGCCTTGCAGCAGAGGGTGGCATGGGCACAGGCAGCAGGCTGTCACTGATGGGCTCTGGCCAGGACAGAGGGCCACAGGGGGACAAGAACTGGCTACAGCAGTCAGGACGGCAGACAGCTCCACACCTCCACTAGACTTACCTGGAAAAGCCCCAGACCACCTGTCACCGGCCCCAGGCCAGGCTCTGGCTCCTGCTGCCCACCCCCCCGATGGGCTCAGAGTAACTGCAGCTCTCAGAGCCTGGTGCCCTCTGCCCTGACGTCCCTATCCTGGCCTGCTCCAGGCACCTCGCCCATGTGACATCGCCTTGCCCCCAAGAACCCTATCTGACCCTCCCTCCCCCAGCCCCCACAGGGCCTCTCCCAGTGCCAGCCCCACTGCCACCCCCTTCCTTCCCTGGTCTCCGCCTTCAGACCTGCCCCAAATAGACCCTGTAAAGCTTCCCTTCCCTATCATAAGGAGGACAAAACCTCAGCCCCTTCCTGGGCCCCCAGCCCTACATGATCTGACCCTTGCAACCCCCATACACCCATCCACAATGCTCCAGCCACACTGGCCTCCTTCTCCCCCCCCACAGAAAAAACAGCCCACCACAGGGCCTTTGTAACTGCCCGTCTGGTGCTCTTCCCCCGATCTCCTGTGGCTGGTGCTCCTGTTGGTCAGGTCCCAGTTCAAACAACTCTTGTTGGGTGGCCTCCCCCAAGCTCCCTGGCCAGTGATCCACATAGTCCCTGTCATGTGTCTCTCGACTTCCCTGTGTTCGTGGACCTACTTCCTTGCTCACTGTCTGTGTCCCCATCAGCCTGGGAGCTGCACGGTGAAATCTGTTTAAGGGGTGAGTTCCTGACCAGCCACTCTGGAGGTACAAGTCGCTCTGACCACATCGGGGCACCTGCCACCCTCCAAAGACTCGAATGGCTTCACGATCCCACGCACTGTGCCCTGCCCTCCTTCCCCGCTCTGCAGCACACTCCCACCCTTCTCTCCCTGGCACCTTCCCTGGCCTGCTCAACCCCTGCCTGTCCCTTTCGGTCCTCAGCACAATGTCCCACACCTTCCTGCTTACAAGCCCTGGGCCCACAGCCAGTACTTGGTCTCCCTGCACTTTCACACTTCCAAGCCTTGGCTCCTGCTGCTCCTTCCATCTCAATGCTCTTCTTCTTTCTTCCTGCTGAACAAACTCCTATTCATTCTTCAAGACCCAACTCAAAATGTCACCTCTTTTAGAAAATCCTGCCCATTTCTTCTCCTGCACTAATCAGGACTCTACATTTTTCAAGAGAAAGAAACACAACTCAAAAGAGCTCAAGCAAGAAAGGGACTGTATCTGTTCCTGAGCTGAAAAATTCCAGGAGTGGCCTCAGGCATAGCTGGACTTAGAGGCCCTGGACCTCAGCCGTGCTCCCTCCACATGATGGCCTCCGTGGACATTCCCCACCCTGGAGGTGGCTATGGGAAAGGGTGGCCGACAGCCCCACCTTCACACCCTTGGGGTTCAGCACCACAGCCCAGTCAAGGTTGCAGTGGCCCTGGGCAGAGGACTCAGCAAAAATCCCAGGGAAGCCTCTGAGCAGCTCAGAGGGGACTTGTCCATCCTTGTGGCCAGGGGGATGGGGCATTTGGGCCCACCTGGTCTCACGCTTGCCCTGGGAGGTGGGGGGCCCAAGAAGACAACCCTCTGGGTCCCTGGAGCCCACTCTGCACACAGCTCCTCTGCGTCTCCACACGGCCCAGCACCCGACCTGTTCCCGGCTTTGCAGCACAGGGAGGTCCAGCTCCCTCACAGCAGAGTCCCCAGTGCCTGCTCCCCACACCCCACAGGGCCAAGGATCTTCACCCAGCTGCATGGAGGTCAGCGGCCCAGAGAGCACACGTGCGGTTAACTGTCACCCTGGCAGGCAGCAGATCTGCATTTGCACAGAGGCCTCAGGGGGATACAAAGCTTTACCAGCGACATGGGAAGTCGGGAGTCCCAGCAGCACAGCCTGCAGGGGCCACTTGGCCAATCCCGAAGAGCTGGCTGAGGGGCCTCGAGTAGAAGGGCTGGGAAAATAATTACCGAGGAGGCCCAGGAGGGAGGCGGGGAGGCTGGCGAGAGGCTTAATGAAACTGCTAACGCGTTAGTGATTCCTGCCTCCTCGGGAAGGCGGAGGCAGACAGCCATGTTGCCAGCTCCCGCGATGAGGCTGCCAGGCGGGACGGGCTGGGCATGCACAGGCGGCAACAATAGGCACCTCTTCATCATCTGTCTTTCCACACATGACTCTCAGAGGGCAATCTTAATACATTAACATCCGGACGGCAGTATTTCAACACATCTCATGCTAAACCAGGCTGGCATCCGTTCAGATGCATGAAACACAGAATGGCTAAAACTCAGATAAACCATGGAATTTGAGAGACTGAAGGACTAGAGTGAGCAGGGTGTCTGGCTCTATTCTCCAGATGGGAAACAGGGGCCCAGGAGGTCATCTACACGTTCCAGAAAGCATTGGCCCCACAAGCCCTCCTGTGAGCAGCTCCTCTCCTTCCCACCCCTCATCTGGGTGGGATGAGGTGGGCAGAGGACAAGGCCCCCCCATAACAGGCGACCCCTAAGAATCTGGACCAAAGCCACACACCAGACCCCAGGGGGCAGAGGCTCCACCCAGGGATGGGACTAAGCCCAATGGCAAGCGCTTACTGGTCAGTGAGACCCTCACTGTGGTTTTCAGCTTGCAACATCTCCTGGCAGCCCCAGGTGTGAACACAGCCACATAGAGGTTAACTAAGGCACCCAAGGCCACATAGCTGGACAGCTACTGAGCCCGTACTCAGAGGGTCTGTGACCCCTAAAACGTGCACTTTTGTTCAAATATCCACAGAGTACCATGAGCGCTTACTATCCCCCAACTGGGTGATGGAGAAATTTAGGGGTGTAGAGAAGCCTGGGCCCCACCTCATCAGGGTTCTTTGGGCATCAAACTGCCAGGAGGTCCATGACAGGGGCTGAGATGGCTGCCTGCGGCCAGAAAGGCCCACAGAACAGTGGCCGCTCTGCTTTGCCTGTGTCCGCACAGTGCGATCCCCACTGTAGGAAGCGAGGACACTGAGTGAGGCTCGGGGACAGAAAGCCACAGGCCCTGGCACGTGACCCCCAGTGGGCAAGTGGCACAGCCCAAAGGAAATTCAACCGCCCCAAAGAGTGGTCCCACTGCTGAGCCCATCTGAGGCACAGACCTGGGGCCAGCAGTAGGGGGTACAGAGTGGGACCCGTCCCCTCCCACTCCCCCAGGAGCCTCAGAGCTGGGAGCCAGTGGGCCTGGGCTGGGTCTCAGTCCCTATGCACTTAGCAGAGCTCCCCTGCTCCCACCCTGGCAGACAGCCCAGTGGCCAGGACCTCAGTGATTAGCTCCCCCCCCCCCCGCAAATCAGGGGCTGGAGCAAACAATGTCCACAAGGAACGGCAGCCCCATTTCGGCCTCGCTGGTCCCTTCGGAGCCTTCCTAGACCCCGGGAGGCTGCTTTCAAGGGGTCCCTCCTAAGGTCTGGCCCCACGTGTCCCTCCCTGGGTCTTTCTCCAGAGGGTTGTCCAAGGGTGAGGGCAGCTCTGTGGCTACGAGACTCTAGCACAGGAGGGTGCTCCGAATGACTGAGTGAATACATGATGCCAGCCAGACTGCTGCTACAGTTGCTCCAAGTGGTAGCCTGCACCCAGGAAGAGGTTCCATCTCTGTCCACCGAAAGAGACTGTGAACCCATGAGACCAGCCCTTGCCTTCTTCAGCCACTGCCAGACACGGAGGCCAGGGCCTCCCAGTAGCAGGATTTGAACCCAGGCAGGCCATGTCTCAGCCTCAGGCTCCACTCTGCCCTCGTTTCCAAAGACAAGTCCACACTCATTCGCCTGATCCCCGACCCTCCCCACTGCACCCTGCCCCCACCCCACCCCCGGGCCTCCAGTACCCCAAGCTCCTTCCTGACAAGGATCTTCAGGTACACAGCCATGGAAGGCTTAAGCCAAGGTCAGAGTCATCAGGACAAACAAGGTCTCCCACTCAGATGGCTGCCGCCAATCCTTCATCTTTGCTCACGCCAAAGCTGCCTCCCTCCCCATCATCAACGCGATAAAGGAGGTGGGGGAGGGGAGAGGAAAGCGCGGGGGGAAAGGAGAGGAGGGGCGCCCCCCTACAGCCCACAGCGGGCTCCTTTCTGGTCAGGGGAAAAGCCTCTAATGAAGGCCCCACGATGCCGCTGAGCCGCGGTGTCAGCCTGGGAGCCCCGCGGAGCTGCGGGCCGCGCATCTCTGCCCCCAATTAGCACACAGGCCCTCCATCAAAGCGCGCGCCTGCTGCCAGGAGCAGAGGCCACAGGGACTGCCCTTCCGGCAGTGGGAGGAGGCCGCGGCTCTCTGGCAAGCCCTGGCCTCTGCCCCTTCCTTGCCTTTCTGGGGGTGGGGGTGGACCCCCCACACACACTCACACCCTCTCCAATCAGCCAGCTCAGGGCAGACTCCAGTCACCCTGGGGGATGCGCTAATGAAGATGGCCGACATTAATCTCTTCCCTCTCCCGACAGGTCAATTTATAGTTCCATGGGGAGCCCTGGCGCAGGGCCAGAGGGCTTGACATAACTCTCCCTGCTCTCCCGGAGGACATCGGTGGTGGGCTTGATGGGCAGAGGGGCCTGAGGTCCCTGAGGACAGGTCCTGCACCTGAGTACCTGCCATCATTGCCCTAGTAAATCCAAGTGGGTGAGAACCTGAGCCCCTGAACTCAAAGGCTGAGGGTCATAGCCTGCAGGTCCCTGGAAACAAAATCACTCCTTGGTTCCTGAATCCAGGACACTCAGCTCACAGGGTAGGAGACCCCAAAGAGGCAGGCAGCTTCTGCCTTTCTCTTCCTCAGTGACTCTCTATGGGACACAGCTCCATCCTCAAAGAGCACAGAGCTGGCCACCTGTGCTGGACCCTGGGGACACATCACCCCTGGCCCCAGCTCTCCTGGAGTTCCCAGCCTGGTGGGTGAGATGGCCCTGGAATTACCCTACCATTCTGAGAGCACTAATGGCAGGAGTCATCAAGAGCTCAGGCACCCATGGGCAGGAACTCACTCCGTCATCCTGTGAGGGAGGAGGGGGCCTGTGAGGACCACAATGAGGATGGAGCCATGAGCAGAGAAGGGGACCATCTTAGGGCCCAGGGGCTGGAAGACCAGGGGACACCTGGTTCACAGAGGGTGAGGCTAGGGGTGGGCAGAGGAGGCCAAGAAGCCCAGCCTCAAGGGACACTCAGGAGTTTGGCCTAGTTTAGGTTTGTGGATAGCTGAGGAGTTTTCCGGCTCACAGCTGCATTTAGAAAGAGAGGTCTAGGGATGGGGTCCCACACTGATGGTCACGGCACAGGAGCACAGGTTCATCCAGGTCAGAGGGGAAAGGAAGGAGAGATAATTCTGGGGTAGAACCAACAGGACCCCATTGGCTAGACGGGCAAGTACCAGAGTGAACTGGCTGGGGTACGAGGTGGGAGTGATGTCAGAGGCCTGGGAAGCTCTCAGCAGGCCCCAAAAGCCAGGCCTGGTCTTGGGAGAGGCCAGGACCCAAATGTTGGCTCCAGGTTCCAAATTCTAAACAGACTGGACTCCAGCCTGGGGAGCAGGTCACTTCCCTAGGCAATAGTGAAGCCAGGGAGGATTCCTGGGGGAGGAAGCAAGAAGCCCCTTCCACACCCCAACACTGCACAGAGCCCTTCTCCGGGAATCACAGGCCACCCTGCCCCTACTTCCCAATCCCAGAGGCTAGCACTGGTCTCGCGCTTACTAGTGCTCCACAAATCGTTAGTGGATGCCCTCTCCTACCAGATCCTGGACCCTCTCCACCCATCCTGTCCCATGGACTCCCTCGCCACCCTGGGAGTGTCCCCTTTCCCCTGGGCTGGAGACCCAGGCCCCCAGGCTAAGAGATTTACTTTAAAACCTTTCAGCTTAGGCGTTATAGTCAGGAAGAAACCAGGGTCCGACTGACCCAAAGCACAAGAAAGAACAAGACCTAAATAAAGAACCCCAGCACCACACTGGCTACATGATGGTGGTGGGACAATGGATGGGCTTTTTTTTTTTTTTTTTGTCTTCTCGACAATGAAATATTTATCAGCTCACTCCATTGCTGTGTGTGCCCCAGAGGAGAGCACTCTTGGGCTTTGGCCTCCAGCAGCCTCAGGGTCAAATCCTGACTCCGCCACTTCCCTACTGGGACCTGGAGCCAGCTATTTGCCCTTTTAGCCTCCGTTTTCTCATCTGTACAATGGGGACAAACACCCCCCCCCACTCCGAAGACAGGGTCACGGCTGCCGCACAGTAGGTGCGCAGTGAAGTGCCAGTCTTTGAGCATCACACCCCCGTGTTCTCGCCACCTGTCCGGCCTCCAGAGGGAACTTGAGACGCCCCCACGTGCCAGACACTGCTGGCGCTGGGCGGGGGCCCACCCTCCTCCCTGCCTCCCACCGCGCCCGCGCTGTCCCCTTACCCTGGAGGCCGGAGGGCCGGCATCGGTCCCGCAGGAGAGCCCGGGCAGCGGGGCCGGGCTCCGGAGCGCGGGGCGCGGGCAGGGCGCA
>NW_004624752.1:6320125-6383380 GCF_000247695.1 Heterocephalus glaber | reverse complement strand
CCCACCGCGCCCAGCCCCCACGCGCTGGCGTCGCTGGGGGGCGAGGCCTGCCCCACGCCCCAGCCAGACCCCACCACCCCAGCCGCGCCCCCTGCCCTATTACCCCCCAAACCGGCCTGCTCCACCCCTGGCCCCTCGGTCGCCGTTGCCACCGGAGATCAGAAACTCTTGGCCCACGCGCCCTTTCCAGCCTGAAGCCATGCTTGGTTTGAAACCATAGCATTTTTTTGTTTGTTTTTAATTAGAATTAATTCCCATCATTTAAAAATCGGGAATTTTCACATAAAAATCCACATAGCAGCTCAGTTTGGAAGAGAGGAGGCTCAGGCAGAAGCCTGCCCCTCCCGCAGTGCCGCTTGGCAGCAGTCGTGAGGAACACTGGCCTGCAGCTGGCCTCAGTCCCCACCAGGCCCACCTGCCCACCCCAGGCACGTGAGTGCTCATGCCCGCACCAGCCCGTCTCCCAGTGCCTTGGCAGGGCCCTCCCTGCGGGTTGTCCATCCCTCACCCCCTGAAGGCCCTCTTCTGGGCACCCCTGGGCACTGCCCCCAGCCTCTCCCAGGGCCCACAGCTCGCAGGAGGTGGTGGTGTATGCCCTGCCCACCTGCTTGCTTCCTCGATGCCTGGCACTGGGGCCTCTGCGGCTGTGCTGACACCACAGGGCTCAGCTCTCTGGCTGGAGTCTCCTTCCATCCTGGCTGTGGGTCTGGCCCACAGTAGGCACTCAGTGAATGTTGGCTGAGCGGCAACTGAAGTAGAACAGCCGGGATTGGGATTCCACGAGGCAGCCTGGGCCCTGGCGGGCACAAGGCACTGGTCCCTCAGGCTCTTGTTCATTGTTAAAGCCCCAAATGTTCATTCAGAGCAGCTCTCACCAACCAAGAAAGCTAATGATTTCCATGCTTCATTTTTCTCCACCGAATCCCACTGCCAAGGCTTATGGGCCTCTGATACTGATGCCCTCAGACTGGCATCAACTCTCCCAGAAGGTGCAGCCCACCTGGGCAGTGTCCAGGGGGCCAGGGCCACAGGATCTGAGGGGAGTGCTGGCTGGTTCCCTGGAGGGAGGACAGGAGCCCAGACTGCACACCCCAGGCCAGCACAGCTCTGATATGAATCCCCTACACAGGTGTCTCTGCTACCTCCTGAGGAGAACCCAAGGAGGAGCCAAGCAAGAGTGGCCCTTTCCCAGCCACCAGAAACATCACAGGTTTTAGAAAAATCTGTTACAAACCCAGCCATCACCAGGATCCCACTTTACAGAGAAGAAATAGGACCTGAGAGGGTGATCTCCAGGTGACAAATCTGGTAGGGCACTAAGAGCTTGTGTGGTCCACAGCAGTGTCCCTGCCCCAGGGGAAAGCGAGACTTCCTCACTGGTGGATCCGGAGCTTAGTCCAGACAGTGGGACTGGTCTGGATGGAGAGACGTCCACCTGCGTCCCAAGGCTGGTCCCAGGGGGGCTCCCTCCTGCAGCCTTGCACAGCCTGGGCAAAAGCTAGGACACTGTCCCCACCTCCTAAGCACCCACTTGCCACAGTGGCCCGGCCAGGTTCCCTTCTCAGTGAGGGGGCCAGGAAGCAGGCCTACCTCCACAGCCAACTGCCACACACAAGTCACATAATGCCTTCTTGGGCCTCAGCATTCTCATCTGTGACAGAGGGAGCAATCCCATAGGGTTGGGGACAGAAACAAGACAGCAGACTGGCAAGGAGGGAGAACCAGGAAATTAAGTCCTCAGACTCTGGGGTAAGCTAGCCTGGGTTTGAATCCTGATTTCCCTACCTCCCAGCTGTGATACCTGCTCAGGGCCTCAGTTCCTTTCTCTGTAAAATGTGCAGGGGTCAAGCCTAAGAAGACTAACTGACTTAGGAAACTGTAATGAGTTTGACGTGGGACAATATGTGTAAACCCTGAGCACAGCCAGGTAATCATAAGGCTCAAGAGTGTGACCTTGATAAAGGAAACAGGAAAGGAAGCAACTTTCTAGACACATGGCCCTGGAGGATTCCCATCCACCAGTGATATTCAACCAGTGTTATTGAGCTTGAGTGATTCTCATTGCTTAGTTCCAAGCTCAGAGAAACTCTCTCGCTGTCCCCAGGAGACCACAGGGCCTGACTTTTAGTTCAGAAAATAATCAAACAGACCTGTGTTCACATTCCACCTCTGCCAGTTATGTCTCTGGGGCCCTCTGGGCAGCCTCAGTTTCCTCATAGCAGCCCCTGCAGGAGCCATCTCTTGGAGTAGTGCCCAGACCTCAGCCCACACTAGCAGGATGAAGTACAGACGGCCCAGCTGGGGACCCTGGCCATGAGTCCAATGGTGGCCAGATGGGGAAGCCCTCGCCTGGGATCAGGGCTGGATCCAGAACCAAGTCCAGGACAGGGACTGGTCTCTAGAGGAGGAGAGCCCGGCACCTGTCTCCCAGAGCCTCGCACAGCCTGGGCCACTCCTTGTCTGCAGGCCTGGGAGCCCCAAGGCTACATAGGCTACAGGCCTTGGTAGTCATGATTGGCAGGGGTTTGGGGGACCAGCTGAGCCCTTCAGAGGCCAGGATTGTTCTGGAGGCCATGGGGGAGATCCTACACGGAGAGAGGCACCCTCACAGAGGCCTCTCCTGCCCCCCACAACTGCCTCAGTCCCCAGTTCTCCTATTCTACTGCCTCTAGAGTAACAACATTATTTACAGTTATCTGCATCCACCTGTGGATGATCTGTCTTCACCCTGCTTTCCCCAAGGTTGAGGAATGGGCAGGTATTGGGTCTGTCCTGCACCCTCAACATCTAGAACAGTGCCAAGCATGTAGTAGGTGCTCAACAGATATTTGTCACAGAGTAAGAATTCTCCAGCAGCGAAACTTAGCCAGCAGAATGAGGTGGTGGAGCAACCCTGCCTGTGTGCAGCTCTCCTTTCTGGACGGCCCAGTCTGGCCTCTGTCCCCTCCTATCTCATCTCCCCTCAGCAGGAGCAGGATGTGTCTTTCCCACCCAGCAGCCAGGAGGCTGTCTCACCTGTCACTGCAGTGCAACAGGGCTTTGGGGGCAAGAGAGGGACCTGGGCAGTTTTCTGGCTCACAGATCACTCCAGGGCTGCCTGGTGACACAGACGGCCCCCGCAGACCCAGGAAGGGCCTGTTCCATCAGAAGCAGCCTGGGACTCCGGCCCTGGAGCTTGGCAGGGCTTCTCCAGCCCACCCAGCCCCAGCACTGGAGGGGTTTTGCGGTGGAACCCCAGGATGTCATCTGGGGGCTGGGCTCCCGCCCCTCACGTGCGCATGGCACTCCCCCGTTACAGTTTACAAAGTGCGTTCACAGACATTATCACTTCGGCTCCTAAACACTCCCTAAAAACCACAATAAATCTCTCACGCGCTGGCTCCCAAGCCCACCGGCTGCTGTGTAATCAGTGAGCAGAGAGGCCTCAGGTCCCAGAGCCTGCCAAAGCCGCCACGGCGCCAGCAGGGGCAGAGGGGGGTCCACGTGGGCGGGTGGCGGGTGGCAGGCCCAGCTGGGGCGCTGCAGAAACCTAAGGCCGAGCCTGCAAAGGCAAAAAAGGCTGTTTCAATCCAAAAGGTCTCCTGGGAAAGGGGTACAGTCAGCAGACTTAAGGGACAGGCTGGGGACTATGCACCAGAGGGCAGGCCAGGGCACAGAGGAGATTTGGAGGACTCACTAGCACTTAGGAGCACAGCAAGGAAGTGTAGCAAGGCCGTAAAAACAATTCTCTTGGGGCCAAGGACAGCCAGTCCCCAGAAGGACAGATCCTCTCACCTTCTGCGGCTCTCCACCCTGAGAGAGCAGCCCTGGGCCACAGGGGCCCTGGTGTGACCTCGTGACCTCCCTGGACAGGTTGCTCCCGTGACCTGGGCCTCTGCCGGTGTTCTCTGCCAGGAATGTCCCAGCCCTCCTTGAAGGGCAGTGCAGTGGCCCCGCATCCACAGATCCCGCCCCAGCTTCCAGAGACGGCTCCTGCACCTCCCATCGCACCTGGATTCCCCGTCTCTGAACCGGCAAGACTCTTTCGCGCTTCAGACCAGGACACCCCTGAGGGCAGGGGCCCCTCATGAAGAAAAGATATCTGTTCATGAATGGACATAGAGTCCCAGGCAATGACAGAGAGGGACAGCCAGCCTACAGGGCTGTGGGAAGAAGTGACAGCCATGTGACAGACCCAGCAAGCACGCTTCCTCTGTATCTTCAGCCCAGCTCCCAGGTCTGGGCAGCGGCAGAGAAAGAATCTCCCAAATGCCTGAGCCCAATCAGCCGGCAGCTGTGGTTGGCTTTTGTTTTTTTTACATTTCCCTTGGTTTTCAAAGTTCTAGAAGCTCAACTTACAAACTATGGAAAGTTCAGGAAAGTTTAAATAAGCAGGGAGAGGGAGGGCCTGGCCTGAGGAGGCTGCGGCTGCCCTGGCAGGGCTCCCGCCCCAGCACAGGCCATGGCGCTCCTCCTGCTGTGGCTGCCCAGGAAGCCTCAGCCTTGACTTCTGTGCCACAGGGGTGGCTGGTCTGTCCCGGGGGCAGCTGTGGCCGTGCCATGGCAGGCGTGGAGCAGGTGGCAGCTTCTCTGCGGCCACTGCTGAAAGGAGCCAGTGTTTTCCTTTCACAAGCCCCTGGGAAACATTGGCCTCGTGGTATGTGCCTCTGGGAGACTCAGAGGGATGCAGAGACCAGCAGTGGGAGGAGTCATGGGGCAGATGTCCATCCTCCCAGGTAAGGCCTCTGAGTCCACAGCCCCCAGGACTGGGAGTAGGGAGCCCAGGCAGCTCCAGGGCCTGAGTCCTTGACCTGGCATTCCAGCTCCTTGTATTCAGAAATATACAAAACTTGCCAGGTGTAGTGGTGCTTGCCTGTAGTCCCAGCACTTAGGAGGCTGAGGAGGGAGGATCATTGTGAGTTTGAGGCCAGCCTGCGTTACAGAGTGAGTTCAAGGCAGGTCTACATTACATAGTGTAAGAACCTGAAGAAAGAGAGAGAGAGAGAGAGAGAGAAAGAGAGAAAGAGAGAAAGAGAGAAAGAAAGAAAGAAAATACAAAACTCCTACAACTCAACAATAAAATGATCAATAATCCAATTTTAAAATGGGCAAAGACTTAAATAGATGTTTCTCCAAAGAAGATATGCAAATGGCCAATAAACACATAAAAAGATCCCCAACATCATTAGTCATTAGTCAAAACCACAAGGAGATAGCGCTTCACACCCGCTGGGATGGCTGTAATCAAAGACAGGCAATAACAAGTGCTGGTGAGGAGGTGGAAGAACTGGAATATCTGAGCACTGCTCGAGGGAATGTAAAACAGTGTCATCACTGTGGAAGACAGTCTGTCCATTTATCAGAAGGAATAACGATCCAGCAATTCCACTTGTAGGTATTCACACTGAGGAGAAATAAAAATATATGTCCACACAAAAACATATGTGAATGTTTGTACCAGCATCATTCATAACAGCCCCAAAGTAGAAACAACCTAAACGTACATTTATAGATGAATGGATGGACAAAATGGGATAAATCCATGCAGTGGACTATTATTTAGCCATGAAAAGGTATGAAATACTTATTCATGCTGCTATGTGGATGAATCTTAAAAACATTATGCTAAGTGGAAAGAAGGCAGACACAAAAGGTCACATGTTGTCTGATTCCATTTATAGGAAATTTCCAAAACTGGCAAATCCATAGAGACAGAAAGTAGATTAGTGGTGTCCAGGGCTGGTGGAAGGAGAGACTGGGGAGTGACTGCTAATGGGTTCAGGGTCTCACTGGATGACTGAATGTTCTGAAAGTGGATAGTGGTGATAGTTGCACAACTCTGTGAATACACTAAAAGCCACTGAGTTGAACGCTTCGGAAGGGTGAATTTTATGGTATGGAACTAATATTTCAATAAAGCTGTTAACAAATAGGGTCCTTACATCTACATCTATTCCCAGCCCCTCAGAAGCCAGCTCTGCCACCTGCCCAGGCCCAGTCCCTGCACCTCCCAAGCCACCATCCTAGGACAAGCGGACACCATTGCGGGACGGCTGGTGTGGGAACAGGACTCTGCTTCCTCCACTGTCCCACCCCTGCCTCAGGCCTTCTCTCTAGCTGGACCCACTTCCTAAAACCTCTTTCCCCGTCCCACTCACCCACTGGACCTCAGCTCCAGTGTCCCCAGTGTCTTGGTCCTCAGAGAGGCCTTGCCTGACCCTGTGTACTCTGGCTGATGCTGATTCCCTTCAAACGACACACAGCGTGGACATTCGCTATGCCCGGGCCAAACGAGGGAGCAAGCGCAGACTGGGTTTGAAGGATGCCTCTGGCCACATTTTAGGGCATGTCCAGCAGTGCCAGGCTGGGGTTGGGAGGGTAGGGAGCCACGGCCTTGGCCTGGGCCTCGAAAGGCAGGGTCCACACAGGTAGAGGGGAGGAATTTGGGACCAAAACCCCAAATATCTTAGGGATGGAACCAATGTAGGGGAGAAGAAGCCCAGCATGGGGGCCGGGTGAGGATGGTGACGTTTCCTGAGGCAGGGAGCATTGTAATAGACGCGTGTCTGCCTCACTCTACCTGGACAAAGCCAGTGCCTCCTCACTGGCCTGCCTGCCTCAAACAACTAGACTTTTCTCTCTGTTCTCCATGATGCCACCAGTTAAAACAGCACAGGGTGGGTCATTCTCCAACTCAGAAGTCTTCAGTGGCTCCCCATACCCTCAGAACAAAACCCAGAGGCTCCAACCTGGCTTCCACCATCTCCATGGCTGGCCCACCTGGCTTTGCAGCCTGCCCCAGCCTCTCCAAAGCCTGTTGGATGTTTTCCCTTCTGTGCAGGGGTTGGGGAAAGGCTGCCTGCTTAGGGCCTCACTCCCGTAGGGACAGCAGTATGGGGCCTGTTCCTCTGCCATCCTTTCTGGACCCCAAACCAGGACCCATGTCCTGACCAGGAGCTCTTTCTAATAGTGGTGTGTGTGTGTGTGTGTGTGTGTGTGTGTGTGTGTGTTAGTACTGGAGATTGAACCCAAGGCTTTTGCACTGAGCTACATCCCTAGCCCTTTTTATATTTTTATTTTGAGACAGGGTCTTGGGAAGTCACTGAGCTGTCCAGGCTGGCCTCAAACTTGAGCCTCCTGCCTCAGCCTCTCAGAGTGCTGAGATTGCAGGTGTGGGCCACCACACCTGGCTTGATAGCGATGTTATTTCAAATGATGCAGAAATGTTTAACAATCAGATCACATGCAGTTACCAGTGTGTCTAACTTCAAATTGGAAATAATTCAGAGCATCCACTGGTCCATACTCTGCCCTGTGGAGAAGCAGCTTCAGGGCCAGACACACAGATATGAAGTCCAGGGCAGCAGAGACCCAATCCAGTCTGTCTGGTTCGTGGCTGAGGCCCCAGTGCTTGCGACAGCCTCGGGGAGCTGGAGCCGAGATGCTAAGGTGCAGCTGAATGGGTAGGAGGAGGCTGAGAAGTGGAGAAGAAGGAAGGAGGGAGGAGATTGAGTGAGAGGGAAGGAGGAAGAGGAGGGTGGGCAGATGTAAGGGTGAATGCAAAGGCCAGAGGGACAAATGCTGAGGGCTTATCTCAGCCCAGCCCCCACCCGGACCACAAAGAAGATGGCCTATCCTGGGGCCAAGATGGGACCCATGTGGCCCCAGGAGCTAAAGAACTCAGCTCTTTAATCCACAGGGGCTGCCGGGCTGGAGCCCCCCTCTCAGCCATGGAGATCAGACTTCTGGAGGCACAGCCGCCGCCCCCCAGTCCCTGCTGGTCCCCGTCCCTGCCTACCCTCAGGGCTCCCGCCTCCCTGGGGCCCAGCTAAGCTTCTAGGCCCAGCCAGCCTTCCCAGCAAATTGAGCAGAACCCTCTGGAGTCATCCTTGACACCCCTGCTCTCTTTCACACATCCAATCCATCGGCAAATCCTGGTAGATGATCTTCCACAGCCTCCTCTCTCTGCTCTGCCCTTGCCCCTCCCCCAGCCTACTGGAACTCAGCAGCCAGAGGGATCCTTTTAAAGGGAGCATCCAGGGGCTGCACCATCTGGCCCCCATTTCCTCTGGAGCTCATCTGCTGCCCCCTCGCTCCCTCCTTTCCCTCCAGCCATACTGGCTTCCTCCGTGCTCCCAGCTCCGGCTGCAGCCCTGGCCCTGGCTTTCTCCTCTGCCTGGACCGCTCTTCCCCTAAAGCCACCTTGGTCTCCACAGCACCTCCTTACCTCCTTCCCTTTGCTCAGCTGGTTCTTTCTCAGGCTGGGGGTGTGGCCCAGTGGTGGGCGCTTGCCTGGCATGCATGAGGCCAGGGGAGGGGGCTGACTTCCTCATTGAGACCTCCCTTCCTTGGACACCTAAGTATAACTGAAAAACAAAACACCCAGCCCGCCCCACCCCCTTTGCCCCTTACACTTATCACTCCTGACTGCGAGGCGGCATATTATTTCCTTGTTGCGCTATTTGTCTCCCTCCTTAGAATGCAGTCTCCACAGACAGGCATTTTGTCTGTCCTGTCCGCTGGTGTGTCCCCAGGAGGCAGCCCATCAATGTGTGCAGAGTGCATGCATGAAGGAACCACCCTCTCTGGGGTCAGGTGTGGTCGCCTGGGCTGGCCCTACCCGAGGCGGGCCCTGCCTGTGGCCAGCTTGATCTCTTGGCCCTGCTGCCTGAGCCCACCATGCGCCCTCCTGGCCCAAGCCCCTCAGGAACTGGCCCCTCCCAAGGGCCACTTGGCTGCTGGACAAGCATGGCCCCTGTGGCTTCAGAGTTGAGCTGAGTTCAATGGCAGATAAGCTGGGGCCCATTAATCCACTGGCCCAGGAGGGCCCGGCAGCCTCTCCAGCCAACCAGGGGGCCAGCTGCAGACTCCTCTGAACGCCACCCTCAGCCACAGCACCTGCGTCTCTCCTTCTCTTCCTTTGGTCCTTCTTATTTGACTGGTGTCCTCGAGTCTGATTCAGCTTGGACGGAGTGGATTGAGAGGTGGTAAGGTCACCAAACAAAAAGGAAACAAGCCGAGAGGGTGTGGGTTGGCCCTGCCTGATGACCCCAGATGGACAGCATTGGGTCCTCCCTTGCCAGCTCCACTGGGCCAGGTTACTGAGTTTCTGAGTCCCACCCCACCCCCTGGGTGCTGACAGCCCAGGGGCTGAGGCCAAGGACTCCATGAGCAGCGACAGCTTCTCCTACAGCGTTTCAGAGGGACTTCTGCGGGTTCATGGTTGTGAAGACAGATGTGACTCTGGAGACCTGGAGAACAGGAGGAATGCATGTGTACCTCTGTGTGCATCCACGTACACAGTGTGTGTGTGTGTGTGTGTGTGTGTGTGTGTGTGTGTATGTGTTACAGGGCCCAGGACTCAGGAACTGACAGCTGACTGTGGCCCCACATCTGCACCATGTGGCTCCCCCGCACCCCAAGGGGTGGTGGGGGAATGGGCAGGGGTAGCAGGAGGGAGGCGTCCGGACCGTTCAGCAAAGGACATGACAGGACAGGTCCCACTCTACACCCAGCGCACCAAAGTTAGCCAGATCCAGAGGAAAAACTAGACAGGCAGCTGAGTCTCTGCAAGCCTCAGTCATACTCTGAGCAAAATGGGTCTAATAATGCTCAGATTACAGGGTGGTTAGCATTGAACAAGAGGCTGTGGGCATCTGTACTGGTCAACTTTCCCACTATAAGATGTAATACCTGATACGCACAACTTGAAGGAGAAGAGGTTTAATTGGCCTATGGTTTTTGTTTTGTTTTGTTTTTTGGTACCGGGGATCGAACTCAGGTCCTTGCACTTGCGCAGCAGGCAGCGAAACCACTGAGCTAAATCCCCAGCCCAATTTGCCTATGGTTTCAATCCATGGTCAGACGTTTCCAAGGCAGAAACATCAGGGCAGAAGTGTCAGCTGCTCAGTTTATGGCAGCCAGGAAGCCGAGCAGGGGAACACTGCCACAGTGGAAGGGGTGAAGAACGGACACAGACCCCGAGGCCGCACTCCATGACCCACCCACACACACTTAGAAGTGTGCTTCCCCAACCCCAGGGCAGATCCCAAAGCCAGCCAAGTTGGCACTGCACCCTAACCACCCAGCATCCGCTAAACGATCACTATTTAGGCTGAGCAGAACGGGCTGCCCATTATTATTCCAGGAGCAATCACTGGCCTCCATGCTGCCTCACCACAAGCATAACACAGACACAAGGCCCTGTCCTCAAGGGACTCCCAAGCTGTAGTAATGATGTGCATGAACGCGTGGGTCCCAGCTGGCTGGCTGGCTGGCTCTGAGGTGGCTTGCTTTGCAGCTTTAGAAGCACAACTCATTTAATCCCCAAGAGAGCCCTTTGAGTCAGGAGCTGCTATGGTTGTCCTGAAGCTAAAGAAACAGAGAGGTGAAGTGACATGCCCAGGGTCACCCAGAGGGCAAGGGCAGAACTGGCACAGGACAGAAACCTATACTATCCAGGTCTCGCCTGCTCAGATCGAGGCAGCATACTGGGTAGTGGGAACTTGGGAAGGAGCAGTGTTGAGGATCAGGAAAGGACTGGCAGGAACATCATACAGTGGGGACTTAATGGCTGGGACAAAAGAAAAGACAGGCCAGGCAGGGAGGACAGCCTGGGTCATAGCCCAGAGTGGGGGAAGAACAACCCAATCCAGGCCTCTTCCCCTTTGCTCAAACTCTGCCTCTACCCCGAGCCAACGCAGCTCCCAGAGGCCCTCATACCTTCCTGCCTTCACCTATGCTGTTCCCTGTTGGCATGCTGTTCCCTTTGTTCTTCTCCTCTCCAGGCTCAACGGTAGCGGGACTGGATTGGAAAGCAGGCCCGCTGGACTCTCAGGCATGTGCCTCTCTTGCTGCACTGCCCTGACTCACAGAGAAGGCAGAAGAGTAGAGGGGAGTCTGCGGGAAAGGCAGGGTGAGCAGGGGGAAGGGAACGTGCAAAGACATGGAACAGAGTCAGGTTTGGGCCTGGATCTGTGCCCCTGCTTCATATTCCAGGGCTCCGGAGCCAAGGCTCCCTCCACTCCCTGCCCAGGGAACGCAGAGCACAGACAGAGAATGTGGACTGACTTGGGAGCCCTACAGCTCTAGGCTGGAGCCCTGCCTCTCACACTGCTCTAGCCATGTTGCTTCTCCCCCACCAGCCTACCTGGCTTCCTCTCAGAAAATACAGTTTTTTGATACAATCTCAAAAAATTATTCAAGGGCTGGTGTGTAGCTCCATAGAGAGCATTTGCCTAGCGTGTGCAAGGTGCTGGGTTCGATCCCCAGCACTGAAAAAAAATTATTCAAGTAAGTATAATTTCACTCAATTCAAATGAGCCCCCGTGTCCCCAAGGCAGACTCCAGAGAGTGAACACGGCAGGTGTCCTCAGCAGGACATCCCAGGTGGCCAGTGTGCCTCCCACAGGTACCTGCTCCTCTCTGAGCCTCAGTTTCTCCAGCTGTAAAACAGGGACCACGGCCCCTGCTGTAAGGGGTGGTTGTGAGGATTCAGGAACGTTCCAGAAGCATCCAGAGTCTTCAGAGAAGCTCCAGCCAAGAGAAGAGCTCAGAGGGTTTCCCCCTCAGGGGCCGGGACTGGTGAGCCTGACAGACTCAAAGCCATCATCTGTAGGATCCTGTCTCTCCCGGACCTGACACCAGCTCTCCTCTCTACCCCTGGCATGTGGCTCAGTTGCGCTAAAGGACAGCAGGGCTTGGGGCCAGGCAGATCTAGGTTCAAGCCCTTCACTGGCCACTTGTCAGCAATGTGGCCCACTCTGCCTGTGCAGAAGGTTGTGGTCTCACCAGAGTGAGGCTGGCCTGGTGGGAGAAGAGGGCCAAGAGAAGGGGCCCAGATCTTTGCACATTCTGCTCCCTCTGTGCACCGCCTACTTCCAGGCAGGTTCCTCTCTGCCTCTACTCCTCCAGGCACATTCTCAGTCTCTTGGTGACCAGGACAGTGCAGCAGGAAAGGCACGGGGTCAAGCGTCCAGTCTCTCCAAGGGGAAACTGAGGCCTGGAGAAGGGAAGGGAATGTCCAGAAACACATGATTGGAGGAGAGTTGAGATCCCAGCCTAGGCCTCTGCTTTCACCCTGACATCCTTCCAGGTGACACCTAGGGCCTCACACACATGCCCTGCACCTCCCCTCCCAGGGGCCCTGGCCCATACCTGACCACCTGCCTGTCTCTCCACCTACCTGGATCTTACTGACCTTGAGGCCCTGTCCTCATCCCTAGAGCTCACCGTCCCCTTGGCCACCAGACCCTCAGCCCCCATGCAAGTCCTCAGCACTTCTCAGCTTCCCCCACAAAAGCCCCCTTCTTTAGGAAGCCCCCTCCACCTGGCTGGGTCACTTCCTTCCCAAGACTATTCTCAAACCAAACCAGCTCCCCCGAAGCGAGGGCTCTGTGGGTGGGGCAAGGGGTGTGTTCAGTACACAGCACAGAACCCAGCCCAGACCAGATGTCCAACACCTGCTACCTGCCCCACATCCATCCATCCATCCTTCCCTTCAGCACATTTGTGGAGCACCTGCCCTGTGTTAGAGACTGGAAAACAGCAGTGAGAAGATGGACAGAGCCTTGCTCTGACGCAGGTGACCAATCTAGTGACACAAGGTCAAGAGTTAAGTCTCTATGAAGAGCCATGGAGTAGAAAGGGATGGAGGAGGGTGGTAAGGAAAGGTCTGTCTGAGCAGGTAAAGGAAGCAAAAGAGGGAGAGATGTAAATATCAGAGGAACAAGTGTATTAGGGAGGACACAGCAAGTGCAAGGGTCCTGAGGTCAGAATACAGACAGTATATTAGAGGAATAGCAAGGGGATCAGTGGGCAAATGGGGGTGAAAGGAGCAGAGGACAGTGAGGGAACAACTTAGGGTCACAGGCAGGACTCTGCTCTGGCCCTGTGGGAGTCAGGAGCTACTTCAGGGCTGTGGGCAGACAAGAGCGGGATGTGACTGGAGTTCTCAGGGGATCACTCTGTGAAGAGTGGGTTCTGGGGTTGAGAATCGAGCAGGGAGACTTGCGGAGAGGCTGCTGTACCGTGCAGACAGCCAGTGAAGAGGCCAGAGTCCAAAGTGCTGACACATTCTGAGAGTAGAACCAATGGGATTTGCCAATGGATGAAATAGGGTGGGAGAGAGAAAGCAAAGTCAAGCACCCCAAGGTTTAGGCCTAAGCAAGCAAGCAGAAAGAGGTGGGGTGGGGAGGCTGGGGTTGGGCAGGTTCAGGGTTGACCTTCAGGAGCTGTTTAGGACCCCCAAAGGTGGCACTGCCCGCTGTCCACCCACGTGGAGATGTAGCAGACGCCGGCAGGATGGGCCTGGGGTTTGAGAGGAAAATGCAGAGTGGGCTTGGCAGCTGACTCACAAGTCCCCATGCCCTGCCACATTGTAGGTCCTCAGGAAATGCCTGCTGGCCTGGGAGACACAAAAGTGGCCACAGCCTAGCTCCTGGCTGCCAGAAGAAGTGGACAAGGGGCCTAGGGCCAACCATGAAGAGCCACACCCGAGAGACATGTGCAGCACTGCTAGTGTTGCCCAGGTGTATCACAGCAGGAGAGCGTGGGAAGACCTCTTGGCCGACAGCAATGGGCGTGATGGGCAGGCAGTTGCTCCTGCTTCAGGTTGAGATGGGAAACAGGAAGAGAAAGACACAGAGCCCACTCTGGTTCCAACTGGGGATCTGGAACTTCGGGCAAGATACTGGGGTCTCCGTTGCTGCTCCTATAAAACAGGAACAGCTAGCCAGGCACGGTGGTGCACACCTGTAATTCCAGTACTCTGGTAGGCTGAGGCAGGAGGATTGGTGATTTAGTGAGACCCTGTCTCAAAATAAAAAATGAAAAGGGCCGGGGACACAGCTCAGTGCAAAGGCCCTGGGTTCAATCTCCAGTACAAAAGAAAAAAAATAATAACCCCTCCATTTGCAGATTGGTGTGAGAATCAAATTAATCCATATAAAAGGCACAGAAGGAGTGATGGCAGGTGCTCAGTGCGCGTGACCTGCCCCCTGGAGTGGCATCCAAAGAAAGCGTGTGCTGCTGATGGGTGGGCAAGCAAGAGGAGGAGGAACAGGCAGACTTGACTCTTCTGGGCAGCATGGAGAGGAAAGCTCTGTGCAGCAGGATGAGATGTGCTTGACTGTCCTCCACCAGGCTCAGTGTGACACACCCCTCCTGGCCCAGGGCTCCCCAGCCTGCCTGTGGGCTCAGGGAATACGTGCAACAGCTGAGCCGGGAAGCACTTGCCCCATCCCTTCTAAAGCCAGCAGTCCTCTCCTCGTGGCGGAGGTTGGGCTACTGCCATTACGGTTTGACACATGAGGAAAGCAAGGCACAGACTGTCATGTGGAGAGCAGGAGGCAGAGCTGGGATGCAAACGTGGGCAGTGGCCTGGGGTGCTCCCAGCTGAGTGGCACAGTGGGGTCACCAGGCCTGTGTGCAGAGAAAGAAACTGGAGGTGGAACAGGCGGAACTTTAGACCAGGTCATAGATTCCAAAGGCCCGTGCTGGGGTTTGGCAGGCATAACATGGAGATTTTCCCCTGGTACTAGGAATCGAATCCAGGACCTTCACACTGAGCTATATCCCCAGGCCCTTTTAAAATTTTTATTTTGAGGCAGAGTCTCATCAAGTTGCTAAATTGCCCAGGCTGGGCTTGAACTTGCAATCCTCCTGCTTCCGCCTCCCAGAGTTCTGGGATTATAGGTGTATACCTCCAGATCTGGCTCATAGAGACTCTTGAACTTCCTTAAACCTGAGTGAGCTGCAGGGGTGAGGTAGACACTAAGGCCCCCTCTGCCTGGTGTGTTTTTTTCCTTTTTGCTCCCTTTTGAGGGGGGAGACAATGGATCCCCCTTCTAGGCTGCTCTGAGACTTGTGTCACTGGTCCCTTTACTTCTGTTCCCCTCCCACTGTCCTTTCAAACAGGTTTTTCATCCAAGAAGTCTGTTGGTCCACAGGTCCCCAGCCCTGCCTGGTGACACGCAGTCACCCCCAGCCCTCAAGCCTGGCCAGGAGACCAAAGAGCAGACCAGGCTGCTACCTCCTAAGGGCATCAGGTCAGACACCCAGGAGAGGGAAATGCAATGTTTACTGACCGGAGCAGGTCCAAGGTCACTCCATAAAAGCAGATTCCTGGAAAAACATAAACCAGCAATGTACCCTGTGAATTGTATTAACCTAAAAAAAAAAAGCAATCTCATTTGAATAATGAAGAGAGAGAAACCTTCCCTAGTTCTTCCTTTATTAGTGAATAAGGACACAAAAACAGTCAACAGAAACAGAACAGCCACAGGAAGCTTCAGGTCCGATTTATTGGCCACTTTTGTTTCATAAAACCCAGCATTTCTATGAAAATAGGATGATGTCCAAATGGTTTGCTTGTTTTTAAGGGCAAGACTTAGTTTTGCTTTCTTTTTTTTTTTTTTTTTAACAAAGCTGGAATTCTCCTGACTTCGCGCCTGCTCCTCCAGCCAGAGGGAAAGTGATTTCCGAATTCATCTGATAAGTCCGGTTTCTTTGTGGCATCTACTTCATCGCTCAGCAGCCAGCCATGATGTCATAAGCCCATCAGATTTCCGGTAGGGGAAAAACGCTGGGGAATTGGAAAGAATGAATGTTTCTTACCCATCAGGCAGGGGGGGGGGGGCTGGGTGTGTCTGGGAGGAGAAGCTGGTGGGTGGGGGGGGGGGGGGGGAGGCGGGGAAGAGAAGCAGGCTCCGTGTTTGTGATATTAAATGTCAGGCAGAACCTGAAAAGCCCAGCCACCCAGATGTTTTCTCCATATCCAGATGTCTGGCACCGCACAGACCATGCCCCCCCTCCCGTCCCAGGAGGCGCTCGACATTTGGCTTTGACCTCGGGTCTGCAGCGAGTGTGTGCTGCCAGAAGCCGCACAACCTTTCGGCTGCCCACCCCCAGGTTGGGAATTTTTTTCTAAATCTTTACACACGGATGACAGGAGTAACTAGGTCCAGATTTTTAAAAGCTGTTGAAACAGTGATTTCAAAAGTTCAGTGCTTGAAATTAGCTTCCCCAGAATACACTATGCAAGCCAAAAAGGAAGAGAAAAAAATCCTCAGCCAACACGCACACAAACATATGTGACTCCCAAGCCATGGGGCTTAAAAACCCAAAACAAAACCAGTGAGTCTGGGAACAAGGTCTTCGGCTGACAGAGAAGAGAGAAGACTCCCCCAGGAGCCCGCCTCCCCCAAATCAGAAGAACACGGAACAGCTTTGTTCTTCCTGACAAAGCCCCTCGCTTCCAAGGCACCGACATTGCCAACAAAGGCACAGGGTAGAACTAATTGACGCTCACACTCGGCTTCGAGGAGTCGTAAAGTACGGCCTTGCTGCGGAGCCCGCCTCCCACTGCCACAGTGGGGACTTCCCAGGACTGGGGAGCCCCACGCCACAGACAGGCAGGGTCCTGGCCTCCTGGTGGCCTGGCCATGCGCCCCACGGAGGCCGCCACCTAGACCTGTGACATCACAGCTAATTGCCCCTGAAAATGAGCCAGGAACTGCAAGCCCCTCAGGGCCACAACCCTGTGACTGCACAGAGAGCCTGAGGAGGGGCACAAGTCCAATTAAAACCAAGCGTTCAGAGGTGACCACGGAAGGGACAGCGTCTGGCAGAGGACAGGAGGAGATGAGTAGGGGCCCTGGGCTCTATGCCCTCACTTCCTACAACAACCCCTATGTTTGACAGATGAGGAAATTGAGGCCAGGGTGGCTGAGTGGCCTGCCCAAGGTCACCAGGCTAATTAGTGAGACAGCCGTATCGGCAAAGAGAAAACACAGGTCTTGCTTTGCCCAGCTCTTCCCTGAAGGTTCTCTAATTTAATCCTCACAACACCCTTGTGAGGGAGGGATTACCATTAACCTCGGGGTCCAGAGGAGCCAATGGTGGAGCAGAGAGGTTAAGTCATTTGCCCAAGGTTGAACAGCTTGTCATTAGCAGAACTTAGCCTGAACTTCTGAGTCACCTGACTCTGAATCCAACACTTTCTGCTAGGACGGGGGGAGGCAGTTGAGGTTGAACTGGGAGCAGTGAATCTGATTTAAATACACATTTAAAATGCTGGTGATCCCCACAGAACAGAAGGGAGTAAATCATTGCAAATTAATTTTTTTTAAAGCCATTCCAGGCAGGAGGGCTGGCTGGCCGGGTGGGTGGGTGGGGAGGCTGCTTTTATTCTGTCCCTGCCAGAGCCTGAATAAAGCATGGAGCTGGTCTCTCTAGCTGTGTGTGGTGGCAGCTCAATCCCCTGAATTGGGGCGGGGCGGAGGGGGACGTGATAAAAGCTTTGTCAGGCATCGGAGAGAGCATAATCTGCCACAGGAGCGGTGCCAGGCGCACAGGTCTGACAGAGCCAGGGGAGGGAAAAATTCACTGTGTATGGAAGCCACAAAAAATAAAAAGAAGTTAGTACCTCTGAGCTGGATTCATCTTTGGAGCCAGGAGTTTCAATGAGCTGTGGCTCACCTGAGCAGCTGTTTAGGGGCCAGACGCTGACCTTGGGCCAAGCAGGTGCCAGCCAGGGTCCTGCCTGCCTAGGACTGGGGGAGGCAAGGGAGTCACTGTGGCCTTGTACCTGCTGGCCATCACCTCTTGGACTAGCTCTAGAAGTGAGCAGCTTCCAGGAGCTAGGATAGAGGGATAGGGACAGGCCAGTCCCCAGGCTTCCCGGGGACCCACTCTTCTCCCAGTGGGCAGCCTTGGTGCTGCTGTGGGCTGTGCGTGCCAAGCTCTCCCCTCCCTGCCTCACTGCACCTGCTGGTTTCTGCCATCAGCAAATGGGGTGTGGAGCCCAGGCCTTGGGCCAGGGAAGAGGAAAGAAAAGTTTCTGCCATCTGGACATCTGGCCAGGCTGAGCAGCTCCTGTTTTTCTGGGGAAATCCTACCCATCCTTAATTTGCCCACCCAAAAGAGATCCAGGTCCTGCCCTCACGGCAGTCACACCTGATGGTGGAGACAAACATTAACCAATTAATGGCACAAGATTTGTCCATGTGCAGAGCGGACCCCAGGCTGTGGGGGTTCATCAGGGTGGAGGTGTTAAGCCAGGGAGGGCTTCCTGGAGGGGGTGACACTGGCCCTGGGGATGAGGAGCATTAACGTCTCGGATTCACCATCACCCCTGCAGAAAGACCTCTGACCGACTCCACTCCGAAAATCACTGTCCCCTTGCTGACTATGTGCTGTTTGTCACTAAGTCCCTGCGGTGGTATGGAGGCCCTGTGAAAAAGATACAAGGTCTGTCTTATTCCCTGCTGAGTTGTCCATGCCTGGCACATAGTAGGTGTAGTTGCTTGATGGATATTTTTTCATCAAAAGCATACACAAGACATGCAAAGTCCCGGGGGGCAGCAGGGCTCACAGATAGGAGGGTGTGGGCATGGGAATAGGGCAGAGCACAGAAAGTAATGGGAGGTGGGACTGAACCTGAGATCCACCCTAGACACACAGGTATCTCCCCACCTATAAACAGGCTCCCTTTTGCCCTCCCCTTTGGCAAAGTCTGGCGGGACTAGCGGGTCTTCCTTCCCCTACAGGAGAGTGCCACATAATACCTTGCCTCAGCTCCTCTGCCCAGGCACAGCACCCCTGGCTTCGGACAGAGTAGGTGGCCACTGGTATCCCCTGCCCAGCATTCTGCTACTACTTTCCTGCCTCCATTCATTCCCTGGCCCAGGGCTGCAGGACCACTGAAAGCCGGGGAGCAGTGGGAAGTAGATGCAGGGCCCTTCCAGAGCCTCCCTGCACACACCCCACCCCCATCCCTTCTGCACCCCTCCATGCCTAACTCCAACCTCCTCACTGGGACAGGTGGAAGGAAAAAAGGAACCTGAAGGCAGGTGATAGCTCCCTGATTTCCAGAGTGAGATGGGACCCCAAATGGTCCCTCTGCCTCTCAGATTGCCCACGGGGAAGATGGAGACACCTCAGGCACGAGCAGGACGGAGCAGGTACTTGGTGAGCCGGTTCAAAAGACGCAAAAAATGAATCCCCTCTGGACCAGATTTACAGCCTCCCCAACCCTCTCCCAACCGGGCTCCAGGGGCTGGAAGAAGGCACAAGAATTCCAGCAGCTGAATCTGGGGCACGGAAGCCCACCCCCACCGGCGAGGGGCGGGGGGCGCCTCTGCCCTGGGAAGGTGGCGCCATCTCGCCCCCTGCGGGAGCCGCGCGCGCCCGACCCCCTCCTCCCCGCAAGCCGGCGGGAGGCACTAAGCAAACTTTCCGCACCTGGGACCCGCGGCGTCTACATCCGCTGGGGTTCTAGGCGGCGCCTCCACCACCAGCGCGTGTCTCCACTGCCTCACTGGTCCCCAGATCGCCGGGGGGTGCCTCCGTCTTAGCATCGGGTCTCCAAGGGCTCCCCAGCCGCGAGTTACCGGGGCTGCCAACCCCAGCCTCGGGGATCAGTCGTTACCACAGATTTCGGAGATGCCTCAGCCGCACCACTTAGGCTCGTCCACACCGCCCGGACAACCGTCAGATCGCTGAAGACGTCCCAGCTTAGGGGACCGCGTCTACACTATCTCGGGAGTCCCCGGGTCACCGGCGATGCCAGTGCTCTGCAGCCGCGTCTACGGCGCTCACCGCGCACGCAACCCTCCAAGGGAGCGACCCGGGACGCAGCCACCGCTGAGCGGGGTGACGCGCGCGCCCTTCTCCGGGGACCCCATCCCGGGCGCAGCTGGCCCGGGACTGCTTACCTCGTCCGTGCCTCACGCTCCGGTCCTGGCGGAGTCCTCTCTTTCACACATTTTTGCGGTGTTGTGGTTGGGGAAAGGAAATGTTATAAATCCTCCTGCGCCACGTGGCTGGCCGCAGCCCCCTCTCCGCCTTTTTCGGCCTTCAGGACAATACTCGGCCCCCAGGCCGGCCGCCCGCCCCGGGGCTCCAGGCAGGCGCCGGCCACGCGGGGCGTGGCCTGGGGCGGGGACAGGGCGGAGATGGGCGGAGATGGGCGGAGACTGGGCGGGGTGGGGCCGGGGCGCACCGGCCTTGGCTGCCCTCCCGGGAAACCGTGGCCTGCGACTAAGCCTTCAATTCCAGCTCATGATTGGTTGGCCGGCCGGCGATGCTGACGCCTAATTGGCTGAGAGGAAGCAGGGCTCAGCTCTTGCTCGTAGTGGTTTGCAGATTTCATTCTTTACCTTTTCTTTCTTGCGGCTGCTGGGGTCCTCCTGAACTCTGCAGCCTTTTCATCTCTGCTTCGTTCCTACCCATTATAACGCTTGCACCGGGTGCTAACTGCGTTTCTTTGTTTTCTACCAAATAGCACCTTGAGGTTGGGACCCTGGGTTTGTACTGCTGAGTGTACCTTCAGGATCTGGGATGTAGTAGGTGCTCGAAACAGGTTTGTTGATTGAATGGGTGGCAAATATGCCTGTGGGTTTTTAGAGCTATCTTTATTGTTGCAGTATCCCTGGGAAGTTCCTCTTCTAGAGTGGGGAAACCAAGATTTGAGCTGCCGTCCCCTGGGAGTGATTGAGCTGATACGAGGAGCTGCCACCACCTCTGGCTTGGGGTCCCTACACGGTCATTGCCTGAGGGCTGTCAGAGCCTGTTACTCGTGTATCAGAATGTTGGATTAGAACGGAAAATAGGTTACAAGATGAGTTATTTCAGTGAATGAGCTGTACCTAGCACTGTGCTTGGCGGTATCAGTGAGACAGTCCTTGCCTCCATGCTAAATTCCTACTAGTGTGCTGGGCCCTCGTCTTTCCTCGGGAAGCCCCCACTCCCCAAATTACAAAGGAAGTCAGAAGCGCGCTGCTGCGCCCAGGCTCAGTTGCCAATCCGACAGTTTGGGCAGATGGGCGGGGGAGGGAGAGCCGCAGGCGCGATCGCCCAGCAAACCGGGTTGAGCAAGGATGCTGTTCTTCCGTGGGGATGTCCTTGGGAATCCCCTGAGCAGGCTCTTCGGAGTGAGGGGTGGTGTCGTAGGTGGGATGGGGGAGAGGGCTTCCTCTGGCAGAGGAAGATGTGGGAGCTGCTTCTAGAGTTGGGCTGGGGAAGGTTAATTCACCAGAAAAATGTCTGAGATCCTGTCTCCTATACAGTGGGCAGTGAGTCAGGCAAGCAGCGAGGGGCTGGCTCTGTGGCTGAGGAATGCGCCCCTCACCCCCATGCCTGTGACTTCACATGGTCTTCTTACAAGGACACCAGTTGCTTGATTTAGGGCCCACCTTCATCCAGTGTGACCTCATCTTAAGTTGAGTATATCTGCAAAGACCTCATTTCCAAATCAGGTTACAGTCACAGGTACCCACGGTTAGGACTATGGAAATGTATCTTTCAACCCACAAGGCTCAGTGAGGCAAGAACACTGGGATCTGAGAGCAGTAAGAGCAGCAGCCCCAAGGCCACCTGGGGGCAACTTCCTTCCTGGCTTCCCACTGCCCTATCTGGCTCACCTCCAACCCATCTAGGATCCTGGCACCTGGCAGCTGTCTGAACAGAGCCAGGAGGAAGGCAGCCCTCTGGATATCAGCCCTCCTCAGGCCTGCCCTTCCAAGGGACCCTGCCCAGCGTGTTGCCCTCAGGATAGCCCTGCCTGCCCACCCCCTCCCCAGCCTCCCCACTACATCCTGAGATGGACAAGGACAATAAAAGCTATTTCACAAGCAGCTGGTGATTAATTGCCAAGTTAATTAAAGAGGCAGTAATTGCACTCCAATTTCAGAGGCAGGAGCAATGTCTTGGGCAGGGTTGGGTGGTCAGCTTAGGTCTCCCTGACAAGGTGGGGCCAGAAGACAGAAAGGATTTGCAAAGACAGGAAGGAAAACCAAAGAGCATTTTTTAAAAATAGATGCTTCCATCATAACCAAAATGCTTTATTGGACAGAGTTGGGTGGTGGACTTAGATGTTTCAGCTTGTCTCTCTGTACCGGTCCATGTCTTTGAAAGATTTCATCAGCATCAATGACAAAAAATGACAGGGGTGAGGTTATGTATTCCTAAACTCTAGTTTGGGATTTACAAATGGCCTCAAATATCGGTGTGCCTCACTTCACACAATGGAAAGGGGCCTTAAAATTATGTGTAAATCGAATCCCGTTTGCCCACCCGGTCCATCTTAACGCTGCTGATGCTCTATCTTCATTTCTGATTGATTTTCCCTGGCAGAGGCGCCAAATTCTTTGCTTTAAGTGTCAGGCTCTCTCTGTCAAGTAGTTAATGACCTATAAAGCACTTAAAACGTACTGGAGGAGATGCTATTTGGAGGCACCCCGCTGTGTATCCTCTCCTATTGTCAGTAATCACCCCTCATTTATTTGCTGTTATTGGTTTGGAATTTGCAATCGGGTTTCTGAAAGCTGAGCTCACCGAAGAAGGGTCCAATTCCAGGGGGCCCAGATGGGTTCTGGGAGTGGTGTTCGGGGACAGTGGCAGCAGATGTGGTCTCTTTTCTTTTTCTTTTTTTTTTTTGGTACTGGGGATCAAACTCAGGACCTTGCACTTTTGAGGCAGGTGGTGGAACCACTGAGCTAAATCTCCAGCCCATGCCCTCTTTTCTTAAAAGCCCTTCAGTTTGGACACCCTGGTCATCTCTGGGCCACACACTTCCTGGCTCTGCCTCTGGCCAGCTGCATGACCTCCGGTATTCACTGCTGGTATGCAAGCCTCAGTTTCCTTCCCTGTGATGCCTCAGGGCTGGTGCCTGCCATGGGCAACTGTTGGTGATCCCAGCCTGGCAGGGTCAGTGCTGGGAGCAAGAGAAGAGACCTAAGGTCAGAGTGAGGACAAAGATTGTGGCACAGACCAGCTCCAAGGTCAGGGTCCAGAAGAAGCAACCCCAAGGAGCAGAGCCGGGCGAGCCAGTGCCCAGGGGCTGAGGAGCACTTCCTGAGGAGAGTGGATGAGGTCCCCCAGAAGGGAAAGCACATTAGTGTGTTGTGGCTGCTGTAACCAATTACTACAAATGTGATGGCTTAAAACAACACACATTTATTCTCCTACAGTTCTGGAGGCTGGAAATCCAAAACAGTTTCAATATTCAGAAAGGAAGGTGTCTTCAGAGCCCGTTCTGAAGCTTTGAAGAGATGAATTTCATTTCCCTTTCCAGCTTCTACAGCTACACTGACTACACCCCTTCATCTTCAAACCCAGCAGCGTAGCATCTTCAGACCTCACTCTCTGCCTCTGCCACCACGTGGTCTGCCTGTAATCTTCTTCCACGTGTCTCTTATGAGAACATTTGTGATTCTAATAATCCAGGATAATCGCCCCATCTCAAGAGTCTTAATCACATCTGCAAGCCTTTGCTATATAAGGGAATATTCTCAGGTTCCAGGGATTAGGAAGTGGACATCTTGGAGGACCACAAAGGCCACCAAGCAAAGTTGTTCAGAGCATGTGTTCTAAAGCTACTGCTAGGGCTTGTATCCACCAACTAGATGGCTGCAGGCAAATAGCTACTTCTCCCTGAGCCTCAGTTTTTTCATCTGTAAAATGGGACCAGTACTTGTCTCCAAATAAGACAGTAGGTATTTAATTAGCAGGCAGGGGGAGATTCCTGTGCCAGAACCTGGAGTTTGAGAGGGGTTCCAGAAGGGCCCTTGTATAGGAAGGAAAGAGGAAGGAGGAGAGGGGATTGGGCAGGGGAGGCTGGAGAGGAGAGAGGTGCTGGGCCGGGTCCCAGGGATGTGTGTGCGAGTGTGTGCGAGTGTGTACACATGTACTCTGTCCCAGGGATAATGGACAGTAGACACTGAAGGTATTTCAACAGGACATTGCTTGGTGTCTGTGTCATTTTATTGAAATCTAATCCACATTTCATAAAATTCACCCTTGAAAGTGTACAGTTCAGTGATTTTCCGCACAGTCACAAAGTTGTACAGCCATCACCACTATCTAATTCCAGGACATTTTCTTTACCCCATAAAGAAGCTCCATTCTCCACAGGAGTCCCCTTAAGCAGGGCAGTGTAGGAGGGAACATCTGAAAAGTCTGTGCAGTCTTACCTCAGGATGAAGCCAGGATATCCTGAGCTTCGGGGTTCATAATGCAGGCGAGGCCGTTCCCTCCTCAGCCCTCCACTGCTCCCCTGGTTCTTCCTGTGGGGCAGGGGTAGCTCAGCCCACAGGACCGAGGGAAGGCTCTGGGCTCACTTTGCACCACAAGAACTAATTTTATTTCTGGATCCAGTCGCTTGGCTCCAGAATGTGTCTTCCTTCCTGGGAATCAGCTGTGTACCCTGGTCTTGCCGGAAGCCAGTAGCTCCCCTGGCTCCGTCCCCCGTGCATGCCACATCAGGGTCCCCACCCACTGGAGGCTGGAAGTCCAGGGGCATTGGAAGCTGGGTTCTGACTGAGCAGCCCTGAGCCTCCCCCATGGATCCAGCCACTCTGGGATGGCTGTGACCCAACAGTGGCTGGAACAAGAGAGACCCCAGGGGGGGCTTATCCAGGGCTCCCCCTCTGCCCCTGGCTGGGCTCAGTCCTGCTGGTTCCATGGAGGGTGTTGGCCCCAGAGACCAGTGTTGTCTGGCCTTGCCCAGAGGCAGCTGAGACAGGAGGGGCGGCCATCTGGTGAGGCGAGAGGAGGTTGTGGTTAGGACATTTCTAAGCCCACTGAGGCATCCCTTGGCAGTGACAGGGGTTTCTGGGATCAATTAGCAGAGCCACCCTAACCAAGCTCCTGGCCCCTGTAGGCACACATCATAGAGTCTCTTGGCAGCCCGGGCAGGCAGGGCTGGGGGTGGGCCCTCACCTCACCTCCTGGCCAGGCAGTAGGCTGCATTCAGAACCCGCACTCCTCCTGCCTTCCCTGTCCGGATGGATGCAGCCTCTCCCCCGTCTCAATGTTCACACGTGTAAAATGGGTCACATGCTCATTAGAGCAAAGTGGAGAAAAAAAAAATCATTCTCCCTTTGCAGCAACAACAGGCACTGAAGCTGCCCACAAAGGAAAGGACTCATTTATTCTTCAAACAAATGGCTCTTGAGCTCTGAAGATGAGCCAGGCACAGACAAAGAGAGACAAATACAGTGCTCTCCATGCTGGGGAAGCTGGGGCCTCTGGGGGAGATGGATGTGTGTGCCAATTCCATGGGAGACGAGGAAAGGAAAATATAAGCCTCACTGGGGGACAAGGGCTTTGGGAGTCTTCATGGAGGTGGTGGCCTTTGAGTGGGACTCTTCAGACAAAGAACAGGACAGAGGGTCAGGCAGGGAAAGTGGAGAGCACAGGTTGAGAGACAGAGGGTCAGGCCTCCTGGTGAACAGCAGCTGTGGCTGGGGCTTAGGGTGACTCTGGGGCTGTGAGAACTGCTCAGGAAAGAGCTGGTGCCTTGGCGAGTAGTTGAGCTGAACCAATGTTGTCGAGAGAAGAGGTGGTAGTAGCTGGAGTCTGGAAAAGAGGGTCAAGCCTTGATCTGCACAGTGGAAGGCACAGTGAGGTCCAGCGTCATCCTGGGGCACATGGATGTCCAGTTCTCCTTTCACCATTTGTTGAAAAGACTGTCCTTTCCTCACTGAATGATCCTTTTCTCCCCCAGTACTGGGGAGGGCCTTTACACTGAGCTACATCCCCAGCCCCCCACTTTTTTTTGAGACAGAGTCTCGCTAAGTAACTAAATTTCAGAGGCAGGGCTTAAACTTGCAGTCTCCTGCCTCAGCCTCCCAGAGTGCTAGGATTACCGATGTGCACCACAATGCCTGGTTCATTGAATGATCTTGGCATTAAACTGACCATAACCATGAGGTGCTGCAGGGTCTTGAGAGGGAAGAGACACAGTCAGATGTGTGCTATGGAGAGACAGATTTGGTGCAGAGACGGGAAGGGCTGGAAGGTGGACTGGCTGGAGGGAGGCTGTGACTCGTGGGCTTGATGAGGGGAAGAGCAGGACTTGGGGAGAAAAGCGGCCCCTGGATCAGCCCAGGCCCATGGTGGGGGACCAGGGACAGGGCTGTGTCTTGAGCCAAGGCTGGGAGGTCAGCTGCTAGAATCTGGGCCACAGGACATAGGGTGCCAGTTAGGGAATGAGGGTTGGGGTAGACAAGGGCAGGGGACAGAGACAAACTAGCATTCCTCAGTGCCTCAGGGTCCACAAGTGGTAAAATAAAACCCACTCCAGACACAGGCACTTGTAAAGTAAGTTTCCAGGTACTGAGAGGGTTGTAAAGGCAGAACAATGCCAATTACAGCAGCATTATCCGGGATTATAAAGCTTCTAAGTGGCGGCTCACACCTCCAGGCATGCTGTGCCTGGGAATTTCCAGGGGAGACTCGGGATCCAAACATCCAGGCTGCCAGGATTAGGGCTCGAAGCCGGTGTGGACCAGCAGGCTGGAGCAACACCGAGACCTCCATTCAGCTGCCTCCATTTCCCAAGGAGATAAACCACTGGAGGAGGAAGACCCCCACTACACACACACACACACACACATACACACACACACACACACACACCCTAGATTTGAGCAATATGAGGATTGTAGGCCACCTTTGAAGCAAATCTGTCTTTCATGGGCTTCCCCACTCCGGGGAACACCAAGTTCCCCAGTGGCTCTTTCCGCTCAGTGCCTGAAAATTTGGCAGTTTCTGATCCCTTCTTGTTCTTTCCAGTGCAGGAAGTTTTGGAGAGGTGTCTGTGCAGGTAAGCGAGTGCCAGGACATTCCCCGCAGCACTGAAAAATCATCAGCACCTGAGGAGGCCATGGGCAGGGGCTGATTGAATTTGAATCTGTCGGTCTGTTGTAATGAGAGTCTGGAGGCTCCTCCAGGCTTGTTCGGACAGGTCCATACCACGTGGGGCTGCATGAGCAAAGCCAGGGCACACAACACCCACAGGGCGATTCCACTGAAGCACTTCAGAACTCCACACAAATCCCACACACACCCTGTATTTAGTATGTTCACATATACATACACAGATGCAATAAAAACGAGGAGGAAAACATCTCCAAGTGACCCAGTGGGGAGGGGACTGGGATGGAGGCCAGGAGGTGGCAGGTGCATCTGAGGGACTTTCACCTTGCTGTAGTTTAAATGTCCTATTGCCATAGTGCGTGCCTGTGTCCCCTGCTTAGATATATACACAAAACACATGTTAACACAGAGGGCATAGCCTGACCCATGCCTGACCTCAGCCAAGCCTCTGAGGCTATAGTTGTGACCATAGGTCAAGGGAGAAGGGAGGAAGAAAAGTGTTTCAGAGCCTTGAAGGCTGGAATCTGGATTCAGGGCTGGCAATGCCCCTCAGGTGTTCAGTAGGGACAGAGAGACACCGCTCAGCTGGCTGCGCTGAAGCAATACCCAGCTCTCCTGGAGGAGCTATCTGCCAAGAAAACTATTGAACTACATAAAAATCCATCCCTGAAATCCCAGAGGTGTCCTTAGAGTACAGCGAGGCCTTTAAATTAGATGGGGGGGGGGCAGGTTTTGCTTGTAACTTGATTTCAGGTTAGTTGAGGGCTGGTGGCCAAAGAGTGGTGGCTGGCCCTGGCTGAGGTCACCCACTAAAGTCCCACCATATTGGCGGCGAAGGGAACCCCAGCCCCACCGAGAATTGGAAGTGACAGGCACATGTTCCCATGGAAACTCAGCTGCACAGAATCATCTGGAAATTCTGCTGAAGAGGGGCTAGGTTCAGAGCTTGAAGGGAAGGGAGGGTTGGAGGTTGAGACTAGGTGGAGAGGGCCCATCTATGTCTACCATTTGCCACTCCTGGGAGAGGCCAAGCAGGGGGCTGAGAATGGCAGAAGTCATCAGAATATTTCAGAGGCCCTGAGGTGGGTGACAAGGCCGTGGCAGAACACGACTTCAGGAAGGGACAGCCGGTGGGGCCGGGAGAGACACCAGGAAACCCCACCAGGCAGAGGCCAGAGAAGCAGCACCAAGACCCTGAGGTGCCCAGCTCCGCTTGTGTGTGGGCCCCTAGGACAAGGTCCTGCAGGGACTTCCTCTGCGTCCTAAGCCCAAGTCCCCCCTCAGGATGGTCACATCCATCCTTCCTTGAAGGTCCAAAGCTCCATCAGCCCCAGCCAGATCCCCTCAAGAACCCTCCCAGCTCTTTTAGCTTCTCTCCTTCCAGGGCCGCTCCTGGGTCCAGCACCCCTCCCCCTCTGCCCTGTCCCTTGAGCAGGCTGCACCTCCTGGGCCTCCTCTCATGAGGTTCCCTGTCCCCCCATTTAGCAGAGTCTCTCCCCTCTGCCCCTGCAGCCCACTTCTCTGAAGGATGGCTCTTGGGGAAGGCACACACCCCTGCCTGTGCCAGGGAGTCCCCCATCTGTCCTCCGGAGCAGTCCTGACTGTCACGGCAAGCCAAGTGCAGGTGGCAGTGACTTGCTCAAGCCCACGTGGCTGCTGCGAAGTGGAGCTGGGATCCAAGAGGAGCCCAGTGATCACCTTGCTCCCAAGGAGCTCAGTTCCCAGCCCTCTCTGTCCCCTCCTCCTCCCTCAATGCCACTGGCAGCCCCCCCATCTCTGTAGGCTTTCGGTGCTGGGGGCTGGGGACCGAGTACTCAGTCTTCTTTGCCACCCCGTGGCCCCCAGCACATTGCTCCCTACCCTTCACCGCAGCCCTCAGCATCCACACACTCCCAGCCTTGCCCTGGAGCAGGCTCAGCCACCCAGCTGCCACTGTCTGCATCCAGCAGAGGGTGATGATCAGTCCCCGAGAGCCTCACTGGCCACCAGGAGAAGCTGGGATTTTCTTCCGAATGAAGCAGGAACCCCAGAAGAGCAGAGGAGAGAGGGGAGTCTCCAGGGAGGTTTGACCAGATCCTCTCTGGATGCTTTGTGAGGAAGAGATTGTGGAGACAGGGCAGCTGCTGGGGGCCATTGTGGGGGAACCTGGACCAGGGCAGGCAAGAAAGTCTCTATCCAATTCCCCTCACTTCCCTGGCAAGGGCTGGAAAAGCCCTAGTCCTGGCCAGAAAGTCCAAGGGCTGAGGACAGAGAGGCCCAGGAAGTGGAGGAAGTTGTTATGGGAGGGGGCTCCCTTAGTCCATTGGCTTTGGTGTTCACCAACCCTGGCCCCCGTCTCTGGCTGCCGCAGTTGGGAGTTTGGAAGGCCGCTCTGCATGCAGCATTCCATGTCCTCCAGGCAGGCCTGGTGTTGATTAAACCCAGCCTGCAGGAGTCCATTCTGCTGCACGCTCACAGGCCAGGGCTTCGGACCGAGCTGGGAGCCCGTGGCTGTCCTGAAAGGCCTGGTGCCAGCCTAGTAGACTGCTCCAGCAACCTCCAGCATTCAGTCTGTGCCCATGCCCACCCCAAACTGCCTTCCTGTCCCTGCAGAAGGTGCTGCCCAAGCTGGGTGTGGTGGCGCATGCCTGTGATCCCAGCTCTCAGGAGGCTGAGGCAGGAGGATAGCCATGGGCTACATGGGCTACATGGCTACATGGGCTACATGGTGCTTTCAAGGCCAGCTTGAACTACATAGTGAGACCCTGTTCCAAAAATCTAAAAAATAAAATAATGCCGCCTGAGGGCTGGTGGTCCATTGCTGCCTGGGAGCTCAGGCCTGTGGCTTCGGTTCCCCCTCTCCCTGAGCACATTTGGGGTTTGATATGAAGGTACCCCAGGAACCCCTGGAGCAGCTCAAGAGGTGGGGAGGGAGGACTGAGCTGTCTGGTTCCGGATGGACAAACAGTGGGAACGCCAAGGCAGGGTGAGGAGAAAGGGAGGGAGCCTGATAGCCTGGGATGCTGAGCCCTGTGGGATGCACCTCGAGGTGTCACTTGACACTTAGAAAAGCAGAAGGCTCGGGGTCAGGCACTGGGGAGCCCCCTGACCACCCCAGCCTAAGCTTCTGCAACACAGACACCCCTCTCAGGTGTCAACCAAGCCACACCTCTGCACCTCCCGGGGAGAGAGGAGGGCCTCAAGGCAGCTCTGGTGGCCACCGGCTCCCTCCTGACCTCCACTCCAGAGTCGGGGGCTGAGGCAGGTGAAGTCTGAGCAGGAGGGGGACCGGAAGCAGCGCAGGTGCTGGGCCAGGACTGGCCAGGCAGAGGGGACTGATTTAGGGGGACTGGGCCCTGTGGTGGGGAGGCCTGAGGAGCAGAGTGACAGGCGGGTGGCACCGTGAGTGCAGAAGGCCAGGCCCAGGGACAGTGACAACCTGGGGCTCATCGTTAGGGAAGGGGAGAGCCTCAGGTCATTCACTCAGCTCCTGGGTAGCAGCAGCTGCCCTGCACCCTCTGCCCCACCCCAAACACGCCAGAAGATCCCTTCTCACCAACAGACACCAACCGCCCTACCCCAGGACCCCGGGGCCAGTCTCACTTGCTACATCCTGGGCCTCCATACCATCCCCAGCCCAGTCCAGCCTGGGTGTGGCTTGTCATTCCCGTCCATCCCCCACCCTTCCGATAGCCCCCCACACGCGCTTTTCACTGGGCATGGCCACCTAGCCTTTGGGCCAGATGGGGGTCCACACAGTCACTGATCCATCCTCAGGGCTCAGTCCCAGCACTGACAAGATCCTTGCCATGTCCTCCTGGGGCTCGCAGTGCCCATGGACCAGGATGCAGTCTGGCACTTGGGCTGGGGTGCAGAGTGGAGGAGTGGGGCCGCCCAAGGCAGAGGGGACCTGCATGTAAGAGTGAGGGGTGCAGCGGCCCTGGGGACCTGGCTCCTGGTTCAGATTGAGTCCTTTGGCAAGAGGGGCTGCTCCGGGCCTCTGGTGCAGGTCAAGGCTTGATGGCTAGGAGAACTCATCCTAGAGATTTTCGTAGACCAGGTTAACCTCGCTGTCATCCTCAAACTGCTGCCTTTTCTCCTGGGAAAAAAAAGAGGCAGAATGGGTCAGGGGAGAGGAGGAGGTGGTGGAGGAGGAGAAGAAAAAGGAGGAAGAAGAAGAGAAGAAGGGAGAGAAGGAGGAAGAAGGAGAGGAGCAAGAAGAGAAGAGGAAAAAAAAGAAGGAAAGAAGCAAAGAAAAACATCAGGTAGGAAAAGAACAAACTTGCATTAACATAATTTTCGTCAGAGGTGCAGATTGCATCCTGTGCAGCTTCTGCAGGAAGCCTGCCCTCTGCCCAAGCCCAAGTCACCAGTCTCTCCTGCCACCCTGTGCCCAGCCTCCCCTTCCCCATACACTCTATTTTTGGCCTGGGATGTGAGTCCTCCATACCTCCAGTTCCCTGAATGCCTCCTGCTCAGCCTGCAGGACCCATCTTGGGGTCCCTTTAGAAGCCCTGCCTCCCTGCAGCACTGGCCTGGCCCTTCCCTGGAGTCCAGCCCTTGCACTCGGGCTACAAACATCTCTGTGTCCTTGGGGTCACCACCCTTTTCCTGCAGACCAAGGCTCCCAGAGGGCAGAGCCCTGCCTCAGTTTCCTATCCAGCACCCCGAAGCCTGGCCCAGGGTGGGTGCTGCCTAGGATGTCCCAGACATCCTCAGGGTTCCAGGGTGGGAGGCCCTGATCCAGTCAGAACACTGAGAATAGGAGACTCAACTAGTAGTCTCAGACTGGGCTGGGGGGTCGGGAACCAGGCCCTGTGCCTCCCACCTTTCAGGGCTTAACACTACTTTATCCTGTGTGGGGTTCAATGCTCTGGTGCAGATATTGCTCCTTTGCATTCTAGGGTGCACAGCATTGCAGGCAGACATTACTCACCCACTTTACTGAGGAGCAAACTGAGGTTTGAGAGAGAACAGGTGACTAGATAGCAGGCCTCGGGCCCTCAAATGGTGGTTGCAGAACCCTGACTAGGCTGCTCTAGTGGGCAGCAGCTCGGATGCCAGCTCCCACTTCCTCCAGCACCAGCCTGACTGGCCAGGATAGACAGTGTGCTGTGCACACCACTGGGAGTTGTAATTGCCACACTGTGTGTGCTGGGTGACCCAAAAGGTTGTCCTCACACCCAACTATGGTGCGGGGCCTATCTTGGGGCCTCAGTTTATAGTCCAGGAGCCAGGCTCTGGTCCCCAAGCCCTGTGTACCTGGGAGGGAGGACTCTGGGCGGGGAGCGGGCTGTCTGCCTCGCTCTCGATGTAGGCGTAGACTTCGGTCTCCCGGCGCTGCAGGGCCTGCAGGAGACACAGTGCCCAGGCAGGGGCAGGTCATGAAGGGGCTCCCAGCCTTCCTGCTTGTCCCAACCCTGCCTGGTACCCACAGCCACTGCTGCCATCCACCCTTGCTCCTGGATCAAAACTCCGGCCCCTATGAGGGTCCTCCCCACTCACCCACACCCTCTAGGACCCTCCCCACAAACTGTTCCAGGCTCACAGGTGACCTAGGCACCCACTGGAGTTACCTCCTGTCCATCAAGCTTATACCCTGCTGAGAGGCCTCTGCAGCCCCGCCCTGGCTCTCAGGGCGCCCCCTTCCCTCCATGCCTGGGCTCTGGTCAGTCCCAGATGCTTCTCCTTGGGAATTCAAGCAACCACAGCCCCGCACAATCCAGGCATCCTTCCAAGAAGCCCCAGGGAATGGTGAACTCAGCCTGGGCTGGGGGCTATCATGATGAAGCATGTGCCCCATAGCCTCCCCCTGGACTGTGGGAGCCCCCTGAGGGCAGGGATGTGCCTGGTTAGTCTCTGGGTTCCTGAGCATACTGCTGGTCTTAGCACAGCAAGAGGGGCACCAGATGAGCCATGGTAAGGTGACACCTCCCTCACTTGTGTGTGTCCTAGGGCCCACTGAAGAGACCTGACAGGAGTAAGAAAAACCAAGGCTCTGAAGTCAAATATGACTAGGTTCAACTCTTGGCTGTGATATCTGCCCCCCATGGCAACCCCTTAATTTCTCTCTGCCTCAGTTTCCCCAACTATACAATGGGAATGATCGCATGTATTTTGCAGGCTTTGATCCAGGATCAAATGAGATACTGTACCTAAAGGGCCCTGCACAGAGAGTTAGGCAAACAGTAGGTGCTTAATAAGCAGCTTCTGAATGAACATCAAAGAAGACAAAATGCTGCACCCTCCTTCTGCAGCCGAAGCCTGGACTCACCCTCAGACCCCACTGGGCTCCAGAGCAGAACCGAACAACAGCCTAAGCAAGAGGCAGAAGCCTTGCCTTGCCATGTATGTGTCATACAGATGCTGGCTCGTTGCCAAGGAGGCAGTTTCCCTGGCAACAGTCAAGCAGGGGTTGCCAAGGCAGGCTGGAGAGACAGGTGGTGCTCAGAGGCAAGAGGAGGGTGGGGAGCAGGGGGAGGAGGGAGGGAGGCATGCGAGGCAGCCGGGCATGAAAATCTGTGTAATAAACCGTTTGGCGCTTGGGAGACCCTCACTTCAAGGGCATCAGACACAGGGATGACGGAGCTCCCTTGGGGTCCCGTTCAAGAGGTCTCTGAGCCAGCAAGAGCAGGGTGTTGGGAGAGGGGCTTCCAACTGGCCCCCTCCCCAAGGAGGAGCTGTATTTCCAGGGGAAGGAAACTTGCAAGCTTTTCTCCACCTGTGCAGGTCTTTGTGCCCCCCCCCGCCCCTGCAGGGCACTAGCCTCCCGTGGCACAAGGACAGACAGACCATGCTCTTCAGCCACTCTGTCAGAGCAGCCCCCAGACCTTCTGGCATCTCACAGAATTGATGGCTGCACTGAGCTGGATGTTTCCGGTCACAGAGGGGTGACAGGGAGAGCCCCCTTGCCACATCTCAGCTGAAAGGGAGACCTGGGGTCCCACAGGTAGATCCCTCTGCCCCACACCCAGCACACCTGGACTAACAGAGCCAGAGAAGAGCACCCCACAGGCCCTGGACCCACAGGGAGTGCGGGTGGGGCTTACACAGTGACTGGGCAGGAGCAGCTGTGGAGCTGAGGCCAGGCCAGGCCACAGAGAAGGCCACCGCTTAGCAGCTGCAGCGTGAAGCCTTTGACAAGCTCTGACCTGTGGGCTGCATTTGTATTCAGGGTGTGACCCAAAGCAGCAGGCAGGGAAATGCTGGGCGCAGCCTTGTTCCAGCCTTCCCTGGCTGTGCCTGCTGGGGAAGACTGCTGGCCTCAGGGTTGTGGCAGCCAAGCTGGCCAGGCTATGATACCCCAGGGCTGTGCTGGTCCCAGCTAGGGTTGTCCTGGGCTGTGCTGGGCTGGCCTGGCTCTGCACGGCAGTGGTGTTTGAGATCCAGGTCCTGCAAGCCCTCCTGCCTGCTGCTGCCCCGTGAGTAACCACGCTGACCCAATTTGTTGTCAGCCCAGCAAGTGCGTGAAGGCAGTGCCAAGGGCGTCCTCCAGGTGGGCTGAGGGCTGCACAAAGTCACTCCCTGGGCCTGAGCCTAATCTGAAGGTCCTGGCACTGGGGGCTATGGGTGAGATCTGGGATGCTGGCTAGAAAGCAGTAGTCTCACAGGAGAGGAGAACCTGGCTCTAGGTCACCACTGAATCACAGTTGTGCCTTAGAAAGGTCTCTCCGCCTGCTGCTTGTAACAGCAAGAATGGGGACACAGGGCCAGGAGGAGGCGGGGAGTAAAACTCATGGAGGCGTCTGGACACGGCTGAGAGACTGCAAAGCACAGTGCTGACAGCCCACATTTGCCACCGGTGTCCCCTCCGCCCTGCATGAGGCTCCATGGAACCCAGGAAACCCTAGAAGTAAGAACAGTGCTGGCCCCAGCTGGTGTGGGGGAGAAGGGGCTTGAGATGGACAATGATCACCTAAGCCAAAGGTGGCTGTGACGGCCGTGGAGAGAGTGGGGAAGGATGACAGGAGGCTGAGTGGGAGAGGGGGCTGGAAGGGCCTGTCCGAGGGCAGGAGGAACAGGGTCTCAGCAGGGCAGCCCCAGAGAAGCTTCCCGAGCAGGGGAACCCCAGGAGGACAGCAGCGGGTACCCTGGTATGTTCAGGAAGCAGCACATGCGATGGCTTCCCCCAGAGGCTGTGACTCTGGGGAGCCGGGAATCCCCAAAGGGCCATCAGTGGTGGTCCTGAGAATCATGTCACAGACCCAGCTGCAGTTGGGAATGGACTAAGGGTCCCCTGCTGGGCTCTGAAACCCATCACATCTGTGACTTGGGCATCCCAGGGGCCTCACAAGCCCTCCTGCCCACCTTCCCTGGTGAGCAGACCTGAGCCCCAGCGACCCCTCTTCCAGGTGCCACGGCCTTTCTCCCCATCTTTGGGGCGGAGAGGGGGCTTCTCTCATGAGGTCACTGCTGCTCTACTCCTTCATAGCCCCAAGAGGCCTTTGCCACACCAAAGGGTCTAAGCAGAGGGGCAGGGTGGGTTAGTGACTCAGTGGGTCGCTCTGGCTACAGAGAGGGATGGAGTAAAAACAGGCCCACCGATAAGGCAGCCCAGGCAAGAGATCGGGCAGGGAGCAGGAGAACCGGATTTTGGGCCGGTTCTGGAGCAAGGCTTGCTGATCGATCAGATCTAGGCGATGATGGAAAGAGGCAAGGAAAAGACAGCCTCAAAACGTTCAGCCTGAGTATCTGAGTCACCCTTTTTTACAGTGAGGGCAGCGATGGGGAGAGGTGCTCAGCCGGAAAAGAGCTGCAGTCTGACCAGAGAAGCCGATTCGGAATCCAAGCAGAAGTGGGTCTGCTGTTCAGTGACCTCTGCGGAAACGTGGGGATGGTCCAGGATGTGGGCGACATTCAGAAACCGGAGGCCCAATGTGGTCAGCCGGGAGGAGCGTGTAGATAAAGAGAGGGGTTTCCCAGCCGTGCCCCGCCCCCCAGTCCACGTTGACTACAGTGTTTAAAGGTCCGGGTTCCACAGTTCTTGAGGAGGAACCGTGAATGGGGGCAGAGGAGGTGCGGCAGTGAGTCGGAGCCGGTAACAAGGAGGAAGGTTGTTGGGGGCGGGTCAGATGCCGCTGATCCATCCGGGACGGTGAGGACCAAGAACTGCGCGTTGGATTCAACACTGGCGCTATGCGTGACCCTGCTAGAGGAGAGGCGGCTGAAGGCCTCCCTGAGAGGGCCAGGACCAGGACGGGGAGGGAGAGACACAGTGAAAGCAAGCGAGAATTTGGATGACTCTCGGAGGAGTTCTTTTAGTGGGAATCTCGGACAAAAAGGAAGCAGCTGGGGCGGGTGGGGCGGCTCAAAAGATAAGAAATTTAAGGAGCTGGGCATGGTGGCTATGACTATAATCCCAGTACTCTGGGAGGCTGAGGCAGGAGGGTCCCAAATTGGAGCTCAGTCCATGCAATTTAGTGATTTAGCAAGACCCTGTCTCAAAATTTAAAAATAAAAAAGGCCTGGGACCTAGCTCAGGGTGAAGGCCCGGGTTCTATCTCTAGTACCACCAAAACAAACAAACAAAACCAGAACAGAGGCCGGGGGATTTAGCTCAGTGGTTTCGATGCCTGCTGTGCAAGCACAAGGACCTGAGTTCGATCCCTGGTACCAAAAACAAACAAACAAAACAAAAACAGAACAGAGGTCATAGCCTGTTGGCAAGCTACGAGTGCAGTATTGTATCACCATCCTCATTTCAGACATTGTGGAACCAAGACTCAGATAGTACAAGTAACAGAACCAGCGAGCAAAAGTACAAGGCTTTGCTCTCTAATCTCTCTGACCCACTCTAAATCCAGAGTCTTCCTAGGCCTTGTTTTTTTGTTTTTTGGGTTTTTTTGGTACCGGAGATCGAACTCAGGTCCTTGCACTTGCACAGCAGGCTGCGAAACCACTGAGCTAAATCCCCGGCCCTAGGCCTTGTTTTTAAAACCAAATTGGGGTAGCATAGTTCTTTTTTTTCCTTCTTTATGTTACACAATATCGAACACTTTTCCATATAACACATTTAAAAGGAGAAATATATAAACCTACAATCGTACAGGCAGATAGCTCACTTCTCTTAACAGCTGATAAAACAGACAAATATCAATCAGGATCAATAAGGATATGGAATATTTGAACAACATAAGCAACTTTTTTTTTCTTTTTTCAGTACTGGAGATTGAACCCAAGGCATTTCCACTGAGCTACTTACCAGTCCTTTTTATTTATTTATTTTAACTTTGAGATAAAGTCTCACATATGCTTCTTGGCCTTCTGGCTAAGATCAGGTGAGATAAGGTCTCACAGAGCTGCCCAATCTGGGCTTCAATTTGTGACCCTCCTGCCTCAGCCTCCCAGAGCATTAGGATCACAGGTGTGTGCCACCACACCCAGCTATGATCAACATACTTGACCTAATTGACATATGGGACACACAAGTTTGTTTCAAGTGCACACAGAATATGAGCTGAGCCGCAAAGTAAGTCTCAAAATATTTAAAAGGATTAAAATATATGATCTTGACAGAAGTAGCCAGAAATAAAAAATAGAATAATAACTAGAAAACAATTAAAAATTCAAAAATTAAGCAAAAGATTTTAAAATAACCAATGAGACAAGAAAGAATCCTCCATGGACATTTAGACTAAAAGATAATGAGAATACAAAATAAAAAATCATACCAGGCTAGCACATGCCGGGCCTTGGGTTTGATTCCTAGCAACACACACACACACACACACACACACACCCCTCATGGAATGTAGCTAAAGCCATATTTAAAGAGAAGTTCATAACATAAATGGAAGCCAGGCATAATGGTGGATGCTTACAATACCAGCATTCAGGAGGCTGAGGCAGGAGGATCAAAAGTTCAAGGCCAGCCTGGGCTACATAACAAGACCCTGTCTCACAAACAACAATTGAAGGCCAGGGATTTAGCTCAGTGGTTCAGACGCCTACCTCAAAAGTGGAAGGACCTGTACAAAAAAAAAAAAAGATAGTTGGGTGGGGTGACACCCATGTGTAATCCCAGCACTATGGGAGGCTGAGGCAGGAGGACCACAGGTAAAACCCATTTCAAAATAAAAAAGGGCTGGAGGACCAGGGATTCAGCTCAGTGGTTCCACCACCTTCCTTGAAAGCACAAGGTTCTGAGTTCAATCCTCAGTACCAAAAAGAAAAATAAGGCCTGGAGATGGAGCTCAGAGTGAAGGCCTTGGGTTCAATACCTAGTACTGGAAAAAAAATGAGAGGAAAAAAGAAAACTATTTAAATATCTATACAAAGAAAGTAGAAGGAAGAATACACACACACACACACACACACACACACACACACACACGCCTTCCCCAGAGTTTCTGAACAACACAAAGCTGCCCCATCATCACCCCTGTTCATCCTGTTCATCATCACACTGGAAGTCTTAGCCAGTGCAATTAACCAGGAAAGGAAGGAAGGGATGGTGGGAGTTTTAAACAAAAGGACGATTAGGGAAAGGAAAAAGTGAAACTTCCATCGTCATAAATGACACAACTAAGCTCATAGAAAACCCAAAGGTATTTACAGAGAAACTGTCAGAATTAATGAGTGAATTTGGCAAGATCACTCTATATAATGCCAGTACATAAAAATCAACCATATCTCTATGTGCCAGTAATCAATGCGTAGAAAACAACATGAAAACAGGGACAACACCTGCACCTAACACCTTACCAAGAGCACCAGTGAGCTAAGGATGAGATGTCCTACACAGAGCCACCTGCACAGTGGGGCCCCATTGTCACTGGTGCCTTTATCACTGTCACTACTGGTGCTTGTCTCTGTCCAGAAACAGCCCCAACCTGTAGACCTTGCCTCAAGGGTCAGCAAAGTCCTGAGGCCTCCCATTGCCACCCCTCTGGTCCTAAGACCTCCCTGGGCCACCTGTGTCCCCTGCAGGCTGCTGGACCTCTTTGTGACCCTCTGGAGAAGTCACCCTCAGCCCCAGAGGCTGCCACACAAGGGCAAGAAAGTCGCTCAGGCAAAAATAAGTCTCTTCCATTAAAAAAAATCTCATAGAAGGCTATTCACGTGGAAAAACGTTCATGGAATATTGTAACACGAAAAAACAGCTGTGCGACTGTAATTTTTCAAAAGTAGGGGGGCTGGGGTGCAGCTCAGTGGTGGTGTGTGCGCCTAGCACCGGTGCGGCCCTGGGGTCTCTCCAAAATAAATACGGTGTGCACATACCGCTCACTTCCATGTATTTATAGAAAAAAGATGAGAAGGTATAGAAGTCGACATTTTTAGTATTTATCCTGGAAGAAGATGGGAATATGACGATGTGAGTTGTTATGTATGTCTGTGTATTGTGTGGAGAGAGAAAGAGAGATCCATCTAACAGCTGATACCAGAATCGCTCCCAGGGAAAGTGGCATGAGTTGCTGGGAGAGGGGAGCCGGTTTGGGGAAGTGAGGCCCGCAGGAAGCAGCAGCAGCGCCGATTCCCTGGGGAGGGGAGACTAAGGGCCCTCTCTGAGCTGTCCTGCTCTCCCTGGAGCCGTGGGCACTGCCCCGTGGGGACAGTCCCTCAGCCACACCACCGCCCCTCCTCAGCACACAGGGCCAGATTCTGGACCTGCTTTTGTGGGGTCCCTAAGTCTCCTGTGTGCATCTGGGTGGTGGGGACAGGAATGGTGGCACCGGGAAGCCTGTGGGACCCCTGTGGAGGGGTCAGGAGCCCAGGCCAGTGGCTCTGTGTCTCATGGGACTGAGATCCCACTGACACAGGGTGGTACTTACCCTTCAGTCTCCCTGCAGCGAGCGAACATGTTACTCGTAGTGCCGAAAGGCATATGTCACTGGACAAGGACATTCCTCAGCCTCTGGCCACAGCCACTGGACAGACAGGCCTGTGCTGGCCATGGGTAGGCAGGGTGGGCAGAGCCTCCTGTTCCTTCTCCACCTAATTATGAAGACTGCTTGCGAAACAACAAGGTGTGGGATAAACAGGGTCCAAGGCTCGTGACTCTAAGGACGTAAGGCAGTGTCTGCATGTGGTGGGGGAACACAGTGCCAACAACTGAAAATCATAGCTGTCAAGGGTGTAGAGTGGCGTCTGCCCTTTCTTTCTTTCAGTGATTGCTGTTGTTGCAGCTGTGATGTTTGTGCAATAATAACAGGAAGAAGCTGGCAGGCAGGTCGACGTCATTTGGTCAGATGAGGAAATTTGTTCTTTCCTTACCGACCCTCGCCCTTGCTGCCCCCTTGTTCCAGAAGGGAAAGGGTGTGCCAGAGAGGGGGCAGGGTGGCTCCCCACATATGTGCACCTAATACCAGGGTCCCCACATGTGGGCTCTCCTTTCACCGTTACGGAAATTCCACAAGGTAGGAATAATTTTGCCCACTTTACAGATGAGCAAACTGAGGCTCAGACAGGTGCCACAGTGGGTACAGACTGAGCAAGGGAATCAGAGCCTGATGTAGGCCTGGAGAGGTGGCAGAGCCCAGGCCCTGGGACTCACCGTGTAGACAGATTCTGCAGTGGGCTGCGAGGGTTGGCTGGCACATCTTGGGTCTGGGCACGACTGGGTGGGATGCTTCCTTGGAACTAGCTTTTGTTTCTGTCAGGAGAAAGGAGCCAGGGCTGTCGGGGCTGTTGACGTGTGGTCCCCTGGTTTCCCTTCCTTCATGGGCCCCACCAGAGGAAATGATGGTGGATTTGGATTTTTCCTGAGGCCACACAGAAGTAAATCACTCCAGCCAGCCCTCTGGGGAGAGGTGGGAAATGGCTCCAAGACCTGATCAAGCCACCCATGTGCCTGGAACCAGAAGAAAGGACAACAGCCCACACGGGCACTGTTGTGGGCAAAGCACATGGCTCAGAGAGGCCAGTGTGGCAGGGCCCTGGCCTGAGCCAAGGCTGGGGTCCCACTGTGCCCCTTGCTGGCTCTGGACTGGAGTTAACCACTCTCCTGGCCTCAGTGTCTCCAGCATAGGGCCCAGGCAGTAGTTGGCTGGCACTCCCATGGCACCGGGGGAGCAGTCTGTCACCCACACACGCTTGTTGGCACCTCTGTTAGCCAGGCACCAGGAAGAGGGGACACTGTCCAGCACTGTGAGTATGGTGGACGGCAGGGACCATCGTTTCCTGCGGCTGAGATGCTAACGGAAGCCAAGGCTGGGGCAGCCAGCCAGGAAGGCACAGGGCTGGGGCGACAGTTGAAGACACTGAGGGAGGCAGACTGGACGTCCCCCTCACCGCAGGCTCCACGCTGCCAGCGGTAGAGCAACAACGGTCTCATCTCAGGGCAGGAGCTAATTAAAATCCCTGGCCACCCGCCAATCCCCAGCCCATTTACTCCAGGATTAGCTCTCGAGAGCTACTTAACTCACAGGCAGAAGCCAGTGCCGCCCGGGTCACAGGATCTGACTGTTGGGAGCACAAGGCCAGGCAGGGCTCTGCTTTATCTCTGTGTCCCTCGGGAAACCTGCAGACAAGTCCTCAGATCGGCTCAGTTCCCCACACAAGGAAGTGAAGGCTCGGAGGGGATCGGAAACTCGTGAAGCTGCACAGCCAGGAAGTGGCAGAGGCAGGATTTGAACCCAGTATGCTAGCTGACAATACCACTCCTCCATTTTGTTGCAGTGTATAGGTCTCACAGACAGAGGTAGGAGCCAGCATCTGGGGCACACTTTACAGTTTACTAAGACCCCCCTCCCCCGACTTGTCCTTGTTTCCATTTTATTCTCCTAACACCCCAAGGAGGCGGGCATTGAACAGAAGTGGGACTGAGGCTTGTCCAGCTGATAAATGGCTGCCCTTGAAGCTATCCCAGATGCCTGGTCCTCAAATCCGGTGCCAGGTCCCTGTGCCACCTGGAAGGCACTGTTACAGTCAGGGGCCTCTGAGCCAGCCGCCAGGGACACCACCCAGGCCACAGAGTGTGAGCTTGCAGGCCGTGGCTGACCCAGGGGGCTGAAGGTGGGGCCCCAAAAGGTCAAGGGCACACAGTATTTGTACTTGGTGGGAGTGGGGCAAGCAGGGCAGGGAAGAGGACAGGTTTGGACTTTCCAAGGCTCTCTGTGCTGCCTGCGGGTGGATTGGAGGCTGGGCACTGGGGGACAAGGCAGGGGTCTCCCGACAGGAGCCCATCCTGTGGGGGCTGAGCAGCCTGGGCTAGGTCCTGCCGGGCAGAGGGAGCTCCCTTGAAAACAGGGGGCCATGTCTCCTCACTGGGGGCGGTGTGGCGATGCTCTATTGCTTGAGCGTCCCCCTTGGGTTTTTTTGTTTTTTTGGTTTATTTTGGTACCGGAGATCGAACTCAGGACCTTGCACTTGTGAGGCAGGCACCGGAACCACTGAACTAGATCCCCGGCCCTCGAGTGTCCCCCTTGGCAGTAGGTAGTGGTTAGGGCCACCAGGCCTGGCCCAGGACCCAGTGCTCCACACCAAGGTCCTGCTGTCAATAGCCCAGGAAGCCTACTGAGCCTCAGTTTCCCCCTCTTCAAAATAGAAGTGACAGGTTGCCTTGCCTCTCACATGCCCTGACTATGTACAACTTGGCTTTCTGCTATCACTGTGCCTGTGTCCCTGCTATATGCTGGGCTCCCCCGGCCACTGTGGTCAGCCAGTCCCTGCCCTGCAGGAGCTGCGCTCTGATGGGAGGACAGCATATTTGCAGGAGCCCAGGAGGGTGGCAGAGACCAGGACCCCAGAAGCACATGGGGGAGCCCAGGCTGGGCTGGGGGGAGAGGCTGGATCCAGACAGACTGGGGTGGGACTCGCTGAGGGCTGGATGCACAGGTGAGATCAGCTCCAAGCTCCATGGCCTGGGCCCTGGGCTCCTGGCACCTGAGGCTGTTTGCCAAGATGTAGAGACTTGGGGCCCAGAGTGCTGCTCTGGACACATTAGATGGTGACAGCCCCTGGTCCCACGTCGAGGCCTCACCTCACAGCAGACTTGGGCTGAGCCTGGGGAGGGGTCTGGGCCACATTCTCAACACATGGGGATACAGCCCTCCTCCACAGCTCAGTCACCCCAGAAGTGAACCCCAGGAACAGAGAAGAGCTCTAGGGAAGGAGCCCAGGGTGTGCCAGGACCACCTCGACCCCTCAAGCCAGGTGCAACCCTCACACCTGCTGTCACGCCAGGAGTCATGGCACTACTGCTGCCCGGGAAGGTGACCAGGCCCAGTACTCACAGAGCCTGGAAGCCACACTCCTACCGCAAACCCGTACTGTAGCTCCTGTGCTTGGCACCTCACTGGGGAAACTGAGGCAGGGAGGAGTTAGGCATCCTGTTGGAGCTCACAGAACTGGCAAGTGGCACAAGCTGAATGTGGACACAGGCTCTGAGACTGAGTTCTGAACCCTCTATTGTCTGCGACCTCCTTGCACAGGGAACTTCTCCCAACTGGTTACCAGGCGACTGTCCCAGTAGCCTGTAGATTTAGTCTGCTAGGTGCCCTCTGGCTTCCTGGTCTCTAGCACTAGACCTGGCACATAGTAGGTGCTCAACTAATTCAAGGAATGAATACACTGATTTAATCATGACCGTGAAAGGGCCCTGCAGATTATAAGCCCTTCGGTAAGTACTTATGGAGGGGCTACTATGTGCAGGGCCCTGTGCTAGAAGCTGGGGCTGCCACAGGGAACAACCAGAGTCAGGTATGGAACAGGAAACCAGAGTCTGGGTGGCAATGAGGATGCAGGGAGCTCCAGGGGGAACACCTCTGCTCGGGGGAGGTGCCATGCACAGAATGAGCCAGAGCAACCTGCCCTCCACTCATACTCCAGCCCTGACTCCACTGCTTTCTATGTGACCTTGGCCAAGTCACGACCTCTTTGAGCCTTGCTTTCTGGAGCTTTGAGACGGGAAGGAGGTCCTCACAGAGCTACAGAGGGGAACGGGGGGAGCGTGTTGAAGGGTGCTGGGCATGCTGTGTCTCCAGAGCTGTTCTTCCCTTCCGGGTTGCTGGGCTCGAAATGGTGAGCATGAGGGCCTGCATCCGCCCTCAGATTCTCAGAGGGACTCACTACCCAATGGAGCTGTTTCTAACAATAAGATAAGAAGGGAGCTGGGCGTGGTGGTGCACACCTGTAATCCCAGCACTCTGGAAGGCTGAGGCAGTCTGGGTGAGACACTGTTTCAAAATAAAAAGTAAAAAGGGCTGGGATATAGCTCAATGCAAAGGCCCTGGTTCAATCCCTACTACTGGGGGGAAAAGAAAGATAGAAAGGGACCTGGTGGTTCAGGTCCCACCACGGGAGCTTGGGGGGCAGGCACAGAGTGGGAGGGACTGGGCCAGGGAGTGCTCTCAGCCCTGTCCGTGAGGGACACCTCCTGCAGGGCCCAGGATCCCTGTGGGCAGGTGGGTGCCCCACCCGTGAGGCCTCCCAGGCCTGGTTTGGGTGAAGGCCACGTTGCTGCCGCATCTCTACTGTGCGTGACTGTCCCGTACCTTCTTCCAGAGCAGCAGAGCTGTGCCCAGCACACTCAGGACAGCCAGGAGGCCAGTGAAGCCACAGAGCAGGGGCTTCCGGGAGCTCGGCGGTGGGTGTTGGTATCCTGTGTCTAGGGGAGGGGACAGGGAAGCAGAGCTTAGTTCCCAGGAGAAGCCAGGAACTACTTAGCCCCACTGACCTCCAGACCCCAAAGCCCTTTGTTACCCTTCACCTGGGACCCAATTTCCAACCTTCTCCCCCAAGGCCCTGCACCAGGCTGGATGCCCCAGCTGCACCTCAGGTCCTCAGTCTTTTTCCTTTCCTGGGGATGAAACCCGAAGTGCTCAAAAACTGAGCTACATCCTCAACCTCTGTACATTTTATTTTGAGACTCGGTCTTGCTAAGTCACCCAGGCAGGACTCAAGCCTGTGATCCTCCTGCCTCAGCCACCCAAGTAGCTGAGATTATAGGCATGCCCCAGCAGGTTCGTGTACTTAACTTACTTTGTTAAACCTCCTGTGTATGTTGAGTGCCTTGACTCTCTTGATGGACAAGGACTATGACTGCTCCTGCCTCAGTGAACTGGCTTCACTGAGGGCTGCTAGGAGGACCCTGGCTGAGTCGCATCGTCTCTGGGGCCTTCCCTTCCCACCATTTGAAATGGTGACAACGTGGGCAAGTGTGGTGACAGTCAGAGGTGACAAGTTTGCATGCGGACTGACAGGAGCTTGCACCACGGGTAGTCGAGCACCCCACCTCTCCTTTTCCTCTTCCCACATCCATTCTTCCCTTCCCTCCTCCGACCCCCTGGCAAGAATTTATGGAGTTGGGTGTGGTGCACACCTGTGATCCCGGCTCTCTGGGAGGCAGAGGCAGGAGGGTCACAAGTTGGAGCCCAGCCTGGGCAGCTTAACAACTCAGTGAGATCCTATCTCACAAAATAAAAAGGGGCAAATAAATAAATAAATAAATAAAAAGGGGCTGGGGTTGTAGCTCTGTGCAAAGCCCCTGGGCTCCACCCCCAATATCATAAAAGAAAAACAAAACAAAAATCAATTCATGGTGTGCAGACCAAGGGGTAGGCACACTAGCATGATGCATTGGCAGCAGGACACCACCCTTGCATGTGGGTGTCACTTCTGGAAGACCAGGCCCAAGGTCACACTGGGCAGGCAGTGGGACTGGATTCCAACCCAGGTCTGTGGGATTTCAAAGCCCACAGCCCCTTCCAAGGGAATCCGAGAGGCAGGTCAGAGAATCATGGCTTTGGGGAGGTGCTGGTTCTTAAATCTCAGGGTCTCACACACACACACACACACACACACACACACACACAGATTCTCCAGAGGCTCCAGGCCCCTTCCCAACAGTGTCAATGGGACCCCAAGGTGAAGGGGCCAAGTGACTTCTGAGGCCACTGCCCGAGGTGTCAAATAGATCCACATTCCAGGCCCTGCCAGGTGGGGGCTCCCCAGCATGCTGTGATCCACAAGGTCAACCAGTCTGCACTTCAGATCTCGCACCCCCACACTGCAGGGTGAACCTGAGGGTCCTGCACCCTTGGAAGAGCCCAGGGGAGGTCTCACCTCTGACCAGGATGAAGGTGCCTCCGTCCTTCACTATGATGCTTTGCCAATGAACACAGCAGTAGTAGGTGCCAGTGGCTGACGCATCCGGTAGCCTGGGATTGATCAGGCATTTCAAGGTATAGGTCTTGTTCTCTGTGCCCTGGCCCGGGTGGCAGGCCTTTTGCTTTTCCGGGCTCTTCTGGCCCTGGAGATCCACGTGGAAGTAGCTGACGGTGAAATCCTTGAATTCTGGGGTGTAAGGGTAGGTAATTCTGCAGCTGAAGGGGACGGTCATGTTGGCCAGGGAGACCAGGATGGCAGGGCCGGTGTGGCTCACTGACTGCCCTCCTGAACGAGACAACGGGAGAGAGAAACAGGTTACCAGAGGCCGCCTCACCCCCACCTGCTTCCCTGTGCTCTAGCCTCAGGTCAACCATTTTCCACTTGAGACGTCACCCTCCTCGGGCACCCGGAGGCCAGGCGAGAGTGAGATCTCCAAAGGAAGAGCCCAAGCAGCAGAGAGGTCAGGCCACCAGCTCCCAATCCTTGGATCCCTGGGCAGGGACAGAATGGAGTTGCGACCCCACCCCAGGCTGGGAGAGAGCCTGAGCTCCAAGCTCCTTCTTCCCGGAGGCACGGGGAAGACCAAAAGCTGCAGGAGAAGGAGAAGACAGAGGCAGGAGAACAAGGCAAAGAAGCAGGGCTTCCCACTGCTCTCCCCGCGCCAAAGCAGCAAGACAAACCTTTCCCGAATGTTAACTCAGAGAACATTTGTCAACTTTCTGCGCAGCATAACGAGCAATTCCCTGGGGGCCGTTTTCCACTGAGGCGGAAGTGTCCCATGTTGCCCATTTGGGCTTCGGCTGTGGACCTCAGTATCCACGGCAAAGCCATTCCACAGGGGACACCCTCACCTCCAGGACACAGTTTGGAAATCTCCAAAGCAGCAGCCTGGCCTGGCTGGGACCCACAGGCTCTTGGGATGCTGTTCAGATCCTGGGCTGGGGGCTCGGGTCCGAAGCCGCCGTGTCTGATCTGGGCTACACAGACCCCTGGGCTTCCTTCGTGCCTGCCTCCCAGGCCTGTCTTTCCCTGGCAGCTGAGCGGAACAGCGCAGAGTTTTAAATTGAGGTCAGCAGCAGCCAGCTAAGAACATGCAGGCCGTGTGTTAATCAGGAGAAGATCGGACGTTTGAGACGCTCAGAGGGAGCCCCAAGATTTATTTTGCTGGAGAAAGTGAGGCGTGGGCCTCCTGCCTGAGGTGTGGGCTGGCACGAGGCCAGGCTGGTCTTTTCTCAGTTCCTTCAGCTCAGCTCTGAGCTGGATTCTAGGGAAGGGGCCCCAGGGGAGGCTGGGCCTTCTGGGGACTCAGGTCTGGGATGAAAATGGCTGGCGCTGGTTAGCACTGCACAGCTCTGCATAGACTGATATTTCTGGTTTCCTGTTGAGCCAGTACAGAGACACCTCCCCCACCCCACCCCCAAAATGATCTGAAGGCTTCAAAGTCCAAAAATCTGCCAGGTGGGTCCACCGTCACAGGGGGTTAGCTTTGTTGTAACTAACGTGACGAGGCTCACTTTGGGAATGGTCTGAGCAGGCATCCGGGGCCCCTCCTCGGTAAGAAGCTCCTGTCTCGGGCTCGCCAGGGATCAAGGGGGGTGGGGAGGGAGATTGCACTGTACTTTCTATCTCTGGACTGTGTTGTGGGATGATTGTGCCTTCGAAACAACACAGTATCTTGGTCATTCAGGGCAGAGGTCCTGTGAGACGTAGCAAGGAGGATAGAGAACCCAGGGCAGGGGGAGGTTTGTTGTATGATCTCCCAGGATCTTGGGTGGGCTAGAAGGACAAGAAGCAAGAGGATGAGGGCCGAGGATTTAGCTCAGTGGTTCTGGGGCCTGCCTCCCAAGTGAAAGGTTCTGAGTTCAATCCCTGGTACCAAAAAAAAAAGAGGATGAGATGAACACTACTGGAGTCCTTCCCGCTCTGTGCCCTCCACTGGGGCCCCTCCACCTTGACCTCTCTACCTTCAGCCCGCCACCTGTGGCCTCACATGACTAACGCCTCCACCCCCCAGGCTTGATTCAGCAGCTGCTCCTCGGCTTGTATCTACATCCTCCATCTTCGAGGCTGCCAGGAGTTGGGCTCAGCTGGTCTAGGGTTTCCACATGGGGATAGGGGTTGGAGCCTGACAAATTCACCAGGAAAGTGGCCTTGCCAGGGAACTGATAGGGACCTCTGCTCCCCAGGACCTCCCTGGGAGGACGTGCAGTCAGCATTACACCTTCCTGTTTGTCCAGGCAGGAAGACATTTATCCAATTGTCTTGAAAACTCCCCATCTGAGGTATCCTTCTAAAAATGATGGAATCTGCTAGTGCACTTAAGCTGATCTTCACCATTCTCGGGGAACTCTGTAAAAACAGACATCCATTGTTCCACAGCTTTCTGGGATTTGTTGTGTGACAGTCAGAGGGTTAGGATCGTGAAATGCAGGCCCTGGCTCAGCTGGACACGGGGAGAGGGCCTCCCAAACCAGAGCCTCTGCCCTCTGATGAAACTGCTGTCCCCAGAGGTAGAAGAGGAGGCAATGTCTGCTGTACTCTATCAGAAACAACAGCCAGTCAGGCACATCAGCGCACACAGTCATGGAGAAAGGGGGACACGGGGGATGGGGCAGGTCACCTCCTTTGCTGAGGAGTCAGCACCCAGGAGCCTCGACCACAGTAGCTGCCCAGCTCCTGCTCTTTCTCCTGGACTTGTGCCCCTAAAAGGCCCTTTCTGGGGTGTGGGCTGTGGGGGTCCAGCCCCCAGTTAAGGTTCATAGCTCTGAGTCCATGAATCTTTTCCCAGTGGCTTCCATAAACACATAAGGGGAGTACCAGTCAGGTCACAGGGCCTCCTAACTGACCCTGGGCCTGGAGGGGCCCCCTGCCCTGGCAAGACCCCAAGTCTGATGTGGAACAGAGGGACTCCAGGGTGGGCAGGCTGATGGGGGAACCACTAAGTCGGTCTGGGTGGCTGGGGCAGGGGATGTTGGTGCCCTGGCCCCAGGAGCACATGGACAGAAGGGTGAGAACATGCACGGAAATGCCAGTCTGGCTATAACACAGGCGCTACGGCAACAAAATGTCAGAGCCACAGTGGGCACCCAGGGGCCGTGAACCACCCATGAAGATGCACTGCAGAGCCCACCCCAAACACTGCCAGCCCCAGGGCTCTCAGGCTGGGCAGGCTGGGCAGGGCAGCACTTGGCATCTTGTGCAGAAGGAACAGATGTGATGCCTTCATATGGGGCAAAGGGCCCGAGAGGCATGGCAAGGGCAGGCTCAGGCAGGGGGCTTCAAGGGCTGGAGTGAGGATGAGCTTCCTGCCTGGCTCAGCCTGGTACCCCTTCCGGTTACTCCTTCCAGCCCAGGTGGGAATGGCACGGGGCGGGGGGCACTGGAGGTCAAGTCCAGGAGAAGCCATTCTGGACCAGGGCCTCAGAAGATGTACAAGAGGATGGGATGGCGCTGGGCAGAGACAGGAGAGGGCACCCCAATGACAGGGGCCTGAGGGGTGGCAGAGAGGCAAGTAGGGTAGTGGGGCAGGACCAGCCTGAGACAGCAAGGTTAAAGAATCTTTGGGCTGTGACCTGGCCCAGCCCTGCCCAAGCTCGGCTGTATCCTGGTTGGTCCCTGAGTCCTCCCTTGCCCCACCCCCACCTAGCTGCAGGCACCTATGCCGCAGCTGGGCAGGACAGACCACCCCCACTTCACAGAGGATCTCACCGCTGACGTCCCTCCACCCCTCCATTCTCTGCAGCTCCAGGGACTGCTCAGAAGCCTGGGCTTGGCCGGAAATGGGGGTGGGGCCAGGAGGTGGGTGGGGAAAACCCAGGCCCCTGAGGCAGCAGGCCCAGACTTGGGTGCTGGCTCTGCCACATAAAGGCTGTTGCAGCCTTTCGAGGGAGGCCTTACTTCTCTGAACATCACTGTTTCCCTGCATCACATGAAGGGACAATGCCAACCTTACCTTAGGGGTGTGGTGCGGTTCAATGGGGCCAGGAAGTCAGTGTGCCTACTGCAGGGCCAGGGGGCCTCTCCCCATGGGACAGGAAGGAGGCAGGGGAGTCAGATGCCAGCTCTGCTCACCTGCCTGCTTGAGAGGATCACAACACGGGGACTGCAGGAGCTGAGGGGGCCTATCCCTGTCCCAGGCTTGTCCCCCACCTCAGACCCTAGCCCGACTGGACCCTGGGGTGGGCACTGGGCTTTGGTGCCCAGTGTGGGTACAGGGGTCTGAGACAGATGAACCCAGCCTCCTCCTGCTCATTCCCCTCCTGCCGGCTCTGCCCCCCTTGTTGAGAAAGACCCTGCCTGCCATCCGCAGGCACCTGGTTCCTTCCTTTTCCGGTTCTTCTTATGACTCTGTGGCTGCCTGCACTGCTGTCTGGTGGCTGGGTGGAGGCACCTGGTGGCAGACCCCCCTCTGTGGACCCCATGCTGCACCCTTGGCCAGGAGGGAACTTGACCATGGTGTGCGGGTGCCCACCTAGGCAGCTTTCCTGTGCTCATCAGGGATCAAGACCTGGACCTCAGCACAGTGCTCCCCTCTTTTCCTCTTAGGCCCCTGTCCAGCCATCTCCTACCCAGGCAGGGCTGCCTCTGCTGGCTCTGACCCACTCCCATCTCCCCTCAATCCTCCTGCCCCCCAAGATACCCACACACATCCTGCTCCTGTGTTGCCAGAACCAGCAGGGGCTCCTACTAGATGAGACACAGGAAGGAGTCTGAAATCAGGCTACAGGGTCACAAGAAGCAATTTAAAAACATGAGCATCAAGCATCTCACGAAGGATTCTGTTTGTGACCTTCTGGGTTCAGTTATAGTCACACAACTGGTCAGACGGGTTCATACTAAAACATACATTGGGCCATTGATTACAATAAAAGCCCTGCAAGTCGCTGGCCTGGAGGATCTGTCCCCATCTATTCCCACTGCTTGGAATGTCCTCTCTCTTTCCACCCCACCCTCAGTCCCTAGGCTTTGGGGTCACCCTCTCTGCCCCCAGGACTTCTGCATCCTCCCCGAGCCACACTTGATTGGAGTCCTCAGCATAGCACAAACTCTTGAGGATCACTAAGCCACTTGACAAGTACAGCCGACACTCCCCAGGCCTGGTTCCCTTTTGCAGATGAGGAAACCGAGGCTGAGAGAGGCAACAGGGGTTGCCTACGTGGAACAGTGGGAGGTGGTGGGGATTGGGTTTTATACTGGGTCCCTCCAAGACCCTAACCCCATGCTCTTCTTAGACACCGCTCTACACCTCAGTTTTAAAAATCTCTAAGCAAGCAAAAGAAAAACTTCCCAAATAAAAGAAATACACCCTTTAATGGGAGTCAAAAATTCAGAGGCTACTTCCCGAAATGTGTGGCATCTAAAAGGTGGGCATAGGTGGGGACAGCAGGGCTCAGAACTGACCCTATATGTTAGGGGGCTGCTAGTGTCACCCCAACTGCAATACAGCCTGGGGCTCCCTGAACAGAAGTAAGTGATCCCATCTGCCCTCAGCAGACTGTCTTGTGACAGCCAGCCAAGGGTCCCTCTCTTGCTTTGGGAGAAGAATGTCCATGTGAATAAATGAATTTGGTATAAATGACTGGAAAAGCCCCAAGGAGCTCACCGGGCTTCCCCTCACCCTCACATTCTTACACGCTGTCTTCCCCCCTTCTGTCTTTGCTCCAGCTGCCCTGGGCTCCAGGGCAGCTCCTCAAATCTACCAACTCTGGACCAGGGCCTTGCCCCTAGCTCCCCCCTGCCTGGAATTCAATCCCTTCCCCAGCACTGAGCAAGAGCACCAGGGCCCAGATGCGCTGATCAAAGGTATCTGTCCTGACTTCGGTCGATTTTAAAGGAAAACACTTTGATTCCCCGGCTGCAGAAGAAAGCCATTCCCACGGTCTTTATTTTAGGCCTGGAGTTTGCCCTCCAATTTAATTCTGGCATCTCTCAGAGCTGCATCTTTTGGAAGGCCTTTCTGAAGGGCTCCTGGGAAGACACTGGCCAGGGCTACTGGTTTATCCCTGAAAGTCAGAACGCTGGCAGCAAATGCCATGGCCAGGTGGTAGGCGTTGGAAGGTGTCCTTTCAATAGAGTGTCTTACGGAGCTTTTAGCCCAGACGGCGCACTCAGACGCCCTCATATCTGTCAACACCTCTGAATCACACATAGCCAGATGTGGATTGGCTCCGAGCCCTTTCCACAGCCTGTTCCAGGGTACACGTGGCCCTGCGAGGACACAAACCAAGTGCAGAGTGTCAAATGTTTGGTCCCATAGAGCTTCACACATTTAACTGGGATTTTTTTTTGGGGGGGGGGTATAGTCCTCACCTCCCTTTCAGCTGTTTTGAAAGGCAGGCTGCCATAACTGCGGAGTCCTGGGTCAGCAGGGGACATGGTCCCTTGTCAAACCCACTTCCACCCTCCAGAGGGGTGTCAGGATGTGTGGGGGCTGCAACAGGGCTGAAGGGGCTGGGCGGGGGCTGAGGTTTCTCTGAATGGGGGTGAGTGACATAGGGTGAGGGGAGAAGTCACCCAAAGTCACACCACTGAGAATGGAGCCGAGTGACACCTTTTAAACTGGTGGCACAAAAGGAAGTCCTTGGGGTGGACACAGAGAGGGGATGCTGCCCAGCCTGGGAAGGGCAGGGGCTTTCTGGGGTGGGGACCCTCGGACTGGATCATTGCTTTTTATGAGTTATAATTCTTCAGATCCCCTGAAGAAGTGGAACAGACTCACTGTAGAAATTCTGGAAACCACAGGGAAGAATCAAGAAGAAAGGAGGACTTGTCTTCGGTCCTACACCCTGCCAGAACAGCTTCGCACATTTTGATGTCTTTCTTTCCCATCTCTTTACCGAGCTGATCTTTGAAGGGAGAAAAGAGTAGGAGGCTGCTGGGTGGGGGAGACACAGAGAGGGGTTCGGAGCACCTGAAATCTCTTGGGTGAAGCTTCTGGAAGTCCCAGCATAGGGCACTGAGCTGGGGCACTCGGAAGCAGGTGGAGTTGAGAGTGGGGGTTTGCAGCTGGAGGGGCGGGCACGGGGGAACAGGAGAGGAGGGGTCCCCAGAAAGCCCCAGAACGAGCCTCTGCAGCCTTTCCAATGGGAAGTAGTGACACTGTGATTGTTTTTGCACTGCAGAAAGAGAACCATCGAATCTTAGGGTTCCACTGAGTCTTCCTAAGCCGCCTAGAGCTCTCCTTCAAACCAGTGACTCATCCCGTGGGCTCTCCCCTCCTCCCTTAACGCCTTCCCAACGCCTTGGACCCCCAGTGGGACACCCGTGACTGCCCCACGGAGCAGCACGGAGCAGCTTGCACCCCCCCGATGGGACTGTTCCATCCCACCTGATGGGACCGTCATACCTCCACCACCAGTGGTTCAGAGCCACCCAACAGCCAGGCCTAGGAATTACAGCCCTGCGGTGAACGTGAGAAAATATAACCGCTCCTGGCCGCCAGCTAATGTCTGTCCTAGGACAACCGGCCCAGAGCACCGCCAGCCTGACTTCTCAGTCTAGGGCTCCCCAAGATCCGGCATCCTTGGGCAGAAACTTTCCATTTCAAGCTCAGCTGTTTCTGCCCTTGACCCTGACCCCTGGGCTCCCAAGGCTGTTCCCAATGTCTTTACTTTCTCCAGCTTTTCCGACATGTCCACCTCGAAAGGTGGATGCTCACTCCATCCTTGGCTCTGCCTGCAGCCTCCCCTGCCTGAGTGAGGTCATGCCCTGCCTGCCTCTGTGAACCGAAGGTGGGCAGACCAGGGGAGGGGGTGGAGGGCACCTCAGAGAAGTTAGCCTAAGAGTGTGACCTTGACAAACAGCTCAGGGGTCACCAGGTGGGTGTCACCAGGAGAGAAGAGAACTTCCCAGCCAAAGCAGGAGCGAAGGCTCAGGAATGGGACATGTGGCTGACTTCTCCTTCAGGGGTTCAGCAGCAGCTCAGGAGTGGGTGTGGCAGTGGGGCAGGATCCTGGGAGGACCAGACAGCCCAGGTGGGGCAGCGTCTTAACTAACGATGGCTGACAGTGGGGAGGCTACACCGTGGTACTCTGTAGACCTCCTGTCTCCCGGTCCCCTTAGTCCTTAGGTGAAGGTCTTTCAATCCCTAGCGGGTTCAGAGGGTCTGCACATCTGAAATATGATGCATTGCTTAGGCCCTCAGAAATGTGCCCTTCGGCCCTCTGACCAGCTCCACAGGGCAGTGTCCACCCAACTGTGTGAGGACTGCCCACCCAGTGGGAGGCTGTCCCTGCCTTGACCATCAGCAGCCAGCAGGACCTGGCCCTGGGCCTCAGAGGGCTCTGGCTCCAGCCTCCTCTTTCCCCTCCATAGCGGGAACAGACACCCAGCAGGGTCCATCATGCCACCTCTTCTGGCTCTTCCCGACACCTGTGCAACCCCCAGCCCCTAGACTAAGTCCCCGGGTGCTGACACTTATCAAATGGACCCTCAGAGGTAGGAGCTCGAAATCTCCAGCCAAGACACCCCACAGAACTGTTGGCCAGGTCCTTCCGGCTCAGGGCCAGCAGGAGCTCCTGTTCTGACAACATCAGGGCTACAATAAGGCTATATCCAGGGACAGTAAGTCACCAGTCCTACAGGCGGTCTGCGGAGGTTGTGGGGAGACCTTTGAAAACCCTGATCCCCAGGCAGAGAGGAGGGGCAGCAGGGGACAGCCATTGGGCCCAGAGAGACTGGCGGGCAGGACACACACTCACCCTGCCCTGTGGAAGTGGGAACCAAGTCCTACTACCCACCAAGCTCTCAGACCCAGAGTCACACCCAAGGACTCACAGCTCCTCCCTGGGAGTCCCAGGTGACAGTCTCTGAGCCTACGCTGGTGCTGAGAGGGCCTCCCTGTAGACGCTGGTGAGCAGGGGCAGGGGAGATCCTATCTCCATATCCATGGTTCCCCAGCACCCCATGCCCAGCCCTCGATCACAAGGCCCAAGGGGCTTGGTGCTGTCTGCTGGAGAGGGCCCTGAGGCCTAGAGGGCACGTAGACCTGGACAGCCACCTAGACCTTCTGTCTCTTCCCGACTCTGTCTGTGCTTCCTGGTGGCATTCCATCTCCACCCTGCTTACAACTTCCTGGGACAAATGTTATCTTTTGTCCTGCTATCATTACTCTTTCCTGAGCATCCTCTAGGTGCCAGCCCCCTGCTGGGTACCAGGGATGTGAAACCACATGAGTCCATGCAGTCCTTGCCCTGTGGACACTCACTACCCACATGGGGAAAAGCAGCTTCAATGGTAACATAGGCCCAACACGGTCACACGTGCGCGCATACACGTATGCATTCACAGCTCCAAACAGGAAGCCCCTGAAATACCCAGTGTCACTAAAGACATCGCAGTAGATTCATTCACCGGGCTACCCCTCAGCAGGAGTCCACAAATATGTTCTCCACAGGTACAGGGATTAAACATCGTGGGCTTCTTTCTGGACCATGTCATCTGGATCCCAGCGTCTCAACTCTACCATGTAGCCAGAAGCAGCCACACATGACCTGTGAACAAGCATGTGTGAATGTGTTCCAACAGAACTTTATGGATATGGAAATTTTGAATTTTGTATAATTTTTACATGTCACAAAATATTCTTTTGATTTTTTTTCCCCAACCATTCAAAAATATAAGAAACCATTCACAACCCCCAGGCCATACCAAAAGAGGCAAAGGGCTGGCTTTAGCTTGAGGGCTATGGTTTGCTACTCTTGCTCTATGGCAGCGAAAACAAATTTCAGCCACACCATAACTCCTTATGCCTTAAAAGGCAAAATGTTGAATGAAGGAAGCACATCACAAAAGAATACACACAGTATCATTCCAATTATACCAAGTTCAAACACAGGCAAAGTGGGCAGTAGCTCAATGTTTTTCAATGTTGCTCTGGGCTCCATCCCCAGAACCAAAAAAATAAAACAAGCAAATGAGTCTACGTGGTTTAACGAGGTGTACTAAATGATAAAACTATAAAGAAATGCCAGCAATGATTGCCCTAACATGAGGTGATGCCCCTGAAGCCACCCTCAGAGAGGATGTCTCGGGAGCAATGTCCTCTTCTTTCTTGGCCTGTGTAGTAGGCACATGGAACTTTGTTTTATAGCATTTATTGTGCAGCGCTGTACTTTTCTGTATTATTTTTCACAATCACAAAGAAAACAAAAAGGATAGGATGGGTGTCTGAACCCTCACCTGGCAGGGATTCGTAATCCTCCGGGAATGGTCTTACACTCTACTGCCCTGTGAGAGACTCTCCACTCAAACAGAACCTCTCACTAGTCCTTCCCCTTCTCTTCCCCCAGCTCTGCCTTCTGGCCTCTCAGCCTTGATTCATACTGTATGCTTGCCCCTACCCCACCTGTTCATCCTCCTCCTGTCACAGGGCCCCCTCCAGCCAGCAGCCTTTCCAGCACTCCCGGCCTCACCTCCACCTACCTCTGCCTCCCAGGCTCTTTACTGGCATTAGACAAAGATGAAAAGCAGAGGGGAATGGTGACAGAGCCCAGAGCAGCAGGAAGGGAGGCAGGAAGCCCTGGCCCAGAAAAGGCAGAGCATCGATACATTCTTTGAACAACAAAGGCAGTGGTCCCACCTGAGGTCAGAGCCAGTGGTGGTGGAGGCCAACCGCATAGGCCATTTCTGCCAGGGCTCCTGTTCTCCAGGCTGAGTCCTACAGTCCCTACCAGATAGAGCGTGGGGCCTGTGGCACTCTCTCCTCAATCCCTCCTCTGCAAGAACTGGTCCTCCTCAGTGGGTATTTGAGAATTAAATACAGCCCAGAGATCTAGAACGGCCAAGAAGAAAAAGGGGACTGATACTTTTGGACGACATGGAGCCCCAGAAATGTTAAGTAAATGGGCTAAAGGCACACAGCCTTTAAAGAGGAAGGATGGGCCTTCAACTCAAGAGTGTCCACCGCCTGCCTCACAAGTGCAAGGTCTGGGGTTCCATCCCAGGTATAAAAAAAAAAAAAAAAAAGAGTGTCTGGTCCCAGAGTCCTTTGGGGTGGCTGGGCCTGGTGGAAGAGTGTGAGAACAGCAGAGCTTGTTCTGGAGAAGGGAGCAGGCCCAGGCCCAGCTCCCAGCAGGAGGCGGAAGAAGAGGAGGAGGAGCACTGGGAGCTAAGAGGCTGCAGGGACAGGAGTCTGTGGGCTCACCGAGATGTCTCGGGTTTCAGTTGGCCCTGCTGGCTGCTGACATGATGGGCCCTAACCCTCTCCCGCACTTCCGGTCCTCAGGATGTCCTAAGTGGCAGGCTGGGCATTATTAGGGTACCCATTTAACAGATGAGGGAACTGAGGCACAGCAACATTAAGTAATCTGCCTTGAGTCCCAGTGTGAGAGGCAGAGCTCCTCTTGGTCCTGACTCAGGCTGCTGCATGTCCCTGGCCTGCACACGGAATCCTACATCCTGTTGGCCCCTGTCACTTCCAGTGCTGTCTGAGGACATGGGTGGGCCTTGACGAGGACAATGAGGGCGGCCGAAGCAGTGGGGTGGGGGCTCGGGGGAGGCAGGACCTGGGCCTTCAAACTCCCAGCGTACGCAGCACCCCAAGAAAGGGGTGTGTTTGCCACTGCAGTGGGGCTCAGGAGACCGTGGGGTTCTTTCCCATCTTGTGAAAGAGCAGGAAGTATTTCTCTTTGCTACAACTTTTGTTGCAATATTGCAAAGAAATCTGTTTCTGTTTGCAGGCCCCACGGTTACAAAAGAGCTTTTCCACTGAGGCAGCAGCCCCGCCTGGCACAGCCTCTCCCAGCCGTGGACCGTGGTGGGGTCGTGGGGCAGGGGTGGAGTTGGGGGCAGAGGGACCTCACAAAGAGAAATGATGGGGATTTGGGGGAAATTTGGTTAAAATGACTGAGCGGGACCTCGGAGGCATTGCCCCCACCAAGCTGCTCTGGCCAGACTTGCACCAGGCTGTGGGAGGCGGGCACGGCACGGTGGGCACAGGGTAAAAGCAGGGCCCTTCTAGGGGAGAGGAGCCCCAGGCCTGCTGGCTGGATGTCCTGGCTGAGCCTGAGGTTGGCCTGGGCCTGCTTCCCTATCTGTCAGATGGTGCTGATGGGGACATTAGGTGCCCTGGAGGAGTAGTGGGGGTGGGCAGTAGCTACCCGGACCGGTTAAGGGCTTGATTAAGGCTAACTCAAGGTCATCAAGGTAATTGTTTATAATACACATAAAAGTGAGGGGGACCAAGAATGAGAGTAGCTCCCAGAAGCCTCATAAAAATCTAAGTGGATATGAAGGAAAAGCGACCGCCCTCCACAGCGGGGTGGGCCCTGGCCAGCCACAGGACTGGTGGGGGTGATGGCCAGTGCTGGCTGTCTGGAGGGGACACTCCTGGGGGCTCCCTGGACTGCATGAACTCGCCCCATAGCCTCCACTCCATGGCCTGGCTTGGATCCAAGCCACCCAGCTTCTGGGAGCCTGGGACCTGGCAAAGGGCCCAAGAGCTGTCCTCTGCTATAAAATACCTGGCCCCCGTTGTATCTCAAGAGGTGGGAGGTGCCACCCTCCCTGGTGGCGTGACAGTTTTGTGCCCCGTCTGCCTTGCCCTGAGTAGCCGGCTGCTGGCCTTTCCTTTCCTCCCTGGCAACTGTACCCAGGATGGCTCTGTCCCTTGTGCTTCAACTCAAGGGGTTCCGAGACACAGTCACCTAAGATTCACTGGGCAGGCAGAGGGCTGCCCCTCCCCACTGACCCCTCACTCGACCCCACCACACAAACCCCAGCCTCCTTGTTTAGGGCCAGGCGGCCAAGCTCGGGGGGTGGGGATCTGTTAACATGGCAGAGAGGGGGGACAGTCCTGCCCTCCCCCCTTCAAAAGCCATCTTGGAAAGGTATCAGCTGAACACCTTCTTGGTCCCTGAAGCCTTCCCCTGTGAAGTTGCCAATGTCCAAACGGCCAGCAGCAAGTCCCCTGAAATGGGTCCCCAGGAATTAGCTGCACAGCTGGATGAAAGGCACTCGGGTGTGTGTGTGTGTGTGTGTGTGTGTGTGTGTGTGTGTGTGCGCCCTTGCACGCATGTGGAGAGAGAGAGAGAGCTTGAAGTCAGACGGTACCTGCCAGCCGCAGGGTCCAGGGCACCAGGAGCAAACCGAGGAGCTGGAGAGCCATGAGAGGGCCGGCTGGAGCCTGCTGCCTCGGAAACCAGCTCTTCATCCAGAGCCGCCTGATGCTTGGACAGTGGGGCTCCTTCCTCTTTAGCTCCCAGGAGGCACCAGCCTGCACCAGCCACCACAGTTCCCTTTTGTGTCCCCACAAGCTCCTCCCGGGCCGCCCTTCTGCTTCTTCAAAGCCAGCCCTAGCGTCCCCTCTCCATAACCCCAAACGTCCTCAAACTTCCTCAGAGAGTGCAAACAGCCTGGTGGGGCCAGCTCCACTGAGGAGTCTGGGACTTCGACTTGTCCAGGCCACATGGCAGGAGGAGAGCTGGGGCTGGGGTCCCAGGCCAAACTCAGGTGGGCTCCAGCCTTCCTGGGTCCCTGCTGAAAGGAACCCTGTCCAGGGGACAGTGGTGACCACGGAGAGGAGGGCACAGGGTTTCCATAAGTGACCTCGGGTCCCAGGTTAGAGCTTCTGAGACAGTTTTAAAATGACCAGCCTGCGAGGAGGTACTTGGAATTCCTTGACACTGTGCTACCAAGGAATAGGCTTTGAGGGGCTGGGAAGACAGAGGCAGTTGTGCAGGTGAGAGGTAGAAGCCACACATCCCCAGCCCTAGAGAAGCCCAAGGCCTCCTGCAATCAAAAGGCAGGCTGGCGTCATTAGCCCAGCTGTGGGCACTGACGGGCAGACGTCCAGGGGACACCACCTGCCTGGGATGTGGCTCCTCCCTCAGGCTTCGCTCCGCCTTAGCTCCCCATCCCCCCACCGTGAGACAGGGACCACTTCCCCATCTGGCTCCAGTCACAGCCCCGTCCTCACCCGCACAGGGACAGCTGGGTCTGCTGCCTGGGAGCCCTATATCCCTGGGCTGGATGGGGTGCAGGTCAGGCATCTGCCTGGGTCAGGAGGGGCAGGGGCACAGGTGGGAAGGTAGCTGCCCACAACCTGCAGAGAAATAAGCTCAAACCGGGTGCCCAAAGGAGAAACCATGGCCCGAAGAGGCAAGGTGACCTGCCCAGGGTCAGTGCAGGTCCGTGGGGCCTGGAGGCCAAGCCAGGTGATAACCGTGGCTTTCTCCCCAGCCTGCTGCCTCCTCAAATACCAGGGCTCCCTGGCTGCAGCCCCAGAACGTCACCTTGGACCCCTGTTCAGTGCTTCTCCCGGATCCCTTCTCTTCCACTTCACACATGAATAATGAAAGGCAAAGGTGTAGGAGCCGGGTGGGCAGCAAGTGGGAGCGGGGCCACCCGCCAGGCAGCGAAGATGTATGAACACAAGACCTTCGGGCGCACGGGGGTGGGCCAGGCCCCAGCGGTATTGACGGCTGATCCATCACGGTGGTGCATGATCGCACGTGTCACAGCAAGACACAGATAATCTGCTTCACGCTGCTCCCCAGCTCCTGGGGGGAGCGGCTGTCTAAGCACCTCGATGCCATGGTGATAGACGTCATGTTAATGGCTGAGCGTGCAGGGAGCATCCTAAAGAATCAGACTGTGCCTCTGCGAGTCTCACTCCGGCTTGGCATCAGGAGGCGGCTGAGTGCCAGGCTGAAGAGAAACACAGAACCCTGCTCCCCCAACACTGGCACTGCCCCCACGCCTGCCCAGGTGCCAGCCTACTGCTGCCGCCTGTCTGCTCTGCACCTGCCAAGCTCCTCTGGCCCTGGATGTGGCCTGTTGCACACCTAGTGGGCCGCTTCGTCTATGTCTTCACATCTCTGATAGCTTTACAGCTGGCACAGGCTGGCATGGTTGGATGGGCCACTGAGCATAAGCTGCGAAGGTAACTGTCTCACATGGCACGGCAAACAGGAGCCTCCTGGCCACCTCGGTGGGATGGCTAGACTCGGGCTGGGGCAGGAAGAGGGCCATGTCCCCACCACGCAGCGCCTGGGGCTACAGGGCATGGATGTCATGGAGAAGGGGAAGCTGAGGTCCCTGTCACTCCTGGCTTCTGAGCTGCTCCACAGCCCATGGGCTCCTGCAGAAACAGGCACCTGCCAGCCCAGCATCTCCAGGCTGGCCCTGACTGGTCTCAGGACCCGGGATGATGGAGGGAAAGCACAACACCTTCAGAAACCTCCCGACTTTCCACCTCTCCTCCCCCAAGCTCACCGCCCAGCAAGCAATGGACTAGCTATGGCGAGTTCTGCCGGCTTTTCCTCTCCTGTGCCCTTTTTCCTCCTCCTGCGCTCCTACGGTCCCCGGGACAGTACCACTCAGCCACCCGCTGTCCCTTCCTCCCTCTGTCCTTCTCGGCATGCTGCTCTGCACCCAGCACTGCCTTCTGGGAAGGATGCAGCAGGGAAGGACCCAGCTTTGAGATGGCCAGATCTAGGAGGGACAGCGACACATCTAGCATACTTTGGTGGTGGCAGGGCGGTTCAGAGTGGCTTTTAAGTGCCAGACGCTGGTCAAGGGCCTTTAAATCTCCTGACCACTGTAACCTCACTGCAGTCCTATGAGGCAGGTGCTCCAATCAGTCCCATTTTACAAATGAGGAAACTGAGGCACCGGAGGGTAAAGTGACTCCTGACCCTGCTCTAGCCACCTCTCCAGCAAAGAGAGACGGCAGGGGAAGGAGGGAATTGTCCAGGGTGAAGGAAGGAAGGGTGCTGGGGGGCTTCAAAGAGGAGGGTGGGCTTGAGGGAGGAAGAAGTGAGTGGGGAATCGAGGGAGCACAGGTGTGGCCTGTGGTCCCTGGGGGTCTACTCTACACTGAGACTACAGCATTCCAAACTGGACCACCCCCCTGCCCTGTCCTCAGCAGTGCCACAGACAGGTATTAAGCGCCTACTGTGTGCCAGGCAGCAGAGGTTCAAACCCAAGTCATAGTTTTGCCCTCACTGTTCCCATCCCTGAAGGGAGGGTGGAGGGGCCCAGTGCAGCCGGAGCCCGGAGCCCTCTGTCCGGAAGGGTGCCACGGCAGCAGGCGTTACAGGAAGCAGAAGTTCTAGGGGAAGGGGCCACTGCCTCCCGCCCTGGCTTCGGAAGTCACCTCCTTCCTCCCCTAAACGCCGCTCCTGGGGTTTCTAGGGGCCACGTCCTTGTGCTCTGCCTTCTTTCCTTCAAGGGTCACTTGGTAGGGGAGGTAGAGGAGCACCAGGGGCGCATTCGGGGTCCCCTTCTTAAGCACTTCCACTCTTGAGAGGGGGTGAGCTCCCAGTTGTCGGAGGTAGCCAAGGCCATGGGAGGTCCGTGGCCTGGGCACGACGCTTGTCCTGGTGGATCCCCAAGTCCCTTCTCCGTTCAGGCTGCCCTGTATGTCTGGCCATTTCTCAGGCACTCCTTCCACGCCAGACAGTTTTGAAAGCCTTTCATGTCCCAACTCCGGGAAACATTACCACTTCCGCTAACCTGTAGACGAGGGCAGTGAAGTTCAGAGAGCACAGAGCACCTGCCCAAGGCCACACAACCGAAGCGGCAGCAGGGCAAGGACCCTGGCTCCTGAGGCTGCTCTGATCACAGTGTCGCCTGCAGCTCCAGTCAGGGCTGCCATCGCAGCCCTCAGTTCACAGATTCAATGACAGACGGAAATGAGTGGGTCAAGTCTAAGGCCCCCTACCAGACACACAGCTGGGGACCCACAGCTTTTCCCTGCTGGCTCTGCTGGGGGACCCAACCAGGCACTGGTGCCCCCCCCCCAGCCCTACCGCGCTAAGGTGATTGGGAGATCCTGAAATACTGAAAAGCAAAGGTGACACCATTTCTCAAGCTCATTCCGTGGCACACCGTGCACCGGTGGGACTCAAGCGCTACTGTGGCCTTAGAAGAGACCAGCGCTGACCAGGCAGCGTGGCGGGGGCCAGAGCCCCCAAGTCCTGCACCTGGGGTCCTATTCGCCTCCTTGCCAGCCACGCCGGGGAGCCCTGGGTTGTCCCGTGTCCACGGCGCCACCTGGTGGCGGATGCGGGAACGCCCTCCCCGGAGATTTCCTCCTCTTGTCCTTTCCTCCTGCCCTAAAGATCCCGCGCTGCCCCGGGCCGCCAACCTGCCAGGTCAGACCCAGGGCCCAAGCGGCCGCAGAATAGGGTGGCGGAGCGGGGACCAGGGCAGGAGGGACCCTAGGCCACCACGTGCGGGGGGAGGGGTTTGCAGGGCGTGGCACCCGCAAGCCCCCCAGTGACTGCGTCCCAGCTAGCGGCCCGCGGAGGGCGCTGCCCCTCAGTTATTGCCGCCGGGCCGACCCGTGCCAGCCTGGGCTACTCCCCACCCCCCACCCCCCAGTCCCGGCAGGGGCTGCCCAGGGCCAGCTCCGCCAATTAGGGAAACAGCCTCCCCGAGGCGACTTCAGGCTTCGTCGCTCACAGTTCTCGGGTTCCTGGCACCTGGAGCCTGGTCTCTGGGGGCGGGGCCAGGGCCTCAATATGCAGCTTCCTGGCCCCACTGCACAGGCAGGGACCGCATCTCCACAGCCTGGGCCACCGCAGTCCTGGCCTCAACCTGCCCTTTTTCTCCTTTTTCCCTTTCCTTCTCCTCCCCTCCCCCTCC
>NW_004624752.1:6295079-6310544 GCF_000247695.1 Heterocephalus glaber | reverse complement strand
CTCTCTTGGTTCTTATTTTTCACCCTTGGCCAGCCCTCCCTTCAACCCCTCCATTCCTCCCTATTTACAAAGATTTTGTTCCTATTTTTCCATTTGATGAAGTTGAGTTTTAAACTTTTTTTTTTTTTGAGACAGGGTCTCAGTCTGTAATTCAGGCTGGCTTTGAACTTGTGGCGCTCCTCCTGCCTCAGCCTCCTAAGTGCTGGGATTACAGGCCTGCACCACCACGCCCAGCAACATATTCTTAAAATTGAATGTATCATAACTTTCTTCATTTTTAACCAGTATGAAGGTTTTCCCAACTTTCCTTCCTTCTTTTCTTTTTTCTTTGTTTTTCTTCTCTTCTCCTGTCCTCTCCTTCCCTCCCTGCCTCTTACAGGGCTACCGATCGAACCCAGGGCTTTATGCATGCTGGCCAAGTGCTCTATCACTGTTACACCCTCCAGCCTTCTTCTTAGATTCTTTTGTAGTCGTACTGGAGGTTGAACCTAGGCCCTTTGCAGTCAACTACATCCTCAGCCCATTTTTTATTTTAAGAAAGGGTTTTGCTAAGTCACTAAATTTCCCAGGCTAGGCTCAAACTCAAAATCTCCCTGCCTCGGCCTCTGAGAGTGCTGAGATTACAGGTGCGCACCATCACACCTGGCTCTTTTCTACTTTAAAAAAATACTTCTACACTTTTTGTTTTGTTTTGTTTGGTACCGGGAATCGAACTCGGGTCCTTGTGCTTGTGCAGCAGGCAGCGAAACCACTGAGCTAAATCCCCGGCCCTTCTACACTTTTGTATGAGTAAAAGCCACTCTTTTTGGTGAACAGTCCCCTGGGTTTTGACAAACACATAGTGCTGAAACCACAGGAAGACCCAGAACATTCCATGGCCCCTAAACGCTCCTGTGCTGCCCCTGGCAACCAGCAACCTGTCCTCCCACCTCTTTCAGAGCACCACGGAAGCGGGGTCAGCCAGCAGCATCTGAGTCTGGACCCTTCCTTTCGGCCCAGCGCCCTTTTGGTCTGTCTGTGCCGCTGCCAGAGCCGGCGCAGGCTCCTCTTCTGGGTTCCTCCTAGCCCTGGGTCTGGAGGGGACACTGGTCTTGCGCTCCCCGGTAAGGAGCCGGTTGGCACCTTTTTGCAGGTGTGGGTGAAAAGCTGCTGTGACTTCTCTTGGGTCCCAGAGTTTCTGGTGGCTTCTAAACCAGACTTGCTGGAAGATTTGTCCGGGGAGAAGATGCGGGCACCATCGACCCCGGGTCCCCTCCGGAGCAGGGGCGCAGCCGGCTGGGAGCAGGTGCTGGCGCAGCTCAGCTCCTCTGTCCCTCCCTCCTCTCCGGCCCCGCCTCCCGCGGGTAACAGGAAGGGAAAATTGCTGTTCCCGCCTGTCTCCTTCTATTTCCTCTACTATAGGAAGGGCCGAGAGCAGCGGAAGAAGGAAAAGATGGACCCAAGCGGCTCTCAAACTAGATGATCCAACCCTGAGTAATTGGGAATCAACTGTGTGGGCCAAAATAAATCTAAAAAAATCTTATTATGTTCTGTCTTTCTTTGTTTGTTCTGGGAATTGAACCAGGGCCTTTGCACTGAGTTACATCCTCAGTCCTTAAAAAAAAAACTTTTTAAAAAAAATCTTGAGACAAGATCTCACTAAATTGCTAAGCTGCCTAAGCTGGGCTTAAACTTGCAACCCTCCTGCCTCAGCCTCCTGAGTGCTGGGATCACAGGTGTGCGTCACCACACTCGGCTTCTATTTTTTCTTGTCAAACATTTTATTCACATCTGGCCCTGAACATAACATCAGAGAGGATTTCTAAGGTAAAGAGGCTGTGACCCCGAATCAGGTGACAGTGTAGAGCGGACCCCACAGAGTGTCCCCAACAAGGGGCCGGGTCAGCTCGGCTGCCCCAGCATTGTGCAGGAAGCCACCGGCTGCCCCACCTACGTACCCTGAGCTCTCCTCTGCGCATGCGCACCACACGCTGCTCACGTTCAGAACGCCCAGATCGCTGCAGAGTCATGGAAAGTGTATAAGTCAGGGTTCTCCGTAGAACAGAGGAGAGGGACAGGAGGGAGGAATGTTCCAGAATCGGCTCATGCAGTTAGGGAGGCTGGAAGTCTGCAAACCAGACCCAGGAGAGCCAGGCTGTGAGCTCCAGGCCAAGTTCAAGCTCGAATTCAGTCGCAGGGGTGTCACCTTCAGCTTCGATGGGTCGGACAGGGCCACCCACACTGGGCAGGTCAGTCTGCTTTAGTTTGCTGAGTCAAATGCCCTGCATCAGAAGCAGCTCCCCAGACACACTTGGAACAATGTGTAGCCCAACATCTGGGCACCCCATGGCCCAGTCAAGTTGAGTCACAAGATGAGCCACAAGGACAACACAGAGCAGTTACTACCCTTTGCCACCACACTGCTGGCTCATTTTTCTAGCTTCCCCACTGGTGGCACAGGAAGCCCAGCAGGGGGAGGGAGGCCCTAGGGTCTGTGCCCCAGCCTGTGGGAGGCTCCCCTGCCATGGGGAAGGGACATTGCCGATCCTGCCAGGATAGAAACAGGAGCTTCTGGACACCAACTTCAGGCTTGGCAAGGCACAGTGCCTAAGGGGTGCTGAAGACCCACAAAAATGTTTCCATTTTTTAGCTGGGCATGGTGGTGTGTGCCTGTAATCCCAGCATTTGGGAGGCTGAGGCAGGAGGATCACCATGAGTTTGTGGCCAGCCTGTGATACATAGTTAGAGCCTCTCTCAAAAAAAAAAACTTTTAAAGGGGCCGGGGATTTAGCTCAGTGGTTCCGGCGCCTGCCTCGCAAGCGCAAGGTCCAGAGTTCAATCCTTGATACAAAAAAAAAACTTTTTAAGAAAATAAATAAACCAATGTCACACTCTATCCCTTCTCTACCCTGCTCCACATCCATGGCATAGGTACAGCACCATGCCATAGGTACACAACCTATGGCCCATGTCTGTCTGTCTGCCTGTCTGCCTGTCTGCCTCCTGCTCCCTAGAAAAACTAGCCCCCATGGCAATTGAGAATTTGATACAAATGACTAAAAATTTCTGAGGCCTGCTGTCTGCAGGGTGCGACCCTGGGCAGTCAGGGCTTTGTCCTCTCAGAGCTGAGAAATGAAAGCTCTGGAAATTGCCCTCGGCCTCCTGATGGAAATCTACACACGGGTGGAAGTCACAGGAAAGTTCTGGCGGAGCAACAGAACAGGCGAACCAGCTCAGATGTCCTGGGATATAAAACTGTGGATCCCAAACCTCTTGAAGAGCAGCAGCCACATGGTTGCTCAGAAGTCCACATCACACCCAGCTCTCTTCCTTACTCTGACACTAGATTTGAATGTGGGTCCTTCCCCAGCCGAGCCTTGGGGTGACATAAACCCCGGTCACAGGGACATAGCCTGCTGAGGAGGACCCCACCAAAGAGCACCTGACTCTTGGCCTGTGGAAACTGTGAGGTATTAGATTCATGTTGCTTTAAGGTTTGGGATAGTTTCTTACACAGCAATAGGCAGCATGTTAAATCCTCAGGGCAGTGCAGGGCTCATGGCAAGCACTGGATTAATGACTAGCAGTGGCCATTCTGTGTGTACAAGGTGAATTCACAATGGCAAACTGAAAAGTGTAACCCTGTTCACCAGGGTCTTGGCTGACCCCTTAACAATGAACCTGTACCCTGTGCTATAAAATCCCAATAATGTTAAGGGCAAAGATACATGCACAGTAAGCTATCATTTAACCAAGAAGGAGAGACGGTCCACGTGAATTGTTATGGTTTAGATCGAAACGTCCCTCAATAGTCTCATGTTCTCAGAGGTGAGGGCTTTTGAAAGGTGACTGCTTCATGAGGGTGCTGTACCCATCGATGGATTTATCCCTTGATGAGATCACAGATAAATGTACTCTTAGGAGGCTGGCCTGTTTGGAGGTACTCAGTGGGTTGTGATCTGGAAGACTCTGTTCTTGTCCCTGGCTCCTCCTCTTCTGGGCTGCCATGAGGTGAGCAGATTTCCTTGGCCAGGCCCTTCCACTATGCTGTTTCTGCCCTGGAGCCAGCAAACCATGGACTGAACCATCTAAAACCATGGGCCACACAAACCTCTCCTCTAAATTGTGAGTGTTGGTTACTGTGGCTCAGTGGTCTGGGAAAGCTGACTAGTGCAAATACAAATGTATTTATTTATATTGAAACAACAAAAAAGGACAACCTAAAAAAATAAGATTGCACAAAGAGGGAGAGAAGAAACAGAGCAGAAGGAAAAGATGAAACTAGACTTCTCTAGCATACCTTGTTATCAGTTTTAACCTCAGAACCATGTAGGTCTTTAATTCAGTTCTAAACCAAAACAGGCCTGGAGCTAGAGCTCATTGCTGGAGTGCTTGCCTAGCATCTGCAAGGTCTTGAGTTCCATCCCCAACACCGGTGGGAAGAAAATTACAAATCAAAATAAAATTGAAGGGCCGGAGATTTAGCTCAGTGGCACCATGCCTGCCTCACAAGCATGAGGTCCTGAGTTCGATCCCTGGTACCTAAATAAATAAATAAATAATTGAAATTTTTTAAATCCCCTAAAAGTCAGAAGCAAAATGAAACAGATGTGACTGTGTAAAGCCGGTGTCCCATTCACTCAGATGGGAGCTGTTTCGAGAGGAAGTAATTTGACCCCATGTGCCAAGTGAGATATCCAAGAAAGAAAGACAAAGAAATCTTAAATTTTTTTTTTTTTTTTTTGGTACTGGGGATCGAACTCAGGTCCTTGAGCTTTCGAGGCAGGTGCCAGAACCACTGAGCTAAATCCCTGGCCCAAAGAAATCTTAAATTGCTTTTGGTAATAATCATGGTACTGTTCTGAAATATACGATATAAATTAAATAGACTATATTGGTTTTTTCATTTAAAATTAATATATTTACATATTTCCCTTAAACTGGGAAATAAGGGTAGCAGTAAATACAAAAATAAGTACAACACCAAGGGAGGTCAAGGACAGGTGTGGAAGGGAGACGACCTTGGCCATCATCAGAGCCTGCTGGGCAGAGGCATAGGCCCTGGAGGCGCTCAGGACAGAGGGCCCGTAGAAGGGCTGGCTGGCCGGGAAAGCTGGAGCCAGGGGCCCAGGGAAGGAACACGGCCTGCCCTTCTGCACTGACCACATTGGCTGGACTTCCTCAATGCTCCTGGCTGAGTGATTTCCAAAACTGGTGGCCAGGACAGAGTGGCCTGGCCTGGGGAGTCTTGTCCTGAGCCCCTCGATGTCTTTCTGCCCTTCGCAGCTGGCCCTGGGGAGGCTTCCCATAGGTGCTTTGGCTGGTCTCAGTGACTGGTTGTTGGGCCAGAGGAGACCTGTCAGGACCCTCACTGGCCCTGGGCACCCAGTAGCTGGGCCTTTAGGGACCTCCTCTGGGGTCCTTGGGTTCTTTCCGCATCTGGGGGCTGACCCCGAGCCAACCTGGCCTGGGTTATCCAAGGCAGTCGGGTAGCTCCTGCACCGTCACCCGAGGTGTCTCGATGGAGTCAGCCATCTCCCTGCCTGGGGTCCATGTTTGCTCTTGAACTTCTCCGGCAATGTGAGCTCGGGAGGTGGCTGTCCCTGGATTATGATTCTGGTTCACAAGGGTTCCTAGTTCTCTTTGGTCTTGCTGCCAAGGTAGTGAGGTCATGTCTTGGTGTTCACAACCTCAGGACCCCTCTGATAAGGAGACACTGTGGCCCATCTTTGTCTTCATAGTGAAATAAATTTGTGGCCATATAGTATTTGTATTATTTTTAATCTAAATATGTATGTGTCTTTTTACCTATTAGTTATTTACTTTTGGGGGGTTTGAGACATGGTCTTGCTATGAAGTCCAGGCCTGCCTTGAACTCACTGTGTAGCTCAGGCTGGCCTCCCACTCACAGTGATCCTCCTCCCTCAGCCTCCCAAGTGCTGGGATTACAGGCGTGCACCACCATGCCCGGCACTAGTTATTTACTTTTGCAGTACTGGACCTTAAACCTAGCATCATCACACTAAGCTACTTACTTTATTTTTCACTAAGTCACTAAATTGGCAGGTTGGGCTCCACTTTGCAATCTTCCTGCCTCAGGCACCCAGAATGCTGGGCATACAGTCATGCACTGTCACACCTGAATTCAGTGTGCTTAGAAAGAGGAAAAGTAAACCTAGGGCAGGTTTCTGTGACTCAGGCTTTGGTGACATTTTCACTTTTAAAGCCACATGTCTGCATGAGCCCTCACATGTGGCATGCGCAGTTCCGAGGGGTCTTTTCCATACAGAGGAGCCACTTTTTCTGAAGACGCAGTGCTTTGGGTATTCACTTAAAGACCTGTGAAATGTTAGGATGATTTTCTTTCCTGGCTTACTTGTATCATACTTTCATTTACACAGTAAGTAGTGAAACATTCCAGAAATTTCCAAAATTATTTTCCTTAAGGGTTGGAAATGTTGGTGTCAAATGGTAACCTCTGGTGGGGGGATCCACAGCAATGTAGCTTTTAGATGAATATAAATGATTAGTTATTCAAATTTAGCTACTGAGCTTAGTACCGAAGTGTAGCAGTCGGTATTGTGACACAGCGTGGATGGACAGTGTGACTACAGGACACTGTGACTACAGGACAGCAGTCTTTGTAGCCAAGAGCCCATTGCTCCATGTCCAGGTGGATAGTTTGCATTTTCTAGATTCGAGAAAGCAGTAACTGCTCAGCTTGTGTACTTTTGTTGCTTTTGCAGAGCTTGTTGCACCTGTGTAACCTAATGGCCTTTGTGTGACATGCTCCTTGTCACTGGTCGAGCTACCTCAGGCTATGGTGTGGATGAATCCCAAACTGTCCGTGTGCCCATCTTCTGATGCCCATCTTCTGATGTTTTAACTCTGAAAAATAAACCTGCTGCAGTCGTTCTTGTACTCGTCTTTGTGGGTAGAGACTCTGACTTCCCAGGGGAAAACCCGGAGGTGTGACTTTTCCAGATTGCATGGTTGGTACACGCTTAACTTAGAAATTGTTGAGCTATCTTTTTTTTTCTTTTGGTACCGAGGATTGAACTCAGGACCTTGCGGTTGCCAGGTAGGCATGGCACCACTGAGCTACATCCCCAGCCCCTGTTGAGCTATCTTTTGAAGACATTGTTTCAAGCAGAGTTTGAGAATTCTCATTTTTCACTGAGAACTGTTCAACCTTCTGGGTGACACCCCCAGTGACCCACCTCTTCTGGCCGGGCCCCACCTTCCAGAACCCCTGCCTCTGACGAGAGCCTGTTCAGGAACATCCCAGGTCTGAACCCTCACCTTCTCTCTCCAGCCCCCAGGACTCAGTGCATGCCTTTAGGCACAATGCACTCAGCCCATCTCTATGTTTTGCCAGTCTTAAGGTTTCCAAGCATTGCTGAAAAGCCCAAGTCCAGCCAATGTATCCTCTGAGACTAAAAGCGAACTTGTAATTATGAGCCCATTTCAGAAGTTTCAGCCCACATTGGCAGCTCCAACTCAGAAACAGCATGGCAGGAGGTCCAGGGTCCCTCCAGGCCCAGGGTCCCACTGGCTCCTATATGAAGCTCATGGCACAGCCTAAATAGACTATGTTGTACATAACATTGTGCAGATTATGTAACCTATTGATTATCATTAGGTATGGGTAAAGCAAAAGAGTAATTACATTAGTGTCCTCAGGGAGCAAGGTTTTTCAGCATAAAAGAGAAACAAATAGAAAATCAAAGAAGTTATGTACAAGCCCTGTCATCTTAAATTTAAGCTGGAAATAGGAGCACAAACTCATTATGCATTTTCTCTTTGAAAGGAAAAGTATTTCCCAGCTTTATCCACCAAAAATGGCTAGAGACTAATACCCTACCAGCAGCAGAGAACTTAACTTATGGATTGTGGTCTCCAAATACCATTTTCCAATAAAAGGGACCAGGGCTCCTTGGGAGGCTTCCAGGATTGGACAGGAAAACAGGACAAAGGAGCCTGGAGCACCTCGCTGTGCTAGAAAGCAGGACACTCTGACAGACTATTGAACCCCTCTCCGCACATCTTGGGTGCATCCCTGAAGACTACGTGTTACAGGTGCGGACCCCAGCCTATGGCGTTATTGGAGGCGATGGAGCCTTAAGAAGTGGAAATTAGGTCACTGGGGATGTGACCTCACAGGGGACAGCAGGACCTGAGCCCCTCCCTGTCTCTGTCATTCAGCTGTCCTGAGGTGAACAGTGTCTCCTGTGTGTTCACGCCATGACACACAGCCTCACTGCAGGCCCAGAGCCACACTGCCAATCAACCGTGGATCGAGACCTCTGAAACTGTGAGCCTGAATCAACCTTTCCTTCTTAGAAGCTGTTTACCTCAGGCATTTTGTCACAGTGATAGTAAGTTGGCTAACACATTACCCTACCTTATAAACTATTCGTTACCTTTCCTTCCTCTCTTCATCCAAAAGCCACTAGGCAGATCTGAACAAGGTAGGTTGTGGGGTAGACCAGGCCCCACATCCAAGTGAACTGAGAGAGGCCATGCAGAGGGATTGAAATAATGGGAGTTAGAGAAAGGAGACACAGTTCAGTGGCACAGAGCCTGCCTGGCAAGCACAGGGTCCTGACCTTGATCCCTGGTACCAAAAAAAAAAAAAAAGAGAGAGAGACAGAGAGAAAGGAGATACAAATATGAAAAAAGAGAAGCCAGAATAAACTTTGTTGTACTGGATTGAAATTGTAGATAATGCTAGGAATTCATGGTTTCTTAATAGCTAGGAGGGAAGAAATGGAAATACTCCATTGTAAGGTTCTTATACTTTATATGAAATGATACAGTAGCACTTAAAAGTAGACTGTGATTAGTTGAAGTTGTACTATAAGCCTTAAAACAACCATTAAAGTAGTGAAAGAGTTTTAACTAATAAGGCAACATATGAGAGGTAATAGAATCATTTTAAATATTTACACCAAAAAGGCCGGGGATTTAGCTCAGTGGTTTCGGCTGCCTGCTGCGCAAGCACAAGGACCTGAGTTCGATCCCCAGTACCAAAAAAATAAAAACCACACAAAATATTTACACCAAAAGAAGACAGAAAAAGAGGAAAAAGGAAAGAAGAATAGGTAGGACAAATAGATAACAAGTAATTAGATTTAAACTCAGTCATATCAATAGTCACATTACATATGAATGGTCTAAATATCTAAACTGAAGGGCAGAGATTGGATTTTAAAACAAGATCTGGTATGTCATTTATAAGAAACACTTTAAATATAAAGGCAGAAATAGGTTAAAAGTAAGGAAAAATTGGGACCGGGGATTGAGCTCAGTGGTTCTGCCACCTGCCTCGCAAGTGCAAGGTCCCGAGTTTGATCCCCAGTACCGCCCCCCAAAAAAGTAAGGGGAAATAAGTTAAAAGGTGGGAAAAGATATACCATGTTATCACTAGTCTAAAAAGCTGAAATGGTTTAATAGTAGCAGACCATGTAGACTTTAGAGCAAAGAATATTAGCAGAGATTTTAAAAAGTAATTTAATAATGACGAAAGAGTCAGTTCATTCTATTTACACACCTAATAACAGACCTTCAAAATTCATGAAGCCAAAAGATTATTGAATGGCAGAAATTGCTAAACTGACAATCGGAGTTGAAGATTTCAGTACCTTGCTTTCAATAAATGATAGAACAAGGAAACAGAAAACCAGTACGTATATAAGAAATTCGACCATTATCAACCAACCTGACCGAATCAACATTCATAAACACTTTTCCCAGCAATAGCAGAATCCACATCCTTCTTGTCAAGTTCACCCAGAACATTTCTCAAGGTAGACAATACTTGAAGCTATTCGCATTTGAAAGGATTCCTGTCATTCAGGGATGCTCACTTAAAATAATAGAATTGAATTACAAATTAATAACCAAAAAATCTCTGAAAACACCCAAATAACACAATTCTAAATAACACATGGGTCAAAAAGGAAATGAAAGAGTAAATTGAAGGGCTGGGGATTTAGCTCAGTGGTTTCTTTGCCTGCTGCGCAAGCACCAGGGCCCAAGTTCGATCCCCTGTACCAAAAAAAAAAAAAAAAAAAGAAAAGAAAAATAGAAATGAAAAATTAAAGAGGCCGAGGATTTAGCTCATTGGCGCCACACCTGCCTCGAAAGCACAAGGTCCTGAGTTCCATCCTCAGTACCGCCCCGCCCCGAAAAAAAAAAAAGAGTAAATTGAAAATCTTTGAACTGACCAAAAAGGAAAATACAACAGATTAAAATTTGTTGGATTAGTTGTAGATTTTTTCAGATAATGCTTTGTGTCAGGTTGTATCAAGCTCTCTCCTCAATTTCTAGCTTGCTGAGTTCTCTTTTGTAAAAATGATGAACAGGGGGCTGGGGACTTGGCTCAATGGCACTGCATCAACCTCCCAAGCAAAAGGCTGTGAGTTTGATCTCCAGTACAAAAAAAAAAGATGAACCAATGTTGGATTTTGTCAAATGCCTTTTCTGTATCCACTCCTATGATCATAGAGTTTCTTCTTTAGCCTGTCGATATGGTAGATTACATTATTGATTTGAGGAATTTTTGTTTGTTTTTGCAGTTCCAGGATGGAGCTCGGGCCTCACACATGCCAGACACTTGCTTTGACTAAGCCACATCCCAGCCCCACCTGAGCTGATTTTGAATAGTGAATCAGCCTTGCTCAGGCCAATGCAGTTAGGAAGTAGATGTTCTCCTCCCTGTCTCTTTCCCCTAGTGGATCAGGCAAGCCTGGGGATCACTCCAGAACAGACAGGGGCCTGGCTCCCTGTCATTCTATGGAGGGAAGAACCCACCAACCACTAACACTCATATTAGACAGTTATGTGGTTGAGACACGTGTCTTTTGAGTTGAGTCATTGCTATTTGGGCATTTATTTGTCACCACAGTTAGAATTTCCTTGCTGTTAACCCCTAAAATCAGCAATGTGTCTTGAACAATGCCTTCTAATAACTGTGAGATACCCGTGAACGTATCAGAACTTCTTGGTGATTTTATCTGGAATCAATTCTGGAATATTAAAGGCCTTAAGTTTACTGCTTTTTTATATCTACCCTACTAAGTATTTTTAAAAGTAGATCATTTTGGACATGAGACCCGATTTAAAAATCTGACTTCTAGCTGGGTGTGGTGGTGCACACCAGTAATCCCAGTACTCAGAGGCTGAGGCAGGAAGATTGCTGTGAGTTCGAGGTCACCCTGGATAATACAGCGAGACTCTGTCTCAAAACAACAACAACAAAACTCTGACTTCCAAAGCACACGGGAGCGAGTGAGAAAACCACGTCCCGAAGAGGAGAGGAGAGAGGACATCATTGGGCCTGGTCTGGTTACTTTGACCCCTCCCAGTCTGTGGATTACGGGCCTCTGGGGCACGGGGGTCTGCACACAGCCTCGAGAGACTGCTTTTGTTTCCTAGGCCCTAGGAGGGGTGTGTGGATGTCTGGGAGACCTCAAGACTCTGCCCTTGCCCCTGCATCTTTCATTTTCATTATTGGGAGGGGACATGGGGCAGAACTGTGTGCAAACTCACTGTTTCCAATTAAAACAACCAAGCTGCTCTACTCCAGAGCTCTCCCGCTGTGCCTTCCTGGTCTCCTTTTAGCAACACACTTACACATCAAATCCATTTCTATACACATATGTATATACAGACCTACACAAATATGTGTGTATTTTACTTACGTTTTTTGCTGGTGCTGGGGATTTGAACCTAGGGCCTGCCTGTGCTGCACCCCCAGTTAACAGTTTCATTTCTAACAGCGGATCATTGTGTCTTCCTAGCCCGATGAGAGTATTTTTCTCCCCTCTTCTTTCTGTGCACTTCCTCTCAAGGCCACGCAGGAGCCCTAGACAGCGGCGGCAGCACGATCCACGATCCAGTGTGGAAGCTCTGATTTATGTCACCCTTCACCTCCGGGGCACGGAGGAGGCCCCTGGCCTTGGTGCCTGGGGAGCCCTTGTCCTTGCCCTGTCCGGCCTGCTCACTCATTCACAGCAGGTGCAGCTCCACGGCCCAGGAATCTCATCAGCCCTGGAATTGGCGCCCAGAGGCTCCTCTCCCCAGACCACTCCGCTGCCTTAAATAGACACCACGTGGGCTCTTTTTACGATTGGGTCAGAGGAAAGGAGCGTGCGTGCGTGCGGGGAGCCAGTCCGAGCTCGAAGTTGCGGGCTGAAAACCTGAGCAGCCCTAGTCTCCTGCCGAGGCGATCAGAGAGGGGGAGAAGCCCTGGCTTCGGGTGCCCAGAGAGCTGGCTCCCAGGGCCCCTGCCTGGGGCCATCGCTGTCACTGCAGCTCCCGCCTCCCTTGCCACCGCCCGTCTCCCCCACCCCCGCTCATTTTCTGATAGAGCTGTCAGTTTTTACTGCTGATAGCAGAGATCATTCTCTCTTAGCAGAATGTTAATTGGCCATTCTCTTACACACACCGTCCCCTTGTTCCCGTCTCCCAGGGACAGCTACTTTAGTAAAGGAACATTCTGCAAAGACAAGGAAAGTGGTTCTGGCTAAATTGCCTATCACTAAATCAGAGGTCAAGACTTAAGGGGCCAGGGATTTAGCTCAGTGGTTTCGCCGCCTGCTGCGTAAGCGCAAGGACCCAAGTTCGATCCCTGGTACCAAAAAAAAAAAAAAAGACTTAAGGTGGGGGCAAGGGAGGGTTACACCCCGATTTTCTAGAGTTCTCTGTGAGCCTGCGCGGATCCCCCCTCACTGGCTGCTGCACCTACGCACAACAGGACGAGTACCTAACAGTTGATCAGTGGCCCAAGAAGTCACAGGGGCCAAGCGTCACCTAAGGGCCAGGCAGGTCTTGGAGGTTTGGAGATGACACGCACAGTCCAGGAGTCAATGCCATGAAGGGGCCGTCCGTGTGATGGGACAGAGCTGCGGTGGATTGGGACATGGAGGGACACGGGAACTTGCCGGCGAGAACGGGGTTGGAGCTCACCCTTATAGGATAACTAGGTGGCTGCGAGGAGGTAGCCACAGGGACATCCCGGGGAGAAGTGACAATGATGCAAAATTACAGGAGCCATAAATAGGGTGGTGCTGGGAGGAATAGTGAGAAATTCAATGTGGCTGAAAGTTAAGGCTTGTTGGGCCTGGTGGTGCACGCCTGTAATCCGAGCACTTGAGAGGCTGAGGCAGGAGGATTGCTCAGAGTTTGAGGCCAGCCTAGGCTACATAGTGAGTTCAAGGCCAGCCTGGACTACATAGTGAGACCCTGTCTCAAAAATAAAGGATAAAAAAGAATTTTAAGCTCACAGGGAAGACTAGCTCAGAGCTGTGGTGCCCAAGCAGGGTTTTCCATGTACAGTGAACCCTTGACTTACAAACTCAATTCACTCCTGAGGGCTAGTTGTAACTCAGGTTGGTCAGTTGACTTCAAAGTCTCTCTCCTGCATACAGGCAGACTTCAGTGTCCTTAGAAAGACACTGGCCCAGGATTTCTCAATTAACCCCACACAGGAAAGGATGTTGTCATGTTCCTTCCAGAACTCTTTAAGGGTTAAATCTGTATCTGAGACCATCTGGAAGCACAAGCGGCCAACATTCGGGTTTTAGTTCAAGACTTTGTTCATAAGCTAAAACTAAAATTCCGGTTGTAACCCAAGTTATTCGTATCTCAGACCAATCTTAATTCAAGAGTCCACTGTAATTCTCATGCATGTAGAAAGCAAAAAAGTGGACTTTCAGAGCCATGTACCTGTTACCCATAAGTAACTTCAGGACGACTCAGAAAAAAAAGCTCTGAGCATGGGCCGGGGATTTAGCTCAGTGGTTTCGCCACCTGCTCGCAAGCCCAAGGACCCAAGTTCGATCCCCAGTACCAAAAAAAAAGAAGCTCTGAACAAGGACCAACTGATGCCACTTGTCAGCCTGGTAGCAGGGCAGAGACAGGGCTGCAGGGGCCAGGCCTGGACCCTCCTGGAGCCCACGATGAGTGTGCACAGGGAGAAAGATTTGTGGCAGTGACAGGGTGAAATTTACTCCACCTCTTAAGTTCTTCTTTGCTAGGAAAAGAGCCAGGTTATGAACACTCGGGCTGTTTTTGCTGGCTGGCTATTTGGTGGCAGGCATACAAATCAGAATTATACATGACGCTGCCTCTTCACAAAGAAAAATCGACAGACAGCCTTGTCATGGCGCAAGCCCAGGGCTGTGAGCAGGCCACCTCTGCAGAGTGCAGAGGATCAGACAGACCTGGACACACATCTGTTGTAGCTTTGGGGACAGATGGGTCTGATCTACGCACGATGCTATGACAATCATATCACTCCGAGTTTGTTTTTTTTTTATTGCAAATAGGAAATAAAACCAAAGCAAATGAAACCAACTTTAACAATCAGAGGAACTCTATTCTGATAAACTCTTTGACTAGGATAACGTGAAAAACCTCTCCCTACAATAACATAAAAATGCTGGGCAAAACATAACCAAATAAATAAGGAAATTGGCAGCGTATGGCTGAGTTAGCAAAGGAGAAAGGGCTCTGCCCGGCCCAGAACCGGCGCGGCGATCACGTGACCAGGCCCCATGGTCGCCTGGGGACAGAGGCGGGGAAGGAGCGGGAGGGTAATCAGAGGCAGAAGCCCAGGGGCCTTGGTTTTGGTTGTTGAGACAGAAAATAAATTTGGCCGACGGGAGGGAGGGGGAGTGTTGTTGAAGCTCCACTTCTTTGCAGAGCTGCCCTCCGAGGGCTGATCTCTTCTACAGGGTGAGCTAGGCTAGGAAGAACCACCTCCAGCTCAGGGAGACAGTGAGGAAGTTGTTTGTCAGAGCTCAAGCAGAAGAGCAGTGGGAGCTAAACAGGATCCCTGGAACACTCCAAACCCGTTCATGCGCTCTGAGTGGGTTTACGTCCGCATTCGTGCACATGCGTGGTCTGGCGTTCCTATGCCAAGGAAGGAGAATCAGCTTCCGGCAGGTGACAACCCTGGGCCACCCAGTAATATAGATGCTGAGGGGCTCTTGGGGACCCCCTAAATTCCCACACACGATGAGCTCCCCCCAAGATGAGCCCACAAAATCAAATCTCAGTTGGAGGGTTGCCACAGATGCCACAGGAGGCCTAAGGCTGCGGCCACGCAAAGGAAGACAAAATAGGGATGTTTATGACGATTAAAGGGCAGAATAACAGATTCAAGCTCTCAAGAATGAAACAAGAACGGGCAGATCTGAACAGTCCCAGACGAAATGACAGGGTTTCTGAGATTTGCCTCAAAATCTTGGGGTGGGGAGCAGGGGACAGGGTTGAAGAGTAATAAATGCGTGGGAGTTTTCATCCTGTTAGCTCTAATTTTATACAAGTTTGAAATTTTCCATCATAAAAACAAGACAAAAAGTTCCAAATAGAACTTCTAGGAGGGAGAGGAGGGGAAGAGGACATTAAAAAAATTAAAATAAGGTCCCAAGTTCGATCCCCGGTACCAAAAAATAAAAATAAAATAAAATAAAATAA
>NW_004624752.1:6269331-6282429 GCF_000247695.1 Heterocephalus glaber | reverse complement strand
CAATATTCAGGCCCTTCCCAGAGAAAATGAGTAAGGTTAGGCCCCTGCCTTTCAGGAAACACACTCTGCTTGGGAGCACAGACAAGGGACAGTTCTAATATGATTGTGATACATGTTAAGTAGCTAAAAGAAGATAAAGTCTTAACTGTATTAGTATTTTTCTTCTCTTATTCAATCAGAGGCCTCTGTTTGCCTCAGGGATAATTGTGACTTTCATAGTAGGGATGTAGAGAGGAAAAAAGACATTTTAAATGTGAAGACTGAGCACCAGAGACAACTGGCTTGGCTGGGAGAAGAAAGGGATTTTCCAAATACCAAAGGCTCCCTGTAAGAAGCAACGAGAACAGAGCCGGCTGTGGAGGTGCACACCTGTGATCCCAGCACTCTAGGAGGCTGAGGCAGGAGGATCACAAGTTCAAACCCAGCACGGGCAACTTAGTGACTTAGCAAGACCCGATCTCAAAACAAAAAAATAAAAAGAGCTGGGGATGCAGCTCAGGGCAAAGGCCCTGGGTTCAATCCCTGTTAGAAAGAAGGAGGAAGGGGAGGAGGAGAGAGGAGGCGTGTAGCTTTGGTTGCTAAGCGGTGCGCAAGATCAGTGGGGGAGACCATCACACTTTCTTGTCATGAAGCCGAGGGGAGCAGAGGTGAGGGTCCCGGGCCCCTCCTCCAGGCAGAGTGACAGTGGGACAACCCGGGCTGGACAAAGCCCCAGCAGCATGGGTCCTGCCAGCAAGAGCCAGGAGCAGTGGGGGTTCCTCAGAGGGCATGGACAGCTCTGCCATGGCCTCAACGCAAGCCAGGACCTTGATGGGGAGCTTGAAGCTGAGTGTAGTTTGGCTTTAATTTCTTTTTTCTGGAGGTTGAATCCAGGGCCTTCACCCTGTGCTATATCCCTAGCCCTTATTATTTTTAATTCATTCTTATTTTTCGAGACAGGTTCTCACTATATAATTCAGAATAGACTTGGACTCACTATGCAGCTCAGGCTAGCCTCAAACTCTCAGCAGTCCTCCTGCTTTAGCCTCCGCAAGGCTGGGATTATGGGCATGCACCACCATGCCTGATTTCCTTTTTTTACTTTTTTGAGATGGGGTCTTGCTAAGTCACTAAGTTGCCCCAGGCTGGACACAAACTTGAGATCCTCCTGCCTCAGCTTTCCAGAGTGCTGGAATTCCAACCCTATGCCCTTTGCTTACTGAGAGTCTCACTGTGTACTTGACAGGCTGGTCTCGAATTGGCAGTCTCCCAGGTGCTGGAATCGCAAGTGTATCCACCGTGCCTGGCAAAGTCTGTGTTTTAGGAGACATCTGATGGGCAGAAAGGTTTTCAGCCACCTGCTGCCCTTCCTGGTTACTATTCCCACACAGCCTTTCCCACCGCATCCTAGGCTGCAGCTCCCCACAGATCCCTCCGAATCCAGTGGGGTCTCCGGGCCTTGCCGTCTTAGACAGTGTGCATTGAATTGGGAAACTATTGGGAGAAACTGGTCCTTTTCATGATCAAAGTGGCACACAGACCTGGGAAGAGATGACCACAGCTGGTGGGGACGGGGGATGTCAGACACCAGGCACAGGATGCAGGGACAAATCTGCAAACTTGCACCAAGTCACTCAGGGCCTGCCACAGGTGCTCAGGTTCTATAACAGAACCTGGGTAGCAGCAGCCTGCAGGCACCTCTTACAGCCACCCCCAAGGCCAAAATGACCTGGGGAGACTGGCGGGACCCAGAGTCATCCACAAAGCAGGGCACAGCAGCACATGCCAGAAAACCCAGCACTCTGGAAGGGTGAGGCAGGAGGATCACAAATTTGAGGCCAGGCTGGAACAACTTAGTGAGATCCTGTCTCAAAATAAAAAAAATTTAAAAGGGCTGGGAATGTAGCTCAGTGCAATAGCCCTGGGTTCAATGTCCAGTATTGCAAAAGAAGAAGAAGAAAAAAAAAAGATTGAGCAGAGAGGAACAAGAACTTTGCAAACCTAGATTACAGGTGAGGGATCCAGCAAGAGCAGCAAGATGGACCAGAATTACCCACAAGTCCCACCTGGGCTATCGTACGGGTTGCAGACTCTCCCATCATGACTTGGTTACAACCAATCAGCCCTTGGTCAGCCCTCTTTGTCCCTACCAAGCCCAGCCGCTATCAGCGAATCCAAGAGACATATCTGAGTGGCTTCCTTTCTCCTTGGCAGCTGACCCACCATAAAGCTCTTTCTTTTTGCAAAAACTGGTGCTGTGGTATTAGCTTCTGTGTATGCTGGGCACCGAGCCCTGGCCCAGTATCACATGCATATGTGTGTATTTAAATCTCTTGAGTCCTCAGCTCACTGTGGAAATCCAGGAAGACCACCAAAGAGAAAAGCAGGGAGGCCAGCCACCATGCCTTGGCTTTGACTGAGACACAACATCGGGCAGAGGAGCAGGAAAGCTGTGAGTGGGAGGAAGAGGGGCTGCAGGTATGGCTTGATCAAGGCTGTTGGCCAGCAGCAGCTATCACTGGCTGATGACAAGTGGGACATCCTGTGTGACTGGGCAGGCACACCTATCTGCCTTGTTCTCTTTGGCCTTGAATTGGAAGTGGGGACAAAAGTTAGGGAAGCAGTTACCTATTAATGAAGTCCTGGCCATTTGGGGCTGATGGTTACAGTTATGGTCTGGCTTCTGGGACTGTCGCTGGAGACACTGATCTGGCTTCCTACCAGCTGGCTTCCAAGTTGCTTGTTGCTGCTTGCGGGGCGCAGTTTTATTTCTTATACACTCTCTGGCCACGGTTGGTTTACATAATAAATGCACCCCCTCCTGGAGAGTCACTCAGTCCATCTAGCAACGGCGAAATGTCCTTATCCATGAGTAGCAATGTCTGTCACGTGGACGGCTCTCAAACAATGTCACACGATGAGCCCACAAGATGACGCAGTGTAAGACCATAGCTGCCCCAGTGTCTGATCCCAGTGTGGCCCTGGAAGCCACTGTGTCGCCTTGGGAGGCCACAGGTAACCCCTCCGACCACCTGTGTGGGGTCAGCGCGGTCTTCAGTGAGCTCTGATGAGGACAGAAAAAGAAGGAAAGGAAAGAAGCGGGCTAACGCAGCTGGGAAGTAGGGCGCTGCCCTCCTAAACTACTAGGACGAGCAGCGCTGCCTAGGAACTTAGGTGTCTCAATGGTGAGGAGGGAGGGACACTGCCGGACTTCAGCACAGGGCCCGCGGAGGGAGAACAGCTCAGCACCGGCTGGAACCCAGGGCCCAGCGGGCCGGACAAGCGCTCTGCCACTGCGAGGCGCCCCCGCCTGGCTCGGCGCCTCCGGTTCCTGGCGCACACAGGCCTTTGCTTGTGACCTCTGTTTCCAACCAGTGTGCTCCCAAGGCTGCTGCTTCACTGTGGCAGCCAATGTCAAAGGCCAGAAAGTGGATGCAGGAGCAGGGTGTGAGGAGGATCGCTGCGGGTTCAAAGCCAGCCTGGGCTACACAGTGAGACCCTGTCTCAGAAAAGAGAGGGAGGGGGAGGGGAAGGGAAAGCCGAGAACGTGACACCAAGGGCTGCAGGACTGGCATTGGCCCATCTGGATTTGTGTCCAGCCTTTCTGCTAAGTCAGTCCTCTTTGGGGCAGAGCACTCCTTTAATTTCCTTTGGTTTTAGATTTCTTCCTGGCACTGTGAACATTAAAATGCCCGCCCCTTCCCGTTCATTCTTCTGCTCCAGATATGTTGATTACCTACTAGTGATGGCTGCTCTACCCCAAGCTCTAACAAGACCAACCAGCTACTTGCCCTGTGATCTTCCACCAAAAGAGACACTGGATGGCCAAGGTGGCCCCGGACTTTAATCTCAGTGACTTGGGAGCCTGAGGCAGGAGAGCCAAAGTTTGAAGCCAGCCTGGGCAACTTAGATTCTGGCTGAGAATAAAAAATGAAAATGGCAGGGATGTAGCTCAGTGGCACAGGAGAGAGAGACAGAGAAATCAGAATTTTGTAGACTTGAAACATTTTCAAAGGAAAGATGTTATTCTGGGCTCCACTTTCCCTCTCACCACTTCCTGTGTGCTGGATTTCAAACTCAATTTTCCCTAAATTCACCGCACCAGTCTCTGGAGGTCCTGAGCGCCCTCTCTGGCCTCCCTGCCTCCGCCCCCTACTTTAGATTCAGCTCTCTCATGCCAGCCAGGGGGACCCAATAAAGACAGAAGCCCCACATGGTTTCCCAGTGCCCCTAGAGTGAAAGCCAGCATCTTCACCACACCCTCAAGGACAAGTCCAAATCTGTCCCCTTCCTGCTGCTACCTGCTTTCATTTCTTGGGGACCTTGCTGTGGCGGGGCGACCTCTGCCCGGGTCTGTGTGGCTGGCCAGGCACAGTTATTAATAACGTTGTTTCCTTCCCCAGAGCTGCTGGCCCGTGACAAACCGGATGCCGTGGTGGCTTCAGCCTGCCTGCTCTTTCCCCAGAGAGCTCTGCCCCGCCCGGATCGGATCTGCACCCTCCTGCTGGAGGACCGCTCGGAGCTTGGCTTGTGATGTCTATTTCCAATCAGTGTGCTTCCAACCACGGTGCTTCCAAGGCTGCTGCTGCACTGTGACAGCAAATGTCAAAGGTAGGGTCGAGGGGCTGGGTGGCAGGAGGATCACCACGAGTTTGCCTAAAAGTAACCTCCAGTGGCACCGTTAGTGACCAAGACCTTGACACGCACCCTCCCTGCCCACAGCTTCCCTGTCCCCTGTCTTCCATCCCAAGTGTTGCTCACCATGTGCCACGAGACTTCTTTTATTGACCTTCACCCACCCAGTGCCCCACTGCAGGTGTCTTGTCACTGCTGTGCTCCTAATGTCTATGTCCCTAGGAGACACCTGGTGATACGGTTTGGATCTTGAGTGTCCCCTAAAGGTCCCTGAGGTAAAGGTGTGCTCCTCAGGCAGTGATGTAGGGACTTGGTGGGACCTAAGAAGGAGGAGCTTGTGAGAGGTCTTTAGGTCACCAGGGGTGTGCCCTCCAAGGGGATTGTGGGACTCCAGCCCCTTCCTCTTGCTCCTTCTCTGTCTTTCTCTCTCTTTTGGTTGTTTTGGGCTAAGAAGAAGCCAACCATATGGAGCCAGGAAAGCTTTCCAGGCAGAGGCAGCACCATGTGCAAAGGCCCTGGGGCACTAGACAGGCTGAGTTGGAGGAGCAGGAAAGTCCAAAATATCTGCATGTGTCAGGCAAGAGGCAGTGGTCCCTGCTGAGGCTGTGAGGGACACTGGGACCAGGGCTGACGCCAGGCTTTCCCCTCCTGGCCAAGCTCGAGTCTAAGGGCGCTGTATTTTTTTGGCGGGGCTGTTTTTGGAGATACGATCTTGCTATGTAGTCCAGGCTGGCCTTGAACTCACTATGTAGCCCAGGCTGGCTTGAACTTGCAGCAATCCTCCTGCCTCAGCCTCTGGAGTGCTGGGATTACAGGCCTGTGCCACCACACCTGGCCAGGCTGCTGTTTTGTTTTGTTGGGGTTTTTTTGGTACTGGGGATCAAACTCGGGTCCTTGTGCTTGCACAGTAAGCAGCGAAACCACTGAGCTAAATCCCTGGCCCCAGGCTGCTGTATTTTAACAATTGTGGATTTCTTATACAACGTTTGAAATCTGACTTTGATACCATCAATTGTTAATCATAAATAAGGTAGCCTTAAAAAGAATTTCAGATGTCACGTCTGTGCTCCAACTCCCTAAGATGAACATAATCACTATGTACTGCACACATGTACTAATGAAAAGAAATAGATACCTAAAATAAGTAAATAAATACATTTCTTAAAATTAAATAAAGAAATAAGGTGCCTTTTCACGTACCACATGAACTGATTCATCCTTCAAAGAGAAGGGATGGATTTAGTCCAAATTATTGAGGACTCAAGAGATCCACAGAACAAGATTGGGATCCCAGGTTACTGGATCACAATAAAATACGAGATGTGACCAAAAGCACAGTGAAGGATTAAATTTCAGAACAAATGGTCACGGTAAAGGATGCATCACCGTGAATTCCCCTCAACCTCCTCCCCTCTCTTTGAGCACACTCATCCCACCGTCCTCGGCACTTCCTGCAGCAGCTCTGGGGTCCTCTTTCCTGAGTGTCTTTCGTTGCACTGTCGTAGCTGCCTTGATGAATTGATTCAAAACATTTTCTTTTCAGGGTCATTTTGACTTTGAAGAGCCAGAAGCCACATGGTGCCAGATCTGGTGAATCAGGTGGATCATGTTTTTATGACCCTGCCTTTCTGTTGGATGGCGCTCGGCAGCGGCATTCACTGTATTTTTATCACACTTCATAAAGTCTCTTAGGAAAGAGGACTTTGAGACCTGCTTTAGAAGGGTACAAGAGCCAGGCATGGTGGCACACACCTGTAATCCAGCACTTGTGAGGCTGAGGCAGGAGGATCGCTGCAAGTTTGAGGCTAGTGAGTTCAAGACCAGCCTGAACTACACAGCAAGACTTTGTCTCAAAAAGAAAGAAAAAGAAAGAAAAAGAAAAAAGAAAGAAGCAAGAACGATGGGATAAGTGGGTCTATAGCAAGAGGGAAGATGTGTCTTTTACTGTAATGAAGACTTCTGTCCTTGGTCCTGGTTTTTCGCAGCAGCCACACACCCAGTAATCACACACTGGGTGTGACAGACGTGACTCTCACAGTTCGGGAGGCTGGAAGTCTGAAATCAAGGTGCCAAATCAAGGAAGGAGCCCTTCCTGCCTCCCTAGCCCCTGGTGGTTCCCAGGCTTCTGAACTAAATGTCTGCGTCCCCCAGGGCACCGTTGAAACTCCAGCCCCCGCTGTGACATCCCCAAGGCAGGACCTCTGGGACAAGGTTAAATCTAGAGAGGTCACAAGGGTGGACCCCATCGTGTGATCAGGGTCCTCACAGGACGAGACAGGGAGAGTGCCACGAACGCGCCCAGGCCACCTGCCTGGCACCCCCCACCCCCTGTCGCCCACAGCAGGAGCGCCAGCTGCTTCCGCCTCCCCACTGTCACGCAGAGACTCTTGATCTCTGGCAGCGGCTGCTCGGTTACCGCTCTGTTACCGGGAGAGACCGCGGAACACATTAAAGATGTCCTGTTTTCCCTGGCGCGGCCCAGCCCAGGCCTCTGAGACTTTTGGGGACCTCTGAGACCTTTGGGGAACGTGCTCAATGAGGACAGAAAAGGAGCCCATGAGCCCCTCACTTCTGCGCGGCACAGGGACAGGGACGCCGGCCGGGGTGGGGCCGTCGCTGCACCCACGAAACACAGGCATGCTCGGCGGTGGCTCCTCTCCCTTTCTGTTTTGAAGGCGCCTCTGGACCCGCTCTTCCTCCATCCCCGTGGGGCGGGTCCTTCGGGCCCTGCGGTCAGGCACAGGGAGGCTCTCTAGGGGGAGGGACGGATCCCCGCACCCTCTCCTGCAGGAAGTCCCCAAGGAATGCCCAAAAAAAGTCACCAGAATCCAGCGATTGGTGACATCGGTGACATTAGAGTTGAAGAGCTTTCGGGCCGGGCATTTAGCTCAGTGGTTCCCCCGCCTGCCTCGCAAGTACAAGGTCCTGAGTTCAATCCCCAGTACCAAAAAAAAAAGAAAAAAGAAAAAAAAAAGAGTTGAAGAGCTTGAATTACTCGCTCTGGATTTACTGCTAAATCTGTTAGCGGGGTCACTGAACCCTGACCTGCAACCCGTCTAGGTCAGGGATGAAAGTCCAGCCCTGCACACCTGGTAGGTGACCACCACAAGGGATAACTGGGCCATTTGGGCTCACTGGGGAAAATGCCAATCATAATCTACACAACTGTTTAAAACAATGTCTTTACAATCTCATTTTAAACTCTATGTATACTCCAAAGAAAAGTTTTATTAGGATAAATTTGAACTGTGATCCCAGCACTCTGGGAGGCTGAGGGAGAGGATGGCAAGCTTGAGCCCAGTCTGGACAGCTTAGTGATTTAGAGAGACCTGTCTCAAAATTTAAAAAAATTTTTTTTTAAGTGCTGGAACAGGGGATAGCTCAGCCTGAAGGCCCTGGGTTCAATGCCCAGTACCACAAAAGGTGAAAACAATTTTTAAAGGATACATCTGGGGCCAGGCACGGTGGTATTCGCCGGTAATCCTGGTACTTGCAAGGCTGAGGCAGGAGGATCACCTTGAGTTCAAGGCCAGCCTGGGCTGCACAGTGAGTTCAAGGCCAGTCTGAGTTCCAGAACAAGATCCTGTCTTATTAAAACAAAACAAAACAAAAAACTGGGGCAGGTTCTTATCTACTCCAGTTGAGTGAAATGATGCTTCAACTCTTACTATTAATACCATTGTGGGCCAAAGTACTGCAAGCTCTTTCAACTTTCATCGATAACCCGGAGGAGTGAAGATGAAGTATTTATCACCAGTCATTCAAGTAAAGAAACCTTTTCTTTCATTAGCTAAGCTTATAAAATTGTATAACAGGCCGGGGATTTAGCTCAGTGGTTCTGCCACCTGCCTTGCAGGCGCAAGGTCCCGAGTTTGATCCCCAGTACCAAAAAAAAAAATTGTATAATAAAAGATCTGGAAGCCCATAGCATATGCCTGTAATCCCAGCTACTCAGGAAGCTGAGGCAGGAGGATCATAAATCCAAGCCCAGCCTGGGTAACTGAGTGAGAGGGTCTGGTCTCTGCCTCAAAATAAAAAGGAGTAGGGGGCTGGGGATTTAGCTCAGTGGTTCCGCTGCCTGCCTCACAAGCACAAGGACCCAAGTTCGATCCCTGGTACCAAAAAAAAAAAAAAAAGGAGTAGGGCTGTCACTCAGTGCAGAGACCTCTGCTGGCATACGTGAGGCCCTGGGTTTACCTCCCAGTACCAAAAGAAGAAAGAAATCTGTGAAAATCGTTGCTGTAAATACAACAATTTAGGGGTAGAAAGGTTTTTCCCTGAGCAGAATACAAAGTGTATTTGTTGATTTTGCAGTGCTCTTGGTGTGGAACCCAGAGTCTTGGCCATCAGAAAGCATTCACCACTGAGCTCTGTCCGACCCCAGATAAAAATCACTGCAACCCTCTTACTAAATCTCCTTTTGCCATTCAGCCTTTTGCAGGTTTGATAAGGTGAAATCAATCCGACTTAAAACCAAGATTCTCACCAACCCTGGGCTTCCTGCTACGATGCAGTTACAAAATATCTTTTAAGCACCTTTGAGAAAAGTGATTAAACCCACTGATGTGTGGCCAGCAGCGACCTACACAGGGCACATGTTTGCATGTATGTGTGTGTGTGTGTGTGTGTGTGTGTGCGCGCGCGCAGGGGTTAATTGTTTTTTTTAATGTTCACATTCAAAAGACTGTCCAGAAATCTGTGCCTAATATTGTATAATTACAGAACAGGTGAGCTCAACTGTTTCAAACTGTTGCCTTTGAAACAGATTTTGGATGGAGATTAAAGGATAATTCACATCTCAGTAATGAGTTATTTTTGTCAGGTTGTGTTTTGGGCACCTTGTATTTACTACTTGCAAAGCTCTTTGTCAGCACATTTATAGACAAAAGGCCTGGAGCACAGAAATCACTCATAGAGCCAGGGAGAGCACTGAGTCCCCAGACAGCTCTTGCTTCGCTTCTGCCACTGCCACTGCCACTGCCACTGCCACCAAGCCATAGCCCTGCAGGGCTCCACACCTGCATGTTCGGGGACTCAGTTGAGCTCACCTGTTCTGTAATTACACAATTACTAGGCACAGATTTCTGGACAAAGAATTGAACAATTCATGTCGAAATGAACACTATTTTTAAAAGATGCTTAAGGTACTAATAAGATTCTTTTTCTCTTTCTTTCTTTTTTCTTTTTTTTTTTCTTGAGTCAGAGTATCAGTATGTAGCCCAGGCTGGCCTCAAACTCACAGCAATCCCCCTGCCTCAGCCTCCGGAGTCCTGGGATTGTAGGCATGTGCCACCACACCCAGCTCTAATAAGATTTTTTTTAAAAACACCAAAAAACGCCCTAATTTGAAGCCAGGGTGGCAGAAACCTGTAACCCTAGAACTCTAGGAGGCTTGGGCGGGAAGATTACAAGTTCAAGCCCAGCCTGAGCAACTCAGTGACTTAATGAAACATTGTCTCAGAATAAAAAATTTTTAAAAGACTGGGGATATAGCTCAGTGCAAAGGACCTGGATTCAATTCTTAGAAAGAATTGCAAAAGAAAAAAGAAAACAACATATTTTGATATTTAATATATAATGAATATTGACTATTGTACTAGTCAGTTTTCCCTTACTGTAACAAACACCTAAGATAATAAACTTTAAAAGAAGAAAGGTTTGTTTTGCCTGACAGTGTGGGAAGTTTTGGTCCATAGTTGGTTCTGCTGCTTGGTGCCTATTCTGAGACTTTGCATCATGGTGGGAATAGCCTAGTGTCCCACACTCCCCTGCAAGGACCCCTCAGACCTCCCACCAGGCACAGGCTGGGAAACAAAGACCAGGGCCTTAGGGAGATGCTTCAGATGCACACTATGGTAGCTATCAATCCTATATTGAGGCTTCAGTGGAAAAGTAATCCAGAGCCTGGGTTGGCATGTGAATAAACAACATTCCGAGTATTCTGTGGATAAATAAAATGCCATGAATGAGATCTAGGTAGCAAGATCCAGCATGCAATTCCTACCGAAGGTGAATGTTCATGCTATCTCCTTCCAATTAAAGCATTATTGTACAATGATACTAATTGCATACAAGGGCTTAACATTTTTATGTACCTATGATTTTATTGCTAGCATAATTTTTAAAATAGGGACTACATAGTAAAATCTCATAGAACTGATATTCCATAAGACACAGCTTGGAAGCTAGTATTTTTACAGAAATCCCATAAGTTTTAAGAGTATAAAATTATTTTCCTTTTCGTCTAAAATTTAAAATCAGATCAATGTAAGGCTGGGCCTGGGCGTGCACACCTGTTATCCCAGCACTCAGGAAGCTGAGGCAGGAGGATTGCTGCAAGTTTGAGGCCAGCTTGGGCTATGTAGTGAGTTCAAGGCCAGCCTGGACTACATAGAGAGACCCTGTCTCAAAAACAAACAAACAACAACAATAATAAATAAAATCAGATCAATGTACTTTCCCCTCAGTCTTGCTGGCAACCTCAAACTGATCCAAAAGAATGAAGCCTTTTTGGAAAAAAAAACCAAACTCAAATCACAAACACAGTGGGCAGGGCCTAGAAAATACCCTGCACAGGGAAGTAGGAGGCAGTGGGAAAAGCCATTTCTCTAGGCCTAAGTCTCTGTTCAGGAGGTAGAGTTCAGCTCACAATAGGATCTGTGACTTGGCTTTTCCTCCTGCACTTTTGTTTTATTTGGTTTTGGTTTTGGGTTTTTTTTTGGGGGGGGGCGTGTTTTGTTTTGTTTTAGACAGGCTCTGGCTGTATAGTTCAAACTGGCCTAGAATTCAAGGACATCCTCCTGCCTCAGCCTTCGGAGTGCTGGGATTATAGGCGTGCACTACCACTCTTGGCTTTCTCCTGCATCCTGGAGGACTTGCTCAGGAACAAGGGCACCACATGCAGGCTGCAGACCAGGAATCACCTAGACCCTTTGCATGGCAAGTGCATGCAGTGACAGAGGGTGCCTGTGTGTACACTTGCACCAAAGCCTGGTCCTCCCAGGTAGCACCAGGGAGGGTGGTGGTGATTCTAGTGGCAAAGCCACTGGCCAAACTTATGGGAGTTGTCCTTGGAACATGGGGTGGAGGGTGGTCTTTAGCTTGTCTTTAAGTTTTATTGGGGTGTAATTTAGGCTGTCAAAAAAAATGCATGCTCCTTTTAAGTGTACCATTTGATGAGTCCCGGTAAATGTTCACATTTATTTTTTTATTTTAGTTTAGTTTTAGTTGTTTAAGGCAGGATCTAGCTATGTAGTTCAGGCTGCCCTTGAACTCATGTAGCCCAGGGTGGCCTCGAACTCTGGCAATCCTCCTGCCTCAGCCTCCCAAGTGCTGGGATTACATGTACACACTTATCAAGCCAGCATAGGGAGCAGTTGTTGTTTTGTAGTACTGAGGGCTGAACCCAGGGCCTTTGGACTAAGCTACATCCCCAGCCCTTTCTTATTTTGAGGCAAGGTCAAATTGCCAGTTGTGGTGATGGAGGCCTGTAATGCCAACATTCTGGGAGGCTGAGGCAGGAGGACTGCCATGGGGGTGGGCACCTGATCTAAAACAACCAATCAGAGTTCTCCAATTTTTTTCCAGGCTTCGGGGATGGGCACTGTGGGACATTGAGTCTCCTAGAGGCATCAGCCCTAACCACGTGGAGGAAGCCACCACCATAGGACAGAATGAATCCATGGCTTGGGGACCCCCTGGTTCCAGCTTCACCCCAAAATGTCTACCCTGGGATATGCCAGTTGTCTCCATCTGCTAGTTTGGGATCTGGAGATTGGAAAGTACAGAATGGGGCACTGGGGGTCTTGCTGGGAAGACCACAGAGCAGGAGAGGGGCTGAACCCTCCTTCACCCGGCCCCAGCACCTCTAAAACAAATCCACAGCCAGATAGGCACCCGACCCCACTCATAACAGGTGTCTTGCACCTGTGTTCCTATAGCGCTTCATCTGGCAGCACAAAGGCCTGTACCCCTAAAATCACAAGATAAGGGCACACACCTGTAATCCTAGCACTCAGGAGGCTGAGGCAGGAAGATCCTGCGTTTCAGCCCAGTAGTTTACCAGGACCCTGTCTTGCACCAAGGTAGAGGACTGGCCCTGTACTCCTGCTCCAACGGGTCACTGGCCCTAGGCTGCTTGCTGGAAAACACAACCTTGGGCCAGGCAACTCCCTGCAGGAATAACAGTTCCCAGGTCCCAGAAAGGACTCAGCTGTGGCCAGCAGAGTGCGCCCCCTGCAGGCAGCGACAGGGAAGTCCCAAGTGCCCAGATAGGGCCCTCTATGCCTGCACAGCTGTTTGTATTCTCTGCTCTATGCACAGTTTGGGGTTTTTTTTCCTGCTACTTAGGTTGTAATGGAATACCAAAGCTTTGCATTTAAAACTTTCTTTTTTTTTTTTTTTAAGGACAAGTCCAGGCCGAGCGTGGTGGTGCACATCTGTAATCCTAGCACTCAGGAGGCTGAAACAGAAGGATCTCTGAGA
>NW_004624752.1:6195888-6242486 GCF_000247695.1 Heterocephalus glaber | reverse complement strand
GGCTCAGAAGCCCCTTCCTCTGGGCCAGGAGCAGCAGGACAGAAGGTGTCCCAAAAGCCCTTTCCTCTGGGCTGGGAGCAGCAGGAGGGATGGTGACTGGGAAGCCCCTTCCTCTGGACCAGGAGCAGTGGGACCACGGCTCAGAAGCCCCTACCTCTGGGCCGGGAACAGTGGGACTCAGTACCTTGGTCTGGTGGTCTGGTGTCCTTTGCATCTTTGTAGTGTGGAATCAGGTGGCTGCCTGTCTGCAGTGGGGTGATTCGGTGTCTTCCACGCGACTCAGGACCTTGGTAGGGCGTGCACAGACCTGCCTGTCTGCAGTGGGCTGATTCGGCGTGTTCCATACGACTGGGGACCTCGGTAAGGTGTGGGCAGACCTGTCTGTCTGCAGCGGGGTGATTAGGCACCTTCCGCACAACTCAGGACCTTGGTCAGGTTGTCATTTTTATTTTGACTTGGTTTCTTTTTTTTTTTCTTCCAATGTAGAATTTCTTTTACGGCAATTGAATATATATCATTTAAGCCTTCTGGATTTGGGGTCATAGTTAAAAATTTGTTTGGTTTGAGTCTGTTTTGGGGCTAGCATTTGCATTTAAATATTTGCCACCCTGGGTACCTAGTGTACAGGATGTGGCTTGGATCTGGCTTTACCTTTTTCCAAATGGCACCTCTGTTATTCTGTTTCGTTTTGGGGATGCTGGACATTGGAGCCAGGTCCTCACACACGCAGTGAGAGTGCTGCGGTTACAGGAGTGCGCCACCATCCCTGGCTTTCACAAGCACTGGGTGACCCTCTCCTGTGTAGCAAGCATGGTTCTTGGTTCTGGGGACCCAGCTGTGATGAGAGACCACACCCCTCAGCCTCAGGAAGCCGCATTCTGACAGAAGCAATAGTGGCTAAGGTGGGGACAGCAGTCAGGCTGGGGCAGCTCAGTGGCGGGGTGCTTGCTGCTCGTGTGCCAGGCCTGCACTTGAGCCCAGCGCTGCAGAAAGTGAAAAGTATGGTGGAGAAAAACCTGAGAGCCTTGGAGGGCTTCGTGATGTGGGTGGGTTGGAGCCAAGACCGCCAGGCTGTGGCCTGGCTGCCTCCTGTGTGGACCTGCAGCACCTCCATAGGGTCCTTGAATGCACTTCCTCCCACCAGCATCCGGGGCTCAGAGTGGTGGTGACCTGAGGGACAGCAGGCCTTTCTCCCAGGACCATGTGGCCCAAAAGTGGCACCGCTGGGTGTATCCCTCCATCAGGGCCATGGCAGGAAACCGAGTCACCTCCTTGAGTTGGTGACACCCAGGCCTCTCCGAGCCTGTTTCTCTTCAACAAGGAATGATATGATTTCTTGCTCTTCTGCTACTTCCTGGTGTTTAAAGATCTGAATGAAGCCAGGCATGGAGGCACAGGCTGGTGAGTCCAGCACTCTGGGAGGCTGAGGCAGGAGGGTCATAGGTTCAAACCCAACATGGGCAACTTAGTGAGGCCCTATCTCAAAATAGAAAATTAAAACGGGCTGGGGATGTAGCGTAGTGCAAAGGCATACAGTTCCATCCCTGGGACTGAAAAACAGAACAAAAGGATCTGAATGTACATTTTAAGTTTCTCAGAAGTGAAGACTCTGCGATGCCATCTGACTCTGTCCCTGCCCTCACTCTGGGCCGCCTCAGGGTGGCTGCATGGGCATCAAGTGGCTGCACTGGCCACAGCTGGAGGGCAGAGTCCAAGGTGGCGTGCAGGACTGGCTGAGGACCTGGGCAGGCAAAGAAATGAGCCCTGGGTACAAAGGCTGGGGGTCTCGTCCCACACAGGTGGCACTAAGGCCACTGTACCCACTGCACCCTGTTCTCCTCAGGCCTGGTGGTGAACAGAGACAGCGGCTCACCTGGCTGAGTCCCCTGGCCCCCCCATCTCTTCTGTCTCCCTCTCTCTGGGGGTGGAACCCAGGGTAAGCCACTACTGTACCATTCAGCCATATCCCTAGCCTTTCTAGCCCCAAGCATTTCTCCTATTCAGTAACCCCTCCTTTTGCTTTCTTGACACCATCCTTCTGTGCAAAAAAGCTCTGTAGTTTGTTTTGGTGCCAAGGACGGAACTCAGGGTGCTGCCCTTGCCCCAGCTCCACTTCATTTTAATAATTTTTTTATATAATCCTCTGGTTTGTTTTCACTGGTGGCATTCATGTGGTGCCGATATTCGAACCCAGAGCTCCATGCATGCTCAACTTGCACTCTATCTCCTGAGCTATACCTTCAGGCCTAATTAAGGGAGCACTGAGCTACATCCCCAGCCCCACCTTTTTTTCTGGGTACCAGGAATCAAACTCAAGACTTTCCACTTGCAAGCCAGGTTCAGTGCCACTGAGCTAAATTCCCAGCTCTTTTTTTGTTTTAATTTTAAGGCAAGGTCTTATTAAGTTGTGATTCTCCTCCCTCAGTCTCCTGAGTTACCCCCTTTATTTCAATGAAATCCAACCTACCTGCTCTTTTGTTATTGTTGTTCCAGGGACTTTGGTGTCAGGTCTATAATGTTGCTGCCAAATCCGAGGCATTAAGATTTCCCGATGTTTTCTTCTGACTCCTGCCTTCAGGCTGCTAGTCATGTTTATATAAAAGGTTGCAAATACAAGGCTCATACAGGTGCATTTGTGGAGGGAAAGAAGCCAGCAACAAAGACGGCTCAGTGTGTGACACCCGAAAGAGCAGAATTCACCAGTCAGAGCAGTGCTGTCCCCGAGGAGGACCCTTGGAGCAACTTGGGGGCCAGGGCAGCCACTGCATCAAGGTCACAGCCTGAATCCATGCGTAAAAGGCCCTTGTGAGCTGGACTGTGCTCCAAGTTATACCCATAACTTCTTCAACAACTGGCTCAGGCCAGGCGTGGTGGTGCACACCTGTAATCCTAGCACCTTAGGAGGCTGAGACAGGAGGATCACCTGAGTTTGAGGACAGACTGGGCTAGATAGCAAGACCCAGTCTCAAAAAACCAAAAAAGAAAACAACAAAACAAGTGAAGTTAGGGGCTGGGGATTTAGCTCAGTGGTGCCACCTCCTGGCTTGCAAGTGCAAGGTCCCGAGTTTGATCCCCGGGACCAAGAAAAAAACAAAACAGGAAAACAAGTGAAGTTAAAACAAATTTTTTTTTGGCTGAGCTGGGGATGGAACCCAGAGTCTCACATATTCACCAAGCATCTACCACTAAGCCTGAAAGTAATATTTTATCTTTAAGTCCATGTACGTAAGATGTGATCATTTGAAGAGGTAAAGCACAGGCCCAGCTGTGGCATACACTTGTAATCCCAGAAGCCTGGAAAGCTGAGGCAGGAGGTTCACAAGTTCAAGTCCAGACTGGGCAACTCAGCAAGGTCCTGTTTCAAAATAACACCATGGGGATGTAGCTTAGTCTGAAGGCCTTGGGTTGAATCAACCAATATAGGAGTCAATTGCACTATTTTCCCTATTAAGTCTTCCAAGGCCAGCACACACTCCCCAGCTCTCCGGGTGACCACACACGGCTGATGTCTGCACTTCCGATACCGACCACAGGGCCGGGGCCAGCAGAGGCTGGGGAGACCATGGTGGACTCTGCACTGTGGTCCAAGCCAGTTTTTCTCCTGGGGACAGACCAGAGTCCAAGCAAGGCCTAGGGGGGTTGGGGGGTGGGGCTGAGGCGGCCTCGAGGAGGAGGTGTGGGGCTGAGCTGGGCCCTCCGGGGTGCAGTGCCCCATGGCAAGGTGTCACCGCAGTTTTCTCTGCAGCCCTAGCTCTGTTTAGACTTCCTCAGCAGGGAGCTGTTTCTGCTCTGCATCCAGTAGCTGTGGGCCCTTGACCTGGGCATTAAGTAAGTCAGACAGGGAAGGCATCCTGGCATGGGACCTGGCTGCCACTCCAAGGGAGAACTGGGCAGGGGGCCACCCCTACACCGCCCAGCAGGGGTCTGGGAGACCTGACTCGGTGGCTGGTGTGTGTGTGTGTCTGTGTCCCATTTGCCAGTGATGCAGAAGGGAAATGTGCTCAGCAGAAACCTCATTCAGGGTTTGACTCCTCCTGGTCCTCCTGGTCCTGACGCTGGTCCTGACGCTAGCGGGGTGTGTGGGGGGGTGCTCCTTGTCAGCCCCAGGATCATGGAGGGGGGACTAGGATGCAACAATGTGTTGTGTGGCCGGGACATGATGTACTGTCCACTTGTTTTCAACTTGCCATGGAGTTATTGGGACGTTGCTGTGCTGTAGCAGAGGCAAATCTACCCAAACCATGGTATTGTGCACTTTCCATGGGAGGAGTGTATGGTACAACAACTGTACCTTGGAGGGCCGGGGATTTAGCACAGTGGCACCGCGCCTGCCTCACAAGTGCAAGGTCCTGAGTTCAAGCCCTAGTATCAGGAAAAAAAAAAATTAAAACTGTACTTGGGCTCGGGGATTTAGCTCAGTGGCGCTGTGCCTGCCTTGCAAGGGCCAGATCCAGATCCAGAGTTCAGGGCTGGGGATTTAGCTCAGTGGTTTTGCCGCCTGCTACGCAAGCGCAGGGACCCGAGTTTGATTCCCGGTACCAAAAAAAAAACAAGATCAGAGTTCAACCCCTGGTACCAAAAAAAACAAAAAAACTGCCTCAGTGAAGCTTAAAATACCAAAGCCTGTTCCACCCCAGCCCTTGAATCCAGTGGCCGTGACAGTGTACAAGTCCATACACTCTGTCTCCAGCACACTACTTTTTTTTTGTAGTAGTGGGGATGGAATGCAGGGCCTTCCCACTGAGCTACATCCCAGCCCTTTTTTTTTTTGGTACCAGGGATCGAACTCAGGTCCTTGCGCTTGGGCAGCAGACGGCAAAACCACTGAGCTAAATCCCCGGCACCCCAGCCCTTTATTTTTTGAGACAGGACCTAAGTTGTCCAGGCTGGGCTGGAACTTGTGATCCTCCCACCGCAGCCTCCCAGAGGCATCCAGCAGGCTGTCTCACTTTACTTGTGCTACCCAGGAGCAGCTGTGTGCGAGCTGGTGCTGAATGCACCGAAGACTGAACGTAGGGTGGGGGGTGTCACAGCGGGGCCAGGCCTGGCACCTCTGAGGCCCCAAGCCCAGCAGAGTGGGGCACTAGTGGGGCACTCCCAGGAGGAACCAAGTCCACTCCACAGAGCAGTGCAGGGCTTCTACGAGGTGAGACTCGAGCACCAACAGGGAGCGCCTGTGCTCTTCATGGTGCTCACAGTGCACGGTCCTGGGGAAGTGAGCTACACATGCATCTGTCCGATCCTCCCTGCCACAGGGCCCACAAGTGTTCTGATGTACAGGGCTGGCAGGCCTCTCACCCTTGGGGCAGTCCCTAGAGGCCCAGGGCCACATGTCATCAGTGTCCAGGACGGGAAGACCCGTGATTGGTAGAATCCTCCAGATTTATTGTCCTCCCTGGGTCAGGCGCACCTGGGGGCCCCTGCTGCAGCAGAGCAGCTCAGTGCCACAGCTCTGAGGCACAGCTGAGATTTTTACAATTCAGTGTGGCGGCTCTGGGACACAGCTCTCATCATTTGAAGACTTGAGAATCTGATGGTCAGTTGGAAAGGTGGAGAAGAAAACCTTTACTACCCGCAAGCCACCAGGGGGCTCAGGGAAGTCTGAGCACTCTACCAGAAATGAGAGCCTCCTTCCATAGGGATCTACAGGGTAGGTGAGGATGCTCAAGGAAGCAGGGGGGTGGAGTTACAGAACATTCCTGAAGCAGAGGGGTGGAGTTAGAACATTCATACAGAATATTCCTGAGGAGGTGGAGCTTAACAGAACATTCCTGGAAGGTCACACAATTCCGTCACAAAGTATTTTGATACACAGGGCAGGAGCCCAGCAGCACAAACTTATATTTCCAAAACAAAACATTCTCTGGAAAAAAACAGAAATGGAGGCAAGGCAAGGGTCTGTTTTATTGTGCAGCACTTCCCTATCATGGCCATTTCCCGGCCATTTCCCCGGCCCATGAGCACGGGTGTGTGCTGCAGAGCAGGGGCAAGGCTGGTGCTGACTTGGGCCCCACCTGCACCCCTGTGATTCCCTGGCACTTCACGGTCCCCATCCACTCACGCAGCCTCCCATGCTGGCTGAGGGGGCAGTCAGGGACAGCCCGGGGGAGGGGTCCCAAGCCAGCTCCACCCTGTCCTTTCGGGGGTCCTAGTCAGCCGTCAGGCTCGGCGGTGGCCCTGACAGTGGCCTCTCCAGTTCAGGTGGCCCAGGGCCCCAGGTGGCCTCCGCGTGCCTGGGGCTTGGACACCATGGCTGGGAGGCAGCAGGCCCCAGAGAGCCCATGTCCAGCTGGCCATGGTGGGCAGCAACATGGCCCTTGCCACATGCCCCTCTCCAGCAGTTCATTTTCAGAGGTCCTGGGCAATCACCGTCCACATGAACGTCCCACCGTGTTGGCAGCAGCAGCTTCCTACAGAGCTGCACAGGGTCCCAGGACCTCACAGCCACCAGACCTGCCAGCCTCCACGTGGACTCTGAGCTCCCAGCCCCGCGAGGCGGGGGAGGGATCGGGGCTCAAAGGTCTAGAAGACCAAGGTGGACAGCAGAGCCTGCTGGCATAGCCAGTGGAAGGGGCCAAGATGCTGACTTGAACATCTGTGACTTCAGAAGGGAACAGTTAAGCTGGCCACACACTTGTAAGCCCAGTACTCTGGGAGGCTGAGGTAGGAGGATCTCAAGTTTAAACCCAGCCTGGACAGCTTAGTGTCTCAAAAATGGGCTGGGGAAGTAGATCAGTGTGAAGACCCTGGGTCCAAGTCCCAATACCACATAAAGGAAGAAAAGAAAAAAGCAGGGGAGGGTTTCTGGGTCTGAGGGTATGTAAAGGAAGCAAGGCCTGGGACCAGGCCTCCTGGGCTTCCGGAGCCCCCTGTGCTGCTAGCTCGAAGGGAAATAAGACGTTCCTGTCCTTCACTCCTAGGGGCTGCTTCCCTACCACAGGGCCCTCACTGCCGCTCCAGGTGGTAGGGACAGAGCTGCTTCCCGTGGGCCGTCCTTTCGCTGGGGAGGCCTCCCCAACACCAGGCCCAGGACGGGCCCCTGGTGGCTTCACACTGGAGCTGCTCAGCCTGGTGCCCACTCCCCGGAGCACCCACCCCATGTGCTCCTGCAGCTCAGTAGGGCCGGAACTTGCGCTGGGCCCGCAGCAGCTCAATCCTCTGCTTGTCCTCCTCGAACTTCTTGCGCAGCTGTGCTAGGTCTGGGGACAGGAGGGACAAAGGGGGTGTTGGGCAGTGCCTGTGGTTCCCCAGGCACTGGGCCCCTTCCACTTCTAGGGGCTCCCACCACCTCCCCAAGCCCACCCCTCTGCTCTGGGGAACCTGTGCCGGAATCCACTTAACCACAGGGCGCTCAGAGGTCAAGGCTGGACCTCGCAAAGGAAGCTCGGAGAAAATACTGTGCAGGGTGTCTCCAAGGAGAGGCAGAAGCGGGGGACCTCGGCCCAGACTTGTCCCCACAGGGAGGCCTCAGGAGTTGGGGAGGCCCAGTGCCACCGAACTCCGGCAGTGACTCTGGTCCCCGGGGGACCCTGGGCATAGGGTGGGCAGGGACTAGAGGGCTGAAGAGACTGCTGTTGGGTGAAGCCAGGGTCCCGGAAGAGGACGAGAGCAGGTGCAGGGTGGGGTCAGGGTGGTGGCAGAGGGGAAACTGCTGTCCTGAAACCACGACACCAGGCGGTGCGGCCCATACCACAGAGTCCTGTGTGCCCACGGCTGAGCCAGAGCCACCCCAAGGTCCACCCTGTGCTGGCTGCAGGTTGGCAGATTCCAGGGCTTGGGACGTGGAGGTTCCTGCACCCCAGGGCTTCAGGGCACTGGTGCTCGAGACCTGAAGGCTACTGCCCTCCCCGCCCCGGGCTGGTGTCACCCGGCACCCGCTCCTTACGTTCCATCTTGGTCTCGCGGTGCTGCCAAGCGTAGAAGTTGAGCAGCTCCTTGCGCGCCCGCTTCTGCCTCTCCCGCTCCAATACCCGCAGGCTGGCGGCCTCCGTCCGGGGCAGCACAGGCCGCCGGCCCCGGCGTGTCACCTTCACCCAACCCTCCTCATCCGGGACCCCTTCCTCCCCTTTGGCCTTGGTCTCCTCCTGCAGAGGACACAGTCTTGGGGTCAGTGGGCCTCACATTGTCCCACCCTGGGAACTACAAGCACCTGCTAACCCTCATCCCCACGGCAGGGCTGGGCTAAGCCCGGGGTGGCAGAGGCCACCTCCTCCTCTGTCCCACCGACCATTTAGACTCTGTCACCCAGCCAGGCAGCCCAGGACACACAGGGAACAATGGAGCCTGGACTCCACACAGTGACGAGACCAGGCTGTCACATGCTACTGTGACCCTCTTCCCCCAGCAACCCCGAGGGAGCGCCTACCTCGGCAACCTTCTTGTCATAGGCCTCCATGAACGCATCCACCTCGACTCGCAGGGCCTCAGGGTCAGCCACCGCATCTGCATAGTCACTGATCCACTCTGAGAAGGGAGCAAGACCACCTTCAGCAGGCTGACACTTGGGCCCCACAGGACCACAAGGGGGTCAGGAGCTTGGGGTGGGGCACGGGGACTGGAGACTGGTGGTCCGGAGTGCAGGGGCTCAGAAGGTGCCAGGGACAGCAGGCCAGGTCCTCACCCCTGCCCACCAGCACCCATGGGCAGGACACAGCTGATAGCAGATGTGTCCCCAGGAAGCTGCCCTTGCCAAGCCAGGCCCAGGAAGGGGGCACCGGGCACCGCCAGCGGTACTGACTGTGAATGCCACTCCGCACAGGGTGACTCTCAGTGGAGACCAGCAGGGGGCCCTTCAGGATCAAGGCGGCAGCCACTCCGCTGGGCCTCTGGAACACCACGTAGGCCACCCGGAAGCCCTGGGGGGAGAAGCCAGTGTGGGCAGCCCTCCCCATGCCCAGCCTGGGAACCCCAGGCTCCTCCTGAGCCTCGATGACCAAGGCCACCCCATGTCCAGGTGAGGGACAGCCACACTTTTAGTTTTCCAAGTGCTGCTGGAAGGGACACCTTTTCCAGCTCTTCCCCTGGGGACCAGGGACTTTCTTCCAGTTTCGGGAGAGACTTGGTGAAAAGCAGGCTCACCCAGGCCAGGGCACCGCCTGGCAGCCAGGACTGGCATGGGGAGTGTGAGGGGCACTCGAACCCGGGAGGAGGTGTGGGCTCAGCCATGCAGGGCGGCGGCAGTGAATGTCCCTGAGCTTTAACAACAGGCCACAGCTAACACCTGGCCGGGAGTTTAAGGACAAGGTGTACTGGAGACAAAGCTGGAAGCCACCACCCCGACACACACTGTGGAGCCGGGGCAGGACCACAGAGAGCACTCGGGAAGCACACTGCCAGCCCACCTCCCCAACACACTGGGATGCCACCCTGGCCCAGCCCACACACCATGCTGTGGGACTCGGGACTTGGGGCCCTACCGGAACAGGCTTGGGGTGGAAAAACTTGGACTTGGGCTCCTTTGGGCTCTCCACAAGGTCCGGCTTCTCCTGCAGCTCCACAGACTGGACCAGGCCGCAGGGGGACAGGAGGCGAGACAGGGACTCCTGCCAAGGGGAGCAGAGTGAGTGACCGCAGGGCCGTCCCTGGAGCCTCCCCACCTATGCTGGTGACAGCAGGAGCAGAGCCCACGTCCACCCAGGTACCTTGTCTGCTGACCAGATCCCAGAAGGACAATGCAGGAACAGGTGTCCCCATGCCCCCAGTCTAAGGAAGATGGGGACTTCTCTGGTGGTATTCTAACATTATAAAACAACTAAGTTTCACTACCTAAGTCAGAAATAAAGTCAAATCTACGCTGGTAGAGGGCCGCCGCCTGCCTCGCAAGCGCAAGGTCCTAAGTTCCATCCCCGGTACCAAAATAAAAAATCTACACTAGTAGAATCAGAACTTGTGATCCTTGATAGGAGGGGCACGAGGGGACCCCCGGGGGACGGTGACACTTCTCAGGCTGGGTGCTGACTACACAGTGTGTTCAGGTTGTGAACAGCCACAAGCTGCACACCTACAGCCCAGGCCTTCCCTTTCTCTCAGTAACATGGCCCCTTCTTTCTTTTGGGGGGGGAGGGGGTACTAGGGGTCGAACCCAGGACCTTGCACTGAGCTACACCTCAGCCCTTCTTTTGATTTTTCGGGACAAGACCTTGGCAAGCTGCCAAACTGCCCAGGTTGGGCTTGGACTTGCACCCCTGCCTCAGCCACCCAGAGTGCTGGGATTGTAGGCGTGTGCCATCCATGCCGCTTTGGAATTACATTTTTAAACTGATTTCCTGCCTGCCACAAGGGATAGAGGACTCCATTAGCAAATTCTCCTCACCCCCAAAGATCTGCTAGGGGCCAGGGAGCCCTCTCCTGGCAGGCCATGAACTCACCTCCGAGCAGTACGGGGGCACATTGAGGACAAACAGAGTGCGCTTCTGAGGCCAGGTGGACTGGGCACCTTCTCGAACTCTGTGTTCCCTCACATAGAGGTAATGAGAAGCCTGCTGCTTTTCTGAGAACTTGATTGGAACAGCTGAAAGGGAAATGGAGGCAGGAATGAGTTCAGACTGCCCCGAGCTGAGGTCAGCACCTAATAATTCACAGGATTTCCTTTCTCCGTGTCCCTCCCTTGTCCTGCCTATCCATCTATGCCTCCATCCTTCATAAAGCTCTCCTCCTAGGTGACACCTCTGCAGGCTTGAGAGTGAACAAATAATAATCTACCCAAGGGGCCTTCCAGGCTGGCGGGGGAGAGAATGTAACTGGCAACTATGATGGATGGGGAGCAGAGGGGAGAGCCACCTCTGCGGCTCTCGGGGGGAGGCGCCCGAACCCTGGCCGGGCTGGCAGCTCCGTGACCCCACCTGGCACTGGGTCCTTGTCTTGCACCATTCTCCCCACACCAGATGGCTACCCCAATAAGCTGGCTATCTATCACACACGCTGTTTGGCCATCAACCCTCTTCCCTCCACCCATTTGCTGAAACTGCTTCCTCAAGAGGCCTGATCTTCACGTGCAAGCCTCAGGCCAGTCAGATCCACCTGCTCTGGGCCTTCACAGCTGGCATGTGTGGGACTTTTTGCTTAATCGCCAGCATTCTACAAATGCTAATCTTCAGGAAGCTGGGGGGTGTTTTCTGGCTTTTTGTTGTCACAGTGAGGACACAGGGGCAGGCCTCCCATTCAGGAAGCTCACAATGGTTTTTTGTTGTTGTTGTTGTTTTCCTTAGGTCAGTCAGACTTCCAAGGAAGGTACTGCCAACATGTCTTGAATTCTGGTGGAAACTGCGAATGTTTGGACCTTTCATCACAGTGATCACAATGTTTTTTCGAGACAGTCTCGCTACGTATTACAGGCTGGCCTCGACCCTGCATCAATCTTCCTGCCTCAGCCTCCCGAAAGTGGTATGGAGCCAGAAAACGATTTCTGAGCAAAAAAAGGTTTTGCCTTCAGCTAGCTGACTGAACTGACAGAGCCACTCCCAGATCATACCCTCTCTCACACCTAACACAGGTCCTCCTTCACTGTCATTTGTTCTCAGTAAATGTATCCAGTGTACTTTTCTATCGAATCATGTAAACTAAGTGTAACTTCCTCAGCCAATGAACTGATATGATAAATGCCTTGCTTCTGTATCCCCATCCCTCTTCCCTTAACCCATATAGACCCTGTTCACTGCCAGCTCCAGGTTGATTGCTTTGTGGAAAAATCCCCGGTCAGTCCACCAGTGTAATAAAGCTATACACTTGCCTCCAACCTCCGGGTGCGTTTGCGATTTTTCTTGGCCTGATCAGAGCTGCCACACCGTGGACTGTTAGGTCTGCTTTTACAGCATTACAGACGTGCACCACCACGCCTGGCTAGGAAGCTCATATTGCCACGAACAAGACTGATGGCATGCTTGTATCAACTATGGAAACGCATGCAGTGATAGGATGGCAGAGAGCTTCTAATAAGCCAATAAGTCAGGGACAGCTTTGTGTGTGTATGGTACTGGGGACTGAACCCAGGACATTCGCACCAAGCTGCCCTGACAACTTTTTTGTTGTTGTTTTCCCAACTTCTTCTTGAGACAGGCTCTCGCTAAATCACTAAGTAGCCCAGGCTGGGCTCGAACTTGTGATTCTCCTGCCTGTCTCCCAGAGTGCTGGGATTTCAGTTGTGTGGCTCCGCGCCCGGGGAGGGACCGCCATTTTGACGAATGCCAGCACCCAGCGGGGCTCGCTCAGCTCACAGTGTGCACAGACAAGAGCGCCGCATGGTCTTTAGTCCCTGGGCTTCACGAACGTCCGGGGCCCAGGGCCGCCGGGACTCGCGCCCAACCACGCGGCCGCTCTTGCGACTCCCCAGCCACTGTCAACCCTCAGACCATCTCCCAGCGAAGCCTGATTATTCCCCCGACCTCCTGTCCCCAAAGCGCTCACCTGAGTAGCCCAGGGGGCTCGGAAGGCGCCCCTCCGTGTCCTGCACCGCACGTTTCCTCCTACCGCGCGCCACCATCTTACTATCCCGAAGCGCAGGGGCCGCTGGAAGATGTAGTCCGGCGCGGGATGCGTACGCGTTTCTACTGCGACGGCGCCTCATAGGCCCCGCCCCGCCCCCCGGGACCCAACCTTCCATTGCCCAGAGCAAATGTGAGCGTTGATTTGGCGGCTCAGAGATGCGCACTCAAACTCTCCCTTTTTTCCTTTATCCTGTCCCACTCTCCTTTCTCCTTCCTTCCTTCTGCAGGCACGGTCCTAAGCGCTAGATACAGAAATGAAAACATGTCGAATCTTTCTGGAGTTTAAATTCTCACAGGGAAAGAAACAGATAACGTGTATGTGTCACTGTTACTGCAAAGTGCAGTCTTACTCCATAGTTCACACAGGCTTTAGAACTCACCGCCCTCCGGCCTCAGCCTCCCAAATGCTGGCATAGGCCACCACAGTGGGCTTTTTATTTTTCAGACATGTTGTCATTAAGTGGCCCACACTGTGGCATCAAATTTGCAATCTTCCTGTCTCAGCCTGCAGAGTAGCTGGGACTACAGAAAATCTTTTTTTTTTAATTCATCCTTTTAGGGTCGCTCCATCCCAACGAATCCTAGTTTCATCTGAGAATGTCTCGATTCTTTCAATTCCTGAACGTCATCTTGGTATTGATATCCATTCTTTCTCATTCACTGAGGTTTTCCTGGTTCTTGGTGGAAGTGACTTCAATTACACCATGGCCACCTTGGGTATCACGAGACCCACATCTTGGTTAGGTCTCCCGTATGGCACACTGCACACCACTCTGTTCCTTCCAGGCATGGGAAAAGCTCAGTTCTGCTCTTCGCATCAGGACGGGAGGGAGGCCTCACTACCGCTAGGTGGGAGCCTCATGCTCCAACCCACGGCCCCCAATACCAACTATGGAGGTCTGGGGGTACCACCAGTACAGCCTGGCATGAGGGCAGGCTCGGCACCTAAACACCCATTGCTGCAGCTTCTTGCCCATACCTGGCTGGGGTTCTGTCTGGACTCAAGAGGACAAACTGCTTGATTGGGTCCCTGCAGGCATTTCCAAGTTGGTGGCTTCTCTAGCATCTGCAAGGGGCAAGCAAAGCAGAAGAGTATCCCAGGACGGAGCTGGCCATTTCCTGGGTCCCAAGGTCCCCAGCCTGTCTGCCCTTCTCTCCACCTCAGGCTTGCTTTTGAACTTCAAAATTTATGTGCAAGAGAAGTGAAAAATCCAAGCCGCTTTAATAATGTGTTGCATAAACTGCCGAGCTGTATTTAGAGGGAGGGAGGGGACAATCATTTGCCATCAACTTTTAGTACCGCAGTAAAACCAAGCACACATCCTTCTTTCCAGTGCCATCATTCACCCACGAGGTAACTACACCAAGTGGAACTCTTCACGGCAGAGGCCCCACATTTCCTGTCTGCGAACCTCAAAACTGTGGAGACCAGAGCATCCTGTGGCCAAGCCAACAGGCAAACTTCTGCTTTCTGGTGCCAGGTCCCACCAAAGCCACCTAAGCACAATCTATGAAGAAGTCACAGCTCAAAGGTAGGAATAACAAATGTTTATTCAGAAATGGATAATACACAAGTCACCTTTGCCCCTTAACGCTGCCTCCTCGCCTTCTGAACAGAACACAGGTGAGCAATGCAGGGGAGGCGAGGATGACACAGGGCTGCCCATGGCTTCCTTTCCAGTGGCCAAGGTGACATCCTGTAGGACAGGGCAGGCAGACAGGTGCCATCCTCTCGGTGGACCATTTGGCCAGGAGCTTGCTGAGCAGAGCCTGCTTGCAGGGGAGGGAGGGGATGGGAGGGCGGAGCGCACAGGCAGGGTGTGCACATCACTACTTGAACCCAAGGCCCAGCAGGGCTCCAACTGTCCCCAGTACACAAGAAGCCAGGTCCCAGGGCCTTCCAGGTAGGTCTCTTGGGCCAGGAGGGTGAAGCAGGAGAAATGTCTGTCCCTCCGGAAGGGGTAGGAGAAAAGCAGCACTCGCTCAGGAACGACAAAGGAAGCCACCAGGCCCCTTTGCTGAGTTCCCTGGTATGGGCAGCCTCAGCCTGAGCACAGAAAACGAGGGCAAACTGGATCCTGCCTGCTTGGCAGATGCAAGGCTCAGGCAGCAGGCTCCCCTCCTTCCCAGGCTCGTGCCCCTCAAAGCACGCACTACTAGTTCTAGGTGGCTCCCAGAACCTGCTCCTAACCTGCTACAGACAGCCCTGCCAGCTGGAGTCCTTTCTAGGGCACTGACACCACGTCCTGCAGTCCTGTGGGTAGGCCTGCCCACCTGCTCCTCACCTCCCATTTCCCCACAGCCAAGTGACAGATGGGTCACTCACAACAGTGGCGACAGTGCCCCCGGCGGCAGCTGAATGGACACATACTGCTGGCATCCCTGGCTCTGTCCTGCAGACAACCATGGGCTGGAAAGGCAGAGCCAGGAACAAAGCAGCATCTCCCTGCAGAGTGCCCACAGAGCCACAGCACTGTGGAGTGCAAGGCTGTGGTGAGGGGACAAGGCTGTGACCCTAGGGCCACTGCCACCAAGCAGGTGGCTGCTGAGCTAGTGTCACTGTTCCCAAGCTGCCCCAGCCCTATCAGGCCAGCCCCAGGCCCGAGTAGCAGCGTCTCACATAGTCCTGCCCCGCACAAAGCTGCCCAGGCAAGTGAGCACACTGCTTCCAGGTCAGCAGCCAGCTCGGGGTGGAGGGCAGGGTCACCCCAAGAAACACACCCTGCCCAGGGGGTGACAGGTGGAAGGGAAGGACATACTAAGGGAAATGTGCAAACACAGACACAACACAGAAGGGTGGGTCCCATCCATCGAGGAAGCTCGATCCTGGCAACCCTTCCCAGGCCAGGGGCTGCAGTTCAATGCCCACCGAGGAACAGGGCCGCCCTCCTCTGCCCTGCTCCGAGCTGCCCTGCCCTGCTCACAGTTTGATTTTGAACTCTGTGGGCTGTGTGGTCACAGAGGCCCCGGAGGACTTGAAGAGCGCCTTCAGGATGGTGTCTGGGTCCACTTCGGCAGGTGGGTTGGCAGAGGAGGCCGAGTTCAGCCTCCGAGGCAGCTCGCTGTCCTTCTTCACCAAGGGGCTGTCACTCAGCCGCCTGTGCAGGGCAAGAAGAGAAACCTTGTCAGGGGCCAGGGCCAAGGAGGGGACCCTGTACTCCGGGTACCCGCTGAGAGCTGGGCACTGGGCATGAGGCCCTCACTTCATCCTACAGCAATCCTGTTGTTTTCCTTACTTACTGCTAAGAAAACTGCGACCCAGCCTGCTGTGCTCAGAGATCTAAGTTTAGGAAACACTGTTGTTTCCCTCCAGGATGGGAACATACATTAGCGCGTCAGACAAGTGAGTCAGCTCTGGTTAGCCCAAGAGCCCCAAACTTACCAGTCATAAAACCCTAAAAACCAAGTTTTTCCAGTGTTAGGAACTGAACGAGACCTTGCACATACGTGATAGCCAAGTACCCTGCCACTGAATGACATTCCCAGCCCTGAAAATCGTTTTTGAGAAGTATGAGCATAGTGGCACACGCCTGTAATCCCAGCACTCAGGAGGCTGAGGCAGGAGGATCGCCGCAAGTTTGAGGCCAGCCTGGGCTACATAGTGAGTTTACTATACAGGGAGACTCTGTCTCAAAAAACAAAACAAACCATTTTTAAAACCCAATGTGCTACTAGAACACACTTAAGAACTAAATCCCATGACTCACTAACCAGGTCCAAGTCTGAGTCTTCCTAAACCTCCAAGCCCATCTCTCCAGGCTGCCCTGCACTGCCCTCGTATCTGCCTCCATGTCTCAAGGCGTCCCAGCAGCCTCAGCATTTGATGCCTCCTGGACTCCAATGAGCCCTCAGTAGCAGCGAGCACAACTGCGCCATGTGCAGTGTGTGCAACAAGCTTGGAGATGCACACAGCGGGGCAGGGCTGCACACAGCAGCCGGCTCTCCCCTGGCTCGCAGTGATCTCAAAACCACAGGAGGATGAGGAAGACAGTGCCAGCCTCTGTCGGGCCAGCCCTTGGGCAGGAAGGGTCCTGGCTGAACACTTGTCAGCAGCACAGAGCAGAGGGAACAAAGCTGTGACACAGAGTCAGCGAGTAGACAAGCCCCGTCCCTGTGCCCAGCCCTGGGACTTACAGCAGGATGGGCTGGTCTGAGGTGATCACGTTGCCATTCATGTGGAGGTTGCATTTCATAGGCTGCCCTGAAACACCAGAGGAAGAAAAGGCATGGTCACAACACTTCTGCTCCTCACACAGAAGAAGAGAGGGCCCCTCTGTTCCCTAGGTCAACACTGTGGTGTGGACACGGCCTTCCCCACAGGTCCGGGTGTGGAGAGCTCCATCTCCAGGTGAATGCTGAGAAGCAGGCGCCTTCATGAGGTGACCTGGCCAGGCCACCACCTTAGGGCAGGCAGGTGAGGTGACTATGGCTCCCAGGGGGCCTAGCTGCTCTCCAGCTGTTTTGCCACATGGTGCCTTCCACAGGTGCTCCTGTCACAATGCCATCCGCCATGATGAAACCAAGGTAAACTTGGATAAATGCTCTATATTTTCCCTTTTTTGAGACAATCTTGCTACTATACAGTGCCCAGGCTGTAGTCTGAAGCAGAACTGCAGTGCTGCCTACAGCTGTCTATGACAGACACCTTGCTCTTGAAGAGAGGTGAAAACTAAAAAGATGAAGGAAGATATATCACACAACAGCCATGCTAAGAAAGCCAGAGCAGCTACACTAAGGAAAGACAAGTAGACTTAGTTGCAAAAGCCAGGCATGGTAGTGCATGCCTGTAATCCCAAGCACCCAGGAGGCTGAGGCCAGCCTGGGCTACATAGTGAGTTTAAGGACAGCCTGAACTACATAGTGAGACTCTGTCTCAAAAAACCAAAAAGAAAAAGTCTTGCAAGAAACAAAAAGGGGGGGAGGCACTTTCAACTGGTAAAAGGCCAAATCCTTAGGAAAAAAAGAATTATAACACAAACCCAAGTAAAAACAGAGCCTCAAATACACAAAATACATGAGCCAAAATAAACCTCCTTTTCTTAAAAAAAAATCCACAAAATAAAACCCAAGATAAATGAAGTGAGATGTATATAATAACAATGGCTGAAAATTTTGATACTTTCTGTAAAATGACTAGAACCATCAGGCAGACCGAGAATGAACCAAAAGACAGATGATGACACTGTACTCGCCACACACAGGTGGCATCACAGAGCACTCCACCCAGGGCAGCAGAGCACACACTCCCCTTCCTGCCAAGGAGACTTTGGGAAATTCATAAATATACAGGAGTTAAACAATCCTAAACAACACAGTCAAACCAAGAGGGAAATTAGGAAACACTATGATATGAACAGAAACAGACACCACACATCAAAACCTACGGAAGGCAGCTGGGGTAGCAGCATAAGCTTGAATGCCTGCTACTCAGGAGGCCAAGGCAAGAGGATGGCAAGTTCAAGCCAAGTTCTGAGAGGAGGCAACTTAGTGAGACCCTGCCTCAAAATTTAAAAAGCGAAGAGGGTATAGCTCAGTGTGAGGGCCCTCATCAAGCCCAATACCACAGAAAGAAGGGAGGGAGGGAGGGAGGGTCAACACCATTCATCATCTGGGAGAACATATGAAAATACTAGCTGGCTGTTTCCCTCAGTCTCTGTTCCCCACTGCAGCCCAGGCCCCGGCCCACAGCAGACATACAATAAAGCTGGAAGAACCAGTAAGCCAAAAAGGCTGCGGAGCCCGTCCTCTCCAGGCCTGAGAGGAGCAGAGGCCACCCAGGAGCATAATTAAACGAGGCTCCCACCATCAAAGACATCTAGGAGGGAGGCAGCAGCGCCTGGCTTCCCTGGCCAGACGCCTCAGAGAGCCTTCCACAGGGAAATGGGCTTCGCCTTCTTGCTGGGCAAGTACACGCTCCACCTGCCTCAGAGACTGGGACCCTCGCCTGGTCCTGGTGTGCAGGAGGCCATGGAAGGGTGGCCATCCCAGGACACTCTCCACCACTCACAGGAAGCTGCCTGAGAGGCCCACAGCCTGCTGCCCGCATGGGAGGAGAAGGCAAGGTGGCCGCTTTCCCCCGACTTACCATCCAGACAGCGGTTGTTGTATTTCTTATATGCAGTGATGGCATCATCCTTCTTTACAAAGACCACTTCTGCCACCCCAGGATGAACCAGCCGTGCTCTCTTGAGGGCTCCGCACACACAGAAAAGCTCCTGCAAAGAACAGGGACGGGCTGAGGGGATTTCCTGCTGCTGCCCCTCACTACCCACAGGCTGTGTGTGCCATGCTGGGTGCCCGAGACCTTAGGCAGGGTCCTTTTCAGCTCAGAGTCCTGAGACACTCAGGCGCCACCCCAGGCCAGGTCCAAGCCAGCTTGCAATGGCAGTGAGAAGGGCACCTGAGCGTACAAGCCTTGGGTGCTTGTGACCTCCCACTGGGTCAGCACCAGAGCTCTCAGTGCACTCTCAGGAGGGTCATGGTTAGGGAATGTCTCCCCCCAGAGCTCCATCCTGAGCATGGATGTGCAGGCTCACCTAGGACAGGTGCTTAAACATCACCCGGGAATCCTTCAGAACTACGAGTGGCCAATGGTCTTGACAAGTGGATTCAAGAGTTTCCCAGGATACAGACTGAGTGCTGACTAGGGAGTGTCCTAGCAAACTGCGACAGCTGGTCACACTAAGTCAGACATGGGGGTCTGGGCCCAGGGATTCTGCCTTCTAGTGCTGTGAGCATTTGTACGTTTAACCTCTCTGAACTGTCTCTTCTGAGAATGCGGCCTGCTCGAGCCTCCTCCCAGGGTCGTTGGGAAGCTCACCGAGGTCATTTCTAAGGCATGCTCTGTACATGCTGTCATCACCGCTGCTCTGACAGGGAGACCATGACCGAGAGAAATCCTGTGGAGGTGTGTTAGCACTCACTGTTCTCATCTGCACCCTCCTCACATGGCTATCGTGAGGACAAAAAGGCTTGTGAAAAAGCTCTTGAAATCTGTTTTTTACAATAAAGGGGAAAGTGTTACATATCAAAGCCAAGGTGTAGGATACTAGATGTGTTCCCAACTTCATTACTACTGCATTGTTTTTATATTCTTTGTAGTACTGGGCACTGAATCCAGGGCCCTGTGCGTCCTAGGCAAGCCCTGTACCTCCCCCTAGCCCTTCTGAGCTTTTTCTGAAACAGGGTCTCACTATGTTGCCCAGGCTGGCCTCGAACTTGCAATCCTGACTCCACCCCCCAAGAAGCTGGGGTTACAGCCTGGGTCACCATATGCAGCTCTGTTGTTCTTTTACAGTTACCTACTTGGGTAGAAGAGCAGTAATTTAGTGTGATTATTACTGAGTTTTCTGGGTGGTGACCATTGCAGGTCTCTTCAAAGCCCCTTCACACGAAGTCCCTGGCACACAGGAAGTGCTCAGTGAGTGCCAGCTGTTACTACCTTCTCACTCTGGCGGCCCAGGCTGGCCTTGAGCTCACTATGGCTCACTCAGCCTCTCAGGTAAGTGAGGTTACAGGTGCACACTGCCACACCCACCACTGCTTTTGAAACCTGGAAAAGCTGCTCTTCAGCACGTTCCAGGCATCCCCAAGAGCAGGATGTGCATCCTGACCATCAGGCCTGCTCGGTTCCAGTCCTCACTCAGAGCTCACGTACTTCAGTGAGGACTGACAGGCACCATGGCCAGCACAGGTGCTCCTGGAACCCAACTGCCAAAGCTGTCCCAGCTATGCTCATTTCATGATCTGACCGCTCAAAGGGTGCCTGGATTTCTACACACCTGGGGAAAATGAGGTTGAAAAGGAAATCCAGCTAACTCCAGACCCCACTTTCCAGGGGGTAAAACAGAATGCACCAAGAAGGCAACCCATTAGGATTTTCTAACATGGGTCACCACACCACACTCAAGGCAGCAGGAAGTGCAGAGAACGGGGAAACACTCGCTACTGGATGCTGCACAGCAGACTGAAGGAGACTACATGGGACCCACAAGGCCACAGACACCGTGACACAAGATCCAGGGGAGGGAGGCGGCTTTGGTCTGAAGGGTGCAGGAGAACTGGGCCTGGTGCTGCACACCTGTAATCCCAGCACTCTGAGAGGCTGAGGCAAGAGGACTGCAAGTTCAAGCCCAGCCTGGGCAACTTAGCAAGACTCTTGTCTCAAACAATAAAAAAAGGCTAGTGCTGGGGCTCAGAGCAGAGGCTTTATCTCAGCTCACTCCCCAGTACCACATACACACACACAGGGAATTTTGGCACACACCAGGCAGAGAATGCCTTCGTGTCTACTCCCCAGTAAAAGCCCTGGGCAAGGAAGCCTCGGTCCCTGTGCCACTGATGCTGGAGGAACAGTGCGCAGCCTGGGTGACTCCACTGGTGCCCCATGAGGGCCGTGCCTCTTCCTTTGGCCGGCACGAGCCTATCCTTGTGCTATAATGAACCTCAGCCCCCATCATGGACACATGCCAGTGCTGTGAGCTCCGGCAATCATCAAACTGCCAGTAGTCCCGGGCTCCTGTGCCACTAGAGCAGTTTAAGACATAAAATCCCGCACGCCACAGTACTCACAACAATGTCCTCCTCGGTGACTCGAGGGTGTAGATTATTCACAGTCATCTTGGTACCTTCCAAGGGGCTGAGGACAGGCTGCACAGACAAGAGCATGAGCAGGAGTGGAAGGGTGGGGTACACACACAGACCTCACCCCAGCTCCAGAGCCCATCACCACCAGGCCCATGGACCCTAGGGTCCCCACACCCCCACCTGTGCCAAAGGAACGAGGGTGCTCCCTACACAGCAGGCCCTGCAGGCCCCAGCCAGCTCAGCGGTTTGCTTGCCTTCCCAGCTTGAGGGGGCAGGAGATGCCCTTCCCTCATGGCTCCAGAAAACCCTCACTGTGCTACTACACATGGTGATGGCAGTCTGGGTTTGCTCATCTGTAAATGAGTGGCAATACCTACTCATAGGGACGTTTCGAGGACCCACTGGGGTGCATACAGCACACCGACCACCCAACACTGCTCACCTCAGCAGGTGGCAGCTCTTTGGGGGGTTCCTCCTTGTTCACCAGCGTCCGGGACATGTTGGTCAAGGCTTTTGTTCGGACAGAGGCAGGGAGAGCAGGAGCAGTGTAGGCATCGTTCTGAACCACTTTGGTGAGAGGGAGGGCCTTGGACACAGAGAGCTTGGAACTGCTCAGCCCAGCCTGCAGAGCCAGAAAGGAAGCTGAGAGGCCAGAGCCCCAACTCATCTGAAACACAGGCCCAAGGGGCTGACAAGCATCTAAGTGGGTGAATTCTTGACCTCTCAGCCCGAGTTCATTAGAGTCGGAAGCAAAAAAGGTTGCCACTGCCAGGAACATCTGCTGAGGAGGGACAGAACAGCATGCGGCCTAAACACATGCTCACAGCAGCCGTTTTGGTGCCCTGATGAAAACTTACCCACATCGTTCAGGCTTTCCAAACCCCCTACCATCTATGCTGGTCAGGAGGCCAAAGCCCAAGGCCAGGTTCATTCTTAGACAGGCTCTTCTCACAATGGCTTACCCCAGCTCCAGGCTGGCTGGGCACAGGAAGTCGCTCTTTTTTTTTTTTTTTCTTTTTCCTTAGGAGTATTCCTTTATTACCAAAACTTTAGGTTGAATTTAAAAAACAAGAACATAAATATGACCATTTCCCAGGTGGATTCCTATATGTTTATGACAGTAAAGATAAAAGCAGATGTAAATCACCAGCTAACTATGCTGTCTTTGAAATGCTGTGGATTATACTGACTCTGATGTACCATACAGTTTGTCTTACCTTCAAATATCTATCACTTGTGTGATTCAGAGATGGGCACCTTCCTTTCAATATAGTTTCTAACATGATTTGAAATTCTAAGTTCACTGCCCCCTGATTCAACCACAACTGAATATTCCACTATCCTGCATGTTGAAAACATAGGAAAAAATGGATCATTTCTGTTAAATAGGAAGTCACTCTTAAGATGGCCCCAACCCTCAGCTCCCTGGTGCCTGATCTTGACACACAGAGGCATCACGCAGTCCTGGGCTTCTCGGTGGCAGGCATACCAGGGACATGCCAGTGGAGCTGGCACATGGAGATCACCAGACACAGTCCCTACCCAAGCCGGGGAAGTAGTCCCGTGCACACATAACTCCCTCATGCTAAGGTGTCTGGGATGAGACGCAGGACAGACTTGGCAGGTGGCCTTGGTGATGTAGGCACTGAACTAGGCCAAAGGGAGGGACCCAGCAGCCAGAGAGGCACCGGAGAGGGCCAGTACACCAGGATCGGCCAATCCCCATGAAGCATCTCCCCGTGCCAAGTTCCACATTTCAAGCCACTTTCTGCATCTCAAGGGCCAGGACAAGGTCATGGTTTATCACAGCCCCCAGAGACACACTACTTTGGCTCAACAACTAGATTTGTTGGTAAGCTGGGTGATGAGTGGGTTTCCTGGAGTTCTCTCTGCCTGCTTCCTTATCCATAAGTGGATGGTGCCCATCAGCCGGGGGAGTGAATCCTCAGCAAGTTAACAGACTACTCTGTCAACAGGGGCTGCCATCACCAAGCCAGCCATAGTTCCCGTGCTGGAGACCCCAGGCCCCTAATTACTGCAAAGGCGTGGTGCCTGCATAGAGACAAAGCGGCAGCACACAGCTTCTCACAGCACTCTAAGAGCTTAATGGGTAACCAGGAGGGGGGCCCACTCAGGATGAAGACCAAAACCAGTCTTCAGGCCGCTGAAGATAAAACAGGAGGTGCCTGCCTGGAGGAGCTGGCAGGAACCATAGGCCTTCCTGCTGTGCTCAGCTGTACCGAGCCCCAAAGTGATACAGGAAGAAGATCAGCACCCTAATCGCAAGTTTTCCCCACAAAGCTGCACCTGCAGGAGCCCACGGGTCAGGTAGGACTTATTATTCCTGCAAATCTCACCCAGAAAACCCCAAATCAAAGAGCCAGCCAAAACTTCAGACCATGGAGTGCCAGGGAGCAGGCTCAATGTCCTGCCACAGAGAAAAGGAAACTGGGTTCCTTCTCATGAGATTGTCCTGGCTTTAGTTTTGCTGTCCCCTCCAAAACTGATGCTAAATCTAATTTCCACAGAATAGTATTAAGAGGTAGCACCTTTAAGAATTGTTTTAGTTCTGCTGCCTGCCTTTCAAGCACAAAGTCCCGAGTTCGACACCCGGTACCAAAACAAAAAAAAAGAATTGTTTTGGACACCAGAACACTGCCCCTGTGAATGGATTAAGACTGTTATGATACATTATTGGGGCGGGGAGCAGGTACTGGGGATCAAACTTGGGACCTTGCACTTGTGAGGCAGGCGCCAGAAACACTGAGCTAAATCCCCGGCCCATGGATTAAGGCTGTTACTGCAGGAGTTGGGTAGGAATCTCAGGTGTGGGCTGCTTATGGAAGGACGAGTTCACCAATTTTGGTCTCTCCCATGCTTGTCATTCTGCCATGCTATCCCCAAGTGAGGCCTTCCCAGACAGTCCCGATGACTGGACTTCTGGCCTCCACTCTGCACACACAGCAGCTTGTGGTGCTGTTACAGCAGTGGAAAATGCTCCAAAACATGTTTCCCTCGTGTGTCTAAAGCACAGCCCCTGGGAGCTGCAGCCCAGCATGGTGCTCACTGTGGGACCCTGTTGGGAGCAATGCTACATAATTCTAGGGAAAAATCATTTGAGTAGGCCTAGTTCTCCTGCCTACAGCCCAGCTAGGACCTTCCAGACATAATTGCATTTTGGCCTCCGGTCACAACTGAGACCTCAGTGATTCCCGCCCCCCCCCCATGTTGTAATCTCCAGGACAAGACCACACCTGCCGGAGAGGCCAGGGAGGAACCAAATCTTCATCTGCATAGTTCCTCATTGTTCTTAGATTTCCACTGCCCCCAGCCTTTTGTTACACCTTGTTTATCCCAATGTGAAGTACTGAACTCTATATTTCACTTGTTACTTTTGTTTCCCCATGTACTGAATAAAAGGTGCTGCAAGCTAGGGGGGCTTTGTCTTTGCTGCCCAGAGCAGCACTGGTCAGACCCAAAGCTCAGCTTCTTCTCAGTCTCATTTGTCTACCTTTCCTGTCATTCGCCGTGTGCTGCCGTGGCTCACAGGAGACTAGGACTTACTGCAGAGGTTCTGGTAACGTCCCCTTCCCCTGTTCCCTACAGGACCTATGTGAGACCAAAGGCTGGACCGGTTGCAGCTCTGAAGTCTCACAGCCAAAATCACTGAAAGGCCCTGTTCACTCTCCACAACCTCTCCCACCCCAGGTGCAAGGGAAGGAAAAGGAAACCATCGTACCACATGGTGGAGAAAGCTGCCAGAGGCTGCAAACTTCATCTGCTTAGAAGGGATGGGTGCTGTCACCTCCTCGTCCTCATCCAGGTCGTATAAATTCTGGGAAGAAAGGAACACATGCTAACTTGGCCTGTAGGCCATAGCACAACAGGGAACAGTTGCTGAGGGAGGGATGGGGAGGAAGTGGGCACAGGGGTGGGGCATCTGGGGCTCAAGTTCTCTCAGAGTTAAAGCACCACAGGGCCGGGGATTTAGCTCAGTGGTGCCACCGCCTACCTTGCAAGTGCAAGGTCCTGAGTTCGATCCCTGGTACCAAAAAAAAAAAAAAAAAAAAAGTACCACAGCTTGCAGGCACTTTCTGTAAGTGGGCAGCTCCCATCAAGAGTCTGAAATGCATTTAGAGCCACGTGTCACATCATGACAAGGATGTGTACCTAGGAGCTGTCTGGGCCGTGTGAACGCCGGAATGCACGTACATGAGCATGGAAGGCACAGCAATGACACCTCAGCTGTGTGTGTAGACCGCTGTGCAAGTGCCCGCCACCAACTCAAACGTCATTGCTCTATCTTCTTCAGCTTGGAGAGGCCCCCCTAGGTAATTCTGCCTGCCAACCCCAGAAAGAGTTTCATCCCCAAAGACATCCACGGCAGAAAGACTTTTAACAGTGAAAATGACAGGAGAAAAACTGGAATGTCACTCAAGGGACTGTACAGCTACTAGTGATGTTTACAGTAAATGTAAAACATCAGAAAGGTTAAGTTAAAAATAAAAATACAAATTTAAAAAGTAGCACTAACTTGGGTAAGAAGATAACCAAAAGCAGGGGATGATGACATACGCCTTTAATCCAAGCCACTCTATGAGGCTGAGGCAGGAAGATCACAGGTTCAAAGCTAGCCTGGACAGCTTAGCAAGACTCTCGTCTCAAAATTTTAAAAGGGGATGGGGAGTTGGGGTGGGCTAGAGATGTAAGTTAATGCAAAGGCTCTGAATTTAATCCCAAGAGCCCAAACAAAACAAGTCAAACCCCCAAAATCTTGGATGGTACTAGGGCAAAATTTCAACAATGGCTGGCTTTGGAGAACCAGAGCAAGAAGGACTTTTTTTTCCTTTTCTTGTGGTGCTATAGATTGAACCCAGGTCCTTCCACTGAGCTGAACCCCAACCTTTTTTGAAATTTTGAGAGAGGGTCTGATTAAGTTGCCCAGGCCGGGCTTATACCTGGGATCTTCCTGCCTCATCCTCCCAGAATGCTGGTATTATAGGTGTGTGCCACCATGCTCAGTTACTTTCTTCATATTTTTGCAAATTTTCTATATCAAATACGTGTAACTCTTAAAATAAAAAATACTCAGGGGTAGTGGTATAGTATTTCATACCTCAAAATCAAAAGGGCTGCAGATGTAGATCAGTGGAAGAGCAAGCACTCCTGGGTTCACTCCCCAGTACTGGAAAAACATTTAATTTGCCTGTCTCTTATACTGCGCCCCCCGCCCCCCATTAAAAAGTTTCTTCTAGGGCCAAGGATTTAGCTCAGTGGTTCCACTGCCTGCCCTGCAAGTACAAGGCCCCAAGTTTGATCCCCGGTGTAAAAAAAAAAAAAGTTTCTTCTTAAAACTCAAACTGCAGGGTGGGGATTTAGCTCAGTGGTTCTGGCTCCCGCCTCACAAGCGCAAGTTCCTGAGTTCAATCCCCGGTACCAAAAAAAAAAAAAAGGTCAAACTGCAAAAAGTCAAATGTAATTTCTCCTCTACCCCTCAGAAGTGGAGTCTTGGGCCAGGTCTAACACCTGCGTGCCCTGTCTGTCTCTCTGTCTCTCTCTCTCTCTCTCTCTCTCTCTCTCTCACACACACACATACACACACATTCACGTACCTGTTTGGCCTGGTGGTTGTTGACAACGTTGATTCTCATTCCAGCAGGATGGGCATGCAGGGGCACTGTGGCCTTCTGCTGTGGAACCTGGAAACACAGTGGTCACCAGTCTGCCCAGGGCTCATGCACATGAACCACACTGGCCATGCAGTGTGGGCATCCACTACGTGGGACTGGACAGCACCGTCAGCCCAAGCCCACATGGCTCGGCTCAGTCAGGGTCCCACTACCCACACTGCTGCCCCTCTCCCCTGGGGTAGGGACTGGGGAGGGTGGCCATGGCACTGACCAGCAGCCAGATCTGACCCTTACAAACCGCTGTACCAACACCTGGGAGAATTTCACTTTGCCCAAACCATCCTGCCTACACCCCACAGCTTCCCGCCTGATCCTCGTGCCTTTCTTCCTGTCCTGCTGGGGACACACACCCCAGCCAGCCCTACCTGGATGGTCTTGGTGAGCTTCAAGGCAGGGGTCACAGTCCCCACGGGCAGGGTTGGGTAGGTGGCAGGTGCGGTCCTCTTCAGACTGATCTTCTCACGGGCGTCGGCCACTTGCCGAGGCTTCTGTGGCACTGTGGTCTGCTGCTTCCGGGAGTTCAGCATCTCCCTGGCGTCCTGCACTTTCCCTTTGATCCGAAACCGGGCATCTTTCTGCAAAAGCTTCTCCCGGGCATCCTTGACTCCCAACTTGAGGCGGGCATCTGCCAGGCCAATCTTTTGCCGTGCATCAAACCTCTGCTGAAAGGTGGGGGTGCGTGCTGGCTGGCCGAGAAGGCTGTGCTGGACCCCAACTCGAGAGCGAACACCTCCCAGGCCCGGCCTGGTGTTGAGCCTGCAGATGGAAACTGCAACAGTGAGCAACTCGGGCAAGGACAGAGGTCCCACAGAGGCCAGGGACCCTGGGAATGGGGCTGTCTTAGTTACTCTTCTCTTGTTGCTGAGACAAAATACCCGACACCCAAAGTTAAAGAGGAAAAGGTTTCTTTAAATTTTTTTATTCCATTCCCCCCTTTAAGCCCCTCCCCTCTCTATGTACAAAAACTGTTTCCATTCTTTTCCTTCTATTTTCACTTTTTTTCTTGTCCCTTCCTTCTTTTCTCCTTGCCTCCTCCCTTGTTCCCCTTCCCATTTGGACACTTTCTTCACATTTCCCAACATCCATTATATATGAGTCCTTATTTCCACATTCAGTTTCTCACACCTGAGAAACAATGAGGTATTTAAATATGTGTGTCTGATTTATTTTACTTAAGAGTACGGTCTCATTCTGCCGCCTGCCTCGAAAGCGCAAGGATCTGAGTTCGATCCCCAGTACCAAAAAACAACAACAACAACAACAAAAACTGTATGGTCTCAAGGTCCATCCATCTAGCTATAAATGTCTGAAGCTCATCCTTCTTTATGGCTGAGTAGTACTCCACTGTATAAAAAAACCACATCTTCTTTATCCACTCGTCAGGCATTTAGACTGTTTCCAAGATTTAGCTATTACAAACTGTGCTGCTATAAACCTGAGTGTGCATATATAGCTGTGGTAGGATGCTTTTAATTCTTTTTTTTTTTTGTACCGGGGATCGAACTTGGGACCCTTGTGCTTGTGGGGCAGGCGCCAGAACCACTGGGCTAAATCCCCAGCCCTGCTTTTAATTCTTTTGGGAAGATACCAAGAAGAGGAATAGCTGGGTCAAATGGAACCTCTAGTTTTAGTTTTTTGAGAAAGCTCCACACTGATTTCCACAGTAGTTGCACCAGTCTACACTCCCACCAACAGTGGAGAAGGGTTCTTCTTTCCCCACAGCCCTTCCAGTATTTGTTATTAGTTGATTTCTTGATCACAGCCATTCTTTCTGGAGTGAGATGGAGTCTCAGCGTTGTTTTAATTTGCATCTCTCGAATGATCAGTGATGTTGAACATTTTCTCATATATTTATTTGCCATTTCTAATTCTTCATTTGAGAAGTTTTTTAAATTTCAGATTCCCATTTTTGCAATGGGTCTTTAAATTCGGGGAATCTGATTTTTTTGAGTTCTTTATATACTCTAGACCTTTATCTGAATAGCTGGTAAAAAAATTTGGGTTGTCTCTTCACTCTGTTGGTGGTTTCTCTTGCTGTGCAAAACTTATTAAGATAAGGTCCCAGTTGTTGATTCTTTTTAGTATTTCCCGTGGGTTCTGGGTTTTATTCATGAAGTCTTTGCCTACTCCTGTGTCCTCAAGCATTCTACCTATTCCCTCTTCCAGCAGATTTAGTGTTTCTGTTTTAATATTTAGATCTTTGATCCATTTAGATTTGAGGTTAGTGCATGATGAAAGATATGGGTCTAGTTTTGAACTTCAGCATGTGGAGACCCAGTTTTTCCAGCACCATTTATTAAAGAGGCTATCTTTCTTCCAGTGAAGGTGTTTGGCTCCTTTGTCAAAGATAAGGTGGCTGAGTGTGTCTGGAGTTGTTCTGCATCTTCTAGTCTGTTCCACTGATCCTCAGGCTTGTTCTTTTGCCAGTACCATGCTGTTTTTATCACATTACCTTTGTAGTATAATTTCAGGTCAGGGATTGTGATACCCCCTGCTGGAAAAGGTTTATTTAGCTCACAGTCTGTAGATGTTTCAGTTCATAGTTGGCTGGCTCCAAGGCAGAGTGGCACATTGTAGAGGAGAAACAATTCATGGCACAAACAAGGTAGCAAAGGCAACAAGAGATCTTAACAGCATCTTTCTGCCCCTTTTATGTTATCCAGACTACTCAGGGCAGGTAGCACTCACACCCTTAATCCTAGTCCCCTTGACCCTAGCATTGCACCATGGATCAGTTCCACCCTCACATACCCTAGATCCAGCCACTTCTGAAACAGCCCCACCTATGACTGCATGAGGCTTTGGGGAGACATCTGGACACAGCCCTAACAGGGACACATCTAGAAGGACCGAGGGCTGCTCCTCCACACAGCTGAGCAAACTACCAACCCTACTTGAAGACATCTTCCGTTTACCTGTTCTGTGGTTTTAACTTCGTGTCACAAAATTCACCATGATCGGCAGTAACATCGCAAGAATGTCAAGAAGTGAAACAAACTTAACCCCAAAATATCGCCACCTAGAGAAGAGTAACCTACTTCCAAAGCTCTTCTGCGCAGCTCTCAGCACTCGAGGGGAGCACCTGTTTCACAGGGGCAGCAGCAGGCCTGAGGGTTACAAGACCAACACAGGGTCCCCCAACACAGGCAGACACCACCTACTGGGCTGGGACCAAGGGAGCCACATGTGGTCTCACTTAGGGCCAGGGGACTAACACAGAATAAAGTACAGTTAGAAAAGAAAAATAGAATTGCTGTGCAATAACAGAAATGTCAAATTTCAGAAACTGTTAAAATTGGAAATGAAGGGGCCAGGGATTTCGCTCAGTGGTTCCGCCACCTGCCTTGCAAGCAGGAGGTCCAGAGTTCCATTCCCGGTAGCAAAAAAAAAAAAAAAAAAAAAGGAAACAAATCAAGCTCCCTTACACAGGCCCCTGTCACTGGCCTTCAGTAGCTTCAGCGTGAACAGAAGGCCCTTCCTTGTGTGACACCGGGTCTGTGCTCTGTGAGCTTCTCCTGGCTGAGCCACTTGCAAGGCCTCTCTACACTGGCCCCTATAAACAGCGGCTCCTGCACCAGGTGCCCTGCCTGGGGACTTCTAGGTTACTGTCGCCTCTGTGCTCATCATGACATATGATAGTTTCCTTGCTTTCTCTCCCTCAAGCCCTGGCCGGGGAGAGAAGGACAGAATGACATTCATTCCTTTATCAGGGCTCAGCCCCACCCTCTTTGGACCAGAGATCGAACTCAGGACCTTACCCTTGCCAGGCAGATGCTGTCCCATTGAGCTTCATCCCTGGTCCTCAGACCCCGGCCCCTTTTATTAAACGACAGTTTTGCTATGTACCCCAGGCTGGCATGGAACTCTTAATCCTCCTGCCTCAGCTTCCCTAGTGCCACCACACCCAGGTAGGGACCAGTACCCTTTAAGTGGTATTGTTATAACTTCTTAAATATATAGCTGTCCAAATCCAAAAACTGGTGGGAATACTTGGACCTTTTTTTTTTTTTTTTTTTTTTTTTTGCAGTACTGGGGATTACCAGGGCAATTCCCAGCCCTTTTTTTTTTTTGTACCAGGGATCGAACTTGGGACCTTGCGCTTGAGAGGCAGACGCCGGAACCACTGAGCATTTATATCCCCGGCCCCAATTCCCAGCTCTTTTTAAAATTCTGACACAGGGTCTCAACTAAGTTGCCCAAGCTCGGCTCCAACTTGTCCTCCTCCTGCCTCAGCTTCCCAGAGTGCTGGGATTGCAGGTATGCACCACCATGCCCAGCTGACATGTGCATTTTCAGCTACACAGCCCATCCTGGATGTATGTCAGTTTCTCTGACCTAGTGTTAGAATGTGAACTCTACTGAATAAACAAGTTCCTCTACTGTGTCCCAATCCACGGCCGGCCTCTTTCCCAAAGGCACTGCTCACACTAGCCAAGTCCCTGGGTCCTCCAGCCACAGTCTTCCTCCAGTGATCAGAAGGAGATCACCCACCTGGCCCTCTGCTAACAACAGCAGAAGCACACTTCAAGGTGGTGCAACCTAGGACCCACAAAAGTAAACCTGGGGCCAGGGATTTATTTAGCTTAGTGGTTCTGCTGCCTACACCTTGTAAGTGCAAGGTCCTGAGTTTGATCTCCGGTACCAAAAAAAAAAAAAAGCAAACCTGGACCTTCATCCCAACAGCCTTCAATAATGTAAAACACTTGCTGCAGACCACGCCAATAACACCCTGAGTGCTGTCCTCCCAACTCCTATGCTGAACCCTAATCCTGACAGATGTATCAGGAGGTGGTGTCCGAGAGGTGATTAGCTGGTGAAGGTGGGGCCTTCATCAATGGGATCTGGTCCACACAGAGAGGCCTGGAGGCTCCCTGGTCCTCTCCCACCACATGAGGACACAGGGAAAGCTGACCTAGAATCAAGAAGCGCCCCTCACCAGACAGCACCTGCAGCACCTTGATCCTGGGCTTCCCAGCACCAAGGGAAATAAACCCGTCGTTTATAAACCAGGCAACCCAAACAGACCTAACCAGACACCGATGTGCGGTGCCAACTTCCTCCTTGGGAAATAGCAACTTCAAGACTGACTTTGCAATGGGTTCACAAAAGAATGGGGTAGAAGAGGCAGAGAGATTACAGAAGCAATCACAGGAGGTTTAAGGTGGAGGGGCTGCCTGTTCAACCCTGCTGTATTTTAAAGACCAAGAGAAGCTGGGTATGGTGGTGGCCCAAGGCTGTAATCTCAGTCCTCTGGGAGGCCAAGGCAGGAGGATCACAAGTTCAAGCCCAACCTGGGCAATGCAGCAAGACATCCCCCCCGCCCCCCCGCCAAAAGGACTGGGGATGCAGCTAAGTCCAAAGGCCCTGAGTTCATTCCCAAGAATGAACACACACATACAGACATAGACACACACACACGGACACCTGGAAATGGTAAGCATCCAAGAAAGCAGAACCCCAGGGATGGGATGTGGAGGGGGCCAACATACACAATGAGGGAGAGAAAACAGCTGTGCAGCAGATGGTGCCCACCTCTCCTGGGCTGGGCTACCCAAGGCTTTGTGGTCCATGGCCTACAAAGCCATGAGGCACAGTTGGAGCTACCCAGAAACCTGCAGCTGCTCTGAGGGGTCCTTGGTGGGAGTGGAGGCCCTACCTTCATACCAGGTGCCCCCTCTGGCCTTTTAAAAAACCTATAAATTTTCTCACACCTGCTGGTGATGCCTATTCAAGAAAAACAACTATGGCTATGGGCTCAGACAAGAGCTGCTACTGAAATCCTCCTCATATTATGGGGAAAGGATTTTGTTTTTCAGTACTGGAGACTGAATCGAAGGCTTCTGCAACGAGCAGCATTCCCAGCCCTTTTCTTATTTTGAGGTAGGATCTAGGTCACTAGTTGCTGAGGGTGAGCTCAAACTTGCAATCCTCCTGCCTCAGCCTCTCAGAGTGCTGGGATTAACAGGCATGTGCCACCACACCCAACAGGAAAAGGATTTTCATCAACAACTGCCATCCAGAGCCACAAGAAACCAGAGCTAATGGAAAGCATCTGTCGAGATGGGGCACTTCCACGATGGTGTAGCTGCAGGCTGCTCACCTGGCAAATACCACCAATCACAGGCTTTGGGCCAGGCCAAGTTACCAAAAGGTGAGGGGAGAGTACCTGTCTCCAGGTGCTCTAAGTAGAGGTGAGAGCCTGGCCTAGGAGAGGAGGGCACAAAGCCCATGGGGACACCACAAGCACCTGGACACCTAGAGGGCTGTTGCCCATGGTGTCTGGGAGGGCAGGTGACAAAGGGACTGCAGGTCCTCCACTCCCCGGGCTCTCCCCATCCCCCACCCAGCAAAACCTCCCTGCTGCCCTGGTCTGATGCAGTACTCCCAGGGCCCTCAGCTCTCTGCACGCAGCTACTCTTAGGGCCCCTGCAGCGCTCACCATCATCACCTTTGTGCAAACCTGCACGTGCCTCCAGACTGGAGCTCCTCAGGCCCAACCCCATCACCCCTGCAACACCCCCGCAGAGAAACCCACTCTCTTTTCAGGTTCACAGTCTCGGCTGAGCTGCAGCACCTCCACCCCTCACAGAGGAGCCAAACTGCAGAGCTGGACACAGCTGGGATGGCCTTGGTGCCACTGGCGCTGCCCACAACAGACTCCCAGCTCCCTCCGTCTCACTCTGTGCCCCAGAGAAACAGGCCTCACTGAGCACCTGCTGCTCTGGGAGGACCCCAGCTCCAAACGCCCCTCCCATGGAAAGGGGGCACTCAGGGAGCCAGGGCACAGGCCACCCTGGTCTGACCCCCAGGTTGGATCTCACCAGCTCAGAGGAGAGATCAGACCCTGACTCCCCTGCAGGAGCTTCAGGAGAGGCCCTGGAGGAGAGGGTCTCTGACTGAGAGACCAACACAAAGGGAACCAGCCTGGACACACGACACAACTGGGGGCGCTGTACAACTCTGGCATCCATGTGCAGTGGGGTCAGACACACACCACCCGAAGCTGATGCTTTCCCAAGACTAATTTCATCTGTCTCTCCAAATCCTATCTCCTCCCATTAGCAGGGTACCCCTCACTACACCCCAGGATTCCAGACATTTATAACCAAGGGAGGTGAAACCATCTTATCCTTTGGGAGGCTGAAGCAGGAGAATCACTGCAAGTTCAAGGCCAGCCTGGGCTACATAGTGAGACCCTGTCTCAAAAGAAGCAAAAAACAAATCAACAAAAAGAAATCAAGTTACTCAATTTTGCCAATCACTCAAACAATAAAACATTACCACCAAGAAGAAAAAAAAGGGTCAGGCGTGGTGGTGCACATCTGTAACCCCAGCACTCTGGAGAGGCAGGCGACGGAACCACTGAGCTAAATCCCTGGCCCTCCTAGTAGATATTTTATTTTTGTTTTGTTTTTGTTTTTTGGTACTGGGGATCAAACTCGGGACCTTGTGGTTGTGAGGCAGGTGGCCGAACCACTGAGCTAAATCCCCGGCCCAATCCCAGCACTCTGGAGGGTGAGACAGGAGGGTCACCATGAGTTTGAGGCCAGCTTGGAATACTTGGTGAGTTCAAGGTCAGCCTGAACTACATAGCGAGACCCTGTCCCAAAAAACCAACCCCCCCCCAAAAGGATACCAATTAAAAGCAACTATTTTAAATAAAAAGAGATTCTTAAAAACAAATTTCATAACTTTGAACAGAGAATGGAAAAAGGGCAAGTTCGAGTTTTCTGGTTCATTCCAATTCCATAGGGAAAACCCCTGCACATAAAGGGCAGGAGAGGAGGGATTTTGGGCCTGTGCAGCCTCATCTTCTTCAGATTCCTCAGCCCTTCCTTCCCTGGCCACCAGCACCAGCCGTCTGAAGTGCACCTCGGACGCTGAGTGTTCAGACTGCACTGAGGTCTGCATTAACAGGCAATGCTGCTCTGGCCATGGAAGAGGCAACTTGCTACCAGGATTATGACAGGCTTTGTAAACAATGAGGGGCTGGGCATAGCTCAGGGGTAGAGCACTTGCCTGGTGTTCCAGGCCTTGGGTTCCCTGGGTTCAATCGCCAGCTCTCGCAAAAACAAAAAATTACGAAAAATGTTGAGTATTTAAAACAGGTTGAAAATTTTTTTTGTTTATTTTTGTGAGACAGGGTTTGCTGTTTATTTGAGGCTGGCCTGCAACTCACTATGTAGCCTTCCTGCCTCAGCTTCCCAAGTGCTGAGATTACAGGTGTATGCCACCATGGGCAGCTCAGGTTGACAAACTTTAACACATATCTGCTTTAAACTTCACAACAACCCTGTGAATATGGTAGTAGCCCATGTTTTTTCAAACAGAGAGAGGTGAGTGGCGAAGCCCAACCGGCCTCCAATGCTGCCTGACAAAGTTCCAGCTGGGGGAAAGAAAGGGTGGAACACATCGAACCCTCATGTTTTATTTTTTCTTGCCATAATGTTTATAATTGTTACTCTGATCACAGGAGTCATTGTGTTTGTGACTAACAACAAACTCTCCATGAGGCAAATTGGTAATGATATACTGAAATCTGATCTGGCTCACAAGTCCCAAATTCCAGTTTCTCTTAGTTCTATTGCCACATCCACTCCTAAAGAAACCTCTAAAACCCCCTCTGTTTCCCCCAATACTATGACTCCCCCTCTTATTGCTGACATTCTTTTTACTAAAGGGGTCTTACGAAGAGATTGAAAGGACAGACTTTAGATGTAAGAAATAGTGGAAAATGGGAAAAAGAAAGAACGTTAAGACAGGTAAATGCATTAAGGAGGCAAGTTACTCAATATTTCTCAAAGTGCTGTAAATATCTCCTGCTCATAGACTATGAACCCAAATGACATTTAGTTAAGATGAATAGAGGTATAGAAAAATAGAGAGCTAATAGCAAACTATATTAACCATTGTTCAGTTTCTCAAGGGCCAGCTGGTGACCACAAGTTTGACACTTAGTTGATTAAATCTTGCTTGTACCCCCGCTGATATAAAGATTTTGATTAAGTTACTTTCTGTTCTGTTTAGGTGTGGGTAAATAAGGGGACAATTGTAATTTTTAAATATGTATTCATGATGAAACAGCTTAGAGGAACTGTACTTTGTTTAGCAAAAAATAACCTTTACTTCAATAGAAATTGCTAAGGCAACTTAAAATATAAACATGCTCCGCCCAATGCCTCCCAGCTATTGCTTAAAGATATAAAAATAAATCAGACCCTGAGATTTCTCAGAGGGAACCTGAACATTGCTTGTGAAGGTTCTTTTCTCATCACTGGCCCAGGACATCTCCCTTTCCCACCCTACATCGACTGCACATCGACTGCAGCTGGTCTGCGGCAGGTGAGATTCAAGATTACCCCAGGATCACAAAGTACTTATAATGGTCAAGAGTGGATCAAACTTCATTGCATCTACTTCAAACACCAATCAATTAACCATGGGTCAGAAGTAGAGACTAGAAAGTGACGAACCAAAGCTAGGTAATTTTCTGTTAGTAAGACCTAGTTCCCAGTGGGACAAGTCCTAGAACTCCAGTCAGCCCAGGGACAAAGCACACTCTCCAGTGACCAGAGGGTGAGCGTGCACACCACAGACGCCAGCAGGGTGAGCACCAGGCCTGTTTGGTAGGACCACGGAGTCGCGCTGGCACTTCAGTCAGTCACACCACACCTACAAGGATTCATTAAGGGTTGTTTGTTTTTGTTTTTTTGGTACTGGGGATCGAACTCGGGTCCTTACACTTGCACAGCAGGTGGCAAAACCACTGAGCCGGCCCTGTTTGTTTTTTGAGACAGGGTCTAACGCTATGCAGTTCAGGCTGGCCTTGAACTCACTATGTAGCCCAGGCTGGCCTCAAACTTGCATTGATCCTCCTGCCTCAGCCTCCCAAGTGCTGGGATAACAGGGAATCATTCTGAGAAATGTGTGTGCTGCACAAACTCAGACAGGCTCGGCATTACTAGATGCCACGATCCTAGGGGACCAGCCTTCTTGGACATGGCCTGGCTTCCTGAACAGCCTCTAAGGAGCATTTGCAGGAAAGAGGGCTGGGAGCTAGGGGTGGAGCTGCTCCTGGTGGGAGTGCATTCGGCTCCCTGGTTACGCCCCGCCCGTTCTTTCAACTCCTTTCTCTAGCAGATTTAGGGGGCTTCAATGTTCAGGCTTTTTATAATCACAGCTCTCTTCCTGCAGGAAAATACAGCTATTCATCTCAGCAGGCAGCAGTACCAGTTATATGGCAGGCATTAGTCATCAGGAATTTTTCAAATAAACACTCCTGCTAGGGGCAGGTCTTTAAAACATAGAGTCAATTATGCTCCCCTCCAGCCTAGGGGCTCCCAGGCTCCTACAGAACCCACCCCTGGGGAGTCCCCAGTCTCACTCCCCACTCCAAGGAGTACAGATGACCCCCAGCACACTCTGCACTTCTGGCCTGGGTAAATGTTTGGCGCGAGTGCGCGTGCGTGCAGGAGGTTTTGAGCAAGTCTTTTAACTGTCCCACCTTGGCCAACAAGGTCAACAGTGCAACTCTGCAACTTCTTCCAAGTCCTCCTGACTTACTCCACGGGTCCCAGGGAAAGTCCCACAGCCACCAGGAGAACAACACCTCACACACTGGGCCATGGGCTCTCTTCCTATCCTCCCCCAGGGAACGCAGCGCGGCCTCACCCACCTGGCTGCGAGGTGGGCAGGGCTGTGGCTGGCTCCAGACAGAGGCCTAGCCCCCAAAAGATCAGGCCCAGGAAGGGGGGCACAGATTATATAAAATGAACTTTAACCCATGGTGGTCTCTAGAAGGTGTATGTGTGCTGTGGTCATTTCACAAGGAGAGATCATAATTCAGATCATTGCTAAGGTGCAACTCTGAATTGGGTGCTTTAAAGACACGAAGAAAACCAAGATGGAGGGCCTGGGATCTGGCTCAGTGGTTCTGCCGCCTGCCTTGCAAGCGGAAGGACCGGAGTTTGATCCCCAGTACCCCCCAAAAAAGAAAGAAAACCAAGATGCAAGGACACCATCTCTTTCCCCAAGAGTCCTGTGCAGATCTTTCATTTAAAACCCAGCTCCTGGGCCGGGGATTTAGCTCAGTGGTTCCGCCACCTACCTCGAAAGCACAAGGTCCCAAGTTCGATCCCCAGTACCAAAAAGAAAAAAACAAACACCCCAGTTCTTCCCTCAAACTTACCTGTACATTCAAGCTTATCTCAACAAGGAAACATGCAATGGGCTCGGAGTCTAGAGCCTTGGCCCCAACAAGCAGGCTTGCTCACTCCCACCCCTGCAGCTCCACAGACTCCCCAGGGGGGGCACCTGGCCTGGCCCTGAGCCCAGCCAGAGGCAGCAGCCAGCCTCCTCCAGCACCTGGATGGCCTGAGCAAAGCGAGGACTGCCTTGGCCGCTTAGTCAGGGGTCTCCCATAGCAGAAGCCAGAGGTGGCATGGGGGGTGGTGCAGGTGGTGCCCAGTGCTCCCCAGGGTGGCGGCAGGGGGGGTGGGGACCTGCAGGTCTCTCATGCCTGAGGTCACCAGAGAAGTTCTGAGAGTGGAGAAGGACATGTCACCACGGCCTGGAATAAGTGCTGCTTAAACCACCCTTCCCATTCTGGGTTTCCCAGTAAGCAAGGAACTTCCAGTGGTGAATGGAGGCCTAGTTCAGGATAATGATGATCCTTTCCTGGCCTACACGGCATTAGGAACACAGGGCGGTGGACACAGGGCGGCAAGGCGCAGCTGCTCAAGAAAACAAGCACATTGAAAAAGAAAGAAAACAAGCACATTTCCTGATACTGTCCCTGTCCAAGTGACCACACGGGGGGGATGAGGCTATTTACACTTCCACAGGCTCCACCTTTTGCTGTTTCCATTAGGAGGAGCAAAGAACCTGTCTGGACAGAAATGTAGAAGAGCCTACAACAGAGTTTTGGGGGGTTTTTGTGGGTTTTTTTGGTAACAGGGATTGAACTCGGGTCCTTAGCCTTGCACAGCAGATGGCGAAACCACTGAGCTAAATCCCCGGCTCAACAATGGAGTTCTTCCTGGGACGATCACAAAACATTAAGACCAGAGCTCCCAGAGTGGGGACATCTCCCAGGAAGTGTGCAAAACAATGTATTTTCTGTAGGAAATGACATTTGCTCACTGCAGTTTGCTCAGAATCCTCACGTGCCTTCACATGGAGCTCTACTTTTTCTCTCTGCTGACTGTGAAAGTGAACTCAATGGAGCTTCCAGGAGATTTAACCCCAACAGTGTGTTGTCCAGTTTCTTCCACACTAATTGTCCAACCCTCTTCACACAACAGCAAAGCAGTGCTCTCACACAGAAATTGGGTCATGGTACTCATTTAAAAAAACCTTGGCTGGGCTGGGGATTTAGCCCAGTGGTTCAGTCGCCTCCCTCAAAAGCACAAGGTCCCGAGTTCAATCCCCAGTACCAAAAAAAAAAAAAAAAAGAAAAGAAAAAAACCTTTGCTATTGAGCACTCAAGTACCTGCCAAGCTCTTTCCAGAGCATTCGCTGCAGGCACATTACTTCCCAGAGTCCTGTGCAGCAGGTGCTTCCCAGGTTTTACACAAAAGGAGAGAGAGGCAATTCCTGCAGACCAGGTGGAAAGCCAGAAAGCAGGGGCCTGAACCCTGGCCATCTGTCTCCTCCTTCTGTAGTCTGCTCCTGGGGACCTCGAGCTTCTCTTACTGCAAGGAAAGGTGCGTAGCAACTGCCAGCACTTGCTGAACACTTAGTGTGTGGTACAATCTTTAAAACACACCTTCGAAGACCTGACACGAACACCATTATAACACAAGGGAGGACACTGTCCCGCTCAGAAGTCACCTGGCCAGGGTCACAGAACCTAATAGGCCAATGAAAGACCCATATCTGCCTGGCAGCACAGTCCCCTTTCTTCCTGAGGCTCCATACCCTATCCCTGCAGCCTCACCAAGCCCAGAACAAGACTACACACACTGAGGCCTATGGACCATCGCACAGAACAGAACCAGGGGAACCGATCCCAGAAGCGGGACCTAGGAAGCAGCTCACTCTGCCATCGAGGAAGGGACCTCTGGATTCAGAAGCACCCCAGGACCCAGCACCAAGGGACTGAAGGGAAGACATAGCTGAGGAAACAGAACTAGCACTGCTACCACCAGAAGCCAGGTCAAACTGCCGGCTGCTGAATTACATGGCTGCTGAATTACACGACGGCAGCAAATGCAGTGGGGATGCTTGACCCAGGGGGTGGGCCCTTTCAGACAAGAATTTTCCAGCCTAGAGCTGGGGATTTAGCTCAGTGGTTCCACCACCTGCCTTGCAAGAACAAGGTCCAGAGTTTGATCCCTGGTACCAAAAAAAAAAAAAAAGAATTTTCTAGCCATAGGCTCGAGTAGATATTAATAAACATCTAGTGAGTGAATGAATGCCTGAGAAAAACGGTATTTAACATCCCCACAGCCTGGCTGTTTACAAAGACATCCAACTTATCCAATGTGTGTTGGAAAACTACTGGCCAAATTCCCACTCCATACAGGTACACTTAGCTCAGAAACTTGAAAATAGCTAATACTACCTAAAAGTCTAGAGACCCTACAGAGGGCCGGGGATTTAGCTCAGTGGTTCCACTGCCTGCCTTGCAAGCACAAGGACCCGAGTTCGAAGGACCCGAATTCGATCCCTAGTACCAAAAAAAAAAAGAAAAAAAAAAAAAAAGAGAGCCTGCAGAATACATATTCGAATCACTCCCATGTCCTCCCCAGCAGCTCCAGGGCACTCATTCTGAGGAAAGTCCCCAGCTTCCCTTGCCTGAGACCAACTCACAGAAGTAGAAGGCACAGACAGCTCTCTGCGTCCTGGAGCAAGCCATTCTGCCACTCCCAGCCTTGAATTTCCCATTTATAAAATGGGAGTACCATTAGGAGCCAGCGCCTGTAATCCCAGCACTGGGGTGACTGAGACAAGAGAATCACTGCGAGTTCGAGGCCAGCATGGACTACACAGAGAGACCCTGTCTCAAAAATAAGCAAATGAGGGGCCAGGGATTTAGCTCAGTGGTTCCACCGCCTGCCTAGCAAGCGAAAGGTCCCAAGTTCGATCCCCGGTACCAAATAAAGAAAGAAAGAAAGAAAGAATATATAGTTAGCAGACAGGATTGTGAAAAGGCTGATACATCTGAGAGCGAGAAAACTTCAAACGTTGCACAAAGAGGGGGATGGCCAACAGCCAGCTTGGAAAGGACGACGGGCGCAGGATTTGGTGTTTAAAGCTCTAGGTCGGAGTCTCAGTTCGACACGGTCTGGGCATTCACTTCTCCGCAAACTTCAGCTGTCCCAACTCCGACACGAGCGCAGACCAGGCGGCGCCGGGATCCCGGAGAGGAGGGGGTGGTGCCCCGGAACCCCGGCACGCGGGCCTCTGGCAGTCCCTCCTCCGCCAGCCCCCTCCGCGTCCGCCCCATCCCCACCCCCGCGTCCCTCGGCCGCCCCAGCAACGGCACCTCGGGCAGAAGGTGGGCGGCTGGGCGCTCGCGGCGGCGGCGGCGGCGGCGGCGGCGACCGGGCCAATGAGGAAAGTGGCTCAAGCAGGGGGCGGGTGCAGACGGCCCTCGAGTCGCGCCAGGGCTGCTCCCCCCTCCGCCCGAACCCCGCTAGGCCGCAGACCCCGAGCCCCGAAGAAAGAAAACGCTACCCACCGCCCTTTCGTCGCCACTCCGCGTTTCCGGATGAGCTCATCCAGAGAGATGTCCGCCATCTTACACCGCCGAGCCACCCGAGAGCAGCTTAGACGCCTGAAGCCCGCGATCCCACCCCCTCGGCCGCTACAGAGCGACGAGCTACTTCCGGCGTCCGGCCAACCACTCTCGCGACAATTTAAACGAGACAAGGAACTGAAGGGGCGGGGTTGCTTCCCGTGAACCCTCGCGATGCTCGTTCCTTATTTACATATGCTTTATGGGAACACAGTAGAGCCTTTCTCTCTCCCAAACAAATAAAATTTAAAACGACATTACAAGTTAACAACAAATAATGCAAACTTTAAGGGAACAGGGCTGTCCGTTCAGTAAGCAACTTGATAATCACCGTAGGTCAAATAAGAATGGTTTTCATTACCTATGGAGTAAAACGAACAGTCTTTTATGCCTTAAACTTATGAGTAAGGAAAATAACGATTCGGGGTGACGCCCGAATCCTCACTGCTAATGTGAGACGAATTTTTGAGCGGGTAAAGGTTGCCCCTAAGGTGACCCGCCTACTTTGCGGGATGCCTAGGAGTCGCGATCTGCCCGATTCCCATTCTTCTGAAAATCAGACTGTTTTATTTTATAGTGGTTCTAGAACTTTCGGGGGAGTTGATGAAGTAGTAGTCTGTAGGTGTGCTTTGTGATTGGTTTGTGGACGTTACTAACACTGTTTAATAATCTGTAAGGCTGTTGGTTTACTCTCGCGTCCCCAGTTTGCGGTTTAAATTCCTGGGGGATTTAGACGGATTCATTTTTGTGTTAGGCACTGAGTGGCCTCTCACTGAAGCCCCACCCGCACACCCCAGCCTTGAATCTGGTGTAATGTTAAGGGGGGCAACTCAAGACGTAGGTCAGGTCACGAAATGTAGATAAGAGGCTGAGGGTACGCCTCTTCGTAGGCTGTGTCTCTCAAGACTGCTGGTTGGATCTCCAGCACCACAAAAACAGACTAAAAACGCAGTGTTCTTAGATCAGGTACTCTTGACGGCCAACCACATTTAGAAATCTGGCTCGCTTGGAAGCTGAGGCTGGAAGATCAGAAGTTTGAGCCCAGTTTAGGCAACTTAGTGAGATACTGTCAAAATAAATGGGCTGGGGATGTAGCTGAGTACAAAGGCCCTGGGTTCAAGCTGGGAAAGCCAGCTCTACTCCTGGCCCGTGTTTCGTGGGCCTTCCAGTCCCTGGGTGCTGGGAGGAGGAAAGGACAGCCACAGCGAGGACAGCTGGACCGGGTAGATGCGGTGTGGCCCTGCCCCGGGGCACGTGAGAGTTTGGGGGCTTTCTGTTGTCCGGGAAACAGGGATGGAGGGCATGAGGGTGGGGACGCGGGTTGGAGAGGCCCTGGCTCTCTAAGGACAGTGGAGTCAGAGGAACTTGTCCTGCTTTGTTTGGAAATCGGCCAAGCACTGTCCCTGGCTCGGAAAAGCACCCCCAAGGGCAGGGCCTGGGAGTCTGACTGTATCTGGGGCCTGGACACTGGGACTGTCCCAGGATCCAGATCTGGCCACACCCAGTCCCCATGCCAGTTCATCTTCTGGGGCACTTGGGCTCAGCACTCACAGCTGAAATGCGGCAGCGTTTTAGCAAAAGCTCCTTCCTCTACTGCTCCTTCAGAACGAGGGTGGTGCTTTGTGTGACTGATTACAATTCCAGGTGTAGATGGATTCACTCCCGGGAGCACAGGGGGCCTGGAAGCATTATGGAATCACTGACCCGATTCACCCTACCCCACCTTGTGTGTGGCAGGCACTGAGAATAGAACCCAGGGCCTGAACATTCTGGGCAAGTGCTCACCTATTTTACAGGTGGGGAAACAGACCAGGCAAAGGGTGGGGACCAGGTCCGATTCAGCCCCTTCTTTCACCCTCCTGGCTGGGCCCAGGCAGGACCTTGGCCAAGCCCTGACCCTTGGCTGTTTTCTCATCCTCAGAGGGGACCGGGCGGGGCTCTAAGGTGTGTCCCTGCATGGTATGGAGGACAACGACCAGCCCTAGCCCTGTGTAAACAGCAAGGGCCAGGCTCAGAATGGAGGTGAGAGGAGTGAGCTCCATGCACAGGCCTGCACCAAGGGTTCCTTCCTGTGAAACCCCCACACTCAGGGCCCTTTACTATGCTCCTTGGGCCACTCAGCAAGTACCTGCCCCAGGGCCTTTTCATTGGCTGCAATCGCTGAGCCCTGCCACACCTTGGCCTTGTTTCAGGGATCCTGTCCTGGAAGTCGCCCCATGTGTGCTGGGGTACAGCTTGGTGGCACACGTAAGGCCCTGGGTTCCATCCCGAGCACTGCAAAAACCAAATAAAACAAAACCCCCGACAGAGGGCACTGCCGGTGAACAAAACCCACAAACTAGAAACAACCAACTGTGCAGGAGCAGGGGATTCGCTATCCATCCTGGGTCCCCCTGGGCTTGGGGGCTTGCCTGATGCTGACACCCACACCACAGCCACCCCAGGTTCCAGGCACGTTCCTGGCACCAGCTTCCAATGGCACTGGGTGCAAGTGACACTTCCACAACTCATGGGGACACCCAGAAAGAACTTGGGGCCCTGGCCAACCCTTGGCCCAGGTAAAGCCAATCACAGAGCAAGGGCTGCAGCAGGGTTAATAGTAGCAAAGTTTTACTTCAATACTTTTTCTGCTCATAAATGACTCTGAAAAAAGCCACTATGCAAGAGGCGGACACAGCTGTCAACTAAAGGCCACCAAGGACATCTGTCAGACAAGAGGCACCTCGCAGGTCCCCCCTCAGGGGGCAGGACAGCAGGTACAGGGCAGAGGCACCATGTGACTGTGTCTGCCATTGGGGCTGGGGACCTCTGCACTCTGCCAGGCTGGCGACTTGGGCACCCAGGGCCGCCTGAGTAGAGTTTGGGGGTGCTGGAGAAATGCTGAGGTCCCATGAGAGCCTGGCTGTAGCCGGCAGGGCCTGTGGGCTCTGGGGAGGGGACATCTGGAGGTGTTGGTCATCTCCTGTAGTGTCAGTGAGGGTGGCGTGACAGGTGGCAGGCTGGGTCTCTGGTCCCCAAACTCTGGACTCCCCACCCTTTCCACGCCGAGAGTGGCAGGCAGAAGACGGTGCTGGTGACCTCAACCCAGGGCCTGGGGCGGGGTTCAGAGGGCAGGGACAAGAGTGTCCCCAGCAGCACCACCAGGGCACGGGCAGGCCAGGCTGAACCCAGGTCCTGGGGCACAAGGCAGGCTAGCATGAGGCATTGTGGGTGGGAGGGAAGGACAGGTGGCAACGCGGGTGTGGATGGAGGTGGCGGAGGTGTCAGTGGGTCCCCTGCGCTCAGAAGGTGAAGCAGCGCTCCTTGGCATGGCCCAGGCGCTCCAGGTTGGGCAGGCAGGCAAACTGGATCATGGGTGGTGGCCCACACATCAGCACCAGCGTCTCCTCACCCGGCGCCGGGAGGTGGTCGCGGATCATCTCCTCGTTCACAAAGCCCTGGCTGTAGTCCCAGCCTGTGGGGAGAAGGGGACGCCGAGGGTGACTCTGGCCTCTGCCTGCCTCGGACCTCCCTCCCAGCTCCTGTTCCTCCTTCCCTGGGAGGCGGGCAGAGGTCAACCCAGCAATGTCGCTGGTCCTGGCCCTGTGGCCTGAAACTGGACACAACCCCTTTCCCAGCTTCCCATACCACACTTTACAGGGTGCAAAGCCTTCAGTTATGGATCCCATTTTACAGGTGAGGAAACTGAGGCCCAGGGGACTCAGAACTACATGGTCAAGACCCCAGCCCCGTGCTGCTCAGAGAGATCCACCCCCTGCCCTTGACTCAGGCCCCAGGCTCCCTGCCCCGCTCCTCTCTCTCCTGTGGGGCATCGGCCACGAGGCCAGGCTTGGGCTGCAGCTGTGTTCCTGGCGCCCGCGGTGCCCAGCACCGGTCACTGCTCAGTCAACAAGGAGCTGGAGGAGCAAGTCCCAGACCCGCGTGAACACACACGGCCTGGTCCTCTCCAGGGCCAGTGCCAGGCAGCCCCATTAGGAGCTTGGCCGACCGGTGGACACTCTGCCCAGTGTGCAGGTGACCGCCAAGTGGCTCCTCTCGCATGGCCTCAGAGAAGGAGCAGGAAGGCAGGTGGCAAGCTGGGCAGTGCACAGAAGAATCAGGAGAGGAGACAGGGACATGGGTCGCCAACACCTGCCTCTGGATTCCCATTGGGGTTGGCTGGGGCTGCAGTGGTTTCTGGCCCCCGAGAGTCCCCCATCCCAAACACCAGAGGGATCCAATCCGGCCTGTCTCCACCCTGTGCCTCCACAAGGCCTCAACAGCAACAGAGAAAACATAGCAGGTGCCCAAGGTCAAAAGACTCTGGCTGACCCCAGCCACCTTGCCCAGATGCCCAACATGCAGTGCATCACACCATGTCCCACTAGGGGACTCCCCGGAGCAAGAGGGGCCAAGTTGGGCTGCCAGCCTTAGGGCTGGGAGGAGTCTACTGCTGAACAGGAGTCCTCTTCCACTCATCTCGGGGACGCTTTTCACCGTAGCTGCTAGGAACCTCAGTGACACGCATGGCCCACACATGGCAATGTACACCAAGGCCATGGTTCTGCACAAACCTCATTCCTGGTTCCATTTTATGGCCCTGCCCCTGTTTTTCCTCCACTCCGGCTTTCCACTTGCATGGTTCCTGACTCACCACCTGAGTCTTCACAGGCCGCCTAGGATCCCTTCCGGAACAAGGCGGGGCTCAGACTGACACATCACATACTTACAAAGTAGGAATCACTTTGTAAAAAGCTGCCTGGGTAAACTGGGAAGTTCTTTAAGTGGGTTTTGCCAAGCAGAGTTTGGGGGGGGGGTTGTGTTTTTTTTAGTACAGTTTTTAATGAATATATGAAATCTGAAGGAAACTTTAGAGGTATTTTAATGGTCCAGGTGAAGGTGCCAGTTACTGTTCAGTATCACCTCTACAAAAGCTTCATCACTTTATTTGATGCTGGTTGCTAAGCAGCCACTGAAGAGTGTAAATGTACTGGGGACCTTTACAAGCCACAGGCTGATACTACACTGTTGTCATGCAAGGAATTAATGCACATGCTCTAACAGCTAAACAGGAAAAGAACCTAAAAAAGGGCCAGGGATTTAGCTCAGTGGTTCTGCAAG
>NW_004624752.1:6183950-6195353 GCF_000247695.1 Heterocephalus glaber | reverse complement strand
GTCCCTGTCCCTAAGAGGTGACCCAAAGTACCGCGCGCCACCACCAGGGGGCAGTAGCCCCTCCCACCGGGAAGCGGACTCCAACCCGGAAGTAGATGCGCTCCGCGAACCCTGGTCAGAAGGGAGAGCCCAGCTCTTTCCTCCTTTCTGTTGGGGCGGGGCTACATCCCTACCCCATCCTGCTGTCCCCTCCACATGGGGCAAAGGCTCCTTTACCGCTGTCCCTACCAGGCCCTGCAGTCCCGATCTTGGGGCCAAACAGCATTGAGATCATCCATGAGACCACAGGAATATTCTGATATTCCTCTACCCACACCTGATCTAACAGGAATTGAAGGGCAGTTTGGTTCCCTCCCCGAAGGCGACCTCATTTCAAGTTCTGGGGGCTGTGGCCCTGGCTCTGCCCCAACACTGCACCCCCAGGGCTGATGATGGCAGGGAAGAGGGCTGTCAAGCTCTGGGCAGGACAAGCCTGGAAGCCAGGACCCAGGCTGCTGCCCTGTCACCTGCCTGCCCTCTCTGAGCCGATCCTCAGCTCCCCCTCGCATATGTTCAGAGGGTCCCTCTGGGTGCCTCCCGCCAGCTCCCCACTCACCCTCGGGGGCCCTGTCCAGTGTGTACCACAGCTTGAAGCGAGTGGAATGTGCGTTCCTCAGCTCCTCCAGCTCTGGCCGCAGCAGGATGTCCTTCTCAGTCTGCAGGGGGACAAGGCCATGGCCTTAGGTGGGGTAGGAACACGGGTCCTCGTGCCCACTGTGGCCCACACAGTGGAGCTTCCTGAAGGCAGTGGGCACAGCCCTGCAGACTCCTCACCCGGGAAGCCTATCAACACTGCCAGCTATGGTAGTGCACACCTGCGATCCCAACACTCTGGAGGCTGAGGCAGGAGGATCACAAGTTCCAGCCCAATCTGGCCAATTTAGCCAGACCCTGTCTCAAAATTTAAAAAGGGGACTCAATGCAAAGGCCCTGGATGCAATCCCCAGTACCATTTAAAAAAAGGGAGTGTAGCTCAGTGGTCAAACATGTGTCTAGCATGTGTGAGGCTGGGCTCGATCCCCAGCACCATGTCAAATTACAATGTGCCAGGTTCGAGTCCTGCTTCTAGGCTTCCTGGGAGATGTGTAGACCAGGCCTCTCTGAACCCCGGTCCAGTGTGACACAGAGGGCCACGCCACCTGCAGAGGGACAAAGGGTCTGAAGGCCACCAGGGCCCGCCCCACACTGCCGAGCACGGTGGTGCCCTCCCTTGACCTCCTACTTGTCCCCTGCAGCTGGTCCCAGGGGAGCCCCGCAGCTGTGCAGGGACCAGGGCTCAGGCCCCTCCCAATTGGGCTCAATGGGCTCACAGATGACAGCATGGGCCAGAGGACCCTGGGGAAAGATGACCTGAGCCACATCTGAGACGCACAGAGGCCAGGGCCTGGCCAGGGGTCTCATCACCATGTCCGCCAACAAGGACATCATTATCAAACCCACACTGTCACAAACACTGAATCCAGACAGACCCTGGCAGCGACCACGGCTCATCAGCTAATTCTACAGACGAGGAAGAAGAGCCCAGAGAGGAACAGCAAATCGTCCCAGGTCACACAGCAGGCCAGGGTGGGCAGGCAGCGGGCTCGGGTGGAGACCCGGCTCCAAACACCTTGCAGCTCAGGGAGCCAGCATCAGCGTCACCTGAGACCCCTTGTCTGTGAGCCAGGCCCCACCATCTCTGGCCGGGATCACCCCTACTCTACCCAAGGTCTGCTCATGGCTAAAGGAGCGCTGAGGTTTGGGACCTTGGGGTGAGGCGCCCCAGGGCCTCGCTCCACAGCCCGCTCCCTGGGTCACATCGGCCCTGTGCTGCCCAGAGCCCCCACTCCATTACCCCTAGACCTCCACAGAGCCGTGCGGGCCCCTGAACACGGCCCAGCGGATCCTCAAGTCTCCTTTAACCACAGCCACAGGGCACATTCAGAGCAGCATCCACTGACCTGGTTGGCAAAGAGCAGGTGGCACACGGTGTGGTCATCCGGGTCCTTCATGATGGCACGAATCACCTGCAGCATGGGTGTGATGCCTGCAAAACAGCGCCCCGTGTGGGCACCGGGTGAGCACCTGTTGGGCACGGGGACCCTGGCCCGGCCCTGCCCTGACCTCACGCGGCGCCCACTACCTGTCCCTCCTGCGATCATGCCCACCGACTTGGCTGTCTTGGTCACAGGGCTGGACTTCTTGTCGGGCCGGATGCCGAACTTCCCTAGGAGAGGGGACTGGGGCTCAGGGGAGGGCACAGCTTGCCCAGCTGGTCACCCACAGACAGCAGACCCAGGGCCCGAGCCCGGTGCCAGCTCCCAACAGGAGTCACCTCTGCCCTGGTACACCAGCAGCCCATTGGGGCCCCGGAACTCAATGGTGTCTCCAATCTGCATGCTTTCCAGGTACTGGGACATCTTCCCCCCAGCAGGAAACTTGGGATGGGTGTCCTTGAAGTAGACCTGCAAGATACATATGTGCCCCTCAGTAACCGGCCCCATGGCCAGGCCTCACCCCTGTAGGGAGCAAGGGCCTCTTTGGGGAACCCTGTCCACCACCCATCAAGTTCCCCACCCTGGTCCTGTGCCCTGGGTCTGTCCCCACAGAACGCAATGGGTGGGCAGGACGTCCACTAGGTGCACCAGGCTGGTGGCTTCAGGGCTCCGAGTCACCTTCCAATGACCCTGCCCACCCCAGCAAAGGCCCTGGGGTCAGGTAGGCATGTGGCTCTCAGGACAGCTTCCCTCCCTGCAGCCCTAGACCACACTGCCTTGAGGAAAGGGAGGCCCAAAGGTGGGACCTGCCTGTGCAGAGCCAGGGACGGGGATGGACGGGGCTGGAAACAGTGGCAGAGACGGGAAAGGCGGGCTGGGAGAGAAGAGCGGGGTTCCTGCGGCCATCGTGCAGGGATTCTGTGGCAGGGGAAAGGCAGGCAGAGCACCCTGCTGCTCCCCTGGGCGCCAGGCCAGGAATCTGACCTTTTTCCAGGGCCAACAGCTGCGAGCCAAGAGGGGTCTGGTCACCCAAGAGCTCCTCCTCCACACTGGCCCATCCTTCACTGCGTGTGACCAGAGGTCCCAACAGAGCAATGCCCACCCCTCCTCTCCTCTGCCCTGGACACAGCCTCTGAGGCCTCCAGGGGCCACTGGCCTCTCCCGTCTCCCAGCTGGGCCCGAACCCCCTGCCCTTCTGCTGCTCCAGTCCCTGAGCCTCCCTTGGACCTCAGGGCCTTTGCACGGGAAGGTCCCTTCCTTTGCCAGAGCACCCCTCTCGGCCACCCACACAAGAAGCAGTCCAGCTACCCTACCCCACCCAAGCACGTTGCCCCTCCTGGTGCTCAGCTTCATGTCCTTGTCCCAGAACAACCCAGGCCAGGACCCCAGAGCCCGATGGGCGAGGTCACCCCACAAGATTCAGGGGCTCAGATGTGGTGCACAGAGGTCTCCTCCTCTCCCTCCAAGAAGGGCCAGGGCAGGGGTGCAGCTCAGGGGTAAAGCACTGGCCTGCACCTCAAATTTAATACAGAAGGGCTCAGTGAGGGGCTCCAGGGGTCCCCATGGGGCCCTGGGCCCTGCTGTCCCCAGCACCCCACAGGCAGCAGCTGGGCAGGTTCTCACTGGCTGGGTACACTGCTGGAACAGGGGTCCTCGAGGTAGAGCTCAACTTCTAATTTCTGTAAAACTGGGTCCCGTGTGCTTCTCATTATGTCTCCTACCCGGTCTACTCTTCATGACTTTTTGTATTTTTGTTTTTGGTAGGACTGGGTATGAACTTAGAGCCTTTGCACCAAGCTACATCCCTAACCCCTTTTTTATTTTTTATTATGAGACAGTGTCTTGCTAAGTCATTAAGCTGCTCAGTCTACGCTCAAATTTGCAACCCTCCTGCCTCAGCCTCCCCGAGGCAGTACTGGGATTACAGCTGTATGCCACCACACCCCAGTGGCATGGTGTTTCTTGGGGTCCCTGCGGGGCATGCTGTGTCTCTTGTCTGCCACTCCTGACGGCTACACCTCCCTCATCACATGTGTCCCTGACCTACCCCGGGCCCAACAGCCACAGGTTCCACACAGGCTCCTGTTGCACCCATGGGTCAGAGGGGCCCTGCCACAATCACTCGCTAGGGAAACAGGTCCCTGGGCTCCTCCAAAGTCACAGAGGGAAGGGGCTCAGCCACTCCGTGCACAGCACAGTCCCACCTGCAGCTGCCGAGCCTGAGCGCTACGGCTCTCTCTGCCAGGACCCCTCTCTCGGCCCACTGGGCAGCTCCAATTTGTGATTCACTCAGAAACCTGCTGCAAGGGCCACTGGCCTTTGGAGACCTCAGGCCAACGGGCACTGGGCCTCTAGGAGGCCTCAGCTCGGTCATGGCCACTCCTCCCTGAGCCTCAGCCGAACCAGGGAGCTCACCTTGATGACCAGGTCCACAAAACCCTTGTCATCGTCACTGGAAACGGGCGTGTAGGGCCGGATGACCAGGTTCCCATCAATTCGAGCCGAGAGGTAGATGTGCTGGCCTGAGGGACAGGAGAGTTCACTGTGGGTCAGGGACGATCCCTGCAGATGACAACTGGGCTGGATCACCCCAGAGCCCTGTGTTCTGCCCTGGGGTCCTACCATGTCCCAACAGCCTGCCTGCCTCTTGCCTCTACCCTGCTGGGGCCCTTCCCCCTGCCCTCCAAGGCCAGGCCACTGTCACCCTCCCTGGACTCCCCACTGTCCCTGTGGAGCGCTCAGGACTCACCGATGGGCAGGCCCAGGATGTGCTGTGGGGATGGCAGGGCAAAGCGGAAGCGCCGGGTGTCATGGCTGACGACCTGGAGGAGGGTACAGGGTACTGGGCCTCGAGGGGACAGCAGCCCCCAGGGACATATGACAAGGTGGCGGAGCAAGGGTGAACTCAGGGGGAATGTCTCACGGCCCAGGCAGGGCTGAGACAAGGCAGCCCCCACTGCCCACGAGGCCAGGGTGCCAAGAGCTCAAAGCTGGGCCCCACCCTGCATGTGCTGGGTGGCACCAGTGCCTGATCACAGGCTGGGAAGGTGGCAGCCACTTCCTTCCAGGGAAGGGTGAGGGCTGATGACAAGCCAGGCAGGGCCACAGTGACAGCCCTGCCTTGTGAAGTGGGGCTCATGCAGAGGCCAGGCAGTGTCACATGGGCTCCGGGGTCCTTGCCACAGCTGGCCACAAGGACTCAGGCAGCCATGGGGCCACCGCACACCCACACATGGCAAGGTTGCAAACTGACAGAGTGGAGTCTCCTGGAGGGGACAACAGGCTTCCCCCAGGAGACAGAGCACCGTGGACACCCATCGGAGTTCTGCGCAGGTAGAACTTTCTGTCCTCAAGAGGGCGCCCGCCCAGGGCAGCACCTGGAGGAGGAGCCATCCTCGTAGCGAGCAGTGGAGGTGAAGGTCAGGGGCGGGGCCCCAGCCCATCTCGGCCTCCTAGGCCTACGGCCAGGCCAGGTGATGGGAGCTCCTGGGAGTGAGTCCAGAACACCGACAGGGCCTGGGGTCAGGGTCACACGCCGGCTCTCCACTGCGGACTCAGCACAGCAGCACAGCCTGGAGAGGCCCAGGCACTGAGCAGGCAGGACCAGCTCCTCGCAGGGACAGAGAGTCTTTACAGTGAACTCGTATAAATCATTTGCTACTTCTAAATTCAACATCAATAACAAGGGAAAAGACAAAAAAAAAAGTTTGAAAACATGATTTGTTTAAGGGGAAAAATGTGTTGAGTGCCCACTCGTGCTGAACATGCTGAGGGGGTGAGCGAAGTCCCCTGGGAAGTGGAAGCCAACTATTTTAGGGTTTTCACTTCTGTCTCATTTCCACCTTTCTGTGAACTCTCAGGACGTGACAGACGCATCCTGTCAGTCACAGAAAACTGCAAGCTGTGGCCACTGGGACCTGAACCTCCCACACAGCAGGGCTAGAATTGGACTGGCACAAGCACAGGGAGGGGACATAACCAAGGCCCGGGAAAGATGACTTTCTCTACTGCGTGACTCAGTTCTCCCTGCCACACCCTTGCAGAAGCAGCTAGGGGTGTCCGAAAATAGAGCAGGGCGGGGCGGCGGGGTTGACGCGGCAGTCACTGGGGAAGCAGGGAGACCGGGAGCCAGCAGGGAGGGAGGAGGGCGACTGGAGGTCCTGACCATTGAAGGCCACACAGCTGAGACCACGCAGGGCCTCTGCAGACTGAGGGCGGATGAGCGCCAGGCCACGAGTGACCCCCCAGTGGTGGGGAGTCCTCCTTGAAAGGGACCATTTCCCATCTGCTGAGTGGAGGCGTGGACCCCAAAGTCCTGCGGGTCTGTCTCAGAACACTGGTGGGACAGTGGGTCTGAATCGCTTCACCACCTCCTGGTGGCCCGAGCAGGGGACACGGCACCCACCTCCCTGTCAATGAGCCGCAGCGGGTACTTGATGTCGGGACTCTCGAGGGTGATGGCCGGCCTGGAGCGCTGGAACAGCTTCATGAACAGGCTGTAGAGGAACCAGACCGGCGAGAGCGCCACACGCCCCAACTGCAAGGACAGACGGACACGTGAGTAACAACCTAACGGAGAATCCCCTAAGAGGGCCACACTGGCCAAGGGGTTCCATCGCGCCCTGGGGCCCCTGGGTCGATACCCTCTCCAGGCTCCTCTCTCTCCCTCAGCCCACGGGACCAAGACGGGCAGGCTCGGGAGGTTCAGTCAGGGAGGATGACTGTCACCAGGGGCTGGAGGAGGCAAGCAAGGGCCCTGGCCCAGACGGCAAAGGGACAGGACATCCGCTTCCAACCTTCAAAACTGGGAACATACAAATACCGATGGCACACCACAAGGCCACACGGCTCAGACTAAATCCCAGGCCAGAGAAAAGGGTCACGAAGGACAGCACTGAGATAACGGTGAGACTCGAATGAGACTGGGGGTTAAATATCAGCACTGTGTCCAAGTTACTGTCCGACAGACAATTACTCACCTGTGGTCAGGCACAAGGATGTCCTTGCACTGAGAAACGCACATTGAGGTGTTTGAGGGCAAATGGCTTAAAACACACACACACACACACACACACACACACACACACGGTGATCAAAGTGTGCAGTGAATGTTTACATTTTCTTTTGGTACTGGAGATCGAACTCGGGACCGAACTCGGGATCTTGGGCTTGCGAGGCAGGCGGCGGAACCACTGAGCTAGATCCCTAGTCCGGCAAAGTATCTTTTACCGTAATACATTTTTATTTGGTACCGGGGACCGAACTCGGGACCTCGAGCTTGCGAGGCAGGTGGCAGCACCACTGAGCTAAATCCCCGGCCCACAGCACAAGGTCCCAGTACTAAAAAGGAAAGGATACTTTACCATGAATCCCCCTCAAAATTCTCCCCCTCGCTTTGAATACACTCATCCCATCTTTCTTGCCATTTTCTTTTTTCTTTTCTTTTTTTTGGTTTTTTGAGACAGGGTCTCCCTGTGTAGTTCAGGTTGGGCCTGAACTCATGGCAATCCTCCTGCCTCTGCCTCCTGAGTGCTGGGATTACAGGCAGGCGCCACCACGCCCGGCATTCTCACCACTTTCTGAAGCAGTTCTGGAATCCTCTTTCCTGACTGTTTTTATGAGGTGTGATCAATAATACAGTGAGCGCTGCGGCTGAGTGTCATCCAACAGAAACAAGGTCCTCGTCTGCGTCCGCTGTGTCCTCATCCAGCTTATTCACCGGATCTGGTACTATGTGACTTCTGCCTCTTCCACAAAGTCAAAATGACCATGGTAGAGAAACTTTTTGAATTGACTGAGGACATCAAAGCAGCCAGGTCAGCGCAACTAAAAACACTCAGGAAAGAGGACTTCAGAGCTGCTTCAGAAAGTGCCGAGGATGATGAGATGAGTGTTTGAAGTGAGAAGGAGGATTGTGAGGGGGATTCATGGCAATGTGTCTTTTACTGTAAGGGTTTTTTTTATAAACACTCACTGTATATTTTGATCACACCTGTACACACACATGGCATCTCGTATACATGCGATAAAGAAGAAGAGAAATAAAGCAAACAGAGCAAATATTAACATCTTGTATCTTTAACTCGGAAGATATTTCAAAATAGAAAGTACTGGGAGGCCCCTTTGGATAACTCAATTAGAGAGGCTAAGAAGCAAAGTTCATGTAAAACAGTGGCTCTCAAGAAAGCAGTTTCACACCTGGTGTATCTCCTTGACTTCTGTTCTGTCAGCAAATGACTGTGTGTTCTCTTCTTGTCATAACCCTAAAGTTCTCCTTTCACCTTGGCTGCCAGGAAGCTCAAAGCCAAGTTCCCTGGGTGCACGGAGCCCCTCCGCTCCCTTGGTGGGATCTGCTGCAGGCCTCTTAAGGTAGTATATTCTCATCTCAGGGCCCAGCCCTGCTGCCCCCCTTCCCAGGCTGGCTCCACACTGTTCTGCTGTGGCCTCACGAGGGGCCCAGTTGTGTGACCGATGGGTCTAAAAGCAAGGCCCGGGGCCCCAAGTGCCCAGCCACCCAACCCAGGCCACACCCAACCACCCAGCACCCACTGTATGGCAGCACTCGGGAGGCCTCGCCAGCCAGGGCTCCTCTAAGGCCCTGGTGGCAGCCACAGACTGAGACAGGAGACCTGGGCTCGAGCCCAGCTCAGGCAAGGCCATGCACAGAGACAGTGGCCACGGACTCTGAGCTGGTGCTGCTCCCGGTGTGGGACACAAACTCCCAGGGTCAACCTCACTCCACCCTGGGCTGTAGGGACAGTCGGGAAACTGAGGCCCAGAGGGTCGGTAACTACCCCAAGTCCCAAGAAAGTCAACCCTCTAAGTAACACACGGAGACACCCACTGCAGACTATCACGCTGTGTTCTCAGAGAGGTTAAGGGAACCCAGGTCTGGCCAGCCCACAGCGCCCAAACCCCCGGGCACTTCCACCCCTCCTCAAACACCCACCCTGGCTCCCCACTGCCGCCCTTCAGGGCACCTGCTCCCCGGCCCTGGCGCCGGCCTCCCCTCCAGCCCTGCTCCCTGCACAGCAAGCCTGTCCTGCTCCAGGCCTTCACATACGCTCTCCTGAGCTGGGCACGGTGGCACACGGCTGCAATCCCAGTACTCAGGAGGCTGAGGCAAGAGGACAGTCACAAGTTTGAGGCCAGCCTGGACTACGTACTGAGACCCCGAAAAAAAGCAAAACAAAAACAAAAACACATACTCTCTCTCTCTCCATTCTGCCCCCAAAGCCTCTGCCTCTGCACAAATCCAAACAGCAGGCTCTTATTCATCCTCTAGAGCCCAGCTCCAATGTCCGTCCCTAGCCAACCAGGCCTTTGGCGGACTTTTAGCAGCCTTGGCCCCTCTGTAAACAATCCTGATGCTTCCCCTGCTCCAGACTTCTCTGTGTCCAGCCAAGAAGCCACCTCCTGGGGAACACAGCATAAGCTTTGAAAGGCCAAGTTCAATGTGTGTGCAGGAAGTTGCCATTGTTGGGAGCCCTGGAAAAGAAGCTCTATGACATTCCCAGCCAAGGACAGGCCGTGTTGGGTGCTCCCTGGGGCCGTCCACTCCCAGCACAGAGCCTCAAGTGCATGGTCTTGTTTAACAGCATCAGCCTTCAATGCCCAGCTGGCTTCCGGTCCCCTGCACTCCTGCTTGACAAAGGAGGGGACAGGGGAGCCTCAGGGAGTCCAGGTGCCCCTCCCCTGCCAAAGCCCACACTGCCAGCCTGCGGCAGCTCTCAGTGCAGACCCCACAACACTGTCCCAGGCCCCAGCAGGCCCGCCCAGCTCCAGGTAGCTCGGGAGCCAGTCTCTCACCAGCCCGGCCAACACTCAGCACAGTGAATGCTCAACAAATATTTGTGGAATGAATTAGCAGAGGGACAACAGCCACCCCTGCTTCATTCTCTGACTCTTTCCATTCCTTCTGGAAGTTTCCAGAACTGGAGCAGGGCGGGGTTCGGCCATCCTGTTTGTGTCACACACCACGGTGCCTCACAGGCTTGTGGCAGCCTGGGATGCGGTACTCGGAGGCCTGGGGTCCTGTGGACAGCCAGCACCCGAGGGACTCACTACCTCGAGGGAGTGGGAGCTGCCACCACTCCCATTCCAGGTGAGGAAACTGAGGCTCGGGCTACAGACCTGTGCAGATCATTGCTATCTGTCAGTGATTCAGTCAACAAACCCCAGTGGGCACTCAAGGGCCTAAAGTGGGAGACACAAGCCAAGAGACCCCACCCTGAGGAGATCAGGGGAGGGAGAGAAGGGTGCATGGTAGCCAGGACCACTGGAGGGCAAGGGCTTGTGTCTCAGTCAAAGGGCTGACAAGATGGCCAGTGGGTGGACACTGTCCCCACCCCGGGCCACTGCAGGGGTCGAGGGCACAGGAAGCAGGTGGCTGAGGCCAGGCCCTGCCCTACAGCACTGGCAGATGCCACTTCACTCAGGCACCCATCCGGGGACCTTGGGACAGCTGCCTGTCAGCCCTGACTTGGTGCCCCAAGTCCCCAGGTGCCCCGCAAGCCACACTCTGCCTACCAGAGCAGGAAGAGGAAACCGGGTGCAGAGTTCAGGACACCAGGGAGACCCCACTCCCGCACCACAGCCCACAGGCTGCCTGTTTGTGTTACTGCCCCACTCCCAGCTGCCCACTCTGGCACTGCTCCTGTGACCCGATGGCCCCAGGTGCCAGTTCCCCAAGCAGGGGCCCAAACAAAGCCTTGGTGACTTGCTTACCTGACTACCGCCTGCCCGCTGCTATCCCCAGGATTCAAGTGACCACCTCCCGCCAGCCCCAGCCAATCTCAGGGAGAGGAAGTGGGAGGGAGGGAGGAAGTTCCACAGCGGGGGCTCAGGGCCACAGTGGGGGACCCAGGAGGGGTAGGTGTACAGCTGAGCGCCCCACACCGGGGAGACATGGCTCTGCTCCCAGGGCGAGGAGCCCTGCATGCGTTACCTGTGCAGTGGGCCTGTCCGGGCCTGGAGGGCACTAGAGGCTGGGTTGGGGGGCAGGGAAGCCACAGTCCAGGATGCTGGGCGATCCTGTCATGTTCTCCCAAGGCGGCTGCCAGACCCGAGTGCCAAGCCCTGGGCCCTGAAGTGTGCAGACGCCTCCCACAGGGCCTGCACAGCCCAGATAAGAGGCTGCTCCGACAGGTCCCTGTGGCCCTGCAGAGTGCGTGGGGTGCTGTGCAGCCTGCAGGGCAGGAGGCCTGGCTCGGAGTGTGTCCAGGGCATCCGAGCAGGGCCCAAAGAGTAGGGGTGATGCCCAGCCCTCCTTGCACAGATGAGGCCAGGGGCTGATGAGCACCAGCCCCCTGCTCCTCAAGGGGGCCTGTTACAGGAAGGCAGGGAGCAGCCAGGGACAGGTGCACCGAAACAGGCCAAACAGGCTGGA
>NW_004624752.1:6124255-6160879 GCF_000247695.1 Heterocephalus glaber | reverse complement strand
TAGAACAAGCTGCAAATGTCTGCTGACCATCAATACGTGACAGTCGACCACTAACCTTTGTCCCCTTTTCTTTAATTCTGTATGTTAAGTTCCCCCTCAACCCCCTATAAGAACAGCCTCGGACTCTGAGCCAGTTGCCTCTCTCAGCTACTGAGCCAGTTGCCTCTCTCAGCTACTTTGCTTTGGGAGTGCCGTCTGGCCAGACTAATAAAGGTCTGTTTTACTTTCCAACTTGTCCGGTTTGTTCCTTCCCGGGTGTTCTTCGCTACAGTCAGCTCCTCGGAGCGTTTGGTAAGGCCAATGGTCTTACAGAATGGTCCAGTCTCAGGCTCTCCTGCACCTCAGGGGAGGCCAACTCAGGGCCCCAGCTGTGCTTCCTGATGTGTTCCTGGCTTTGGCAGGGCAGCCCTCTCTAGAGCAAACACCCTGGGATTCTGCAGATGACAGGAAGTGGGCTCTGGAGAACCTCACAGGGCTCCAGAGGAAAAAGTTCTCCAAACCACGTGCAGTTGTTTAAAATAAAAACAACCATTTTGGGGTTAACTCCCTGGCTCCCCTCTGCAGGGGCTCATGTTCCTCCCCAGGAGTGTCACGCAGTTCCACACCTCGATTCTCCACCTCCCGGTTCATCTCTCAAGACTAGCAACACAGGGTGCTTTGTTTCAGCCTTCCGCCATCTCATTTTACTGTTATAGCCTCATTTAACTAGATTTGGCAAACATGTCAGCCACTTCCTGTGTGGCTTCTACAAGCAGAACATCCCCGGGGAGCCCTAAACACACCTGTCCCAAACACAGGCTCAGCAGCCCCCAGCCACTGCTGCTTCTGCCTCTGCCTTCCTTGTCTTGCTTCTACTTTGGTGCTTCCTTCATCCTGCCTTCTGTGACATGCAACCTATTAAAGATGGGGATAGGGCTGGGGATTTAGCTCAGTGGTTCTGCTGCCTGCCTCGCGAGTGCAAGGACCCAAGTTTGATCCCCAGTACCAAAAAAAAAGACGGGGATAGTTCAATGTTTTTCCTGCTCTTAAATACCATTCAACAATTATTTCTTGTTTTGAGACAGCGTCTCTCTATGTAGTTCAAATTAGCCTTGAATTAGCAGTGATCCTCCTGCCTCAGCCCCCCTAGTGCGGAGATTACAGGTGTGCACCACCACAATTTTTTTTTTTTTTGGTACCAGGGATTGAACTCAGGTCCTTGTGCTTGCGCAGCAGGCAGCGAAACCACTAAGCTAAATCCCCGGCCCCTACAATTATTTTTTAATAATTTATTTTATTTTATTTTTTGGTACCGGGGATTGAACTCGGGTCCTTGCACTTGCGAGGCAGGCAGCAGAACCACTAAGCTAAATCCCCAGCCCAATAATTTATTTTATTTTATTTTATTTTTATTTTTTGGTACCGGGGATCGAACTCAGGTCCTTGCGCTTGCACACCAGGCGTCGAAACCACTGAGCTAAATCCCCGGCCCCCAATAATTTATTTTTTAAGCAGTGAGGATTGAACCCAGAACCCAGGGAGGTCTCTACTACAGAGTCCTTTGTTATTTTTAATTTTTGGGCAGGGTCTCCCTAAATTGTCCAGTGGCCTTGAACCTCCAATCCTCTTGCCTCAGCCTCCAGAGCAGCTGGGATTACAGGTGTGTGCCACTGAACCCAGCTACCATTTAACACCCCCACAGCAACCAGGCAATCATTTCTGCAGCAGACATAGCCAGGTGTGCTCGGATGCATCTGGTTCCAACTCTACCTACCCAGAGCGGCATCCAATCCTCACGTGGAGGCCTCTGTCCCCACTGTGCCCCACCGTGGACATCAGCCCTAAGGCCACTGTGCCCTGTGCCTCTGACCAAGCAGCTATGGCATTGTCAAGCCCCTTCCTGGGGTGAGATTCATTTGCAAGAGCAGCTCAGGCACCTCCCAGGCTGTGACATGTGATGAAGGATGACCCCAAAGACGCAGATGGGAACCAGAGGGTGGGGATGTGGGAAGGACAGGCACCCCCAGCCCTCTCCCAATCCATGCACTTGTGGAACTGCCATGTATACAATAATGCAGAAGCTCCCCAAACTCCATCCCTTTGGACTTTCATGGCTTCTATTCATTAATAGCATGATCACTCATCCTGATATGTCAGCCTAATTCCATTCAGAGGTGCCTGGCAGATTAGTATAGACCATCCCTGGGGCTGCATGGTTGCTCATGGAGAGTGAGCTCAGGTACCCCTCTCTTTGCTGTTCCCCTGCTCTGCTCCCAGAGCTCCATGAACCCAGCCCTTCGCTCCACCACCAGGCCCTTCTGCCATGATGTTCCTGCCTAGGAACCAGTGACCATGGACTAAACTCCCTGAAACCGTGAGCCATATTGGACTCCTCCTCCTGTAAGTTGTGGGTGTTGGGCTTTGTGTCCCCACAGTGGGAAGGCTGACTAATCCAGGGCCATAAGGGTACCAGAGGCACTGGAGATGGGCGTGGCTTTGGCGGAGCCTGGGTGGGGGCTGGGCAGGAGGATGGGCTGCTCTATTGGGTGGGAGGGTCAGAGGTTCTGGGACCCCCAGGCTGCCCACTTGCCTGGCTTGGCTGCTGTAGCTCTGAGGTGTGTGCGTGGGTGACACGTGTGTGGGCACTGGCTGGGCCTCCTTCCCTGCTGCACAACAGGACCTGTGGGCCACAGAGGCATGCACACTGCGGCCAACAGCCGGACGAGGTTGTACAAGGACCTGGTGTGCATGGACAGCACAAGGGCTGCAGGGCAGCAGCACTGCAACCAGCACAAATTAGGGGCAGGGTCGTAAATATGGACTGGAGGACAGAACCTTGCCTGGTGCCTGCCATGGGGTGACCCCAGCCCAGTCCCTTGCCCTCTGGACCCCTGACTTTGCAAATGGGGAAGACTCATGATCACCAAGTGCACTAATTAGAGGAGAAACACTGAGCGCTCACCCTGAGAGATGCCATGCCATAGGTGATCAAATACAACAACCATTCCTCATTCTAAACTGGATTGTTAGCTGGTACATGCCTCAGAAGGCTGAGACAGGAGGATCACCATGAGTTTGAGGCCAGCCTGGGTTACACAGCAAGGTTCTGCCTATAAAATAAAATAGACTATTAAAATACAACAATCATTTCTAATTTTTTTTTTCTTTGGTACCAGGGATCGAACTCGGGTCCTTGCGCTTGTGCAGGAGGTGGCAAACCCACTGAGCTAAATCCCCGGCCCAATCATTTCTAATTTTTAAAAAGACTATCAAAATATGAATCAAGGGCGGGGGACTTAGCTCAGTGGTTCCAGTGCCTGCCTCAAAAGCACAAGGTCCTGAGTTCAATCCCTGGTACAAAAAAAAAATATATATAAATATATATATCTTTTATATATATATCAATTAGCTGAGCATGGTGGCACATGCTTGTAATCCCAGCACTTAGGAGGCTGAGGCAGGAGTATATTTATAGACAGCTAAGTTAGGTAGAAATATAGTCAGACAGGGCTAGGCCTTCGAGGGAGTAAGTACAAAGGATGAGCACACATCACAACTGTGGCTGGAGGTGCATCTGTTGGAGTCCAGGCCTCAAGATAAAGATGGAATGACCATGCTACATGCCTCCCCAAAGGATGAGTGGTATCATCTGACCCAATAAAGCCTAGATAGACATCAGTCGCCCAGGTGGGTGACCAGGACCTCCTGATCCATCCCTTCCTAAAAGGTCTTTGTTCTTTCCATATACATCTGTTATGTGAGCTGCTTCCCCATTGGATCAATGTTACCTAAGCAGCTGTACTTGTAATCTTATTGGTTGAATCATAGTTTTGACCCACGTTGTACCCACCTGGTGATTTTTTTTTTTTTTGGTACCGGGGATTGAACTCAGGTCCTTGTGCTTGCGCAGCAGGCAGCGAAACCACTGAGCTAAATCCCTGGCCCTCCTACCTGGTGATTTTTGCTCTATAAAACTTCCTCTGGGAAGTGGGATCGTTGGCAACCCACTTCCAGGTCCCCTCTTGTCTCTCAGGAGCTATCTCTCTCAATAAAATTTTCCTATTTTTAATCTCTGTTGTTCCTTAGAATTCATTCTTCGGTTTTGGGAAACACAAACTCGGCATACCTGATATCTAGCAGGTTGGGAGTTATATTATTGTATATCAGGAGGACGGCAAGGTTGAGAAACTATAAATACTGGGGACATAGCTCAGCGTGAAGGCCCTGGGTTCAGCCTCCAGTACAAGAAAGAAGGAAGGAAAAAAAGAAAACAAATTAAATAAATTGGTTGTATCAGATGCAGAACTCCGTCCCTGGGACATCGCCCATTCTCACAGCAGTGCTAGTCTGGCCCATTTTCTGCCCCCAGGCGCCTGACACCCAGGGTAACACGAGTCAGGAGTTGCGGGACCTGGGGGAAAGGAAGGAGTCACCTGGGGATTTGGGGGGCTGGAGAAACTCCTGGGACGGGCTCCCTTCTGTTGACCCAAGCGGCACAGAGGCTGGGGTAAGGAGGGCAGAAGTCACACACGTGTAAGCGTCTACACGTGTGTACATGTTTCCACGAATGCCATGGACCGTCCACGAGTGTGGCGGAGGTCGAAACCGGGACGTACAGCCGTGATCCACAGCGGATATGCATTGTCCCTGACTTGGGGCCGACACTCAAGAAACTGGGACCCTCAAGAAACTAGGACCACGCTGGCGCGGAGAGGGCTTGGGGAGCAAAGGCAGAGTAGGCGCAGGCGGCGTCCTTGGCCGGTGCATACGCGGCCGCCAGGGGGCGCCGAGTGGACGATTCGCAGGCCACCTGGCCGCGCTGAGCCAGGCCCCTCCCATGCCCCACCCACCGCCGCCTGCGGGTTGCGCCCCCGCGGCCCCCCTGGCCGGGACTAAGCCTGCGTCACTGTACCTGGTGCTGCCAGGGGAAAGTCAGCCGGGAAGGGGCAGGGAGCGGAGGTCGCAGCGCGGCCGGGTCTTGAGGCTCCGATAAGGCGGGGGGTAGGGGGACCTTCTCCAGGTAGGGCAGGCCTCAGAGGAGGGAGACGGGGCAGGGGAGGAGCCGCCCTTCCTTCGCCATCCCATTGTCACTTTACTTTTTTCTCTTTTCGGGGGTTGAACCTGGGGCCTTTGTCCTGAGCTAGCTACCACCACATTTTTTTTGGTGCCGGGGATCGAACTCGGGTCCTGGCGCTTGCGCAGCAGGCAGCGAAACCACTGAGCTAAATCCCCGGCCACACATCCCTTTTTTGAGACAGGGTCTTACTAAGTTGCCCAGGCTGGGCTCGAACTTGCAATTCTCCTGCCTCAGCCTCCCAGAGTGCCGGGGTTACAGGCGTGTGCCACACCCGCGGCTTTACTTCTTTTTTGGGGGGTACCGGGGATCAAACTTTTTTTTTTGTACTGAGGATCAAACTCAGGACCTTGCGCTTTCCAGGCAGGCGCGGTGCCCCTGAGCTAAATTCCCAGCCCAACCTCGGCTTTACTTCTCAGGTGCTGGTGGCTGAGGCAGAACCGGTATCCCCAGAGCGGACGAGGAGAACAGTCCCCAGCTCGTGGGCTCAGAGGGATCACACTGGTCATCGCTGAGTACGTGGCTGGCACACAGAAGGCGGCACACTCTGGACCTTTCTTCCACTCTTCCCAGCTCAAAAACACTCTGCTTCCTTTTATTAAAAGTCACTCTCCTCTTTTCCTGCTTTTACTTGGCCCAAACAGAGCAGAGCCTGTTTTTTTCCTACCTTTAATAAATGCGAAACTTCGCCACTGCTAAAAAAAAAAAAAATCAAGATGGAATGGTGTGCCTAGCACTTGGGAGGCTGAGGCAGGAGGATTGGCTTGAGTTCAAGGCCAGCCTGGGCTACATAGGGAGACCTTGTCTCCAAAAAAAAAAAAAGAAAATCAATCAATCAATCAATAATTTAAAACCAAGATGGGCACCCTTCTGCAGGCTACCTGGTTTTTAAGAACATTTTACTAGGAGCCAGGGATGTAGCTCAGTGGTGCAGTTACAGTTCCTGCCTGGCAAGCACGAAGCCCTGACTTCAACTCCCAGTAACCGCCGCCCCACCCAAGAACATAGTACTCGTTTCTTAGTTGCAGGATTTAGCAGCAAACTGGAAAGAGGCCCACATTTTAGGCCAGTGCCAGGTTCCGCGACTCCAGGGTGGGGGAAGGGGGCTGTTCTGGTGCTGCCTGTCGCGACTTCCTGGGACACTCAGGGACCTGCCCCCTGGGGGAGGAGGGGTCCCCAGGACACTTCCGGCACAGCCTGGGGCTGCACAGCCGGGCCATCCCAACCCGTCAGTCTGTCCGAGGAGGGATCTGGCCCTCGAGTTGAGTCGGGCCTTGGTTTGGGTCTAGACGTGGCCCTTTAGCTCCTTGCTTAACCCCAGTCGCGTCCACTTGTCTACTTGTACCACTTCTGTCCCGCACAGCCTTTCACATGGCTTCAGGCCTTAGTTTTCTCACCTGGAAACTGAGATGAATCATAGCCTTTCCTGTTTACCGTGTGATTTTGCAACGAAGTTCATCCATGCATTCCTCAAACAACGGCAATGGGAGAACCAGAGCACTCACCACTGCCCGCCCTGCGCATGCGCCCGTCGGAAGGCGCCCGTGGCCCCGCCCACCACAGAGACGCCAGTCACACGCGGGAAACTGAGGCCAGAAACTCCCCGGTGATCCCTCACGGAACCCACTCTACAGGATACTCTGGGATTTAGGCCACTATACTAGGGCTGGGCCACGGTGGGTGCCCTTCCAGAAATAGTGGCCGAGTGGCCGGGCAAAGGGACAGCCTGGTCGCTCTGTCTAGGGTCTGGGGCGCCACCACCCCTTCCAGCAGGTGAGAACCATCACGTGCACCTGGCGGCCTGTATATCCCCACCTCACATCTGGGCCTTCTGTGGGGCACCCGGTAGTCACAGGGCCGGGGCTCTGGGAGAAAGCGGGGTCCCGAGGATGGATCCTGTGCTCTCATCGTGACAGTGTGATGGCTTCTCTGAGCCTCCTCTCTAAAGTGGGGCGAGCTGTGACCCTTAGTCAGGTGGGTGTGGGTCGCAAACTCCCAACAGGACCTGGAGGGGTGTCGCCGGCCGAGCTGACTCGCTCCTTCCCCAGGCCCTGGTACCCTGGAGGACGTCCCGGAAACCAGCGCTGCCTTAGCCTCCCCTCCCATCAGAGACTGATCTTCTGAGGGGTCACAGAAGATTCACTTTTCCTCAGAAGTACTTGAAGTACATCGAAGTGGCTTGATTCTAGGACCCCCTTTGGATACCAAAATCAGACGACGTTCAAGTTCCCTGCATCATATAATCTATGCGTATCCTCCTGCATACTTTAGTCTCAACATTACTGTTTTGTTTTGAGACAGGGTCTCCCTATGTAGTCCAGGCTGACCTTGAACTCACTGTGTAGCCCAGGCTGGCCTCAAACTCGAAGCAATCCTCCTGCCTCAGCCTCCCGAGTGCTGGGGTTACCGGCATGCACCACCATGCCTGGCTGTAATAAATTTTTCAAAGCTTTCACCGTACATTTTGATCTTTCCTCAAAGCTGACACATTTGAAGCCTCCACATCCTGGCTCCTTTCTGTGTCCTCTTAATTCTACAGCCAGCGGTGTTCAGCATATCACCAGCCTCCCTCATCCACAGGACCCAGCACAATCCCTGCCTACCTGGCTAGTGGGTTTCAGCTCTGTGCCACCCCCTGGAATTATACAAACAGCCCAATCACAGCCACTCGCTGGGACCAGGGACACTTCCACCTCTTTTTTTTTTTTTGGTACTGGGGATCAAACTCGGATCTTGCGCTTACGAGGCAGGCGGTGGAAACACTGAGCTAAATCCCCCCCCTCATTTTTTTTTTTTTTTTTTTTGACAAATTCTTGCTAAGTTGCCCAGGCTGGGCTGGAACTTGTGATCCTCCTGCCTCAGCCTCCTGAGTTCTGGGACTATAGGCATATAGGCATGTGTCACCAGGCCTGGATAACACGTCTACCTCTTAATGCTATAGAGCCTGTCTGGTCTGCCACAGTCCCTGGCAGTTCCCACGGCACCCACCCAACTCTTGTGTCCCTGTGTGGCCTGAGGAGTCCGATGTGCACAGCGGGGAGTACTTAGGACTCCTAAACTGCTGCGGACCCTTCTGCCCAGTGCCCAGTGTCCTATGCCCGGCCATCACCGGGCAGGAACCCACCTCATCAATGAGGTAACAGAGGCGATTAAACAAGGGTCTCACCTGTAATCCCAGCACTCAGGAGGCTGAGGTAGGAGGATCCCCAAGGCCAGTCTGGAATACATATCGAGACTCTGTCTCAAAAAAACAAAACGAAACAACCAAAAAACCCCCACCTTCTTAACCAATTGTTGGGGCGGGGGTTTTGGTTCGTTGTTTTGGTGGCTTGTTTTGCCGTGGCAGGGCCCGGGTTTGGCCCCCGGTTCCCAAAAAAACCCCAAAAACCAAAAAACCAATTGCCGTTTTTTAAAAGCCTTTCCCATGTGCCCAGGACTGTACTGGGGCCTCAGAGCTCTCACAATAGTCACCCCGAGAACAAGCAATTATCCTCACTTTACAGATGAAGAGACTGAGGCACAAGTAAGTAGGAAACTTGCTGCGAGCACATAGTTAATAGGAAGGCGGCCCAGAGTTGAACCTGACAGTCTGGCTCCAAACTAATTTTTGTCTTGGGACGCAATTTTGGTGTCAGCAACAAAGGGGGACTATGCTCAAGATGCCAGTGAGTTCCAGACAACAGAATGTGACGTTCTTCATGTCCTAACATTGCACATTCCTGAAAATCATGCCATACAATGGCCTATGTTTTCTGACAGGAAACCCCCGTGGCAGACACCTAACTTCTGCCCAGTTGGCATGCCTCTGTCTTTTTAGCTCAGTGTCTGACTTCCCACCTAGCAACTGTTTTTCCCAGCTCCTCTTGAAACTATGGGAAGGAAGGTCTAGCAGATGAGCTACGAGGAGTGATCTTTGGGACAGGTCTGCTGGCTGAGTGTGGGTGCAGTGGCTGGAGCTGGAGCAGCTACTTTGGACCAGGAGATGCAGATCAAATGTCTCAGGACAGAAGTTATAGGAGCCAGGAATGCTGGATGACTTTACAGAGCAGATCAGTCTGACCTTTTTACCTGAGACCAGCCTCTCCCTTCTTTAGGTTATTATTGATTGCATGTTTCTTTCCACATTTGAAATGGAATGATAGCTTACAGACTGTCTCAGAAGGGAAGATGTAGCCCTAGCCCAGCTGTTCCCGGCCCTCTCAGTCCTGGAATTCTGTGCTTTGGGATAGGGCAGGGCAGGGCTGGGCTGAGAACACACAGCAGTTTTCTTTCCTTCCTTTTTCCATGTGAACTGTTTTCCCTTGTCCCAAACTTCTGTAATTGCTCTGGGGTTGGGCTACATTTAAAACTCAAGTGGAATGAAGGAAAAAAAAAAACTCAAGTGGAACAGAAGAGGCTCTTCTTGGGTGAATTTTCCTTCTGGTCTCTAGACCGCTAGGAAAGATCATGACCCTTTTGCAATAAGCAGACATCCACTCATTTAGGGGATTTTTTTATTGGCTAATTTTTTTTTTTAAGCCTTATTTTCCCAGCAAGTCTGGGATGTAACATTTCCTAGGGAAGAAATATTTAAGTTTATGTGGCTTCTTTGAGCTCCGTGGGGCAGCTGGGACTTCCCTGGGACAGAGGACGGGATGGTGAGGGTCAGGGCTGGGGGTTCGGGCCCTGGGGAAACTGAGGCACAGGCAGGAATGGGGACAGCTCACTGAGGAGCCAAGCTTGCCACACATGGAAGTCACAGTTGGTTAAGGGCTAGAGTCAAAATGGCACTGCCCACAGGGAATTGGCCTGGCAAAGATGGCACCTGTGAAGCAGGAGCAATGGGCCCAGTGAGCAGTTCCTCAGGCCTGGCTCAAAACTGTTAGTGCCTCAGGTGCAATAGGGTTGTCCCACTGAGCCCCAGCACCTCCCCTTCTTTTTTTTTTTTTTAGGTACCGGGGATTGAACTCTGGTCCTTGCGCTTGCGCAGCAGGCAGTGAAACCACTGAGCTAAATCCCCGGCCCCTACCTCCCCTTCTTTCTTTGTAAATCTTGAGACAGGCTCTCACTGAGTTGCTCAGGTTGGCTGAGAACTTGTGATCTTCTTGCCTCAGCCTCTGGAGCAGCCAGGATTACAGATGCGCACCACGGCACCCACCTCCTCTCTGGTCAAACAGACGATTACGCATTGGAGTCACAGGTTTTCCTTGCCCCCAAAAGATGAAGAAATTTCATAACAGAAAGATGAGGAAGTTCATAATACTGCTATGAGAATGAGGAATTGCAAAAGGCGAAAAGGGGATTGCTTTAATTTCACTTTGGGATTGCTTTAATTTCCCTGAAATGTGAGAAACTCTGTTTGGGATTTCTGCCTTTTTTTTTTTTTTTTTTTTTTTTTTGAGTCAGCTTCTCACTATGTAGCCCAGGCTGGCCTCCACTTGTGGTGATCCTCCTGCCTCAGCCTCCTGAGAGCTGGGATGACAGAGGTGCGCCACCATGTCCAGCCACTGCACCCAATTTTAAGGGTACACTTCAGTAGCGCTAAGCCCTTCACCCTGTCGTGGGGGCCATTGCTTTTGAGTCCTGTATCTCAGGATCATGAGATAGGAGTTTGTCACTTCTCACTGAGCTCTCCTGTCCCCTGTCCCTGTGGTTTCCTCCCCCAAGCTGTTTGCACTCCAGACTTTAGACCAGGCTGGGGACAAAGCCAGTGGCCACCCGGATGCAGCCCAGAGCCTGCCCGGCAGCCCCAAGAGTTTGTGTAGAAGTCACCAACCCCACGGGGACTGCACAGCATGGTGGCCTTCATGAGTGTTTGTCCCTAAGATGCCCTCTCCGGGAGTCAGCTGGCTCAGCGGGGGCCATACACGGACAGGACAGCCTGTGACTTTCAGGACCCGGGAATGGGTCAAATCAGAACCTAATCTGCAGGCAGGCAGGGGTCCAGCCTCCCAAACAGCGCTGCTTGTGGTGGCCCAAGCTGGGGTCCTGAGGGCTCGGAGCTGAGCCCCAGTGCGAGCAAGTCACAAGAGCCCACAGGACAACCGGTTCATCACAGAGCCTCAAGAACAAGCGCCACGTGTCTGAAGTAACACAGCATGGGCACAGTGCATGTGCCACAGTCTGCCCCGTGTGCACGCACATTCACTAGTCGTACAAGCGCCACCACTGATCTCAGAACATCTCATCCCCCAGAAAGAAACTCTGGGTGCCACTTCCCCCAGCCCTATGATCTGCTTTCTGTCTCTGGGGCTATGTCCCCTCAGCCATCTCATAGAAATGGAACCACACCCCATGTGGCTTTTTCTGACTTCTTTCATTCAGAAGAAAGTTTGCAAAGTCTGCCCATGTTGTAAGGATGTATCAGGACCTCATTCTTTTTAATTGCTAATAGCTAGGCATGGTGGTATATGCCTGTGGTCCCAGCTACTTAGGAGGCTGAAGCAGGAGGATCGATTGAGCCCAAGAGTTCAAGGCCAGACTGGGCAGCATAATAGGAATCTCTTTCTCTCAGAGAAAACAAATAACCCCATATTGTTGGATGGTGGTCCACTGCATGGATTAAGGGTTCTGTGTGCTCACTTCAGCAGCACATATACTAAAATTGGATTACAGGTTCCCAGAGAGCCAGAAGCCATGGGACTGTAAATGGGTACAAGGAGTGGGGTTTTAGGGAAGGCAGCTTTTGCCAGTCCAGAGGCTGAGGTCCCAGGCCTTTGCCAGCAGGAAACCCTGGGATCTTTGATGTGTGGCTCAGTGCAGGTCCAAAGGCCTCGGAACCCGGAAGCCAGCAGTGTGATTCGAAGTCCAGGACCAGAAGCCAGAGAATGAGGGGTGCTGGTGTACGTCCCACAGCTGTGGGGGAGGAGCCCGGGGCACCTGACCTCACTGGGCCCCATGATGGGTGGTACCCAACACACCATGTTCCCAAATGGAATCACCCTCCTTTCTCTCAAAAAGGGCATCTTTCCCAGGTCTCCAGGCTCCCAGAACCAGGAGACACCTGAAATTAACCACCCTGCTCTTCTCCAGTTGTTGGCTACTGGGGTGGCTCTGCCTTGGCTGTTATAAATCACATTGCCTGGACACTCCTGTATGGTGGGGTTTTGTTTTTCGGGTTTTTTTTCAGTACTGAGGATCGAACTCGGGACCTTGCACTTTCAAGGCAGGCGGTGGAACCACTGAGCTAAATCCCCGGCCCTGTTTTATATTTTTGAGACAAGGTCTCACTACATAGTCCAGGCTGGCCTCAGCCTCCCCAGTGCTGGGATTCCTGTATGTTTTTGTATGCACATTCATTTTAATTTCTCTTGTGTATTCTTGGGTGGTATAGTAACACTATGGTTTTTTCGTTTGTGTTTGTTTTTGAGACATAGTCTTGCTATGGAGCCCAGGCTAGTCTTGAACTATGTACTCCAGGCTGGCCTCAAACTTGTGGATCTTCCTGCCTCAGCCTCTTGAATGTTGAGATTATAGGCATGCCCACCACATCTGACCCGGTCTCAAAATAAATAAATAATTTTTAAAGCCCTGACCTCCTCAAATATATAGTTGCAGATATTATTTATATTCTTAAAGTAAAACCAGTAAGTCTAAAAATCATTAAAAGGTGAAATCCTGTCATGGTTGGAAAGATAATTAGCTGACATTCCTTTGTCTTCAGCAGAGATATCAGCTGCTTTTTTTTTTTTTTTTTGGCACCAGGGATCAAACTCAGGTCCTTGTGCTTACATAGCAGGTGGCAAAACCACTGAGCTAAATCCCCGGCCCCAGCTGCTCTTTTACTACCCCTGGAGCCAGGCAGTTCAGCCAGCAGAGTCTAGAGGCTGACAAACCTCCCCTGTTCAGTGGCCACTGCAGAGCTCCTGGCAGGGTCCCCGTCCTGGATGGCACCTTGTGCCTGGCTCAGAGGCCAAACCCAGAACTTGAACCAGCCCAGGCCGCGCCCTGCAGAGCTCAGATTTTCCCCTGGCCCAGCCCCAGCCACCCAGCAGCGCACTCCTGGTGCCTGCCAGGCCCCCAGACAGCCCTGGCTCGCTCACTCCTACTCTGGCCCCAGTTAAGTTAAAGCAGATCCAGGCTTACACCGGGGTAGAAGTGGGAAAACTCACAGGACCCAACTGAGGCTTTTGCTGAGACAGGATCTTGCTATGTAGCCCAGGCTGGCCTTGAATTCAATGGCAAGATCTTCCTGCCTCAGCCTCCCAAGTGCTGGGGTTATAGGCGTGCACCATCATGCCCCACTCAAGGCTTTCTGTGAACCTTCAAAACTGAGGTGGGAAAAACAGGCTTCTCCTGGCCCTAGTTGGTGGCAGAAGACCGAGGGGACACGGTGAGCCAGCCAGCAGCCAAGGCCGACGCTAGGTGAATGTCGAGACCCCGGGGCAGTGCACTGCCTGGCCGCTCCCCAGCTGTCAAGTGCCACTAACGGGGCCTGTGAACTGGAATCGTTTCATGGACCAGAGAGCACTCGACGTCAGTGAGTCACTTTATTATATTCTGCATGGTAAGAGCTCATGCGAGCAGGGCAGAAGCCATCTCACACTTCTGTCAGGTTCTAAACTGGGTCTAGGGCCAGGGATTTACCTCTGGTTCAGGCGCCTGCCTCGCAAGCGCAAGGTCTGATCCCTGGTACCAAAAAGAAAAACTAAACTGGCTCTAAACTTGTGACAACCACGTGACCCATGTGGCCTGTGTGATAACCATATGGCCTGCACCCCAGAAAACTCATCTTGTGAACCCTTCCAAGAAACTTATAAAAATGTTTTCTAAAAAATATTTTTATCATAAAGAAAAATATTTTTTACCACCACAGGATTAGCACATGTTATTTATACACATTATAAGACGAGCACACATTGCATCAATCTCCCCATGGCTGCTCTTGGGCTCGGTCTTCTGGGGGTTTGTTGTTGTTTTTGTTTGTTTGTTCGTTTGTTTTTTGGGGTTTTTTGGTACCGGAGATTAAACTTGGGTCCTTGCGCTTGCGCAGCAGGCAGCAGGTGGCAAAACCACTGAACTAAATCCCCAACCCTGGGCTCGGTCTTCTGGCTCATGCTTGTGGCTCTGCCCTGGGTGCTGCTCCTCACAGAGCTGCTGCTGTGCTGCTGTGACCATCCGTCACTGTGCCGTCCGGAGCCCCATCGGCTCCCCGGCTGCACCAGTGTCCGGATTGCTGAGTTCCAGCCCTGCCTGTCATGACTGGGTGAGACAGATTCTGCACCACTGATGCCACCTCGGCTTCCAGCTTATGCCACAGGTGGGCTCCCCTCTGTCTTGCTGTAAATGTGATAAATGCTCAATAAACTGTTGCATTCCAGGGCTGGGGATTTAGCTCAGTGGTGCCGCCACCTGCCTTGCAAGTGCAAGGTCCCGAGTTCAATCCCCAGTACCAAAAAAAACCCCAAAACAAAAAAATCATTGCATTCCACAGCTTGCTTGCCTCTTGAGATCTTTGTTTGCAGATGCACCGACTTCTCGGAGCCCCGGGGTGGCCTAACTCAGAGAGCCTTTTGGCTTCGAGAGTAGCCTCTGTGTCCACTCACAACAGCGGGGGTGGGGGGGTGTCTTTAAAACACCTGAGCCAAAAGAACTGCAGCCTGTGCAGGGAGTGGATGCTGGTGACACCACTCATGAATGACGGAGCTCAGTCCTCCTCCCAGAGGACTTCCAGCCCTGTCCCAGGCTCCTGGGCCCTTCCCCACACTCAGCCCCAACATGGCTGGCTTCCTGGAGCCCCCTGGAAGAAAGATGCTTCCGGCCCAGTTGTGCCTTTTTTTTTTTGAGACAGGCTCTGGGCACCTAGCCCAGGCTGACCTTGAACTCTCAGCAATCCTCCTGCCTCAGCCTCCAAGTGCTGGGATCCCAGCCACTCTTCTTGCCTGTCGCCTATAGAGCCCCAGATGCTCACATGGCCCAGGCGACCTCTGACCCGACACAGGCCCCTGCCCCAGCCCTCATCCCCCCCTCATGTCAGGCTCGGGGGCGGAGGAGGGGCCTGAGCCTGGTCCCTCGGCATCACCTCCAGCTGTGCCAAGCCCTGTGGTGGCGGCCACCGCTGGGCCACTCACAGGTACAGTGTCATGGCCGCGTGGGTCATGGGGCAGTATCGGGCATGCAGCTGGGCCAGCAGAGCCTGGGACGTGGCCTCAAAGTGTGTGCCCTGGCTCTTCTTGTTCCACACGTGCACAGCGTAGGTGCCGTTGAGGAGCCGTGCCAGCTCTTCGGGGCTGACATCCTCGAAGTACTTCTTCCAGCTCTGCCAGGGCACGGGGTAGAAGGCCTGGCGGGGCAGGGTGGTGACGCCATGGCAGCTGTGGCTCTGGGCCAGGCTGCGGGTGCTGCACCACTTCTTGAAGACGCGCGTGAGCAGCTGCGGGCCCTGGTGGCCCCACACCCAGCCGTTGTACTGGGCCACGAAGTCACGCATGCACAGGGCCAGGAACTCGTGCTGCCGCTCGAAGGCCAGGAAGGCGCCATTGAGGACGTGGCGCGACTGCATGCCCAGCGCGTTGCTGAGGTTCCCCAGGCTACGGAGGACGATGAAGTCCGTGTCCAGGTAGATGCCACCAAACTTCCACAGCAGCGCGAGGCGCGCAGCGTCCGAGGTCACGGGAAGCAGGTAGGGCTCCCAGCGCCACTGCGCAGCCGCATGCCAGGCAGCCAGCGGGGTCCCACGGAATAGCGCATCCAGGTCCAGCGGCAGCATCTCGACGTTGGGGAAGCAGCCCAGGAGCGAGATGCCCAGGTGCCGGGGCAGGGGGGCACCGCGGCCATGCAGCCCCTTCATCAGCACCGCCACCCGTGCCTCGGGGTGCGCCCTGGCGGCCGACTCCACCGAGCACATGAACAGGAAGCTGGGGTTGGTCCGGTCCGACGTCTCCAGGAAAAAGATGTTGCCCGCAAGTGGGGTGCTGTTGCGAGGGCCAGGGGGCACCGGCGTGGGGCAGGGGATGTCCACAGGCAGGTTATAGAGGTGCCCTTGGTCCCTGGGCTCTCCCCCGGCATGCCAGTAGAGCATGATGGAGACGAAGCATGTGAACTTGAAGCTGATGAGGAAGAGGGTGCAAATCCGCTGCCTGGGGGAGCCCCACAGCAGTCGCAGCAGGCGGTCTAGGGGCCGGGACATGGTCTCACCAGACCACAGGACTGGCTGGTCTGCAAGAGAGGGGCACCAGCATCCAGGCAGGCAGACCTGTGATCCCGGCACTCTGGGAGGCTGAGCAAGAGGATTGCAAGCTAGGTCAAAGCAGCCTGGGCAACTTGTGACTCAGCAAGAAATAAAAATAAAAAATGGGCTGAGAATGTAGTAAAACAGGAGCCCTGGATGACAGACCGAGATGTCAGTCAGGTCCCTCTCACTCTCCAATAACGTGTGAACTCCTGAGGACTGGGCCAGTGTTGCCCACAGTGGGCAGCTGGGGTCCAGCTTATGCAGGGACCATAAAGGGCTGGCACTGCCACCTGGCATGCAGGCCTCTGCCTGGTGAGGCCTGTGCCCCTCTGCCTGTTATGGCTGGCAGCCTGTCATCAGGGACCAGTGCTGCCCCTCTCGGCCGTGACCAGGAGGGGACAGACAGCCCACGGATAACACGGTGAGGCTTGGGGCCACTGGCGTGGACTGCAGCCAGCTGGCGGCTGGGCTGGCTCTGGGCACTTGGAGCCCTGGAGCTCCCAGCTGAAGGGGACTCAGCCCTGAAGCACAGGTGTGGAGTGGGAAGGGACAGGGGGGTCATAGCACAGGCTTTGACCTTGACTAATACTAATGGCTTTCAACCCGGCGTTCTGGTGACGTCCATGTGGCCAGTGTTGAGGGACAGGTGGCCCTGTCCCCCTGTGCTATGTTCATTCATTCATCCAGTCTCCACCTGATAAATGGCATGAGTGTCTCACCGCACTAACTCCTTAGACCCTGACAACCACCTGGGGGACGGTGCTCACCTAGGTCACCCAGACAAGGGGACAGAGACAGTGAGGTCCTGCAGCTGGCGCAGAGTCCCATGGCCCGCAAGTGGCAGGGCAGGTTCATGCTGCCCCAAGCTCCTGGGAGACAGGGGGAGAGCTGCCTGGTGACCCACATGGCACTTACTATGGACAGCAGCCCAGCTGCTACTCACTCAGCCCTTCCGGGCCCCAGTCAGCTCCCTCCGAGCTCTGCAACCCCGAGGGACAGTGGTGCCATTTCTACTGCAGGGCCCAGGAATCCTGGGCACCAAGAGGTTCAGGGACTGACCAGGGGCAGCCTGGGTGCTAAAAGGGCCCACCCCCAACACCCCGAAGAATCCCTGGGCGGCCATCCCTCACCTGGGAGCCTAGGGCTCTAGCAGTGGGCAGGTGGAGGGCAGAGAAGCCCGGCCACGTCACTGCTGGCACCTGACCATCCTGGGCAGCCCACGGGCCTCTGAGAGACCGTCCTGACTCAGAAGTCGGAGCGCAGCCTGTGTCCTCTCGGTACCTGCAAGTCCATCTGCAAAAGATGAGGGAAGACGTCAGTGGGCGGGGAAGAATTAAGACATGGCCTGCCCGGGAAGGGTGGATCCTTCCGAAACAGACAAGGACAGGACACGATGCATGGGAAAATGGCACTTGGGCAGGGAGTCAGACGGAGGAGGCAGGGGGCTCTGCATTTCCAGAAGCACTGCAGGGAAAGATGCAAGTATCTCAGGGACCCAGCACACAGGGCGTCAGCTCTCTCCCTCAGTGACTCACTTGCTCACTGACGAGCTCACACTTGGCAGCCTGAGGGATACTTTAAAAGGACAAGTCAGGGCTGGTGCCGTACGCCTGTTATCCCAGCCCTCGCCTGTTATCCCAGCCCTCGGGAAGCTGAGACAGGAGGATCTCTGCAAGTTAAAGGTCAGCCTGAGCAACATAGTGAGTTCATGTCCCGCCTGGAATACATAAATGAGACCCTGTCTCAAAAGAAAAAAAAAAAAAAAAATGATTACAGTAAAAGTTGCATCGCCAAGAAGGATGGGATGTGTGTTCAAAGAAAGGGGGAGGATTTGGCATACTCAGGGGTCTCGTGGCAATGTGTCTTTTCCTGTAATACTTTTTTTTTTAGCTTAAATATTCACAAGTTCCCATCACACCTTGCTGTTCTCACACATGGTGCCTTCTACTCATTTGCCTACCAACCACGCCCCTGGTTCGGGGCCCTGATCCTGTCTTCCTGCAGGGAGAGGGTATTGTGGTCCTGAGCACTTTGAAGCCAGGGTGAGGCACCGTGATGGGGTACAGACAGACAGGGGGCAGCAGCTGGCCAGCCACTGAGCGAGCCCTGACTGCAGGGAGTCCCAGTGCTTGGCCCTGGGCCGTCACAGGCAGGAAGTGCAGCCTGACCCACGCCCGGCCACCTGGCTGCTGTCTGGTGCCAGACTCGGCCACACCATATTTGGTGCGGGAGCCAAAGCTCAGGAATAGACGCTGTGCTCAGGCCGCCGTGACCTCAGGCCCCAAGCATGCTCCTGTCCCCCACAATGGGCCTCGTGCTGCAGACAAGATCTGGCCCCTGTCACCTGAGCCTGGCACTTCCTGCTGCCTCCTCCTACTGCCCACAGTGGTCCCCGTCCTGCTCCGAACCCTCCTGTGGCTCCCGTTGTCAGGACCCCGATGCAGCTCAGGTAGGAAGTAGGGGAGAGGAGAAGTGTGAACTGGTGGAGACAGCACTGGGCACAGCCACCAGCTGCCCATCTGTCCTCTCTGGGCTCCCAGGCCTGGCCCAGCCCTGAGGATGGTCAGCCCCAGTCCACACGGGACTCACAAGTCCCATCTCCAGGCTAGGTGCCATTGAGAGGCAGATGTCCTGAGCTGGGTGTAGGGGTTCACACCCATAACCCCAGCACTTGGGAGGCTGAGGCAGGAGGATCTTTATGAGTTTAAGGCCAGCCTGGGCTAAAAGAAAAAAAATCAAACAATAAAAGCTCAAGCATATTTAAAGTATATAGATAACCAAAATGAAGGACAATATGGCTGTTTCACTGAATCTAATATGCCTTTTTTGTGGTGCCAGGTACCTAACCCTGCCCTGGCACATGCTAGGCCCGCACTGCACCGTGCCTGATTTTCCGTACTGTGTTGCCTTGCAGGCCAGCTGCAAGGGCCCGGGTGAAGGCAGTGCAGGGAGCAGGTCCCTGGCATCTGTAGCACCGTGCGGCTGCTGCCCTGCTTCTCAGGCCCTCGAGTGACAAGGCAAGGCCAACTTCTGGAGTAGCACCTCACAGGGCTCCAGAGCCACAGAATGGAAGGATTTCTATGTCCCCAAGATGACTCAACAGAGCCTTGCAGGAGTGGGGCGAGTCAGGAAGGACAGGGGAGGAAGAAACAAGTCCCAGGCATTGTGGTTCACAGAAAAGAAGCAATTGACATAAGGCAGAAACAGTAATGAAGCCACTGGAACAAAAGCAAGCCTCCCAAAATATCAGGACTACAGTTTTTAAAAACAGAAGCAAATGTGGTGAGGGTCACAGTGTTTTCTTGGTTTTGGGGGGTTTTTTGGTACCAGGGATCGAACTCAGGACCTTGCGCTTTCGAGGCAGGCAGCAGAACCACTGAGCTAAATCCCCAGCTCTTGTTTTGTTTTTTTGAGACAGGGTCTCACTATGTAGCCCAGGCTGGCCTCGAACTCATGGCCATCCGCCTGCCTCAGTCTCCCAAGTGCTGGCATTACAGGTATGTACCACCCACTCCCACTGGACGATCACAAGTTTCAGTTCAGTTTAATTTGATGACTCAGGAAGACCTTACGTAAAGAAAAAACAATACAGAAAAAAAAAAGAAAGAGCCAGGTGTGGGACCCTGAAGCAGGAGGATCCCTGCATGTTGGAGGCCAGCCTGGGCTACGTAGGGAGTTCATGGCCAGCCTAACGGACATAGCAGGATCCTGTCTCAAAACAAACAAACCAAAGTCAAGAAAACAGTGTAAAATAAAAAAGCATATGGCCAAAAAATATAAATTCAAGCTGAGCGTGGTAGCCCGTGCCTGTAATCCCAGCACTTGGGGGCCTTAGCCAGGAGGATCACTGCGAGTTCGAGGACAGCCTGGACCACATAGTGAGCCCCTGTCTCAAAAAAAAAAAAAAAAAAGAAAGGGATGGGGATTAAGATATAAAATCTCCCTTTGTTGGATTTCTAGAAAACAAAAATAAACAAAACACCACATAAGCAAATCTATAGGATACAGCTAAGGAAATTATCAGAAGAACAGGGTTAGCTTCCAATTCATGTAACAGTGAAAACAAAAATATAAAGCATAGTCTAAAAAATGTTATAAAAATGAAACAAAATACTAAACCAAAAGAAGGAGGAAATAGTAAGATTAAAGTAAAAGTAAATTCTGAAACAGATAAGCAGTAGAAGTGGAAGGGCCAGGGATTTAGCTCAGTGGTTTTGCCTCCTGCTGCCTGGGGCATAAGCGCAAGGACCCGAGTTCGATTCCCAGTACCAAAAAAAAAAATAGAAGTGGGGGATAACAAGTTGGCTCATTGGGAAAAAATTCAGTGAAATACACTGACCACCAACTAACCTGACCATACACCTGACACACAGGGGAAAGGGGGAGGCCCCCACAGACAAGAATGTGCCAGAAAGTACCAAGACCACGGAAGTGATACAGGAGAAGCCTTTGGGGTGTCAGACCAGCTGCTTATGCACTGCCCCACAAATGGAAGAATGAATTCCAAGGGACAAAGGAGGTTAAGAGAATGGGAAAGATTTATTGATAGCTCCTGAGGGATAGGGAGTCCAGGAAGTAGAAAGCCTCCCAGGCCCTTTTTCAGGGATTATTTATACAGAGTCACAATGTGGGTCAAACTTAATCAACCTACAGGATTGTAAGTATAGCTGTTCAGCTAATACTGATCCAGTCGGGAAGAGTGAGGAAGCTAGGGTACACTGAAGGAACAAAGAGATTTTGGGGAAGGGATGGGTCCAGATGGTCACCTACCTAGGTCACTGATCCCTATCTGTACTTCCTGGACCAGGTGGTGTTAATTACAATACAATCTCAAATCACTGCTTCTCCCTCAGGGAGGCATGCAGGTCTGGCCACTGCCTCTTTATCTTGGACCGGCCTTCTTCGGATGCACCTCCAGCTACAGGTTTTTTTGTTTTTGTTTTTGGTACCAGGGATAGAACTCAGGACCTTGCACCTTGCGTTTAAGAAGTAGGTGGCAGAACCCCGGCCCCTCCAGCTACAGTTCTTTATTTTCTGCTGACCTCCTCCAGAGCCCAGTCCCTCTCTGACTGTATATTAATTTCTTTCTAACTCAGCTCCCTATAATACTATTGTAGACAGCTTAGTTGGAAATATAGGCAGTCAGGGCTGAGCCATGGAAGAAATCACTGCAGAAGACAACAGTGGCTGGAGGTGCATTCCTGAAGGCCGGGCTTCAAGACAAAGAGAACTGACTACACCCAAACACTTCCCCCAGGGACAAGCAGCAGTGACTGATATTCTAAATAGGCGTCAAACACCTTGGGCAATCGCCTTGGGTGAGGAACTGAGATCTCCCTAGCCAAGTCCTTTTCCTTCCATGCATGCTTGTTACTCCCTTGTTGACCCAGGCTGTCCTCCAACGTGCAGTGACCTGCTTCCCCGCTTGATCCCCACTTAATATTACCTAAGCCACTATACTTGTTGTAATCTTATTGGGTGACCCTAGGTTTCCCACCTCATACCCACCTTGTGATTTCCCATTGGGTCAATAAAACACCCTTGAGAAGCAGAATGTGTGGACCACCCACTTTCTGGGTCTCTCTCTCTTAGACAAAAGCTATCTTTCCCTCGATAAATTCTTCCTACTCTTTAACATTTGTTGTTCCTAGAATTCATTCTTTGGTTTTAGAAAACAGGAACTTGCACATTAGACGTCTAGCAGGTGGGGAGTTATATTTCCTTTTTATTATTTGGAGGTCATGTATCATCCGCCCTGTATCAGTATTACCCTGACTCTACTTTCAAGGCCTCTAACAATGGAAAAAGAAACCAGTTTAGGAACAATAGTCAAATTTCTCTTTTTCTAGTTAAGGAACAGAGATGGTTGCCAACAAAAGTCAATTTTCAGCAAACAAATTTTGACAAATATTTTAACCAAGCATAGTGGCGCTTGCTTGTAATCCCAGCACTCCGGGAGTCTGAGGCAGGAAGGAGATCACCGAATTTGGGGCCAGTCCGGGCTCCATAGGGAGACCCTGCCAAAGGAAAACCAAAAACACCTGGAACTCTATATGGGCTCACAAAAAAGCCTCAGAATGACTTGAAGCCCTCAGTGGCTTCCATGATTCTAGGCGGTACTGAAACCCTGATGCCCATCATAAAATAAAGCTGGTTGTAAGAGGAGAAAAATTAAACAAAACCAAATGAGCGGGACAAGGTGGCACATGCCTGTAACAGAGGGGAGGGGATCACGGGTACAGTGCGGCTCTACACCCCGGCTCTCATTAGCAGCCAGCCACCTTCAGCTCACGGGCCCCTGGACTCGGCCTCCGGGTGTTGGACCTGCATGCTCTGTTCACCCTCGTGGGCTGAGGAGAGGTTGGGGAGCTGCTTAGGCCCTAGGCCTCAGGAAGCCACTCGTCTCTAAAGGCAGGAACTTTTTTTTTTTGGTACCTGGAATCGAACTCAGGTCCTTGTGCTTGCACAGCGGGCGGTGAAACCACTGAGCTAAATCCCCCGGCTCCAGAAACTAATTTTTAAAGTTCCATTTGGCAGTGCTGATTACTCTACAGCTGCTCCTCCTTGCAACGCCCTGAGAGAGGTAGAGAATCACTCAACAAAACCCCAGGAGATCTCCGATGAGGCTCTGGGATCTCCTCGCCTGACCTCAGTCACCTTTGCCCCTCTCCCACCTCATTAAGGGTCCATGAATATGCACCACACGGCAGGCGTGTGATTAAAATCAGAGGGGATTCTGGGAGACGCATGCATGTTGGGAGCCCCTGTCAGTCACACCTGGAGATGGGGGGGACACCTGGGCTGGGTGCAGAACCTTTCAATTCCCAAAGCCTGATTTATCTGGGGCTGCGGTGTTCAGTACTTTTGCTTTCCTGCCACCCCGGCACCACTTTTCTGTCTGTGCCGTGACTTTGTTGCCCCGGACTTTCCCTAAGCACAGCTTCCTGTGATCTGCAGTGAATATAGCTGCTTGCCACTTGGTACCCAGGGCTGCACTTTGCAATTCACTGCTTGTCTGTCCTACCTGAGAGCCTGGGTTACACCTGCTGAATCCATCATGTGATAGCGGTGGTAGAACACGCATACATGCACACGTGTACACACTCATTTATACATATCAAGAAGGAGTAGGGCCGGGGATTTAGCTCAGTAGCACCTCGCCTGCAAGTTCCTGAGTTCGATCCCTCATACTGAAGTAAAAAAAAAAGGAGTGGCCAAGCACACTTGTGATCTCAGGTACTTGGGAGGCTGAGGCAGGAGGATCACAAGTTTGAGGCCAGCCCAGGCAACTTAGCAGAATAAAGACAGGTAGAGAGTAAACAAGGAAAATCAAATTTAAAAATGAAAACAGCAAAACAAAACAAAACCCTAAAAGACACAGCCCAGTTTAATTTTTTTCCTCCTTTTCTCCCCAAACACAAAGAGCCTGAGTGACTCCCTTTCACCTGCAAATAGATTTCTTTCAGCTGTGAACAGAGCAGAGCGCCTCTTTCCACCTGGAAAATAGGCTTCTCTGCTGTTAGGTGGGCGGCTCTTTCCCTGACTCATGATCCCTATAGGATCACAAATTCCAGACTGCTACTACTGCAGACAGCTAAATTAGTTAGAAATTATTATAAGGCAGTTAGAGCCATCCCTTGGGATAGAAAAAAATATCGAGGCACAGTCACTAGTTAGCATTATAAAAAGAGAAAAATACTGCACCCTCTTACTTCCCCTGGGGAAAACAGCAGTGATTGATGTTCTCTAAGCATCAACCTCGATAGCCCATTTCCCTTCCGGAAGTTCCTTACACGGGACTTGTTTCCCCATTTGATCCCCATTTAATCAATATGACCTGGGTGACTGTACTCGAAGCTGTCTTTTTCTTAATAAATTTTTCCTACTCTTAACCTCCACTGTTCCTAGAATTCATTCTTCCATTTTAGAGAACATGAACTCATGTTTCGAGTATCTAGCAGATTGGGAGTTATAATATTTCCCTTGTTTGGATTAGTTTTGCTTATTTGGATACCATTTTTGGATTACTTGGTGCCCTGTATCACTACCACCAAATACATAAATATTCCTGGCATGCGTGTCTCTCTTGAGAGCTTCTCTCTCGAGGGACCGCACTGCCTCTCACACTTTGAGAACACTGAAATCAAATCTCTGCCTAATAAACCCTTCCCAGGCCTCTTACTGATGAGGCCTGAAAATTCTTTTCCCCAGATGGGAGCCAAGAGCCTGAGAAGCTATTCTCTGGATAGGGTGCGCTATGTTCCTTATCCTAGCTTCGGGAGCCTCTCTAAGACCCTTTCTCAAATTTTAAAAAATCTCTGGGTGTGGTGGTGCATATCTGTAATCCCCTATAATCCCAGCACATGCACTCGGGAGGCTGAGGCAGGAGGATTGCTGAGTTTGAGGCCAGCCTGGACTACATAGTGAGTGAGACCCTGTCTCAAAGAAAGAAAGAAAGAAAGAAAAGGGGCCAGGGATTTAGTTCAGTGGCACCACACCTGCCTCCCAAGTGCAAGCTCCTGAGTTCGATCCTGGGTAACAAAAAAAAAAGCCCTAAATTCAATCCCAAGTACCACAAAAAAAATAAAGATGCTCAAAATCTATGCAAGAAAAATGTTAAATCCCTCAAAGAGCACAAAAGCAAACAAGAAAAGATGCACCTCATGAGAAGGCCCATGGGCTCCATTCCGATTTATAAATTGGATACGATTGCGGGCAAACATTGTGGGACATGATTGTGAAAAATAAACAAGCCAAAAAAAAAAAAAGGGAGAGAGAGAAAGAAAAGGAAAATAAACAAGCAAGAATCTACGGGAAAACTCTGAGAAAGGAGGACCGGCTGGCCCTTTAGAGATGAAAATATCAAAGTTTCAGGAACTAAAACAAGGCAGCCTTTGGCAGATGATCAAACAGGCCAATGAAACAAAAGAAATCCCAGAAATGATACCGAACTTTCAAGTACAATGCAAGCAGTGTCTCAGATCAGTAGAATAAAGGCTGCCCTTTTAAACAAAATGTCCTGGGGTGGCCAGGGTTGGTCTGCCTCAGAACAGGCCCCAGGATAAGCCCTAAAGGTAAAGAATAAAACCCTCAAGGGTTTGCATCAACACGTGGGTAGACATTCACTTGTTACTGGGGTTGGGAAAGTTTTCTTAATTATGTCTGAAATCCAGAAACCAGAGGAAAGAGGAACTGGCAGAGTGTGGTGGTGCACGCCTGTAATCCCAGCACTGGGGAGGCTGAGGCAGGAGGATTGCCGTAAATTCTAGGTCAGCCTGAGCTACATGGTGAGACTCTGTCTCCAAAATGAAACCAAAAAAGAGGAATAAATTTTATTACTTGAAAGAAATAGACTTCTCTATGGCCCCTTCCTGCTAAACAACAGCAAACACTTTGGGGAAAGGGAAAAAAACAGACCCAGGAGTGCTAGGAGAACTCCCTGCATCTCAGGTCACATGGGTCTAACTGTCCTGACATGGAGTTTCTAGAAATCACAGGGAAAAAGACCAGGACCCCAGAAGAAGACGGGCCCTAATGTCCACACACATAAAGTGCGAGCTCAAACAAGCCTGAAGGACCAGGGTCCTCTCCTAAATCCGAGAGGCAGATGGAAACTCGGGCTGGTCGGATCCGCCCCAAACACTTAGCAACGCATTCTTCCTGCCTGGCCTGGCTGCAGACCAGAGGCGCCACATCTATCAAGGTGAGGGAGGCATGCATTCCCCCCACCAGCACGCTGTGCCACGGACGCTCTGTCCTCCAGAGATGCGACCTTGGCCAAGGTTACAGATCTGTTTGCAGTAGCAAAAGATTAGAAAAGCTCAGGACTCCCTGAGCAGAGGCTGAGTCAACTGCAAGGCTGATACTGCAGACACCAGTGGGGGCCCTGCTCAGCCTGGGGTCCAGCCCAGTGCCAGGAGGCTGTGCTTGGTCCCAGTGCTTTCAATGAATGTGGAACTGATCCCGGCCCCCTGCACGGGGCCAGGATCAAAAGTGGTAACTAATCCAGGAAATGCTGTCTGCAATATAAACTGCGGGCAAATGCAATCATCACTGTTAGAAATGTAATTAGTATCCCCTGCCTGGCCATCGGAGGGTACTCGGTGAGGTCAAAGCCTTTCACACTCCATATTCAAGGACCGGAGCTTTCAGCAGTCCAAGAGCACCCATCGTGCTGCTCTGAGTCCACCTCTTCCTCCCAGGGTAACTCCAGCTGGGGGTAGGGGTGGCTTCTCAGGGGCAGAGTGAAATAGCCATCCCCAACTTTTGGGGGTTTTTTTGTACCGGGGATCGAACTCTGGTCCTTGCACTTGTGAGGCAGGCGGCGGAACCACTGAGCTAAATCCCCGGCCCTGTTTTTTAAAACAGTCTCACTATGTACTCTGGGCTGGCCTTGAACTTGCAGGGATCCCCCTGCCTCAGCCTCCTGAGTGCTTGGATTACCATGCCTAGCTGACCTCCTCGACTTTCAGGCTCAGTTAAGGAAGCCCATGTGGATGGATGGCTGTCCTGGTCACTTCCTCTGCCCACCGCACGCAGTCCAAGCAGCAGGCGGTGCTCTTTATCAGCTCAACCACGCTGGCGATGGAAATGTCCACACGAAGGCAGCTGGGAATCCAGCCCGAGTTAGAAGTCTTGGGTTTCTTCTCCTTGAAAGAAAGTTCCCATGGTGCTTCACTCTCTCCTTTTTACTGCATTAAAGATTAAAAATAGGCCTGAGAGTGTGGCTTTGGGGACAGTGCAGGTACAAGGTCCTGGGTTCGGTCCTTGACACCACAAAAACAAATCAGGCAGTGAGAGGACGCCATGGGATCAGTAATAGAGTCCTTTTTCTCCCTTTATCCCTTCCCTCCCCTCCTGTCCTCTCCTGTACAGGACACTGAACCCAGGGCCTTCCCACCAAGGTACAGCCCCAGCTCTTTTTTACTTAAAGACAGGATCTTGGTAAGTTGCTAAAATGCCTAAACTGGCTCAAACTTGTAATCCTCCTGCCTCAGCCTCCCAGAGGGCTGGGGCTACAAGCATGGCCTGTCACACTCGGCTTACTTATTTTAACAATCTTCCAGGACTGGATATTGCATGAACAACACCCCTGCTTTCTACCATCCCCAAACTTGCACTTTGATCTTGCAGGACGACCTCCCCATCCTGAGGCGGTTTCATCTGTAAGATAGTGACCCAGTTAGAAAAGACGATCCCTTAGGACCCTTCCAGAAAGACCTCCCTAATCTGCTGTTCATTCCGTCAGGAGTAGTCTTTAGGGACCTTTTACAGAGTCCCAAGGCCACCTGCCCCTCCCTGCCCTGCCAAAGGCACTGAGATACGGGGTGGGGGGGGAGGGTGGGGGGGCATGACGGGACAGACGGGACAAACAGGTCTCAAATTAAACCTTGCTCAGCCTGACGCCAGAGGTCACCCTGGAAGAAGCTGGGCCAGGCCTGGGCGCCCTCGTGGCGCCCAGCAGGGCAGAGATGGCGACACCCTGGGAAATACTGAGCCAAGCACCACATCGGATGGGGACAAGCACTGCGGAGAAGCTCCCATGGGGGCTGCCTGGGGACAGGGACTGGCCTGAGCCTGGTGTGGACCAGCACCGCTGGGGGAGCTCACAGGGAGGCGGCACCCTGGGGTCACTGAGTCTCACTCTCCCGAGTGGCCTGCCTTGTGTTGAGCCCAGGGGGTCTCATCCGAAAGGGGTCTTCCGGGTCCCACCGGTGGGGGACCCGGCAGTTCTGAGGCCACTGCAACAGCCTCGGGGCAGCTGGGAGGGCACCGCCAGCTCAGGGACTCCCGAGCTGCCAGCGCAGTTCCTTCTTTCCCCACCACGTCCCCGGGAGCTTCCAGTCACAGCCATAAGGGGCCCCGGTGCTGGCCCTGATCCCTGGGGGGGGTGACCGCGATACTGGGCCTCTGCTCCCAGCTGGGAGGGTGATGAGAGAACCTGGCCGTGCCCTTGGCCCTTTGGGGTTTGTGGGAAGGAAGACCAGGAAAATCGGAATTGAAACCTGTTTTGTTTTGTTTTTTTGAGACATGGTCTTGCTATGTAGTTCAGGCTGGTTTTGAACTCTCAGAGATCCTCCTGTCTCAGCCTCCCAACCACTGAGATTACAGGAGTGTGCCATCATCCTGAGATGGGTACACCAGCTCCCGTACATAATGCCTCTCACACTCTATTTCCAGAGTGAGTACTTAACTGTCGGCCTAATAAATCCCTTTGTCTCGAACTGATGCATCCTGAAAACACTTGTTCAAGTCAGCACATCTGCGACTTCATCCTGTAGGTCAGTGGGTTGAGGGACCTCCTAGGACCCTGTCCAGTGACAGGGACACACGCCCAGGTGGTCAGTGATCCTGGCTGGCCTGGCACTAAGGGCCGTGTGCCAGTCACCACACCCAGCTGCATATTTTTATTTAAGGGACTCTAGCGCCAAGCACTTTAGTGTCCTTGGCACCCAGACCTGACACTCTCCCTGGGACAGTGAGGGTGAGGCGGACCCCAGGGCTCCCCAGTGTCAGGCCCACAGCTCCCCCGGGGTTTCCGGGGCAGCCTCAAGGCCTCAGCCGCTCCAGTTTCCACTGTCCTTTTTTCCTGTCCTGACACTGGAAATGCAGTTTCTATGTTGGGCTTTTATAAGTGACACCACAGTGATGGCTGTCATTTCCGCCACCTGCATGTCTGTCCCCTCTTCCCGAGTGACAACCTCAATCCTGGCATGGACTGTGCTGCTGGCAACCCTTGAAGTCTGCTCCCACAACCAGTTACCCTGTATTAAAAGCTGGGCTGGGGGCTGGGGATTTAGCTCAATGGTTTCCCTGGCTGCTGCCCAACGGCAAGGACCAGAGTTCGATCCCTGGTACCGAAAAACAACCAAAAAAAGCTTGCCGTCAGGAGGGGCTGTGTAGTTTCACAACATGAGCACTGGAGAGCCCACAGGGTGTGGGTTCTGATCCAGTGATCGCCACACACTTGCTTTTCTAATCCTCCTGATTCCTGTGTGGCAAGTTTTTTTTTTTCTGGTACTGGGGATTGAACTCGGGACCTTGCGCTTGCGCTACAGGCACTGGAACCACTGAGCTAAATCCCCAGCCCTGGCAAGTTCCTCTTATTATTTTATTTTACTGACATTTTTTTTTGTACTGGGGATTGAACTCAGGACCTTGCGCTTGCAAGGCAGGCATGGTGCCACTGAGCTAAATCCCCGGCCCACTTACTTTTGTTTTGTTTTGTTTTGTTTTTTGGTACCGGGATCGAACTGGGGTCCTTGCATTTGTGCAGCAGGAGGCGAAACCACTGAGCTAAATCCCCGGCCCACTTACTTTTGTTTTGTTTTGTTTTGTTTTTTGGTACCGGGATCGAACTGGGGTCCTTGCATTTGTGCAGCAGGAGGCGAAACCACTGAGCTAAATCCCCAGCCCACTTACTTTTGGTTTTTTGAGATAGGGTCTCACTATGTAGTCCAGGCTACCGTTGAACTCACAAAGATCCTCCTGCCTCAGCCTCTCATATGCTGGGATTACAGGCATAGGGTATCATGCCCCGCCTTCTTGTTATTAACTAGTATTTAAGAGTTGAGGAACCACAGCCAAGATGTGGAACTGACCAGGCTGCACACCGTAGATGAACAGATGTAGCACATTTGGCCTATGTACACAACCAAATCAGACTCAGCCACAAAAACATGAATTCTTGCCTGTTGCCAAAACAAGGCTAAAACTGGAGGACATTATGCTAAGTGAAACAAACCAGGCTCAGAAAGACAAACACTGTATGTTCTCACTCGTTTGTGGAAACTAAAGTCGGTCTCAGCTGGGCACAGTGACGCATGCCTGTAATCCCAGCTCTCTGGGAGGCTGAGACAGGAGGATTGTAAATTTGAGCCCAACCTGAGCAATCTAGCAATTTAGCAAGACTCTGTCTAAAAATTTAAAAAGAAAAATTTTTAAAGGTGCTGGGGTGGGGGATGTAGCTCAGTTTAGATTCAATTCCCAATACTCTTCCCCAAAAGTGGGGGTTTCATAAGAGAAGCAAGTGGAACTGAGGCAACTGGAGGCTGGGGAGGGAGGGAACGATGGCTGCCACCAGCCACCAGCTGGCAGTCAGCATCCACTCTGTTGCCCTGCGGCCCAGCAGTGTAACCACGGTCTGCAGCAACTTGCAACCTATTTCAAAATAACCAGAAGAGTTCAGTTTCCTAGCTCCTAGCAAGAATAAACATTTGCGGAGATGGGAATACTACGTACTCTGGTTTGATCCTTGTGCAGTGTACTTATATCGAATTATCATACTGTACCTCCTGAATGTGGACAAACATTATGTGTCGATTAAACAATTCTCAAAATTAAACAAACTGAAATCCCAGCACTCAGGAGGCTGAATCAGGAGGACTGCTGCATGTCTGTGTCCAGCTTGGGCTATACAGTGAGTTCAAGGCCAGCCTGAACTACATAACGAGTTTCAAAACAAACAAAACAAAAAAGGGGTGCAGAGATGGGGCTCGCCACCCCTCTTTGCTGGCGGGGAAGGGTTTTCTGCCTGTGGGCCAGACTATACTGGGGTAGGGGCTCAATGTCACTGTGATAAACAGCAGCAGCCTTGACTCAGTTTCCTTGGCTGTAAAGTGGGGAGTCAGGGGCAGGGCTGACTCAGGTCAGGAAACAAGAGCACCCAGTACCCCCATCGCCCCAGTGTCCGGGTGTGACCCGAGAGAGGAGCCACGGAGGCTGGGACATCTGAAGGCACAGCCCTGTCCCCAAGTCACCTCGATAGCAGGAAGGGACAGCCACCTCCAAGCCAGGTGAGCAGCGTGGTACGAAGGTGTGGTCCTGCTCCGGGGGTCAGCCGGGCAGACAGCCGCTTCTCCAGTCCCTCGGCTGCGCTGAGATCCGTCCACAGGGACATGAGGAGGTGGAGAGGGAAGAAGGGACACTGGCCAGGGTCCAGATGCTGGGTGGAGCCGCTTCCCTGAAATCTACTAGAAACGGGGCACCAGGGAGGACGTGACCACAGGGGCTGCGGCTGTGGTCAGTAGGGAGCTGGACTCGAACTCAGCTCCGTGACCCTGAAGAGGACGCTCTCCAGCTTCTGAGTGTCACCACACCAGGATGGCACCACCTGCCACCTCTCAAGGGAGAGGGCTCAGCGGACAGCCGGGTAAACAACCCAGCCAAAGCCCAGGGAGGTGGAGACCTCCAGCCCCTGCTCCGTAGCTCCCTGGGGCAGTGCGGTGTCCTCCCCTCCCCAACCCACCCCAGGTCCCCTGGGGCCTCAGTCCAGCTCCTCCTATCCACACGAAAAGCAGCCAGGTCTACCTCATCTCTAAGCAGGAAGGTGAAGTAAAAATGCAAAGGCCTGAGCCTCAAGCATCCACAAGCACACGCCAGCAAAACCCACAGCCACTGACGGACAGATAAAGATCTTCGCCACACAGAGGGGCCGGGCACAGCCCTCACCCTGAGCTTGGACACACGCACCAGCCATGCACAGGGCTTCCACACACGGACAGCACGCACTACAAGATCCTGCAAATTTCTTGGCTCCAGGAAGTGCTGAGAAATGCACCCCCAGAGCGGAGAAAGTACAAAGCGTGCAACAGCACTAGCCATCTGCAGAGCCAGCAGGCTAGACTCACTCCAGAAGCCCAGCAGTGCACTACAGAGTTCATTCATTCCTTCCTTCCTGACCAGGCTACCTTGATACAGGAGTTCCCAGTAACATTTTGGCGCTTTGTGATACAAAACAAAACAAGAAACTTTCTAAGTTTGCCAGCAAAAAGGCACTCACAGCCGTGCTAGGGTAACACCAGCCTGGGGGATGCTGTGGCAAGAGGATCTCAAGTTCAGGTCCTGTCTGGGCAATTTAGAGAAACCTTGTCTTAAAATTTAAAAAGGGCTGGGGGTGTAGCTCAGGGCTCCAGTGCCCCTGATTTGGATCCCCAGTTTAAAAAAAAAAATCTCTCTTTTCTTTCTAACTTAGCTTGTGGTATTGCATTATTAGCAACAGAAATGTCTGGCCATTTGCATCACCACCAGGGTGGTTCCCAGAAGGGGTTAGGATCTGGGTGAACATCTGCCCCTACGCCGAGACCACAGGGGCAGTCACTTCCCCGGTCCCACAGTCCAGGGAGGCAGACACCCAGCATATCACAACCTTGGTGCACAGGAGGCCAGGCAGGGCCACAAGGGTTTCCTGCACCGAGAGAGGTGTTTGCAAAGGGAGCTGATCTTTGTTAGGTTTTCCCATTTCCGTCACTCATTTGTTTGCTCGATCCTTCATTTTCCATTCTAGGCAGTGAACCTGGGTTAGAACTGATGTTCTCAGGCTATAAGTACAGGCTTAACAAAAAACATCTTAAATATCAAAGGAGAACTATTAACTAAACACGACTCAACACGATGTAAGCACTGAAGTACATACAAAAGGACAGGCAGGGGATCCAGGCATGGCTTGGTAGAGGCTGAAGCAGGAGGATCACTGTGAGTTTGAGGCCAGACTGGGGCTACACAGCCAGACCCTGTCTCAAAAAATCAAAGAGACGGGGAACCATCATGAGACATGACCTCTCAGGCCTTAATCCAGCCCCTTAATCACCCACTAAAGATGGGGACATCCCCCCTTTTCCACTCCTTTGGTAACCTGCACACCCACAGCCCCCTTGGGCCCTGTGCTCACCACAAGGAACAGGTGCCTTGCACAGCGGGGGGACCCGGGGTGTCTCCCATCCCCCAGCAAGACCCCTAGACCAGGAGCAGAGCCACACACTGGGCCCCGCAGCTGCTGGCCCTGCCGGCCAGCCTGAGAGGTGGCAGAGAACTGCAATCCCGGCCGCAGCAGCCCCACCTCCCAGGCTTGGGAACACTGGGCTGCTCCTCCTTGGAGTCACCTCCAGCTCCCAAGCTGAGGCCCTCTGTGTCTCTCACCTGGGGACCCGGCCTAATCAGCCCTGCCTCTCACAGCGGCAGGAAGAGATTTCTCCTCGAGTCCCCAGCCTCAGTCTCAGGGTTTCCATTGAGTTGAGCAAAAGAGCCCTTGACGGGTTGGGGACACCATGCCCCAGGGGTCTTGGGGTGGCTGGCTGGGGCTGATGTAGCAGTCAGTGTCCACACACACACACAGGCCCTTCACGCTGAGCTCCTTGCCCGCTTCTTTCCTTTTCTTTCTTTTGTTTTGTTTTTTGAGACAGAGTCTTGTCAGCTCCAAGTGCTGGGATTACAGGCCTGTGCCATCACACCAGGATTTTCTTATCTTTAAATTATGAGTCCTGTCTGGCTAAATCACCGAATTGCCTAGACTGGGTTTTTTTTTTTTGGTACCGGGGATCATACTCAGGACCTTGCGCTTGGGAGGCAGGCGTCGGAACCACTGAGCTAAATCCCCGGCCCCTGGACTGGGTTTTAACTTGAGATCCTCCTGCCTCAGCCTCCTGGAGTGTTGGGAATAGACCATCTGTGCACCACCACACCTGGCTAAAACACATTTTTATTTTTTTATTTTTTTAATTTTTTTGGTACTGGGGATCGAACTTGGGTCCTTATGTTTTCGAGGCAAGCGGCAGAAACACTGAGCTAAATCCCCAGCCCCCAAAACCACATTTTTAAATGAAGACTCTGCACTTTGGAGTTTGTCCTTTATCCTGAGTGTCCTAGCCACACCAGGGACAGTTACCCAGGCCTCAATGACACAGGTCATCATCTCTCTGTCCCCCATTCCCTTTCCCTGGGATTTTGGTCCTGGATTTGAGGGCTTCCTTTTGCAGCCCCCACTTGGCCACTGGCTATGGACACAGTGGGTGTGGTCAGATTTAGGGACCGGACAAGATTCCAAGCTTCCAAGGCTGGGAGTGGGAGTGCTCTGGGGCTGCCATGTGGCCCCCAGCAGGATAGCTTCTCCATTCTTTGGTGAGGGTGACAAATAGGAAGCCACTGGGCAGTTGAGGGGCCAAATGGGAAGGATCAGAACAGGGTCTCACTACATACTCCAGGCTGGCCTTGAACTTGAGACCTTCCTGTCTCAGCCTCCTGGAGTGCTGAGATTACCGGCCTGAGCTACTTGGCCAGCCCAGGTGGAAGATGTCTCTTTAACCTTCTCAGGGCCAAAGGCCCAGCTGAATCTGTCCAGAAGGTGGGAACTTCTGCTCCTAGGCGACAGATAAGGAAAGTGAGGCACACAGCCCACCTAGCAGGAATCAGCGTGCCCTCCTGGAGCGGATGCCCCCGCGGAAGCCGCTCCCCGCCCATGGGGCCCCACCTGGACCTCAGCTTCCCACCTGGCGGGAGGAGGAGCAGCCCGGGTCTCCTCCGCCTGCCCGGGTCTCCCGAGTCACCCCTGTAGTCACTGCCCACCCTACGCCCCTCTCCCAGGGACCCGCGGACCTGACCTGGGGTGGGTCGCAGGCGCGCGCGTCGGGTCGCAGCTGTTGCTCCGTAGCAGGTGGCCCGGGTCTCCTCGGGCCGGGACCGCAACCTCGTCCAGCTCGGGCGCCGCTCAGCTCCGCTGCTACCAGGAGCACCGCCCAGGGCCGGGGCGGGGTCAGCGCGGCCCGCCAGCCCCGTCTCCAGCTCCCTCCCCTCCGGCCAGCGCCAGGGCTGGGGACCGAGGCCCCAGCTGCGCCCTGGGCTACAACCTCGTCTCTTTTTATCTCTTTCTTTTCAAACAAGGTCTCTCTAAATCGCTAAATTACCCAGACAGGGCTCAAATTTGAGGTTCTCCTGCCTCAGCCTCCCACAGCGCTGGGATTACCCGCCTGGCTGCTTCTTGCCTCTTAACCCAAGAAAACAAAGTCCCTCTTGTGATCTCCTTCCCCTCCCCTCCCCTCCCCTTCCCTCCTCCTTTCTCTGAAAAATCTCTCAAACCGAAGCACTGGGGAGGCTGAGACAGGAGGATCGCCACTAGTCAGAGACCAGCCTGGCTACCTAGCGAGACTTTGTCTCAAAATAAATAAAACAATATTTTAAGGGCCAGGGATTTAGCTCAGTTGGCACTACGCCTGTCTTGCAAAGCTCAAGGTCCCGAGTTCGACCCCCAATATCAAATAAATAAAACAATATTTTAAAATAAATAAATAATATGAGGGCCTAGAGACCCTTTCTCCTTCCACCAGGCGAGGATGCTGCTCAAAGCTACCGCGTGTGAGGGAGCCGCTTCCCCAGACCCCAAATTCGCAGGCGCCTGAGCTGGGCTTCAGTCTCCAATCTGGTCCTCGAGCCCCTCCTCCGGGTGTGGTCTTCGTAGGCAACTCGACCTTCATCCCTCATCCCTCCGCCCGGGTCTGGGTCCCTCCCTGGCGTCCGGAGTCGCCCTCACAGGACTGGCTCCGCCCCCGGCCCCAGCAGCGCGACTCGTGGCATTTATTATTTATTTATTTATGTTTGTGCTACTGGGGTTTGAACCCAGGGCCTTCACACTGAGCTACATCCCCAGCCCTTTTAGTTTCTTTTTCAATCAGGGTCTCACCAAGAGGCTCAATTCCCCAGGCACGGCTTGAACTTGCGGTCTCCCGCCTCAGCCTCCAAAAAAGCCAGGAGGACAGGCATGCAATGCCACGCCTGGCTCCTTCTGCGTGCTTGTGTCACCAGTTCCTGCACTGCAATGTGGTGTAGACCTGTTCACCGCTGTGTCCCCTTTGGGGAGCTCGGGTTAAGGGACAGGGACAGAGGACAGGACCCATCGGCAAACACCGAGTGGAGGTGCAGCCTGGTCCCTCTGCCTGGAAGGAGTGCCCTTCCTGCCCTCCCAGGGCCCACCTGGTCCCCTGCTACCCAAGGACCAGTTTTCCCTTCGTTTGGGTTTTCTGAGATAGGGTCTCATTATGAAGCTTGGTCTAGCCTCAAACTCACTAAATGGCCCAGACTTCAGACACTCCTGCCTCAGCCTTCCTGGTAGTTGGGGTTACAGTTGTGCACTACCGTGGCAGGCTAAGAACTGTTCCAACTAGTGATGGACAGCTCTGTGATGGTTATGGAAGAAGAGTTATGTTCCTGGCTTCCGCGGACCTCCATTTATATTCTTTTTAAATTTTTTATTTTATTTGGCTTTTTGAGACAGGGTCTTGTGTGCCGTTCAGGCTGGCCCTGAACTATCTGCCCCAGGCTGGCCTCAAACTCAAGGCAATCCTCCTGCCTCTGCTTCCCCAGTGCTGGGATTACAGGAGTGGGTGAAAGCCCTTGGCCTGGCCTGGCCATCTGCACTGAGGATGGAGTGAGCTGGCTTAATTACAGCACAGCTGTCCCAGGGCTACGCTGGGCGGAGCCTACTGCCTTCGGCCGCACAGCCGATTTCAAACCCTGATTTCAAAGGAGAGAGAAACTCCTGACAATTTGCACAATTCAAAAGGAACTTTCTGGGCTGGGGATTCAGCTCAGTGGTTCCGCCTTGCAAGCGCAAGGTCCCGAGTTCAATCTCCAGTACCAAAAAAAAAAAAAA
>NW_004624752.1:6027347-6119362 GCF_000247695.1 Heterocephalus glaber | reverse complement strand
TTTTTTTTTTTTGGTACCGGGCATCGAACTCGGGACCTTTTGCTTTCAAGGCAGGTGGTGATACCACTGAGCTAAATATCCGGCCCTATCTGTTAATATCTTAAAGTATTGACGTCACCCTTCCGATGCTGATTCTTTTGCATTTTGTCTTTTTGTTTTTGTTTGGTACCGGGAGAAACTCAGGATCTTCCACTTATGAGGCAGGCCAGGCAGCAGCACCACTGAGCTAAATCCCTGGCCCTGTTTTGAGACAGGTTCTGCTCTGTAGCCCAGGCTGGCCTTGAACTCACAGCGATCCTCCTGCCTCACCTTCCCAAGGGGTGGGATCACAGGCCTGCATCACTCCACCCTGCTTAGCACATTTAGTTTGAAAATTTAAAATGTAACTGATAAAGATAGTTCAGCATTCACTGATGTATCTATTACTTTTATCATAAAATGTGTATTTATTAAGAATCAAGGCTCGGGGATTTAGCTCAGTGGTTCTGGCACCTGCCTTGCAAGTGCAAGGTCCCGAGTTTGATCCCTGGTACCAAAAAGAAGAATCAAACTATATATGAGTGTATAAGATGCTACTAAGCAAACTGCCATCTATGGTCCATAACTGATCCTTCTACCTTTTTAACTCAAAGACAATTATGTACACAGGAAATTTTAATTTTTCAAATGTACTCAGAAAAAATTATCAGAATTATCTTCCAGGTTAAAAAAAAGTGCAGTTACATCATCCATTTGCCACAAATGAACTCCCTACTTGCCTGGTGAGAGGCGTGAGCCCCTGCGGCGCTCTCTCACAGTCTCGTTGACTCTTGGTGTTTTCACTGCATGTTAAATGCCTGGTTTCAGTTTTACAATCAAAAGTAAAATAGCAATTTTCATTCTGGAAAATAATTGTTGGTCCCTGGTGGCAGATATTAGGAACTTCCACCCGATCTCGGGAAAGCATTCGGAGTTCTGCATCGTGCTTTCGATGAACATGTCCAGCAGTCTGTGCAGGGTTTATTGCTAGTCCGTTTGTTCGGCTGCAGCCTTTGTGACTCCCGGGAAAGGTACTTTCAGGGACACCCTGCACTGAGGGCCGCGACGGGACATTCTGAGGTCACCCTCGTGAGTGGCATTAGCTTTTTTTTTTTCTATTATCACTTATATTTTGATTTTTAATAGTTCAAAGTGGCATTAGCTTTTGAGCTGGGTGTTCAAGGAATTCTTCTTTTTCTTTTTTTTTTTTTTTTGGCACCGGGGAACGAACTTGGGTCTTTGTGCTTGCACAGCAGGCAGTGAAACCACTGAACTAAATCCCTGGCTTCTTTTTCTTTTTTTAAAGTAGAGTAACTTTACTCAGATGATATTTTGCATCCATTCTTCCTGGGACACTGCATCTGTTCTTTTATGAAGATTAATTTAATTCTTATCTATGTTAAACATGGATGCAGTGTAGAGTCACTACACCCTACTAACTTTTTCTTGTTTTGAGACAGGGTCTCTCTGTGTAGTTCAGCCTGACCTTGAACTCACTGTGTAGCTCAGGCTGGCCTCCAGCTCATGACGATCCTCCTGCCCCAGCTTCCTGAGTGTGGGGATTACAGGTGTGCGCCACCATGCCCAGCTCTACAAACATAATTTAAAATACCAGCCCTCTGCAGGCCTCTCACTGCTGTCTCCCAGGGCCAAGTACACAGGCGCTGCTTCTTCCCTTTCTTCCTGCTGGAATATGGGTGTGATGCCTAGAGCTGCAGCTACTATCTCATAACCATGAGGTATCAAGTATGAGGCAAAGACAGAGAATATCTCTGGTTCTGGAACCACCTCGCACCATTGAGCCTCTGAACTAACCCTAACAGCTGCCTACTTCAAGATTTGGCCCGAAGGGAGATATTGGGGATTGAACTCAAGACCTTCCCATTGAGCTACATCCCCAGCTCTTATTTATTATTTTGAGACAGACTCTCATTAAGTTGCCTAGGCTGGGTTCAAACTTGTGATCCTCCTGCTCAGCCTCCCAAGTGCTGGGATTGCAGGTCTGCACCACCATGTCTAGCTTGGGTTTGGTTTGAATGCATTGCTCTGAGGTACAACTCTGCAGGGGTGCACAAGTCGGGGCAGCTGGGACCCCAGGTGGCAACACACCCAGGTGCCCACCTGGGAAATCTGCCTGTAGGATGGAGGGAGGACCAGGCCCTAACCATATAGGGGGAAAAGATGTAACTCTCAAACCTGCTAGGTATCCAAAACGCGAGTTCGTGTTCTCTAAAATCAAAGAATGAGTTCTAGGAACAACGGAGATTAAGAGTAGGAACATTTATGTGTTTTGTTTGGGTTTTTTGGTACCCGGGATCGAACTCAGCACCTTGATCGAACTCAGCACCTTGCACTTGTGAGGCATGCGCCGGAACCTCTGAGCTAAATCCCTGCTTTATCTTTTTTTTGTGTGTGTTTTTTTTTTAGAGTAGGAACACTTATTGAGAGGAACATAGCTTCTGTCTAAGAGAGACAGAAGGGGGACTGGAAAGTGGGTTGCCTGCCCACCCCACGGTTCAAAGATGTTTTATACAGCAAAGCCACGTGGTGAGGCGGGTACAAAGTGGGACAAAACTGTAAGGCCCAATGGAAATTTACAAGTGGACGTGAGGTGGGACAAAACCATGACCAACCAATAAGATTACAAGTACTGTTGCACCCAGTGAGAAAGAACCAACCAGAGACCAATATTAAATCCACACAGGAGTTTATTACCAGCCGGGACCGAGCATCGGACTTCAGCCCAACTGGGGGAAGATTAACATATTTTATACACCTTTGAGGCCTACAGTTTCTAGGGCCCCCTAAGGGATAGAACTAGTAAAGCAATCAAAAGGTACAGAAGCAGAACGTCCTGCTGTTAGAACATTTATAAAACAATAGTTGATTAACTGTTATTTCTAAAGAGACTCTCCAAGGGGAGGAGGTTTTTAAGTTTCCTCCTTCTGAGTTCATCTAAAGGGCAGGCAGGTGGGTCAAGCAGCAATATGGAGTCTGTCTTGCTAACAAGGGTCCTTCAGTACAGTGACCCAGGTAATACTGATTAAATGGGGATCAAATGGGAAAACAAGTCACATACGAGAAGTTTCCCATTTGGAATATCAATCACTGCTATCTCTAGGGGAAGTAGAGCTCTTCTTCTTTTTTTTTTTTTTTTTTTTTTTTTTGGTACCGGGGATCAAAGTCTGATCCTTGCACTTGCGGGGCAGGAGGCAGAACCACTGAGCTAAATCCCCGGCCCACTTCTCTTCTCTTTATAATGCTAACCAGTTAATGTGCCTCAGTTGTCCTCCATGTTGGCTCCTCGCTGTGTTGGCTCCGTGAGGGTGGCTCCTGTCTAACTGCCTACAAGATAACTAATTAACTTACCTATGTACAATACTAAGGGCACTGAGGGCCCAAGTTTGTGCTGCATGTCCTTTTGTTCCTGAATAGCAGGGCCCGGGTGCTCCTCCGTGTGCCTACCTTAGTGCCTGTTGTCTCAACCTCCCTCCCCACACAGAACGAAGATTCTGTCCAGGGAAGGTTCTAGCCAAGTCTCGGGGCTCTGATGCCCCCACTCTGGGTGGCTCTTGTTCTCTGTAGGGGCTGCTGATCGCCTCAGGCTAGAGACCACTTCTCTGGCCGCGGGGTGTGGTGGCACGCATCTGCAATCTCTGCATTCTGGATGCTGAGGCAGGAGGATAGCCTCGAGTTCAAGGCCATCCTGGGGTACAGAAGGAGACCCTGTCACAAATAAAGAAACAAGTAAATAAATAAAATAGAAAAGGAGGGAGGGAAAACACACTGAGGGAGGGAGGAGAGCAGGGGCAGGGAGAGCTATCCCGAGGCTCTGGAATGTTGGGAAGGGTTAGGGTTCTGATGAACTTGACCTCGGTTGAATTTCACAGTCAAATTTCACAGGTAACCATGTGCAGTCAAATTCACAGATAAGTATTACAAAGATCAAAATGCAGCACAGCTGTCCCTGGAACCCTTGGGGAGGGCGGGGCCCCAGAACTCCCTGGCACTCAAGCCCCAGAGACAGGGCTGAGCCGTGCCGCAGAGCCCAGCAGTACCCCCAGACATCACAGCCCCTCCTATTCCTGGGGTGTCCGCGGTGTAGGGCGCTGGGCTGAACCCCGGCCTTGCTCTCAAGGGGCGGATACTCTTCCAGGGACCTGGCTGAGTCATTTCTAGATGACTGTGCTGCCTAATGCGATGGAAATGCTAGGGAACAGGAGTTCCTCAGGACTGTTCATGGGACCAGGACAGCAGGGGACATCTGCCCATGTGCACACACACGCAGTCTCTTTGCAAGTAGCTTTCAACTCCCAGCAACTGAATCCTGTGTGTCGGGGGAGGGGGGGCAGCTGCACACAGCTTCCAAACGCCTGAATTCCCGGGCTGGGGATGGCTCCCTGTGGCTGCAGGAAGGCTGTGGGGACAGCAGGGCAGGTGCGGGGTGCAGCTCCCACAGAGGTGAGTGCAGAGCCCTCCTGAACCCTTCCGTGGGCTCCCCAGGGTCCGGGTGCCATGTGCCCATGCTGATAGAGGGCACTGCTCTTCTGTTGAGGGCACAGAAGGAGCCCCCACCAGGGGAGCCAGCACCACTGTCCAGCACCAGGGAAGCCCTGGCACCACCTCCAGCCCATCAGCAAAACCACACCAAGTGCTTCCCCAGGAGCACGGATGGCAGAGCTCTGCTCCGAGAGGACAACATTTGGGAACTGAGAGAGGCCTTGGTCCCTCTGCTACCCGCTCCGGGGGGCCTCATCACCTGAGCCAGTGCCAGTCTGTGCCCAGAGCACTTCTGGTCAGCTGCAGCAGGTCCCCAGGAAGTGACTCAGCCTAGCAGGGGAGCCTGGTAAGGGATCAGAAGGGGGTCCAACAGGGGGCTCTGGGTGTGGGACTCCGTGGGAAAGGGGGCGGTGCCAGCCAGGCCAAGACTTGTGGGCCATTCAGACTTTAGCTTCTTCCTCTGCAGACCAGAAGGGCAATCCCTCCTGCAGGCTGGATGTGACTGGCTGGTTCCCCTGGGTCTTGCGGGAAGAGCTCTCCCTGCAGCCTCCTTCCTCCCCAGGCCAGGCTACCTCAGCTCTAACCAGATTATCGGGGCATCTGGCTGCTCTGCCCTCTCTGAGCCCTGTGTCCCCGTGACGCATGGTTGGGCTCCCCCGGCCTGACATGGTGGTTTTCTAAGAAGAAATGAGCATCAAAGCTGCACACCCTGCCATTTCCCACGTACCCTGGGGACTGGGCTCCAGGAAGACTCTGCTCCCAGGCCTGTGAGCCGCCGGCTCCCTGGAGACCACCCTGGAATTGCTAGCCAGGGGTGGCGGTCCCCACCCTAGGCCTGTCTGTGTTGTCCACCCAGAGCCATGAGGGGAGCTGGGCCGGAGTCACGAGCCCCTCTCTGGTTGCAGAACAGCTCTGAGGCCAGGGGTGGTGGTGCACACCTGTGATCCAAGCACTCTGGAAGGCTGAGGAAGGAGGATCAAAAGTTCAAGCCCAGGGCCGGGGATTTAGTACCGTGGTCCCACCACCTGCCCCGAAAGTGCAAAGTCCCAAGTCTGATCCCCGGTACCAAAACAAAAAGTTCAAGCCCAGCCTGGGCAATTTAGCAACACCCTGTCCGAAAATAAAAAACAAAACCAAGGCTGGAGGTGTAGCTCAGTGAGAAAGGCCTGGGTTCAGTCCCCGGTACCACAAAAATAAACAATAAAAATGAAAAGAAGAAAACGTAAGGTGTTTAAAACAGTGCCTGGCACAGTCAGACCTTCCTGTGTTATCTCTAAGCCTCAAACTCACAGGCTCCTCCTGCTTCAGGCTGAATGCTGGGAGTACAGGCCTGCCCTACCAGGCCAGGCAACTAAGTCTTTATTTCACTTTATGATGCGAAGTGTAGGGGAAGAGAGAGCCCAGCTCTCCAGGGTGAGCTGCCTGTGCAGTCTTTCTGTCTTCCATCTTCTTCCAGTTGGGCTCCTCGCTTGTCCTTATGTGAAAGCCTGAAAGCCCAGACATCTGGCTGTAAAATGCATTGACGGAAACAAAACACTTGCCCTGGTTTGAATATGCTTTGCTCCCCTGAAATGCACATGGAAATTGAGTCCCCACTGTGAGGTTGAAATTGGCCCCCTTGGGAGAGGGAGATGGGCAGGTTGGGTGAGCTCGGGAGGGGTAGGACCTCAGGGACCCTGGGAAGGAGAGGCGGGCAGGACGCACACATGCTCGCTTGGCTCTACTCTCCTCCCAGCATGAAGCCCAGCACCAGATGGGGCCCCTCAACCTCCCTCTTCCAAACCGTGAGCCAAAATAAACATGTTTTTCTTGTTCCTTACCTATTCTGGTATTGTGTTACTAGCAACAGGAAAAGACCTCGTACATTGTGGTTAAGGAATGCCATGGTGGTGAACAATCTAAAATCAGAAATCAGAAGGGCCGAGGATTTAGCTCAGTGGTGCCACCGCCTGTGTCGCAAGCGTAAGGTCCTGAGTTCAATCTCTGGTACCAAAAAAAAAAAAATCAGAGACCAGAGGCACAGTGCCTGCTGGCAAGTGTGAGGCCCTGAGTTTGAATCCTGGTACCAAAACATAAAATCAAATCAGAAAAGCAGCCTTTGCTGGAATTAGTAGTATCGGGAAGGAAAAAGGTCCCATCCTTGGCTGATTCTTTGGACACAGGGCCTCACTATGTATCACAGGCTGCCCTTGAACTCACTACATAGCCCAGGTTGGCCTAGAACTAGTGGCAATCCTCCTGCCTCAGCCTTCTGAGGGGTGAGATTACAGCTGTGCATCACCATGCCCAGCTCTGGGCATCTCTTAAACCCAGTGAAATTAGCTGGCTGTGGTGGCACATGCCCGTGATCCCAGCACTGGGGAGACTGATGCGGGAGGATCCCAAGTTCAAGTCCAGCTTGGGCAACTTAGTGAGAGTCTGCCTCAAAACAAAGGGATGGGGTTACAGCTCAGTTATAAAGTGCTTGCCTGACCTGTGTGAGGCCCTGGGTTCAACTGCAAAAAACAAAACAAAACAAAACAATCCAAAGATACAGAAAAGAACCACATATTTAGGAAAAGTGTCCTTAGGTGTCTGCTGATCTCTGGGTCCCACAGCATGGCCTCCGGACTCCATGTTGAAGGCCATTTCAGGGCTGTTCCCTCTGATTTTCCTCTGCTTTGCCCAGGGTCTGGAGCCACTGGATTCTTCTGTATGTCCGGTCTGGAGGCCGAGGGCTGCGACCTCCGTGGGTTTGTCCAGATGCCAAACCCAGCCTGTCCCTGGTGTGTCCTCATCAGTGTTCCTGTCACACCTACACAGGGCTGATCCTGCCACCTCCCCCCCTGTCTTCCATGGGGAGCTTTGCAAGTTGTATTTTCAGAACAGTGTCAGACGTTAGCTCTGGCTCAGGCTGCCTGAACAAAGTGCTCAGAAAGTGACCCTGCCTGTCTGTCCTGGGGTCACCAGTCCCACACCGAGGTATAAGCAGAGCTGGCTCCTGCTGAGGCCTCTTTTGCTCGTAGATGCCACCTTCTTCCTGTGTCCTTCTACTACCCTTTGCTGTGTGTCTGTCCTCTTGTCTTCTTTTGGGTACTGGGGATTGAACTCGGGACCTTGTGCTTGCAAGGCAGGCGGTGCCACCACTGAGCTAAATCCCCAGCCCCCTCCTGTCTTCTTTTTAGACAGTCTCACTGTGTAGTCCAGGCTGGACTCCAATTTGCAATCCTCCTGCCAGGGATTTAGCTCAGTGGTTCCGCCTCCTGCCTCGAAAGTGCAAGGTTCTGAGTTCGATCCCCAGTACCAAAAAAAAAAATGAGTTGCAATCCTCCTGCTTCAGCCTCCTGAGTGCTAGGATTACAGGGTGCACAACCACTCCTGGCTTAATCTCCTCTTCTTAGAAGGTCTCCAGCCATACTGCTATAGGGCCTATGATATAGGGATGATATATGGACCTTCAAATAATGTAAGGGAAATATTATAACTCCCAACCTGTTAGATGGCTGTTATGCCGAGCTCGTGTTCTCTAAAACTGAAGAATGAATTCTAGGAACAACCGTGGTTAACAGTAGGAAGTTGTTTTTTTTTTTTTTGGTACTGGGGATCGAACTCGGGTCCTTGGGCTTGTGCAGCAAACGACAAAAACCACTGAGCTAAATTCCCAGCCCAATAGTAGGAAGTTTTTATTGAGAGAAAGATAGCTTCTGTCTAAGAGAGACAGAAGTGATCCAGGACCTGGGATTCAGCTCAGTGGTTCCACCGCCTGCCCTGCAAGCACAAGGACCTGAGTTCGATCTCTGGTACCAAAAAAAAAGAAGTGGTTCTAAGTGTGTGGCTAGAGACCCCACTTCTCAAGGGGGTTTTATAGAGCAAAACCAATAGGTAAGGCAGGGGTACAAGGTGGGACAAAACTATAGTCAACTAATAAGGGTACAGGTATAGTCACTTAAGTAATACTGATCCAGTGGGAAATCACAAGGTGGGTATAAGGTGGGCAAAACTATGGTCAACCAATAGGATTACAACAAGTCTAGTGCGTTAGGTAATACTGATTAAATGGGGATCAGATGGGGAAGCAAGCAGACAAGGAATTGTCAAGGACGGAGACAGGTGGAGGGTCCCCGAAGTCCCTGGCCTAACGCCGCAGAAAGTTGTGGAAGGATCAGAGACCGAAAGCATAGAAGCAAAGTTATACTTTTATACAGCAAGCATGCAAGAGTATGGCTGCCTTCTCTCAGAGACAGGCAGGGGTGTCCGAAACGGACCCACCCTTGAAGGGGGCGCTCAGGATGCTGGTTTTATAGTAGTTGGGGCCTATCTTGGCTCCGGGCTGAGGGTGCCCTTACTCGATTGGTTAGTGATTAACTTGACTCCTTACTAGGGACAACAGGGAAGGGTCTTTTCAGGGGGCTTTTACATGTTAGGGCCATGGTTTTTTCCTTTTGATTTTAGCAAACCAAGCTTTGGAGGGTACAGCATGAAGAGGAGGTGCAGCCACAGTCTGTCCGCTTTTCATGGGTGGTTAACCCTGTTCTGCCAGCTCTCTGAACTCCTTCAGCAGGGGGGAGGGTGTCCCTCATCTCTCCCTGCCTACAAGTCTCTATCCCAACAGAAGGAACCGGAACCTTTCCTGGAAGGGGTGGGTCAGGAGGTCTTGGTCCCCACCCAGGTGGTTGATGCCTATTTAGAATATCAGTGGCTACAGTTTATCCCTGGGGAAGTAGGTGTCTCTTTGACTTGAGGCCTGGCCTTGGACAAATGTGGCTCCGCCTCCACCTCCAGCCACAGTACATCTGTGTCCTTATCATGGGCCCAGCCCTGTCTGGCTGCCTAGAATATTTCTACCTAATTTAGCTCCTTACAGTAATCTGCACTGGGGCCCATGCACATGACCCTGTGTGCCTCAGTTACCTCTTTAACTCCAACACAGGCACATTCTGAGGCACCGGGAAGCAGGTTTTTTCCAAGCCAGGCGTGGTGGTGGTGCACGTCTATATTCTAGCACTCAGGAGGCTGAGGCAGGAGGCTCGCCATGAGTTTGAGGCCAGCCTAGACGACATAATGAGACCCTGTCTCAAAAAAACAAAAAAAATTAATCATTTTATGTTGAAAAGAATTTTTCTTTTTGCTTTTTCTGTGGATTTACTCACGGTCTTAAGTCTGTGATCCTGAGGGCTCCTCATCCACCTCCCCCATAGTGAGACCAGCAGCCAAAAGGGAAGATCAGTGGGTTAGGGCCCGAATAAACTCATGAAATACACGGAGCAAAGTAAAGACCAGGACCTAGATGAGCTAAAGATTGGGCTTGAGAAAAGTCCCCAAGGAAACAGAAAAGCCCTGAAGGCTGGAACTCGAGTCTCCAATTCTCACGTCCTGCACTCTTCTGAAGCACAGGCCACAGGCCTCAGAAAAGCCTCTGCTTCATCCCTCTGGGGCTCTTCCGGAAAGCAGCAAGCGGGAGCTTCCTCTTTGCTCTTAGACCACCCCTGTCCCCACTGCGCCTGTCCTGTCCCCTCCGACAGAAGGAGGGAGCAGGTTACAAAGGCATCTGCAGAGGACTTTAGGGCTAAGTTCGTGGTACAGGAGGTGCCAGGAAAAGCTTCACCCTGGAGCCCTGGGGAGGACACGCCATCTGGAAGTGAGCTCCTGGCCACTCATGCAAGGTCACATGTGGCCTCAAGCTCCAGCCAGGGCTATGTGGATCCCATAAAGCCAGTGGGCTCTTCAAAGTCAGCCTCCCACCTCGGCAGAACCCACTGTCCTTCCTGTTCCTGCAGCCCATGGCCTCTGCTGGCTGGAACACAGGGGCTCCCCTGTGCTCTGTGTTTATGACATCAGCCCTCTTTGTGGGACCAGTGGGACCACAGGGCTCCTTGTGCCTGCCAGAATCACCCTCAAGCTGGGCACTTTAGTTCTGGGTGTGGGGATAAAATGCTACCCCAAATACTAAAGGTAATGCAGATGCCACACTTGTCAAGTCCGGTAGATGATAAAAAAATGCACACAAAGAGGGAACCACCAGGAAGGGCTCTTCTCTGTCCTATGTTGCACATTTGTGACATGTAGGTGACAGATGGGTTTGTTCTTTTCTCTATCAATGCTACTCCCTAGAGGGCCCTCCCTAAAGAAGGGACAACCCAACTCACCTTGGAGAAAGTGTCTTCTGGGTATGGGGGGAAATGCACAGTTGCTGGGCTTAGCAATTGGGAGGCTGAAGCAGGAGGAGTTTGAGGCTAGCCAAGGCTAGATCTTGTTTCCAATTAAGAAAAAAAAGAAAGAAAAAATCTATTGTGGTTTCTGCCATCACATTATTTTGGTGTACTGAGTAAGTGTAAGCCCCCTAAAAGAGAAGGCTAGAGCCAGGCATGGTGGTTCATGTTGTAATCCCAGCATTTGGGAGGCTGAGGGAGGACTGGAAGTTCAAACCCACCCTAACTGGACAAAGTAGCAAGATCCTGTCTCAAAGTAAAAAATAAAAAGGGCTGGAGATTAGCTCAGTGGCACCGTGCCTGCCAAGCAAGCGCAAGGTGCCTGATTCCGGGTACCAAAAAGGAAACGAAAAAACCCCTGGGGATTTAGCTCAGGCAAAGGCCCTAGGTTCAATCTCCAGTACTGAAAAAAAAAAGAAAACAAAAACACCTAAAAAAGAGGGAATGCAAGAAGACTAGGGTGTGGTGGGGTGAACACAGGCTTTGGCCCTCAAAGATTCTGAGTTCACCTCCACAGGCCACCCACGCCCCCAACCCCCAGCATGCCTGCTGAGCTGAGGATGGGAACACTGCAGGCCTCAGGGTTGCAGAGCCTCGGGCTCCTGCTCTGGCCTCTAAACCTTCCCTTCTTTCCCCGAATAGTCACTGACATGAATCCAAGTCCCTCGGCTGCCTTGTGTCCCCAGCACCCTGCGCTTGTCTAGGAGAGCTGCTGTCCCCCAAGAAACACCGGGAGACCAGCCTGGTGGTGGCTTCGTGGTGACCCCTGCAAGACCAGTCCTGCCGTTCCCAACTTGGATTGGGGTTGTGGGACAGGGAGGGTGCTCAGCTCCTGGCCTGGGAGGAAAGGAGAACAAAAGCTTCACATAGATTAACAAGCTTCACACGGTACGGCTGCATCACACCCTGAACACAATCCCCCGACTGTGGCTGTGGGCTTGACCGTTCCCCAAGAGCTCCGAACCATGGCCCTGGGCTGGAGCCAGCGTCGCCTGGCCCAAGTTTGGGAGATGAGCAGCAGGGAGGGGCAGGGTGGCCAAGGCAGACCCTGGGCATGGTCCCAGGGCCATTTGTGTGGCCATGGGCACTGTTCCTTCAGAGGCGGCAGGCTCAGTGTCCACATGGATGCCACCATCCCATCAGGCCCTAGGAACACTGCGAAGCTGACTCCAGAGAATCCCTGCACCCACACCAGGACCAGCCATGCTTCGCCAGCCCACGGCACACCCTCTCCCCCGACTGTCACAATGGCGTGGCCACACAGGAGGACCAGGATGGTGACAGTGAGGGAGTGGCCAGTGGCAGTGATGGTCCAGATGCAGGGCCAGTGCTCACCAGGGCCTTCCTGCCACCCCCATGCCACCTCTGTGTTGTGTGCAGAAGGAGACGAGACCAATTACAGCCAGGAGGAAGGTGGTGGTGGAGAGAGGAGGTGGGAGTGCAGCGGGGAGGTCACAGCAAGAAGGGTGGGGTGGGGACCTGGGCACTGATGGGCCCTGCACGACCCTTTGGCGGGACAGATGGTAGATGAGGTGTCACTGGGTTCTGGGTGCTGGAGTCTCCTTCTAGAGGTGCTTTCTACGTTTTTGGTTTTTGTTATGTTTTGTTTCTTTGGTACTGGGGATTGAACTCAGGACCTTATGCTTTTGAGGCAGGTGGCAGAACCACTGAGCTAAATCCCCGGCCCTCTTTCTAGGTTCTTTCTGTCCTGAGCAAAGAATTGGGTAAGACCAGTGCAAACCACAGCGAGGCTTTACATACGGCAGGCTCTACAGAGCGAGTTTGGGCTAATAGAAGTAGAGAAGAAATGCACTCTACAGCACGACTGAATGACCGACTGGAAGAGAGAGCACAGGAGAGGGTAGCACAGGGGCCACCAGCCTTTGACTCTCCCACTCCTCAGGCTACCTCGGGTCTGGGCTGTCCCATCCCAAACCCTCTTGAGTTCTCGAGAGAAGTCCCCACACAGGGCTTTGGGAGCCGTTCTGCGCATTCCTGGGACTTTGCAGTCCCTTTAACAGGTCACACCGACTTCCCCAGCCAGCTCTGCCACGTCCTGGTCTCCTGCCTCATTTCCCCCTGACAGACACAAATCTAGTTCTTCATGAGCTGCTGAGGGAGCAGAGATCTCTGTCTTCCACACTTGATCTTAGCCAAAAGGCCGAGAAGCGATCTCTGTCTTCCTATAGCTACTTCTGCTGAAAGGGGCTGTAGGCCTTTCCTCCTGGGGGTTATGTGCTCTCCAACTACCTTGGGGAGTTGTGGCTCTCTGGCGGTGCTGAAGGAAAAAACTCTGGAAAGACAATGAGAAAAGAGTTCGTGGCTGTTGAGCTGTGTGTCTGATGGGAGAAAGAAGGTAACTTTGGGGCTAGGGATTTAGCTCAGTGGTTCTGCCACCTGCCTGGGAAGTGCAAGGACCTGAGTTTGGTCCCTGGTACCAAAAGAGAAAAAAAAAAGAAGGTAACTTTGCTATTAGGTTGGGGATGTAGCACCCAGATATGAGAAGGAGCAGGTCACATTTCCACACTTCCTGTGAAGGAGAATATATGGCAAAGAGGGATGGTAGATAAATTATCAAGAGCCTGAGAGCCGTAGCTTTAGCAAGATTACGCACATATGACTCTAATTAAAAACAAGCCTCAAGACAGGTGCCCATTTACCTCCTTGTAGCAGTAGTTAGTCTTACTTTTTGAGGAGGAGGAGGAGAGGAGCTGCTTTCTTCTCTGGGTGATCTTTGTCTTCACACAGTTCATGTGGGGCTGGGTTTATCCTAGCAAGGTGAATCCAACTTTCTTTCTCCACCACCGTGACTGCAGTAGGTGTTACAGGGATCACTGAAAAAAGGCACTTCCATTTTGGTATTAATTGGTCTCAGGAGTCTCTTCTTTTCAAGCTTTAATGAGCACTTGGTTTCCAGGGCAGACACAAGGTGGCCCCCTGGGCCAGCTGGCAGGACTCTGTTCCCATACATTTGGATAGCCTGTTGTACAGGACCTGGATTAATAAGCTATTGTAAGAGTCCGGCGGTGTGTGGGTCCACTACCCTGTCAGAAGATAGAAAAGGCCTCCCATATAACATCTCTAATGGACTGATATTTAGCTTAGTGTCTGGGGTGTTTGAATCCTGAGGGCTACTGGCAATAATTGGAGCCAGGGGCCGGGGATTTAGCTCAGTGGTACCACACCTGCCTCAAAAGCTCAAGGTCTTGAGTTCAATCTCTGGTACAAAATGATAATAATTGGAGGTAGGACTCAGACATTTCTTGGCAAAGTTTTGCCAGAGTTGGCTTTAGGGTCTGGTTGGCTTTCTCCATCTTTCCAGAAGACTGAGATCTCCATGTAGAATTGGAGATGGAACTTTATTCCTAAACCCTTTGCCACCCCCTGAGTTGGGAGGTAAAACAAGGCTCATTGTCACTCTGAAGGGACTGGGGTAGTCCAAACCGGGAGATGATTTCTTTGAGGAGCACCCTGACTACTTCTGTATCCTTTTCTGAACAGATAGGGAGGGCCTCAAATCCAGCCTATAAAGGTGTCAATTAGGACCAATATCTGTTTGAATCTCCAGATGGTGGCAAGTGGGCAAATTCTAATTGCCAGTCCTCTCCAGGGTGTGTCCCTCTCCTCTGTACTGGTTCTAACAAAGGAGGCGGTTTGGGCTTGCCTGGGTTACTGGAAGCACAGAGTGGGGAAAGCTTTGCAGACGTGTCAGGTGGTCGCAGCTAATTCTAGTCCTGTGAAAATTCAAGAGACCCATTTCCACTATAGGGTTTTTATAGCTTGTCACTGGATCCCTTGAGGAAGGACTAGAATGGTTCCTTAGGAAATGGGAATAAGGCTAAGGTCTCAAGGGGCTGCAAGGCTGCCCTTCTTGCCTTCGTATCAGCCCTTTGATTTCCCAAGGAGATCTCAGACATGGGTCTCTTTGGTGTCACTTGCAATGAATGCCAGCAACCTGCTTGGGAAGATGGACTGGTTCGAGGAGTTGTAGAATTTCCTGCTTGTGATTATAGACAACTGCTTATTGATCAACAAGTCTCTTTTTCCAGATTACCACATGGGTGTGCACCACTAAAAAGGCCTATTTGGAGTCTGCATAGATAGCTTTTTTTTTTGGTACCAGGTCTCCAACTTGGAACCTTGCACTTGCGAGGCAGGCGCCAGAACCACTGAACTAAATCCCTGGCCCTGCATAGATAACTTTTTGCCTTTTCCTGATATCAGTCAAGTAAAGTCTGTGCACTCTGCTTTTTTAGCAGAGGTGTGGGGGGGTGGTCTACTGGGAGCTGACAACCACATAACCTGCCTTTTCAGGTCCTTCCTGGACAAAGCTATTCCCATCAGTGGACCACACCTCTGCAGGGCCTTGGAGGGGCAGTCACTGATGTCCTGCCTGCTTGCAAAGTCTGACAGATCACATGTTCACAAGAATGGCTAACCTCTGAGCCTGCAGGCATCAAAGAAGGAGGATTGTAGTACCTATGCTGCTGAAGTGAGCAAAAAGAAGCAGGATTCAGTGAGCACACGTTTTTGTAGTAACCTCAGGTGTCTAGAAGCATGGCCTAGCATAGTCCCAATGAGTAAAATCCACTTTGGCCTTTGCCAGAATTGGAGAGTTGCCTCTAATTTTGCTAGTAAATATCTTCCTAGTAAGGAAGTTAAATACAGTGGGACAATTTTTAAAAATTGTTTTAAATTTTGAGACAGGGTCTCACTATGTAGTCCAGGCTGGCCTTGAACTAACTGTGTAACTTAGGCTGACCTCAAACTTGGAATGATTCTCCTGCCTCAGCCTTCTGAGTGCTGGGATTGCAGGTGTGCGCCACCATGTCTGGCCAGACAGCCATGACTTCGGTCTTTTTTCTCGGCCCTTCTCTTTCATCCTTATCTAGATCCTGAGTTTTGAACATAGAATAGGCCATGTTCAGCAATAGGGTCATCGAGGCCTGGAGGCCCCACCTGGAAATCTACTAGGGTCCTTTGAACATACTGCGTCTCTCTGGGGTGCTAGAAAACAAGTGGGGGAAAACCCATGTCCCCCTGAGAAACAGTTGGGCGTCTGAGGACAGGATCTTCAATGACATCAATTCCCTCCTCCTCAGAGGCCTCTTATGTACCATGGTTCTTGGGCCTGTCCAGAGACAAAGAACCATAAAAGCCTGAACGTAAGGGATTTCACAGCACTTTCCTTGCCTTTTGCAAAAAACTTCAACTGAAAAGTACTACTATAATTCAGATTGCCATTCTGCATTCATCTTTTGCCACTTTCTAGTTCATACTGGAGAGAGAACAGGATTGAGGCCAAACCTCTTTTGACTAGGGACCTCTGCTCAAAAAGCAGAGCTCTTAGCTCTTACTTGGCTATTGATATTAAGAAAAGGGAGGGCTGGGGATGTAGCTCAGTGGTGCCATGCGTGGCTGGCAAGCAGAAGGTCCTGAGTTTGATTCCTGGTACTGGAAAAAAAGAAAAAGGCAAAAAGCTAAATATCTGTGCAGACTCTTTATGGTGCTACACTCCCATGCAGCAATTTGGAAAGAGATTTGCTGACTAAGAAGCAATCATCTATAAAACAAGCAGGAACTTCTACAACTCCTTAAGGCAGTCTATCTCCCCAAGCAGGTCACTGTCATTTGTTGCAAGGGACACCAAAGAGAGACATGGCTAAAGTCTCTTTGGGAAATCAAAAGACCAATACGAAGGCAAGAAGGGCAGCCTTGCAGCCCCTCAAGACCTTAGCCTTATTCCCCGTGCCTGAGGAACCATCCCAACAGGTGCTTCCTTAAGCAACACAGTGAAAGCTGTAAAAACCCTAGACGGGCTGGGGATTTAGCTCAGTGGTGCTTCTGCCTGCCTTGAAAGCATAAGGTCCCGACTTCGATCCCTGGTAGCAAACAAACAAAAAACCCTACCTGGGAGAAGGTCACTAGAATTTTCACAGGACTAGGAAGAAAGCTATTCTTGAGAACCTCTGGAAGACCTGAGGCTCCTTTTCAGAAAGCGAGACTCCAGCACCACTCCAGGTGCAGATAAGCAGTCACTAATCACCCTAATTCACGGCAGCTTACATGGGCACCTGTGTCGAGGCTCCTGTTTGTTTTTTTTTTTATCTTTTATTTATTTATTTAATTTATTTTTTGGGTACTGGGGATTGAACTCAGGTCCTTGCGCTCCCCAGGCAGGTGGCAGAACCACTAAGCTAAATCCCCACCCCACTCCTGTTTTGTTTTGTTTTTTTGGTACTGGGGATTGAACTCGGGTCCTTGCACTTGCGCAGCAGGTGGTGAAACCACTGAGCTAAGTCCCTGGCTCCCCCTCTTGTTTTTTTTTTTTTTTTTTTTTGGTACCAGGGATCGAACTCAGGTCCTTGCACTTTCGAGGCAGATGGCAGAACCACTGAGCTAAATCCCCGCCCCCCCCTCCTGTTTTTAATTAGAGTCATATGTGCGTAATCTTGCTAAAGCTACGGCTCTCAGGCTCTTGATAATTTATCTACCATCCCTCTTTGCCATATATTCTCCTTCACAGGAAGTGTGGAAATGTGACCTGCTCCTTCTCATATCTGGGTGCTACATCCCCAACCTAATAGCAAAGTTACCTTCTTTTTTTTTTCTCTTTTGGTACCAGGGACCAAACTCAGGTCCTTGCACTTCCCAGGCAGGTGGCAGAACCACTGAGCTAAATCCCTAGCCCCAAAGTTACCTTCTTTCTCCCATCAGACACACAGCTCAACAGCCACGAACTCTTTTTTCATTGTCTTTCCAGAGTTTTTTCCTTCAGCACCGCCAGAGAGCCACAACTCCCCAAGGTAGTTGGAGAGCACATAACCCCCAGGAGGAAAGGCCTACAGCCCCTTTCAGCAGAAGTAGCTATAGGAAGACAGAGATCGCTTCTCGGCCTTTTGGCTAAGATCAAGTGTGGAAGACAGAGATCTCTGCTCCCTCAGCAGCTCATGAAGAACTAGATTTGTGTCTGTCAGGGGGAAATGAGGCAGGAGACCAGGACGTGGCAGAGCTGGCTGGGGAAGTCGGTGTGACCTGTTAAAGGGACTGCAAAGTCCCAGGAATGCGCAGAACGGCTCCCAAAGCCCTGTGTGGGGACTTCTCTCGAGAACTCAAGAGGGTTTGGGATGGGACAGCCCAGACCCGAGGTAGCCTGAGGAGTGGGAGAGTCAAAGGCTGGTGGCCCCTGTGCTACCCTCTCCTGTGCTCTCTCTTCCAGTCGGTCATTCAGTCGTGCTGTAGAGTGCATTTCTTCTCTACTTCTATTAGCCCAAACTCGCTCTGTAGAGCCTGCCGTATGTAAAGCCTCGCTGTGGTTTGCACTGGTCTTACCCAATTCTTTGCTCAGGACAGAAAGAACCTAGAAACCACTTCTGGACAGAGACCCCAGAACCCCAGAGCCTGGTAACAAGAGGACCTGCAGAGAGGGGCTGAGGACAGGGTCTGCCCAGTTTGTGATCTTTGGACACTGTCTGGGTGGAAGTGTGGCCCCTGCCCTGCCACATTGGTATGTGGAAGCCCAACCTGTGATGCAGATGGGCTGAAGTGAGTGGTTAGGCTAAATGAGGTCGCCAGCGGGCGCTGATTTCATGGGGTTCAGCATGCACAAGCCTGGGGTTCCATGCCAGCACCAAAAGAGCACAACTATGTGAGGGAGAGAACAAGGAGCCTTCCCTTTGCCACCCGAGGATGGGGACAGGGTCCATGGGCGGGGTCGGGGGAGAGGCCTCACCAGGAATCCACCCGACGGCCCAGGGCCTAGACTTCAGCCTCCAGAATGGTGACAAGATAAACATCTGCTGTCACAGCCCTGACCCCCTCGCCCTCATCTTCTACGAGGTCACCCGCTTCCCACTGGGCTACGGACAGCACTCCAGGCCCACATATACGGGCAATTACACCCTGATTCAACTGTGCATCGATGGTACACCAGGGGCCCTGTTTCATGACTTATTCAAAGGTTTTTGAAAAACAAACAAACGAATTGCAGGCAACACCATCTGCTGCAACTGTTTATTATATTTAGAAGTCTACAAATTTGAGCTGTTAAGAATCACAAAATATTCATTTGAAATCACATTTTTTGATTCATCAAATTTCAAATATATTTTACTGTGTTGAACAATGTATTCTAGTGCTGTCTAAAACACAGCCAAATTATTTGTCTTTATTGATTTACACATTTCTGTAACTTTTTGAAAACCAAGATTAAGATAAAAAAGAATAAAACCACCCAATTACAATTTTCCCATACTCTGAATTATTTCCTACAGCTGTTTCCTTTTTTCTTATTCAATCTTAATTCTGTGCAGGGTACTGACTTGACACACTTACGGAGTTCTCGGCTTGCATTTTTCATAGATTCAAGCAGCAACACCTTGGCAGTATGGAAGGCTAGGTTTGTTAAAAGCACTCATTGGAAAATATTTTTAAATTTATAGAGCATACAAAATAATTTACAAAGAGACAGATGACTTTAAACATTATTTTGAAATCACCTTGATCTGTGGAAATCTGTCTAAGACATTTGTCGTCTGTTGTTTTTATCCCTCGGCCCCCTTTCTATGCGAAGTGGGTGTTGTGAGGTTTCTCAGGCCGACGTGGTATTCGCTGGCCCTGGGGGTCCTAGGCCCATGGTCCCCAGAGGGCTCTGCTCCCCACATAGGCTGCCAGTCTGGGAGTGGAGAGCGGTGGCTGGAGCTGAAGACTCCAGGGATAAAGCAAGAGTGGGGCACAGCAAAAACAGGGCAGCCACAAGAACTGACGCCAAGCAGAAATAACCGTAAAGCTTTTACTATATCTCAGAAGAAACACTAAAGCAGAGGAGTGCATATACCATGTGGAAAGGTGGCCAAAGTGCATGATGGTCTGTGCGTGGTCCCAGTGCCGTGCGTGGTCCCCAGCCATGGGGAGAGGAGCTTCTCAGGAAAGGGACTAAGAACCATAGCGATCCTAGAGAGAGAAGCAAGACCCAGGTTCACCAGGGATGCTGGGGTCAGCCTGGCACCACCAATGTTGTGTCCCCAAAGCTGCCATGGCAGGGCTCCTGCGGGTCCGGAGACACTGCAGGTCACCAGAGCAGGCATCACCAGCTCCCCACAGCCAAGCTCCCTGCCTCCCTGCTGGGGCTCTGCAAACCCAGCAGGTTCACATCTTGCCCAGGGTGAGCTGTGAGGGAACACTGGACTAGGCGGCTGTGAGGCATGGGGTCGCATCAGGGGCAGGAACCCTAATGCTGGCCGGCTGCTGCAGCTGCACAGCGCCTCGGCCTCTGCACCCCCACCTCCTCACTTGTGCCACAGGGCATGGGGGCGGTCACTGTGGAAAGGGTCACAAGGCAAGGTCTCCACCCTCCGGGAGGGCCACCATGGTACAGCTGCCTGAGGAGTGGGAGGAAGCAGGTAGAAATGGTGGAGTGCATTCTCCTTGGGTGCCACACGCTCTTCACACTGCTCTGGTTTGTGTCAAAGATGTCCCCGAAGGCTCCTGTGCCGGGGTGGGCTTTGGAGGGGGCCTGGATGGTGGGACACTAACTGCATGAATGCCTGCGCCCACCAGTGAGTCCAGAGCCGAATGGGCGGTGAGGTGGAGGATGTGGGTCACAGGGGCATAACCTGGGAGGGTGCACTCGGTCCCCAGCATCCCCTGTGTCCTCTGCCTCGCCCTCCATATGTGACGCTCTCCTGGCCACAGGCCTGAAGCAGTGCAGCAGCGGACCATGGACTGAAGCTAAGACTCAAGACAGCTCTCCCACCGAGAGGGGCTTATGACAGTGTCTGTCACCATGTCTCCTGCCACGGCGACAGCACCACCTGCTTGGGGATCAGGAGCCTGCTTGGGGGCACTAGAGGCAACACGAATCAGCCCAGCCCCCAGAGCCGTGTTTTAGGTTAATGGGATCCTTCTAAAATAACCAGGAGCCAACAAGAGGGTCCAAGAAACAAGCCTTTCCCAAATCTGAGGTGGCCTGTGTTGTGACACATGGTCAGCTTCATCTGGACCTCACTTACAAGACTGAAGACCTAACATCAATGTGTGAACAGTTAAGTAAACTAGATGCATTTTTCACTCAGCAGAATACGGATTCTAGAGAATCAATTCATCCTTCTTTCTTTTTTTGGTACTGGGGATTAAACCCAAGCCTTCACACTGAGCTACACCCCCCTTGCCTTTTTTCATTTTTCATTTATCCAAAGTCTTGCTGTTGCTTAGTTGCTCAGGCTGGCCTTGAACTTGGGACCTTCCTGCCTCAGCCTCCCAGAGTGTTAGGATCACAGGCTTGTGCTACCACACAGAGCTTCTTTCCTTTCCTTTTTTTTTCCCTTTTTTTGAACCGGGGATTGAACTCAGGACCTTGCGCTTGCCAGGCAGGCGTAGCACCACTGAGCTAAATCCCCAGCCCAAAGTCTAAGTACCAAATTTTTTTTCCAGTACTGGAAATCGAATTCAGGGCCTTGCACTTAAGAGGCAGGCACAGCACCACTGAGCTAAATCCCCAGCCCTACTTTTCTTTCTTTTTTGAAACAGGTTCTTGTTATATCATTCAGGCTGGCCTGGAATGCACGAGCCTCTTGCCTCAGACTTCCAAGTTAATTACATAGAAATGCACAGGACACCATGGAGAAAAGTAGGATACAAAACCATGCAGAGAAATTATACATAAAAATCTAGAGCTAATGGAATATGAGAAAATGAAAAAATGGAAACAAAGTCTTTGTAAATAGGGAGGGATGGAGGGGTTGAAGGGAGGGCAGAGGAAGGGGGAAAAATAAGAACCAAGAGAGATTATGTAAAGGTGCAAATCTCCAATGATGAATGTCATTATATTGTACACCTAAAATGTACCAATAAAAGGATAAAAAAAAATCTAGAACTAAAAGAAAATGTACTAAAATATTAACAGAAGTTAACCCTGAGCAAGGGGACTGTAGATCATTTTAATTTTTCTTCTTACTCATTCTCTGTTCCAATCTAGGAAAAATTAGATAATTATCATGACAGTTCCTGTGATCATTCTCCTAGTCATAAATGAGAAAACATTGCACAAATAAGAAATGGTAATTTCTGGTTCTCCCGGAGTCCTGGTTACACTGCAGCCAACATCCCAGCCAATTATACACAGTCTAATAGTGTGCCCAGTGGCTTGCCCTGCCACACCGCGCATGCTCCGTCCCAGCACTGACCTGGATGGAGGTCACGACCCCATTGGCAAACACTGAGAGCTTCCCGGCCACCGACCGCACGCCCTGCTTGAACTGCGCCATGTCAGGGGCGTTGGGCAGCACGCTGGACAGGGTGTAGTTGCCTGCACACAGATCACAGCTGGTGTCCATAGCTGCCCTCTTTCCCCCAAGCAGCACCTCTGACGGAGGCAGCCCCACCCAAAGCTCCAACAGCCGCCAGGCAGGGGGACGCAGCACTGTGGCCACCTGGCCCTGGCCCCAGGATGTCACAGGTGCTGACAAAGGGCTGCAGCTCCTGCACTGGCCAGGGGGCAGGCTGCCAGGGTCAGACAACACCTCGTTCATTCACTCCCAGCTCTTCATTCATTCAACAAACACTTGCTGAGGGCTTCCTTTCCAGGCTCCTTCGGGTACCAAGACAGAGGAAAGAGAAGGGATAGGTCCCACCCGGAAAGAACTCCTGGTCCAGTCAGGGGAGCTGGTCACACACCAGGCACGGTGTGCAGAGGGACCTAGTGAGGCCACCCTGTCCAGTGAACGAGGCCCAGGAAACCCTGGAGGCTGCGGCTGGATGGGGCACGAGTGGGAAGTGATAGAAATGAGGCAGGAAGGTGGGGTGGGGGCACCAGGCCACACAAGGTGTGACCACAGCACAGGTGGATGGGAAAAGGTGGCAGGGCCACAGGGGCCCTGCAGGACAGATGCACATGCAAGGGCACGGGGAGCCTGGAAAATGGGCTTCTAATGTGGTATCAGACACCAGTGCCCCTGATGCTGAGACAAATCAAGAGACAGGGCTTCTGAGATGACAAGAACAGCTTCCAGAGGAGGGACAGAATGTACTGTGGCAGCCACAGCTCCGAGGCAGCTGGTGGCCAGCGATGTGGTGGCCTTAGCAGACTCTCGGGATGAGGATCCCAGCTGTGAGTGTGACAAACCCATGGCCATGATGCAGCCCCAACCCCGAGTGCAGAAAGGAGCCTCACCTGCCGGGCGCTTCGGCTGCTCCTCGAACAGGTCGGCCGAGCTGATGGCGGAGCTGGCTGAGAGTCGTTCCAGGCGGGCCCGAGTCTCATACTGGGGAGACAAGGACAGATGTTAGGCTCCTACCGTCACAGCACTTTCAAAGAATGATGACTTTGGCCTCCAGACTCTGTCTCACCGGTCACAGTGTCATTGCCAGGCTGGGCCCTGGGGACCATGCAGAGCCTACATTCTGACGGGGAGGCAGGTCACAGGCATACAGATCAACAAATGACATCACAGCCACTATGCTCACCGAGGGCCGGCCAGAGCGAGGGAGAGCATACTCTCTTGTGTGCGGCTCTCAGCTAAGGCCCCCCCTAGACCTGTCTCCCAGTGCCTGTCACACCATCTGGAAGCAGCTCGGCGCCATCAGCTGTGATCTGCACCTGTGTGGCTGGGGCTGCGGGGCTGGACCCCAGAGCCCCACACAGGCTAGGCAAGTGCCCTACCACCAATTACGGATTGGTTGACTGGCTGCAGTACTGGAGATTGAACCCAGGACTTCTAAACTGAGCTACATCCTCAACCCTTTACTTGCGACCCTCCTCCTGGGATTATAAGCACGCAGCATCACACCTGGACCAACTTTAAAACAAAGGGAAGGGGCCGGGGATTTAGCTCAGCGGTTCTGGTGCCTGCCTCACAAGCACAAGGTCGAGTTTGATCCCTGGTACCAAAAAAAAAAAAAGAGAGAGAGAAAACAAAAGGGATTTGAGGGGCTGGAGGAATAGCCAACAGGCCACTGTGCTCTCGAATTGATAGTGCTGCTGCAAAATAAAATCAGCACACTTAGGAAAAAATTCCCCATGGGGCCAAGAAGCCTCGGACTAACAAGGCCCTATAGGAGCCAGGCACGGCTGATGTGCCTGGCAGAATCTGAGGGAAACGAACCCTGCCAAGCCCATGTGGGTGTCCCAGCTGGCCAAGACCCACATGATGAGCTCCTCAGGGATCTAAGAGGCAGCAGCCTGAGAGGAACACATTCACCTCCCAGAAACACCTGTGTTCTTCATTTAACCCCGGTTAGAAAATATCCAGTCAAGTAGGGCCGCATCAAGCAGCACTGGAAACGTATCCAAAAGCTCTCACCAAATGGCTACTCCAAGGCCCAGAGAGGGAGAGTGAAAGGAGGCGTGGGGCCCGCAACCCGGCAGCAGGGAGGGTGACCGCCCCGCCCAGAGAGGGCACCTCCTCCCTGGGTCCGGGCCCTCCCTGCCCTAAGGGAACCTAAGGGTGCCCATGACTCTGGAGCCTTACATCGGCTTGGGCTTGCCTTCCGAAGTACATGTCTGAAGAAATGGCCTTGGCGTCGCCGAACTTCTTCTGGGCCTCGTCCGTGCTCTCTGAGGGCGCAGAGTCCGGCTTGCGGCGAGCGGCAGGTCTGCAACGAAGGAACCCAAGCAGGTCACACTAACTGGCCGAGGCCCACGCATTTCCCATTCATCCTGTATCCATCAGTTTAGGGTTGGAAGAGGCAGAAGCGGTAATTTTGTAAAAAGATTTGGGTCATTTGGAAAAGCCTGACCATTCTGGGAAGCAGAGCCTAAGCACCCAAGGCTCCGACACTGCAGGGCGCTCCGCCCTGTTCGGTGGGGCTGTCCTTTCACACCTGTGCAACTGCCCAGTGCAGAACTGGCTGAGCACGAAGGCGCTGCGTGTGGGGTGGGACGGCACTGCTCTGCATTATGCACCTGTCAGGGGCCCCAGCATCCCCGGTTTGGGGACAGGCTCAGGTCTCGAGGTCCAAGATCGGAGCCTGTCCCCACACACACTTGTGTCCCTGGTGTGGACAGCACTCTATGCTCTCCTTCCTGCACAATCACTGAAACCGGCGAGTCCTGCAACAGGTGAGCAGACAAACCGACCCAGGGGAACTGGACACAGAAGGGAGGCCCGGGCAGATGTGCTCAGAAGAGCCACTGAGGCAGACTGGGACAGCCAGGGGCTGGTGACCGCATTCACGTGATATCCTGAGGAGGGCTCAGAAACAGACCCGCGGTGGGCAGGGCTGGCTACAATCAGCAGAGGAGATACTGGGAGTGACGGATGGTCTGTAGCCTGCTCTTGCTGGTCATTATGTGACTACATGTGCAATCAAAATCTGTAGGACTTCAAGTGGGGTGCGCTGGTGGTCACCTGTAATTCCAGCATTCTGGGAGGCTGAGGCAGGAGCAGTGTAAGTTCGAGCCTAGCATGGGAAACTTAGAGGCTTAGGAAGACTGTCTCAAAATAAAAATGAATGGAAATGCATGCTATGTAATAAAAAATAAAATGAATATTTAAATTAAAAAATTTTTTTTCAAATAGGGTCTCACCATATAGCTCTGGTTGACCTTGAACTCACTATGTAGCCCAGGCTGGCTTCCAACTTGTAGCAATCCTCCTGTCTCACCCTCTCGAGTGTTGGGATTACAGGTGTGTACTACCACACCCAGCTGAAAAATTTATTATAGCAGAAGACATACAGCTATTTATTCCTCTTCAAAATCCTCCCCAGGACTGTTTCAGGAAGTGGCAAGAACAATGGGATAAATGTGTTCAAAACGAGGGAGGGATATTCTGGAGGATTTAATGACTGTGCCTTTTGCTGTAGTAATTTTTTTTTCTCTTTTTTGGGTACCAGGAATTGAACTCGGGACCTTGCACTTGTGAGGCTGGCACCAGAACCACTGAGCTAAATTCCTGGACCTACTGTAGTAATTTTTAATTTTTTGTGATTTTTTTTTGAGACAGAGCTTCACTGTGTAGCCCAGGCTAGCCTTGAACTTGTGGTAATTCTCCTGCCTCAGCCTCCTAAGTGCTGGGATTACAGGGATGTACAACCACACTCAGATACTGTAGTAATTTTTTAAAAAATTAAACATTCACTGTAGTTCTCGATCATATCTCATAGCTCAGTGCAAAATCCCTGGGTTTAATCCAACAGTACTGCCAAAACAAAAATCCAGTGGAACCTGCACTTAAACAAGATGAGTGCAACCATACATAAACAGTAACTTCAGCAGGGTGAAGTCACAGCCCTGATCCAGGCCTCCTGAGCTGTGGGCTCAGAACCTCAGGGAAGAGGCTCCACAAGTGCTGTGGAGAGGACCCCAGGTGACACTGATGTGCCCCCGATACAGTCACTGTCTTGGTGGGGCCCCAAGGCAGAGGCCTCACAGCTTCTGACCAGACATGCAGGGCTTCCCTACACAGCCACCGCACCTGTCGGAGGCACCTGCGCTCTTCCCGGCTGCCTCCGCATCTCTGCCGCTCTCCTTTCTCCAGTAGGAATCGGAGCTGTCTTCCCAGTCCGAAAAGGAATTGCCTCGCAGCTCCACAGCGTCATCAAAGTACCTGCTGGGACAGGAAGGGACAGTGGTAGGGTCCTCAAGCTGTCCTCTCCTGCTGGGGTCCATGGCCTTTGGCCTTTTGAGTGACCGGGTGGAGCGGGCCGTCCGTCGCCGCCCCCTGCAAGAAGTCTGTGCCATCCATGCTGCCCCTTGGAAGACGTGGCTCAGGACGAGCTCCACGCTGCAGCTGACTGCACCGAAGTGCGTTGCTGGAGGAGGCACAGGACAGGACAGCTTCAGTGTGGTTAACATCGTTCACAGATGTCTTCGTCTTCTAGTGACAAAGGCCACTGTTGGGCCTGGGGACTGCTGCACCCAAGGAGCCCTGGCTGGCAGTGCCTGCCACGATCAGTAAGCATGTTTGGTGCCAACAATGGAAGTGGTGCCCATGACCTTTCTCTGGGGATGGCACAGACGAGGGTCCCCGAGCAGCCCTGCTCTGAGAGCATGCAGTGGCTGCCTTCTGTTCCATGTGGCCAGAGAAACGCCCCTGATCAAGAATAGCAAGGCTGCCCGAACAGGACAGAGGCTGGTAGGCGAGGTAGCCCCGCTAGAGCCTTGACCAACAGTGACCATGCCACGTCAGGAGGGAAAGACCCCAGCCTGATCTGCGCCCTGATGAAGGCTCAGGGGCTCAGGCTGAGGAAAGGAAGGGTGAGGAGGCTTGCCCGGAAGAGTAAGGCTGGCAGGAGGCACAGGGGATACAGGCAGGCACAGGCTTGTATAAGGACAGGCACCCTGAATGTCGGACTCGGCACAGATGAGCCTGAGGGACACTGGGACCAGGACCCATAGGAGCCCAGGCCAGAGGTGGGGCTTCTGGGAACAGTGGAGAGGAAGGAGAATTTGTACTCAGACTCCTGCCTTCTCTGGCAAGAAGGCTGCTAAGGTCGCATCATGTCACACTGGCCATTTCCAGAAGCTTGGGAGGGGAATGGGAGCTGGAAGTGCATCCGGCTTCCAGCTAGAAACCAAGGAGGGCACCTGCGCTGCACCCTGGCTCTGCTTGCTCAGAGCACACCAGGACAAGAAGGGACAGGAGCTCAGAGGACAACTCCGGAGCCATGGGGTGTGCTGGCCTGGAAAGCTACTGCACGTGTCTCATTTTCAAGCCACTCATTTGGACAGACCCAGGACAAGAACTAAGAGCACTTCCGTTGGAAATTTCCAAGGCACAGAAGCAGTGCTTCTGAGGGGCCTGGCACGGTGCTGGCGGGAGATAGGGGTGAGGAGCCTCTGTCCCTGCCCTCATGGGGCTTGGGAACATCCCAGGGGTGGGGCTGGGCAGAGCTGCCTGGAGGACAGGGACCATCTGGAGGAGGCTGGGCACCCCTGGGGGGACCAGCACTGGGCTGGCCGGGCTTCTCTGCAGATAGAGTAGCTCAGGAAATGACAGCCTTCAATCGCACAAGCCCAAATGCCACTCCCCATGAGGGGCTCTCTGTGCTCTGGCACAGTGTGGCCTCTGGTGCCTGGAAAGGCCAGGGTCAGGGTCAGCAGGACAGAGTAGCTGCCATCAGTCCCAGCACAGACTCACCAGCCTCCCCAGTGCCAACCTCTCCTGCTGCCCTAATGCTTGGATTTCTGGGTCCGCGTCCTCTGTGCCCCTTCTTCCTTCCTTTTTGCCCTCCAACTGTCCTGCTCCTACACTGGAGACGCCCCTCCCCGTCTGTGCCAGGGCCCTAAGGGCACACTGTCTGCTGGTTACAGATGTCACTGTCCCATCCCAGGCCACGCTGACCTTCCCAGGTCATCATTCAGAACCCAGTCTATAGTTACATCATTTATATCCTGGATTTAATGGAACTCAATAAAAGATAAAACCCAAGGATGTGCTCGATCTTTTTTTTGGTACCAGGGATAGAACTCGGGACCTTGCACTTGTGAGGCAGGTGGCAGAACCACTGAGCTAAATCCCCGGCCCTTGATCTTCTTTTTAACAGAAGCAGCACTCTTTGTAACTCATAATACACAAGTTCTAATGGCTAATGTGTAATTGGAAGCAAGGAAACATGGCACTAACATGCTAGTTTCAGAGAATCCTGTCTATTTTACCTCAGGTGCCAAAGGACCTAGTAGCACCCTGCTCAATTAACTGGTGACTGGACCAAGGAGGCCTAGAGCAGCGTTTAGGTCCCCAGATACCTGTGGGTCATGATAGCAAGGCCCAGGGTCGCTGGCAGAGCCCCACAGCCGGGTCAACAGCAAAGTATGATTTACTCCCGGTTTCCACGTAAGGAAGTGCTTCACAGCAATGCAGGCCAGGCCAACTGTGTTGATTAAACCTTTGAAGAAGCACTGCTGAAGGACTAGAGGCAGAAAGCAGGTCTGGCAGAACCCTGTCCATGACTTAGGCCCATGAGGACCTCGAAGTCCCCGTTCAACAGGAGACCTCACTTGGGCCCCTTCTGTTTCCAGTGCTGTAACCAGGTGACGTCCCCACTGAGCTTGAAATTTCCTCTTCACTCCCTACACGACCACCGGCAGGCAGACGACAAGCAGTGAAATCTCTGAGCAGGTGAATGCTGACTGGGACACATGCTGTCATTTGAGATCTCCATCTGAGATGACTTGACAGTCATTTCCAAATCAAATTACAATGTTAACTTCAGCCTGTATGAAATGTGCTTAAATGGTTTTAAAGGGCATGATGTGGAAATAATCCTGTAGGAAACTGGAAACTGGTAGGTGCACTGTTCAGGTTATATAAGACCAGCAAATATAAACCCCGACAGTCCCTGAGCAGACTGCCATGGAGCACCATGGAACTGCTCTTTATCTTTGCAAAACACCAGGACTCAAAATAATTTGAGGCTGTGCTTAAAGAAAACTGTGAGGACAGTAGTCTACATAATTCCTTCACCTTGACAGGAAAAATACATGATTCCATAATTAGAAGAAAGACATATTTATACCTCTCCCCATGGGATATACATATCTCTCATCATATAAAGCCCCCGAGACCTGTATGGTTGCCAGGCAGCTCCAGCACCCTCAGAGATGTCCAGGAAGCAGTGCCTGTCACTGACAGACACACGTCCAGTGTCACCAACTCCTAACCCCACAGGTCCAGCAAGCAAGCACTTAGACTGAGCCACATGTCTTACGACCTAGGTTTTTTTGTTGTTTTCTGAGTTTTTTGTACCAAGGATGGAACTCAGGACCTTGCGCTTGCAAGGCAGGTGCAGCAAAGTAAATCTCTGGCCCAGGACCTAGTTTTGTATCATTACAGCAGCTTCCAGGGCCAGGGATTTAGCTCAGTGGTGCCACCGCCTGCCTCACAAACGCAAGGCCCGGAGTTCGATCCCCGGTACCAAAAAAGAAAAAAGAGCAGCTGCCCATCCTAAGAGGCAGGGCTCTACTGCAGCCACTCACTCCAACCTCATGAACCCTGGAGTGGGCGCTGTTAGGATCCCTAGGTTACAGCGAGGAAGCCACAGCACAGACAACAGGAGTAACCTGGCCCAGCCACTATGTGGCACAACCAGGATTCAAACCCGGGCCGCTTGGCTCCTGCCCCTGGGGCCTCTGTGCCCCAGCTGTTCCCACCTCTAGGAAAATCTGGGTGCCCTGCTTCCTGCATGGGTCAGGTTCTTGGGGGAACGTTGCAGAGTGAGTCAATTCAAGACTATACTCTTTCCCCGTCTGAAGGCTGCCAGAACCTGAACACGCACTTCCTCCCATCAGTCAGGGTGCTGAGGACAGGTCCTAGATTGGGCCTTTTCCTCTGTCAGCACACAATAGCTTCTTTCCTACTGGCTCCCACTGCTGGAGCAGGACCCAGGGCACAGCTGAGGCCTGGCCTCCTCGATCTGGGAGTGGCCACTGCAGGGCTGAGGCTCAAGGGCTCCTCCCTGCCTGAGGGCCGGTGCTCTCCTTGTCCTGCTGCAGACGGATGGACCTCTCTTCCCTCATCACGACTCCTGCCTGCCACAGCCATGTACCACAGCACAGCTTGGCAATAGCCGAAGCCTTTAAAGACAATGAAGTTCCGATTGCTACTCACTCCTAATGCAAATCAACAAGCAAACCCGTGCCAGTAGCTGCTTTCCAAAACAACACATTAATGATGGTTTTAATAGATTTACCTGGAGCTGGAGGTCAAATAGGAATCATCATTGTCCTCCTGATAGTTTTTTCTTGGCTTGGCCAGGGTGGGAGACTCCTGCTCTATGGTCTGCATATCTGAAGTCACCGAATGGGAAATGCCGCTTGAGAAAACAGTAAGACAGGAAAACTTTACACCAGGTAAGTTTGTCACATCTTTGTCTCAGCAAATAAATGAATGTTTTACACTACGTTCCAAATGAAGACAAATTTATAAGTAGGAATAAAAATACAAGTGACAAAACAATTATTTTTTAGTGTAAACTTGGGGAAAAAATGACATCTTTGTCAGAACTGTAACTACACATACCCAGTCACACGTGTCAGTTATGCTTGTGGCATCTGTGCCAGTGTGAGCTTAGTGACCTCTTAGTCCTCATTTCCTTCCCTCACAGCCATGTCTGCAAGTTTCCATGTGACACAGCAAAGCAAAACACTTAAGAACGGAAGGGAGCTGGGTGTGGTGGCACATACCTGAAATCCCAGTACTTGGGAGGCTGAGGCAGGAGGATCACTACAAGTTTTAGGCCAGCCTGGGCTACCCAGGGAGGCTGTGTCTCAGAAAAAAAGGCACAGGGGAAGAATACCAAGAAAATATCTCTAAAGTTGAAATGTTTTAGCCCACTTGTGGAAGTGAAGGAAGATCCACTTGTGATTAGGGAACTGGACTAAGTTCTGCAATCCGAGCAAGCAGTCTCACGTACCTCCTGCAACTGCCCAGGCCCATGCCGAGTCTCTCCACTTCAGCTTTTTTTTTGCCATTCATGTTCAGTTTTTCATCCTTCTTCCTTTGAATTTCAAGATCCTTATAGGCTAATCGTAAGGACGACACACTGGCAGAAAAACCAGACACTCTGTAAGTCAGCTTCAACTCTAGGTTCTTACCTAGAGTAAGATACCAAGCAAAATAAAATCTGCAACATTCTCTTAGCTTCATGCTTCTTCCCATAATTGATAATTATGAAGGTAAGCTGCCCTTTTCTTTTCACTCAAAAAATGTGAATGGGTTTACGGCCCTTTTGTGGCTGCTGCTGTGCGCTAGTATGGGCCTGATCGTGTGTAGTGACATAACTTATACCTCAGCGACTTCTCTAAAGATCGTACAAGGCATGATTTCCCTCATGGAGTGAGACCCAATTATACTTTCCCATGACAAGCCAGAGTATAGTGTCAGTGTCACCAGTCTGCCCTAAGGTTACAATATATAGAAAGCTGAATTCTTAAGCAGATAAATTAAGGAAGGCTCAATCAATTGTATAAGCATTCTCTTTCTCTCTCTTTTTTTTTTTTTTTTGAGACAGGGTCTCCCTATGTAGTTCAGGCTGGCCTTGAACTCATGGTGATCCTCCTGCCTCACCCTCCCCAAGTGCTGGAATTACAGACATGCACCACCATGCCCAGCTGTATAAGCATTCTTTTTTGTTTTTGTTTGCTTTGTTTTTTTGGTACCAGGGATCGAACTCAGGACCTTGCGCTTTCGAGGCAGGCACAGTGCCACTGAGCTAAATCTCCGGCCCTGTATAAGCATTCTTAAACAATTACAGAAGAATTTCCTGCAGGGTCTGTTAAGTAACCAGGCCTCCAAGAACATTAATTTTTATTTTTGTTTTTTAAAGACAGGGTTTCATTATGCAGATTAGGCTGGCCTTTAACTCACTATGTAGTCAAGGCTGGCCTCAAACTCATGGCAATCTTCCTGCCTCAGCCTCTCAAGTGCTGGGATTACAGGTGTGCACCACCACACTTGCCATCCAAGAATATTTAAACTGCGACAGTCACCAGCCAGTGGATTCTTAAGTGCAGCCCGTCACATACCATCTATTTATCAAATGCTTGTAACAACACACCAAAAAAATAGCAATGTACCAAAGGTGTCAAAAGATATATGAAACACTGTCCTTATGCTGAGATTTCTAAATGTGCAATAAATATCTAACTTCTCACAAAGAAAACGATACCTATATTGGCAATAATAGTAGTATTACATCATAGCAAAAAAATCCTGGGGCTCTAAAAAGTGATATATATACACCTCATAAAAATTTCTAAATTATTCATTAATGAAACTGTGAAATGTCATGAATTCCTCATAAAAGTGGCATTGTAAAAATTCCTCTGTAATATAAATTTATTTTTGGGTTTTTTTTTTGGTACCGGGGATAGAACTCAGGTCCTTGCACTTGCGAGGCAGGCAGCAGAACCACTGAGCTAAATCCCTGGCTCATAATATAAATTTCTATGGGAAAAAGGATTGACAACAGAATTTCTTCTTTTTTTTGACAACAGAATTTCTTACTGATACAAAAATACTTTGGCTTTTGCCATATCCTTCCATTAATGAGCCTGGATTTCTTGATCTGGCTTAATCTGGTCTTGTTTCCTTTAATAGTATCACTGCAGGGCTGGAGATTTAGCTCAATGGTTCTGCTGCTTGCCTCTCAAGGTCCAGAGTTTGATCCCCGGTACAAAAAAAAAAAAAATATATATATATATATATAGTATCACTGCAGAACAGTCCTGAGCAAATGAATAAGATTCTTTTGTCTTGGTTACTTTTCTCTCATTGCTGAGACAAAATACCCAACACCCAAAGTTCAAGAGGGAAAGGTTTATTTAGCTCACAGTTTGCAGGGGTTTCAGTCCATAATCGGTCAGCTCCAAGGCAGGGTGGCGGAGGGGCTACAGTTCATGGTGGGTGGAAGACAGCAAAAGCAACAAGAGACCTTAACAGCATCTTTCTACCTTTTTTATCTTTTTTTTTTTTTTGGCACCGGGGATTGAAGTCAGGTCCTTGTGCTTGGGAGGCAGGCAGTGGACCCACTGAGCTAAATCCCCCGGCCCCCTTTTTATCTTCTTATCCAGACTACTTAGGGCAGGTAGCACTCACAGCCTTAATTCTAGAGCCCTCAATCCTAGTGTTGTACCAGAAATCAATCCCAGGGCCACACACCGTGGATCCAGCCACCTCTGAAAAAGCCCCACCTATGACGGCATGAGGCTTTGGGGAACATCTGGACACAGCCCTAACATCCTTCAAGAGAGCTTTTACAACAGACCTGCTGAAAACTGCGAGTAGACAGGACTGAAGCCACAGACTGCCGGAGAAGATGAAGGACGAGCAGAAAGGTTCAGCAGGCACTCAGGCACTTCCCTCGGAGGACTCGGGGGCTCTGCGTCTTACTGCTATGAGCGCGTACCTCAGCACTCACTGGAGAGCTGCGCCAAAAGCACTCACAGAGCCATGAAGTCAGCTACAGTGCCTGTGCAGGAACGGGCTCCAGGGACAGCCTAGGGCGCTGTCACAGCACAGGGGCGAGGGCAGCTCACCGTGTCCTTCCCCCCTGCTAACTGTGCCCACTCAAGCCCGCCCTGCGCCCAGCAGCGAGAGGGAGCGTGACCAGGCCGCTCTGTCCCAGGGTCAAGGAACAAGGCTGCTCCTGACAATTCACTCTCTGCAGCTGTTAAAACCGACCTCCTAGACTAGGTCCTGCGTCTGAAGGACAACACACATTGCTTCCCCAGGACATCACAGCGATTCTTTGTGACAATGACGTGAGACGGGCCTGAGAGGCAGTGAAAGGGACTCAGGCAGGGCCGCAGGTGTCCTGAGCGAGGCCAACGAAGTGGCCAAATGAGGTTGCCAAGGCAAATTCATAAAATCCCCCGATTTGCAGCGCGAGAAATCCTGGGGCTATGCAGTTGGGACAGAGCCTGCTTCCACACAGTGAAGGTCATCTTTCTCTCCGTCTGGGTCAGAAAGCCAGCTCAGCAGAGAAATGAGTCAGTGCCAACACCTCTGGGAGTCATAGGAAGCACCGCAACACGGGCCAGTGCTGCCCCCGTGTGAACGACAGAGGATCTGAGTTGCCCGAGAGGGCCGCCGAGCTGGGGGACCACACCCACCCCTCCCAGGATTGCTGGGAGGCGTGGTAGTGAGTGCTGGCCGGGCTCAGGCCCTCCAGTGAGCTCGAAAACAGGCCATTCTCGTCACTGTGCGGCCTACGGTAATTCAGCCCACACAGCAGACACACAGGAAGGTAAGGGGAAACCACACAAATGTAAGCAGACGTCAGAAGCGGCCGCGCTGCCCATGCGCCTGCGCAGGCCTGGACGTCTCCCACGGAGCACCACGTGGGTGCGGCGCTCCGAGACCGAGACCGAGACCGAGACCGAGACCGAGACCGAGACCGAGACCGAGACCGGCTCCTTTCTTGGCTCGGACTTTGAAAGTCTCCCGGGCATGTGGAGATTTCCTCTCACATGTGCAGCCTACTGTGTGGTGATAGTGAACTTGCTGAGCTGCTCGCCAGCTGACAAACACACGTTCTCGCTGTGTCTTAGCTGTTGGGCTTAACCCTGCTCTGAATGAGGGTACCGGCTGGGCTGCCGTGTGGGTGTCCGTGTGCGGGGAGAGCTGGGTCCGCCCTCACATGTGACCCAGGACTCCCGCCTTGCGCCTTGCTGTGCTTGCGAGCCCGCCTCCTTCCTCACGGCTGCCAGGTGCCTGGAGCCAGGGGCTGCACGTCCCAAGCCCTCCGGAGGAGCCCTGCCCTTCTCCCCTCACCGACACCCCCAGCCCTGCCACCGGACTGCGCAGCAAGCAATGCAGCCTGAGCTTTTATAAAACTGAAGTGTGCAGCACCCCACACGTCCACACCTGGAGATGGAGGCATGTGGAAAGCAATCCCGGAGCTGCTTAAGTAGCAGGCCTAGTCCCTAGTACAGACCCTGTCACGGAATTCAACTCACATGGACTCTTCCTTAGGTGTAGCCCTGGCCAGCAGGTCCTCCTGCTCCTTCATTCTATCTACTGTTTGGGCCTGCTTTTCGATTTCAGTAAAGCTTGTATTCGCCAGTTTCTGGGCTCCCAAGCTTCCTTTTTTGGCCCCAAGCTGGAACATATAAAGATTATGTGTTAGCCTTGCTGTTCAAAAACTACTCTAACTACAGCTGAAGGCCACTGAGATGGGAACCTGTCAGGCGCTGTGGGGACGTCAAGGTGTTCTCTTGCTCAGTCCCCATGTCTCTGAGACGCTGCACTAGTCCTCCCTGTCACAGATGAAGAAAGTGAAGCTCACTTGAGACCAGTGGTGTTGCCAAGACCACACCGTAAGAGGCGGGGCCAATGCTTAAACCCTGGCCCCTGCTCCAGAGACGGCCATAGAGTCTCCACACAAGCCCCTCGGCCTCCGGCCTCCGGCCTCCGGAGTACATTCCATGAAGAAACACAAGAGGAAGGAGCCCAGGGAGGCCTTGCTGATTTCTTTTTAGCATTTATCAAAGACAGAAACAATCTTAGACATTCACTCTCAAAAATGTTTACTAAATATAAATTTCATCTTGTTGAATAAAACATACATTATCAAGGCCACATTTATTCTATTGTGGCTCAAAATAAAAAAGTAAATAAAACTAACAGGACAAATGGCTCTTTAGCTTTGAAGAAAACTACCAGGTAGTTTATATACAATACTTACTCCTCTTTTAGCTTGATTTGGTTTCTTTTTTATGATAGAGGAAACCTCTGTCAAAAAATAAAAATTGAAAAATCAGGCAAACAGAAATCATACATATTTTTTCCATTTTAGTGTGCCTTTCTAAAAAGTCTAATAGGCCACATATTACTAAGGACTATAGGATTTTCCACAGTAGTTTGTCACACAGAAGGCTCGAGTGTATGTGTGTGTTCTGTCACTGTGGACCTCAGAGGTCCCACACAGTGACAGGCTCAGTAATGATATGTTCTGCCTACCATACTGAAGAGAAACAAAGCGCCTGGCCCCATCCCTTAGGACTATCTTCAGGAGGGACTTTAAATCCATATAAGAACAAATGCTCCAATCAAGGTCTACTCTTAAATTGTGTGTGTGTGTGTGTGTGTGTATGTGATGCTGGGGATTGAACCTAGGCCGTTGTGCATGGTAGGCAAGTGCTCTAAAACTTAGCTATATCCCTAGCACCTTAAAAATTCCTTTAAATTATAAAGTTAGCACAGGAATGTGTGTACAGCAAAAACCATCAGTGAAGTGCTTTTCCACCTTTACTTATATAAAGAGCTTGTCATACTAGCTTCTAAGAAGTAGAGACCACACTATAGTTTAGTCACCATACTTTCATTGCTTCTCAGCCTTCTGGCTAAGATCAAATGTGGTAGTGGTGCTTCCTAAATGTCACAAAAATATATGAGATTTTAGAGAAAGATTCTTACAGAGTCATGGTGAGAGTAAATTTCAATGCAAGGTTATATATTTTAGTTTTAGAATTATGTTTAAAAGACCCAGCAATAATAGAATCTTCCACGGCTGCCTTGCAAGTGCAAAGTCCTGAGTTTGAGCCCTGGTACCAAAAAAAAAAAGAATAGAATCTTATTGTTTTTCTTCCGAAGATCACAATGTACAGGCCAGGGAGTGACTTCTCAGCCCACTGTATACAAGGCCTGGGCTTGGTCCCCAGCACTACAGAAAAAAAAAGCAAATAATGGGCTCTGATGGGAAAACAGAGCATAAACCCGCAAATACCACGAGGACACTCTTGAGCCGTAAGAGCGAAGAACAGCACATTTCCATGAGAAGAAGTTGCCCGTGGATGGAGCTGTTCTTCCATCACTTGCTTTTGGATTTGTACTGTGCCTGTCACATGACTGCTCCCATCCTCCCATGAGTCTGACCCCGGACAGGAAGATTTCTAGACAGGGTGGTTTTCAAAGCGGCTTCTTTCCAATGAACATAATATAATATGCACCAATTTCAAATGATAATTCCCTGATAATGAAAAAGTGCATTTACATTTCTCCATGATACAAAGAGGGAGAAGAAAGGGTGTGCTCCCCAGTGGACAAGAGTGTCAGGGCTCTGTGGGCACCTCAGACCTCGGGCATTGAGCAGCACCTACATTGCCTGGCCCCAGGCAGGCGCCTATGGCAACCTCAGCATTCTGGACTCATCAGCCTTGCTGAAAGGGATAGCAGCTTTCAGGCTTCCATCAAGGGCACAATGCTGTGCTACCTTATACAGTGAGACATGGAAGGGCAGGTCTACTCCAAAATACTGGCTCCCTGTGAGTCAGAGGTGGGGTTCTCATGTGTTACCTGAAGCAGGCTTTGCTGGGGCACTGAGTCCTTCCACACTTGGTCCTTGTTTCGGGGCACCTGAAGTTTAAAACATTGACTTTAATGCAGAAAATGCACTCATCAAACTTGCTTTGGAATGTGTTAATAATGCAACATGGTCAGGCATACATATTTTTTTTTTTGGTACTGGGGATCAAACTCAGGTCCTTGCACCTTGCGCAGCAGGTGGCAAAACCACTGAGCTAAATCCCCTGCCCCAGGCCTACATATCTTGATTTTTTTTTTTCTGTACCAGGGATCAAACTCAGGACCTTTCACTTACGAGGCAGGCACAGTGCCACTGAGCTAAATCCCTGGGCCCCCTTAATTGATATTTTGTTGTTGTTGTTGTTACTGGGGATTGAACTCCTTGTGCCTGCAAGGCAGGCAGCAGAACCATTGAGCTAAATCCCCACCCCCTTAACTGATTTTTAATGATTGCTTCTCTTTTTAGTATTTTTTTTTTCCCAGCACTGTTTTGTTTTTTTTTTTTGGTACTGGGGATTGAACTCAGGACCTTGTGCTTGTGAGGCAGGCATGGTGCCACTGAGCTAAATCCCTGGCCCGTCAGCACTGTTTTTTGAATCTAGGGCCTTTCCACTGAGCTATCTCTTTAGCTCTTTTTTTAAAATTTTTGAATTTTGAGACAGAGTCTCACTAATTTGCTAAATTGCTCTGGCTGGTCTCAAACTTGCCATCCTCCTGCCTCAGCCTGGAGTGGCCACCAGGCCAGGCTCATTATCATTTTTTTTTCCAGTACTGAGGATCAAACTCAGGACCTTGGACTTGCAAGCCAGGTAAGGTGCCACTGAGCTAAATCCCTGGCTCCCTCATTATCATATTTTGAAAGGTGTTTATTTTCAACTGACACACAATGACTGTACATATTTATGGGATGCAGTATGACACTGTGATACATATACAACATGTAACCTGCACGACCATCATTCCAAACATCACTTCTCTGTACTGGGAACACTTCTCTTCTAGCTATCCTGAAATACACAATTGCTGTCAACCACATTTCTCCTACTCCACTATAGAGGACTGATATGGTTCCACTGAAAGTCTATTAAAATGGAAGTATATTTTCTCCTGCCTCAGCCTACCAACTGTTGGGATTACAGGTGTGTGGCACCATGCCCAGCTCTGGCTGACATCTTGATTTTCCTATTTCACAGCATGCCCCACCCTCGGAGCAGTGCCCTCTGATAGTTCTAAGGACCCCACCTTCATTATCCCCAGGATCGGCTCCCAGGACCCAAGGTGTTGAAGGTGATGGCTCCGGCTGTGCTGATGTCCACGCTGAGCCGCTCCCCTGCATCAAGGGGAGGAAAGTCACTGGCACACAGAGCAGAACAGTCATGAAAAACCAAGCCGTGACACGTCATCACGTGTCCTGCTCCATGGAAATGGTAAGATTCAAATGCACCTATTCTTATATTTCTGTTTCAGTGCTCAAATGCCTGATGCTCCTTCCTTTTGTTAAAATATAATTTTTATTTTGAAATACTTCTGGACTTGCACAGAGCTGTGAATACACTGCCAGGAGCTTCCCGTGTATACCTGGCTTCTCTGTCATTGAACCCCAGGCACAGCCATCACTGTCACCAGGAAGACTGCAGGGCAGCACTGTTGGCTCCCAGAAGCCCCATGGTCTGGGGTCCCACCAGCTTTCCCACCAGATTCTCCCCCCAGGACCCTGCGCTGCATGGGTGGCCAGGCCTCCTTGGTTCCTCAGGACTGTGACAGTTGCTCAGCTGTCCCTTGCTTGGGCACTGCACCCATGCTTTGTAGGTTACCCCTTGGGGAAGGGCACAGAGGAGCAGGGCTCCTCTCCCCACACAATATCAGGGGCCCCCATACTGGCCCGGGTGACCCTGATCTCTTCCCTCTCCATGCTCCTGTCTTGGGAGGGGACGCCCCACATCCAGCGCACACTGAGAAGAGGGAAGCCCTGGGCCTGGTCTGGATTCTTCCCCTCGGGAGATCTGCTGCTCTCCATGAGTTCATCTCCTCCAGTGGTGGCAAACCTAGCACACACGTGCCGAAGCAGGCTGTTTGAGTCACTGAAAGCTCTAAAAGGTTCACCATCACTCACTTATATCAGTATGGATTCACAAGTGTTTGTTTTCCTGTAGGGTTTATAATTTTCAGCAGTGTCATTATTCATAGTGTCATTCTAACTGCTACAGGATGGACCTCTGGAGGCTCTTCCAGGTTGGCCGAGAGTGCTCTGACCCTCTGGGTCACCCCAGCATCCTTCTTTTCCACCATGAACTCTCCCAGCTGGTCCAGTCCCAACCTGCCCGCCTGCCTGGTGGCCTCAGCTGCAACTTCTCCAGTGAATGCAGAGCAGTGGTTAGAAACCAAGATCTGGATCCTCCTGTGCTCCTGGTACTTACCAAGGTGTCACCTTTCCCTCAGTCCTCTCAAGGGACAGAGCCAGGTGACATATGTGTGTGCTCACCATGCTTACATGGGTATTTGTAGTTTTCTGTCCATCTCTCTGAGTGTACATACATGTACACAGACACATGAAACGAAAAACATGATTCCTGCTAATACCTCTCCAACATTATTTTTTGTATTTCTTATCTTTTCAGCCCATCATTTCCATTCATGGTATTTCTCAGCTACTAATCATAGTTATTCTATATCTAGTTCTATGGCAAACAAGAGCAACATATCACAAAAGACCACTTAGGGGTCTTTTGTTTCCTGTTCTCCCCTTTGGTAACTATTTCTGGTGGCTCTTCAGTGATCAGTGGTGAAATGTACATGAAAATTACAATAGCAAAAATACTGCACTGAACAAAATATACAGGCTAGTGACCGCTATGGCCTGGACCTTACATGTCCCTCTAAGGCCTATGTGTCAGGCAGAGGCCTGGGCCCTGACTTGAGACATGGCAGGAGGTGGTGGCATGTCCTTGAGGTCACTGAGGGCCTGCCTTTTTGGGGGACCATGGGGCTAATATCCATCCCTCTCCTCTCACATCTCCACAATGAGGGGTGCATTCCTGCTCTGCCTTGTACCCCCACCAAGGAGCTAGCTCGCCTCAGGCCTCAAAGCTATGGGGCCAATCAACCATGGCTGGAAATTTCAAGATCTTTTTTCTTCCTAAGCAGATTAGGTCAGGAATTTGTGACAGTGGTGGCAAGCAAGCAACACAGCCACATATGCAGCTTCACACAACTGGAAAATGGTGAGACAGGCTGAGCAGCACATAAGCAAACAGTAGCCCCTCCACGGGCCTGGAGGAGGCCCCAAGTCACGGTGGAGCAGCTCCTGAGCTGGCCAGAAGCTGCTGCAGGCTCTGTAGCCTTCCTGACCCTTAGCAAGGGAAAGTGGGAAGACCCACCGAGGCACCAGGCCTACTGTCACTGCTGCCGTCAGACCATAGCAGCAGGGAACATGATCCTCACAGCATCTGCTAAAAGCTCACTCTGTGCTGGGCACTAAGCATATTTGCCTGTGTGAGCTCTCTGCCTTCTCCCACAGTCTGGAGATAAATACTCTGCACACAGCAGAATCAGGGCGCTGAGATCCTAACCCCTACTGAAACTGTCAGACACAAAGCTCTGAGTCCCCTGTGGCACTGCCAGAATTAACATCCCAGTTTCCTAGGTGCTAAGAACTGACAGGCGACCACATTCCAGTCAGAGGTCCCCAGCAGAAGTGGTGTGTGCTGTCTCTAGACTGCTTCTGTAAAAGGGGAGGCAGGGCTTGCTTTCCCAGATGTTCACCCTCTTCTGTGCACTGGGAAAGGTCTTAGACTGGAGGAGTCATGTTAGACCCTGACATGGAAGTCACATGTAGGGGACAGCAAAGTAAACTCACTGGGTGTTATGGTTTACATCTGCATGTCCCACCAAAGCCTCATGTGCTTGTAGGTGGTGCTTTTGGGAGGTGACTGGGTCATGGGTGCATGACAGTCATCACTGGATTAGTCCACTGATGAGTTTACAGTGGGCTGTGATGTTGGGAGGTGAAGCCTGATGGGAAGAGGTGGATCACAGGGTGTGTAGCCTAGAAGTGCATCTCCCTCCTCCTCCCTTGATGCCTCTCTGCTTCCTGCCTGCCGTGCCATGAACTGTTTCTCCTCTGCCAGGCCACCCTGCCTTGGAGCCAGCTAACTATGGACTAAAACCTCTACAAATCATGCGCCAAAATAAACCTCTCCTTTACTTGTGGGTGTTGGGTATTTTGTCCCAGCAATGAGAAAATAACTAAGATATCAGGCAACCCTGGGCAGGCACCTCTGAATGGATGGTGATAAGTTAATTCCTATCTTTTGAAAATCACTTATTCCTACAGCGTAGCCTGTACCCTAACTGAAACATGTTAAATATATACCTTACATAATTTTCAGAAAAGCACACTTTAAAATGAAGTAAAGCATAATACATACCTCAGGAGAGACATGAGAGGCAAAAAAGTCTTCCTCCTTTGGTGGAGGGGATGAAGGTGGAAGCACACAGCTGTCAAGCCACAGCTGGAACAGAAACAAAGCTGTGCTCAGCATTCTACAGGCCTACATGGGGCTCTCACACCATAGAGGCCTAATTCCTGGCAATTGGGGCTTTTGTAACTATAGCCTCAGGGCTCTGTGGTGCAGGAACCCATTGGTCCAGTACATTTTGTTTCCAAACCTTTAGGGAGTCAAGTATCCAAATACTTTTTTTTTTCTTTTTCAGAAATACTTTCTATTTAAAAATTTTGTTTTGGTTTTTTTCCCTTTTTTCTGTTTTTTTTGGTACTGGGAATTGAACTCGGGACCTTGCGCTTGCAAGGCAGGCAGGGGAACCACTGAGCTGAATCCCCAGCCCCTTGTTTTGGTTTTTTGAGACAGGGTCTCGCTATGTAGCCCAGGCTGGCCTCGAACTCATGGTGATCCTCCTGCCTCAGCCTCCTGAGTGCTGGTATTACAAGCATCCACCACTATGCCCGCTTAAATTTTTATTAGTACATACTTGCAGTACCTAATGCTGATGTTCATCGTGGGGAGCCGGTACAGACACATAACACATCTTGATTCATTTTTCAGCCCCCCTCTTTTCCCTTCCTCCTCCCTCCCCAGAAACCTTTTCTGAAAAGGAAAATTTAAAGCTTCATTTGTAAGTCCAGATTCCAAGCCCACACCCAGCCCTCGCTGTTCATGGATTCCACACCTGTGCATTCACCTGAGTGCTGAATTTCCTTCAGCCCCTAGTCCGTCCCCATGGTGTTTTCACTCTGGTTCCCAGATATGCATGGACCTATAGGTGAAGTGTGCACCAAGCGCTCACCCAGGCTTGGTGGAGCACACTCTGCTTTCTGGTGTAAGTTCTCACACGTATCAACAAGCGTCCTCTTTTCAGACTATTGGTGCCACATTTTCCACATTTATGCTGTTAGCAGGTAATTTCGCTGTGTAAAATGCCACACACTTCCTCACCTCAGGAGGCCGTGATGTGATTTACCATACAGACATGGGTGTTACAGAGGCCGCACTGAGGCAGCCGCTCAGTGTTCATGAGTCACTGCTATTACATCATATGAGGTCCATTCATTCACTCACTCTCATTCATTCTTCTCCAGTGCTGGGGATCAAATGTAGGCCCTTGCACAAGTTAGGCAAGCGCTGCAGCACAAGGTACAGCTCTACCTCTTAAATAAGGTATCTTTCTACAGAAACACACATGAACTAAGATTGTGTATTGGTCACTTGAGGAAAATGTGACCACGGGATAAAAGACCCTACCCCGATGGTCCTCAAGGAGCAATGCTTCAGGGTTCCCTAACTCCATGTTCAGGGAGAGGTGACAGAAACCACTTGGAAGTCTGAGTGTCAGCTTTCTCCTTACGAGAGAGCGCGGCAGGAAGTTCAGGATAAAAGCATGCATGGTTTGTACTGGATGAACATGCACCTGAGGCAACAGGACCCTGGGAGACTCACGTCAGTGCCGTGCTTCCGTGCAGCCTGGGACGCCCTTGACTTGACCTTTTCCCTGTAGAGCTGGGCGGCGCGACTGTTGTACTTCGCGTTGGTGTCGCTGGTGGCACAGCCGTGCTGGTGGAAAAAGGACAACTGCAGAGGAAAGCATGCAGGTCGGTAGGGTACTGCATGGCACAGACATCCTGGCCCAAAACGAACCACCCAGAACGCAGGATCTTTACAATCTCAGTGAAAACTAACATAATTTAAACACCATGAAAGGTTGAAATGTAAGTTTTTCCCTTGCAAGGAGGGAATTCCCTACATAAATATAACAGCACATTTTGGTAAGACTAGATAGAGACTCCCATTAGGAAATGCATTACCTGGCCCTCACTTCTGAGTTAAGGACTGTTTTGAATTCATGAGCAATCATTTTCCATTTGCATTACAGAAAATTAGAGATTTTCGATAATCCAGTTAGGAGCTACGCTGTTACCTTGTTGAACACTGTCTCCATTAACACAGATAGTAACAATCTTACAAAGTAAGATGATAGAGCAAATTGCAAACAATTAGAAGAAACTGCCTTAAACCGCCTACCCATCCGCCCACTGACACGAATTCCAGGGCTTGCACAAGAAGTCTTTGCTGAACCTAAACTGATCAGTTATAGCATCAGTCACCCACATGTGTCAGAGCCTGGTCAGTGCTCCTCATGGGTAGCACCTCACAGCAACACTACCAGCCACGACTGGCGTCTCACTGAACAGATCAGGAAATGGAAGAACAGAGATTGGACCTGTTGGCCAAGGTCACCCAGAGAGTAAGGAGCAGCAGCGCTTGCTCAAGGCCAGAAGAAGCCACTCGCTGCTCAAGCTGAGCCCTGGCCCTGCCCCACTGGCAAAGGTCCTGAGGGGGCTCTGAAATGCTGGGAAGGCTGAGCTCTAAGGACAGTGAGATCAGACTCACAGTGTGAAGGGGAGCCGTGCCGAGTCTGCGAGAATCAGGATAATGGCAAGGGTTTCTAATAAGATGCTCAGCACATCTAACTCTAAGGCACACATTCTTAGGAGGAGAGTAAATGCTTTCTCAGAAAATGGAAGGAAAGGGCTGAGGATTTAGCTCAGTGGTTCTGCTGCCTGCCTTACAATCTCAAGGTCCCGAGTTCAATCCCCGGTAACAAAAAAAAAAAAGAAAGAAAGAAAATGGAAGGAAAAAACTCCCTTCATTATTGCAATGGTTTATGGCTCTCCAAAATGGACCTCACAGAACTGCAAACCTCAGTACTCAATTTCTCTCATTAGGAAATATTAAACCCGACTGAAGTTAAAAAAAGAAAAGAACAGAACAGAAAAGAAAAGCTGACCTGGGAATCTGGTAATTCCAAAACTACCACTTTAGACTCACAATTACAATTTTAAATAATTGATGCTAGACATTATTTTGATTTGAAATGTATACAAACAGGGTGTCTTATACTTTAACAGCATGTCTAAGGAAATTCCATTTGCTTAAGATCTGCTATCTTGGCATTATAAATAGTGTTTCACAAGGTTTTGCTGGCCATGTTTGAGAGAATCAGATATATTGAATTTATAAATAAAGCTTACATGTTGTGTTTGTGTTTTTAGTACTGGGAATTGAACTCAGAACCTTGTGCTTGTGAAGCAGGCGGCAGCACCACTGAGCTAAATCCCCGGCCCTAAAGCTTACATGTTTGTGTATGGTTAAGTATGTTTGTAAATGCAGTTAAGGAAATCTTCTCTTCAAACTTGTAAATTCATCCAACTTTTTTTTTTTTTGAGACAGGGTCTTGCCTTGAACTTGATGAGATCCTCCGGCCTCAGCCTCTTGGGTGCAACTACCACACCTGGCTCACCCAGCATTTCAAAGTCACTTGTGTATTAAAATCACTTATTTTATAATATGTGACACTTGTCTGCTGTATTTGAAGAACAGGTTTTTCTGAAATTTGCAGATTTAATAAATTAAATACTAATTCAAATACATATGATGCCTTCTAAGAATAAAAGGGACATTTAGTAGAAAAATTCTATGGTCATAAAGATACTTCTGGTTCCTCTATCAGCCATGTTAAGCCTGCAGACTGTCCTTGTCTTTTCTTTTTTACCTCTTTTTTGAATGAAGAATTATCTTGGGCTGTAGGTAAAATATATAACATAAAAAGAAGGCAAAAAAGATGGTCTACACGTTGGACATGGGTGCCATATCTTGTTTGTCTGTTTGTTTTTGGTAGTACTGGGGATTGAACCCAAGGCCTTTGCACTGAGCTACATCCCCAGTGCTTGAATTTTCTTAAAGCATCTATCATGCTATTTTCTGGTTAGTTTACTTCTGTAACCACACTCTGACCCTCTCTGCCTGCTGGAGAGGTCTCACTTTTTTTTGTTTTGGTACCGGGGATTGAACCAGGTCCTTGCGCTTGCACAGCAGGCGGCAAAACCACTGAGCTAAATCCCTGGCCCAAGAGAGGTCTCATTTGTAAAGCAGCCCCATGGGGTGTTGGGAGCAATGCTACATAATTCTAGGGAAAAATCATTTGAGTAGGCCTAGTTCTCCTGCCTACAGCCCAGCTAGGACCTTCCAGACATAATTGCATTTTGGCCTCCGGTCACAACTGAGACCTCAGTGATTCCCGCCCCCCCCCCATGTTGTAATCTCCAGGACAAGACCACACCTGCCGGAGAGGCCAGGGAGGAACCAAATCTTCATCTGCATAGATCCTCATTGTTCTTAGATTTCCACTGCCCCCAGCCTTTTGTTAAACCTTGTTTATCCCAATGTGAAGTACTGAACTCTATATTTCACTTGTTACTTTTGTTTCCCCATGTACTGAATAAAAGGTGCTGCAAGCTAGGGGGGCTTTGTCTTTGCTGCCCAGAGCAGCACTGGTCAGACCCAAAGCTCAGCTTCTTCTCAGTCTCATTTGTCTACCTTTCCTGTCATTCGCCGTGTGCTGCCGTGGCTCACAGGAGACTAGGACTTACTGCAGAGGTTCTGGTAACGTCCCCTTCCCCTGTTCCCTACAATGGGGCTCCAAAGGCACAGGGTGGGCCACTCTTCCGAGAGGAACCCAGTGCTGAGCAGAAGGCACAGACGTCCGGGATGCACTTACAGCATTGGCGTTTCCTCCCACTTGCATGCATCGCAGCTGGAACCATGACCAATTGGAATCCAGCTCTGTAGATCTGGAAGGAAAGAATGTTCCTCATATTAACACCTTTGTTCTCCAGAACCAAAGCACTGAGCTTCCAAAAACCAGGTTTCCTTGGGCTTTAGGATCCCAAGGAGTTGTGGCTTCTGGGATGCTCGGGCTTCTGGGTGGGTGACAGTTGGCACAAGTGGCCCCTAGCCCTTCTTGTCCCTCCTGGCAGCTGAGGCCTCGATGGCCAAATGGCCTATTCTCCTGTGCCCAGCTGGGGGGCAGGCATGCCAGGCCAGCAGCGCCTGTGTCACTCTAGCTCCTGTCACCATCTCCTCTAGGTCTCTATAGGGGTGCCCGGCTCTGCCTCTCATCCTAGTGGGTTTTGAGCTAGAATCTGGTGACATGACTGCGCTCAAGATGGAGGTTCTGTCTGGAATTCCCTCAGGCTAGGCAAGCACTCCCACAGCATGAGCTCATGAGGGGCCTGCAGAAGTTCTGCTGCTGTCATGGGACAGGAGGGTCCCGCCCCACACCACCTCCACCAGGGAGGACAGGACAGACAGGACTTTGGTGCAAGCCTGGGCCCCTCTCCTGAGTCCCAGGAAGAAGCAAAGAGCATCACTGCTCCTTCAAACACAGCAGCCGGCCCCATGCCAGCCCTGAACGACCCGGACGTCCAGAACAACCATGGGCAGGATGCACTTTACAAAGTGAAAGGCAAGAAGAGGCTTCAGACTCACAAAGATTTTCCTTTCAAGCTGTCCCTCCACTGACTTGTTTCTATGCCTCTTGGTATCATTCAGCCTTTGTACATTTAAAAAAAATTTTTTTTCTTTTGTTTTTGTTATTGTTGTTGTTTTTTGGTACCAGGGATCGAACTGGGGTCCTTGCACTTGTGCAGCAGGTGGCGAAACCACTGAGCTAAATCCCCAGCCGTTTTAGTTGTTTTTTGAGACAGTGGCTCACTACTTAGTTCAGGCCTTGAACTCACCATGTAGCCCAGGGTGGCCTCAAGCTCACGGCAATCCTCCTGCCTCAGCCTTCCGAGTGCTGGGATTACAGGTGTGCACCACCATCCCTGGCAGTCTTTGTAAATGTTAAGCAGCTTTGGGGGGGGGGGGTACTGGGGATTGAACTTGGGACCTTGCTTGCACTTTCTAGGCAGGCGGCAGGACCACTGAGCTAAATCCCGGCCCAAAAGCAGCTATTTTGAAAGTAAAACTAACTTCAGATTAATGCTAATACAATGACAAATCCACTTCATAGTGATGTACGCAAAGTAGAGATTTAACCACACTCTATAAGAAAAACATTTCCTGAAAAGAAAAACAAAACAAAACAACACCTTCTCTGGTCAGAATTTCTGACCACCAGCAAGATAAGGATACGATGGCTCAGGGTGAGCAGCTGGCTATAACGAGACCCTCGCTCTGCCGGTCTCACCAGCTACCACCGCCTCGGCGCCCCCGGTCATGTGCCATCCCCAGCCAGTTCTGTCCCAGGGTAGGGGCTGGCAGCAGGCTCTCGGGGACAGACTGAGAGCATGGAAGTCCCAACTCTGCCATTTACCAGGTGTACGATCTTAGAAAAGTGACTTCACCTCTGGTGTCTTACTTTCCTCCTTGGGGAAGTACAGGCACGACAGGTGTTTTATTGAAGAAAGTGAATTAGTTAACATCTGAAGAGTACAGGGAATGCTGCCTGGCTCACAGTAGACCCCACAGGGCTAGAAGTCGCACTCATCACGGTGTGACCCTACACACTGCACCAAAGTCCCTCGAGTTCCTGGCACAATGCCTGGCACACTGCGGGTTCCTGAATGGGGCTCTGCATCCTAACATGGGGGCCTACCCACTGAGATAGGCCATCTGCCTTCCCAGACTTCATTCAAACCTTTACAAAAGGAAAGCCAGAGAGTCCTCTGTGCATTTTGTAGAAATGAAGGTAAGAACTAGACAGGAATTTGTTCCCAAACTGAGCTCTAGGAATTCTCTCAGATCCCTGGACTTGCATCTGCCAAGGAGATGTGTTCCACAGGTGAGTTCTGCCTTCAGTCCAGGGTTTTGTTTCTGCACTGGGAATCGAACCCAGAGCCCTGCGAATGCCAGGCAAGCACTCTACCGCTGAGCTTTGCACCCAGCTCTACCGTTCACTCAGATTAAGGGATATGTGAAAACTGAGAGTGCTGAGAAAAAAAATAAAGCAAAGAAGGTAAGAAAAGCTAAGGGATGAGTTAGTGTCCCTTTAACAAAGTAGCTCCCTTAACCAGTAAGGTAAATGAGAAGACGGGTTTCCCCAAACCTCCGTAAATCTATGTGTTGAACGCAACCTCCTTCAAAATACCATGAATCAGCTTTGCCAAAGTCAGCATGCTTTTTTTTGGTACTGGGGATCGAACTCAGGTCCTTGGGCTTTTGAGGCAGGCACCGGAACCACTGAGCTAAATCCCCAGCCCAGCATGCTTTCTATATATATATATTGTTGGTACCGGGGATCAAACTCAGGACCTTGCGCTTTCAAGGCAAGTGCTGGAACCACTAAGCTAAATCCCCGGCCCAGCATGTGTTTTGTAGTTAGAGGCTTTAAATAGATTTCAGAAACTTAGGAAACCAGAATGAATCTCACTAAGTCAACAAAACAAAGTTTTCATGGAATTAAAATTTAAAATGAAATAAATCCCATCACAGTTAATCCTCCCCAAGACAAGCTCAGGGCAGCTCTGGGCAGCTGTTTACTTCTAACTTTCGGACTGCATCATACAAGGTCACAAAACGGGACCCCTTGAAGGCGCGCCTGTCTCCTTGCTCCTCCTCGGTGGGTTGTGTGCCCTGAGCAGGCATCAGAGGACCCCATCTGGTCACGGTTGGGCTTACAGGATTTCACGACGGGCAGAGACGGAGAGGCGCAGCCCAGATGGTTCAGGGATGAACCAGACAACGGTGCCGGCAGCCTCCCTCCCCTGAGCTGCCCAGGCCAGGTCACCTGTCCCATGTGTCACCCAGGAGGGCCTCAGGAGGGAAGTGAGAGCTCCAGCCTGGCAGTTAATTCGACACCGAACATCACACAAACCTTCCCCATGGAAACTTATCTCTTCTCACTTTCATCAGTGTACAAGAATCAGCTAGGAGGGCTGAGGATTTAGCTAGGTGGTGCTGCCTGCCTCGAAAGCGCAAGGTCCTCAGTTCAATCCCCAGTATCAAAAAAAAAAAAAAAAAAAAAAGAATCAGCTAGGAAGCCTGGCTCTACATCAGGCCTTCTTTCCCAAAGAGAGAAGGGTTAAACATTTACCAGCAGCCAAGAGTGTTGGTGCTCGCCCCTAATCCCAGCATTTGGGAGGCTGAGGCAGGAGGATCCCTGTGAGTTTGAGGCCAGCCTGGGCTGCATGCTGGGTTCAAGGGCAATTTGAACTGTATAGTGAGACTCTGTCTCAAAAACCCAAGAAAGGAAGAGGAAGGAAAGAAGGGAGGGACAGAGAGAGGGAGAAAGAAAAGAATCAACTACAAAGCATTTCAACCTTTCCTAACTCTACATCTCTTCTCAGAGTCTCAGTGCAGACTTTCCTTTTCTCTGCCGTCAGATCTTACCAATCTTTAAAGTTCACTGCAAATGACACCTCAGCTTTTAAACTCTGCCTGATTTCCTGAGTTTCTTAATGGGGGTGGGGGTGGGGCGTAAACGCAGACCTTAGCTTCCTTCTTGCATGCAGAACTTTACATTCTGCCCCATCTGTCTGCTGTATTTGAGCTTGTTCCTAGCCCCATTCCCACAAGACCCTAAGCTCAAGAAATACTTAACAGGAACTTGAGAAGAAACAGCCAGAGGTCGAGGTGCAGTGTGACAGGCGACTTCCTAGCAGCATGAAGAAGAGCTGGGCCTTCAGAGGTGTTGCCAGGGCCATTTCTAAATCAGGCTTACAAGCAGTGGGCTCCCAGAGCAGCCTGCATTTCCACACACTCCTAACCTGCCTTCCCCTCGTTCACTGGCAGAAGCCATAGTTTATAGTTACTTTTTTTCCTTTGTAAAACTGTTGCCTTGAAATTCTACTGAAGAAAACATAAACTCCACTTAAATACATCCAATCTATACTCTGCTGTTAACAGGGCCCCTGCTGGGAAGGGAGATGATGTTTGCAGGGCAGGCAGGCACTTGGGAGAGGAGGGTAAAGGCGGTTTGAGGAGGGACTTTATCTTACTTTATATACTTTTTCCAATAAGCTAGAGTTTGTAATGCTTCCTAGTAAAAACTTTAAAGAGGAACCCTTCTCCACTAAAAACAAAAACCCATACTGAGTATTTTTTTAGCCAGAGACTGTGTATTGCAGGCAGGCCTTGAACTTCCTATGCCGCCCAGGCTGGCCTCAAGCTGCTAAGGCGCCTGACTCAGTCTCCTCAGTGCTGGGATGACAGGCGTGCGCTTGTACCCAGCTCTGAATACCTTTCCAACCTCTCCTTCTCTTGTTCACATCTGTACTGTGGCCCTCTAGTTGTACAGCAAATTTTAATTGCTGTGTTTGAATCATTTACAAGCACTGTGAGTCATACAGTTTTATTTACTTGACTTTTAAAAGTCTAGTGGTTAAACCACCCCGGCCCAAACTGATCCTGCTGTTCAGCCCTCTCAGGCTCTAGGCCAGTCCTCCCCTCAACAAGGAAAAGGCAGAAAAACACCCCATTTCCTGCAAGGGAGAGGGGAGGAAGAGGGTGGGCCAGGTTTTCCTGAGAGGGACTTGGCCCAGAGAAAGGGAAGAGCACAGCACCAGCAGAAAGGAGAGCACCCGTCAGGTGTGTGGCCCAAGCTGGCTTCAGACGCCCTGCGGGAAGCTCCCATATGCTGACTCACTGATCAACACAGGGAAAAAGGGCATTAAAAGTAACAAATAATCCGGACCAGTGTGCAGCCCAGCGGTAGCTGTGCATGTGCGAGGCCCTGGGTTCCATTCCCAGCCCCAAAAATGAATAAATAAAACTAACTAAACAGGAAAGAATAGTGTTTCAACACACAGCACAGGGAAAACTAGATACCCACACGCCAGAAAATGAAGCTGTACTCTTAAATTGCACAGCACAAACAAATATCAACTGAAAATAGATCAGACATAGATTGCAGGCCTAAAACTGTAAATAAAGAGAAGAAAATGAGGTAAATGGCGAAGCCCAACCGACCTCCAATGCTGCCTGACAAAGTTCCAGCTGGGGGAAAGAAAGGGTGGAACACATCGAACCCTCATGTTTTTTCTTGCCATAATGTTTACAATTGTTACTCTGATCACAGGAGTCACTGTGTTTGTGACTAACAACAAACTCTCCATGAGGCAAATTGGTAATGATACACTGAAATCTGATCTGGCTCACAAGTCCCAAATTCCAGTTTCTCTTAGTTCTATTGCCACATCCACTCCTAAAGAAACCTCTCCTAAAGCCCCCTCTGTTTCCCCCACTACTATGACTCCCCTGTCTTGTTGCTGACATTCTTTTTACTAAAGGGGTCTTATAAAGAGATTGGAAGGACAGACTTTAGATGTAAGAAATAGTGGAAAATGGGAAATAGAAAGAACGTTAAGACAGGTAAATGCATTAAGGAGGCAAGTTACTCAATATTTCTCAAAGTGCTGTAAATATCTCCTGCTCATGGACTATGAACCTAAATGACATTTAGTTAAGATGAATAGAGGTATAGAAAAATAGAGAGCTAATAGTAAACTATATTAACCACTGTTCAGTTTCTCAAGGGCCAGCTGGCGACCACAAGTTTGACATTTAATTAAATAAATCTTGCTTATACCCCCACTGATATAGAGATTTTGATTAAGTTACCTTCTGTTCTGCTTAGGTATGGGAAAATAAGGGGACAATTGTAATTTTTAAAAATGTATTCATGATGTTCAATGAAATGAATCCGCTTAGAAAAAATATACTCTGTTTAGCAAAAAATAACCTTTACTTCAATAGATATTGCTAAGGCAACCTAAAATGTAAACATGCTCCGCCCAATGCCTCCTAGCTATTGCTTAAAGATATAAAAATAAATCAGACCTTGGGACTTCTGAGAGGGAGCCTGAACATTGCTTGTGAAGGTTCTTTTCTCATCGCCGGCCCAGGACATCTCCCCTTCCTACCCTACATCGACATCGACTGCAGCTGGTCTGCGGCAGGTAAAATCTTCATGACATTAGACATGGCAATGATTTCTTGAATACTGCACCAAAATAGGCAACAAAAGAAAAATGGAGGGCCAGGGATTTAGCTCAGTGGCACGGCGCCTGTCTGGCAAGCGCAAGGTCCTGAGTTCAATTCCTGGTACCAAAAAAAAAAAGAAAGAAAGAAAGAAAAATGGAGAAAATGAACTTCATGAAAAATTTTAAGTTTGCTCAGTGGTGGGCGTGGTGGCATGTGCCTGTAATTCCCAGCCCTCAGGAGGCTGAGGCAGGAGGATTGCTGTGAGTTCAAGGCCAGCTGAGGGTACATAGTGGGTTCAAGGCCAGCCTGGACTACAGAGAGGCCCTGTCTCAAAAAGAACTCCCAACAAAGTCTGTACATTAAAAGACTTATCAACAGAGTAAAAAGGGAACCCACAAAATACAGAAAATATTGCAAATCATATATTTGATGAGGATTAAATATCTAGAAAATGTATAGAATTTCTAAAATTTAACAACAAAAATTCAAACAACTAGATTAAAAAATGGGCAAAGAACCTGAAGAGATATTTTTCAAAAGAGATATACAGATGGTGATAAGAAGATGAAAACATCAACTTCACTAATCATACATAGTCATACCCACTGGGAGGGCTGTTACCAAAAAGTTAAAAAATAAAAAGAACAGGGCTGGGGATGTTGCTCAGGCTTAGAGTACTTGCCCTTGGTCGTATCTCCAGGACCACAAAGAAGAGAAGGATAGAAGGAAGGAAAGAAGGAAGAAGGGAAGAAGGGAGGGAGGGAGAAAGGAAGGAGGGATGAGTGGTAGTGAGGATGTAGCGAGACAGGAAGTCTGTGTGTTGCTGGTGGAATGTAAAACGGTACAGCCACTGTGAAAAAGAGTGTGTGGCTCCTCAAAATACTAAAACCAGAATTACCATCTGACCCAGTAATCCCACTCTGGGTATATCCCCAGAAAAATTCAAAACAGGTTCTCCAAGAAGCATTTGAATAGGTGCATCCAAAGGAGCACTATTCACCAAGGTCAGGGTGCAGAAGCTGCCCACACATTTCCCAGTGGGTGAGGGGCAGCAGATGTAATATATGGACACAAGGGGATGTTGCTTATCTTAAGGACATTCCAGCCTATGCCACACTGTGGATGAACCTTGAGGGCATTATGTGAAGCCAGGGACAAAAAGACTTTATGATTCCATTCATGCAAGGTACTTAGAGACATGAAAATCATAGGTACAGAAAACAGAATGGTAAATCAGCCATGGTGGTGCATGTCTGTAATTCCAGCACTCTGCAAGCCTGAGGTGGAGGATTCAAAATTTCGAAGCCAGACTGGGCAATTTAGCAAGACGCTGTCTCAAAAATAAAAAGTAAAGGGGCCTGGGGATATAGTTTAGTGGCGCCCCGCCTGCCTGGCAGGTGCAATGTCCTGAGTTCGATCCCTGGCACTGGAAAAAAAAAAAAAGTAAAAGCTGGGGTGGTAAACTCTGTAATCCCAGCACTCGGGAGGGATTACACTGAGGCAGGATTGCTGAGTTCAAGGCCAGCCTGGACTACATAGCAAGAGCCTGTTTCTAAATAATAATAACTGGGTTGGGAACTTAGCTCTGTGGTTTCACCACCTGTCTTGAAACTGCAAGGACCCGAGTTTGATCCCCGGTACCAAAAAAACCAAATTCTAAATAATAGTAATTTTTTTAAAGTGAAAAAAAGGGCAGGGGTTTGGGGATGTAGCTCAGCACAAAGGCCCTGGGTATGATCCTCAGTACTGCAAAAACAAAAACAAAAACAAATAAAGGCCCGGGGATGTAGCTCAGTGGTTACCTCTCCTGCCTCACAAGCAAGAGGTCCCAAGTTCAATCCCCAGTACCAAAAACCCCCCAAAAAACAAGACATATATATAGATACTCCTTGTTTAACGACCTACTTGTTTAATGACTGTTTGGACTTAGACTGAGGCATGCTGTTTGGACTTACGACCTGCTGCTTCAACTTACGACCCATCTTTTTTGTTGTACAAATCTGTACATCTTGTTGATAGAGCCTTAATGTCTTTTTTTTATACAGTACACTGTGTTCATACAGTCTTGTAATTTTTGCTGATTGCACTGCTCAGTACAGTTCTGTAGTTTGATGTTGTTATACATTACAGTGCTGCATGTAAGAGCTATGCAAGTAAAAGCAAAGGTATCAAGTTGGAGTGTCCTTTGACCATTTCTTTGCTCTGAATATTGTAATGCACATACTACACACAATTCCTCAGGGAGCAACCAATTCACTCAACAACTTAGTTCCAGGAACAGAACTGGGTCATTAAAGCAGGACTGCATATTTATATATATGCATGTTAGCTCTACTATCATTAGTAGATAGTTCTACTAGTGGGGCCCATGGAGATGGGAACAGGACACCCTGAGCTCTTACGTAACGGGCACAGAGTTACAGTTTTACGAGATGAAAAGAGTCATGAAGTGGATGGTAGTGATGGTCACAGAAATCATGAATGGATTCGGTAAAACTGAACTATTTACTAGAAAATGGTTAAGATGGTAAATTTTACCATAAGAAAAAGAATTGAAATAAATAAACTTGCCTGTGTAACTAGATCCCTCAACTTAAAAAAACAAACAAACAAGGACAGAACAGTGTATTAAAAACATTCCAAGGGCCGGGGGTTTAGTTCAGTGGTTCTGCCACCTGCCTCGTAAGCACAAGGTTCCGAGTTCGATCACTGGTACCAAAACAAAAACAAAACCAAAACAAAAAATGTTCCGAGGCCAGAGTCAGCAACAAAAGAAGGAAAAGAAAGAAGAAAATGACACATGATCTGGAACCAGGAAGGAGACACAACATAGTTCCCTTTGGAATGACAGAATAATACGGTTATCAATATTTAGCCTACCATGCCTTTATAAACTGATTTCCAAAAAACTCCCTGTATCAAGGAAGTTTTTTTTTTTTGGTACTGGGAATTGAACTTGGGTCCTTGCACTTGTGCAGCAGGTAGCGAAACCACTGAGCTAAATCCCCAGCCCATCAAGGAAGTTTTAAAAATATTCAAAAAAGAAAACTGTGCTGTAAGTATTACTATATAGTTTGGTACTGAGGATCGAACTCAGGACCTTGTGTTTGCAAGGCAGGTGTGATGCCACTGAGCTAAATCCCCTGTCCAACTATATAGTTTTTGTACTACCATACAAAATGTCTCCTTATGAACTGTAACCAATGTTATCAATAGAAATGATGCTTCTGTTTTTTGTCTTTTTTTTGTATGTGTGTTTTTGGTACCAGGGATAGAACTCAGGACCTTGCACTTGCAAGGCAGGTGCAGTGCTACTGAGGTAATCCCCAGCCTGCTTCTTTAATCTGCGTCAATCTTCCTAAAGTCATGATATGAATAAACTGCTTGCCACAGTGCCAAATAGCCTGCCTAGTGGGTTTCTTCCCTGGAAAAGCAGTGGCCAGGATATAGGTGAGTTGGACAGACGAGGCAGAATACCACACCTCTGTAAGGCTGTTCCTGGTGACCCACAGGAGGGCCTGGCAAGGACGGGAGGAACAGTGTACAGGCCCTGCTGGGCTCCTAAGCCCTGAGCCTGACTCGGGATCCCTGACCATTTATGATTTCAATCTCTCTTACTTCACGGAGGACCCTTTCCACCTCCCTTGGGGGAACTGTCTATTCATGGGCGTGACCTTCTGTGATGCCCACTGAGCCCCACGGTGTCAAAAGTGGAAGAGTTCACTTGCTGCCCAGGTCATCAGAGGAAGAGAGAAGACCTTGATATTATGAACATTTGAAAGTGCCACTAAAAATCAAACCAAAGTCATTTACTCAGGGTGTGCACTGCTGCTGTCTGTGGGAGTCAGCACTGGAGGTTTATGCCACAGGTGACACCAGCTACATGGAAGGCTTTCCCTGTCACATCAACTCCCCACCCACATGGGGTGTAGGAGGGACCCACAACACCTCAGAGCCCCTTCTCCCTGGAGTGGGTGCTGTGTACCCTAATTTAAGAGAAAACATTGAAGGGAAAGGAAACACTGCCTCAAAACCCTCCATTCTACCTAGGTGTGGTGGTGCACACCTGTAACCCCACCACTCTGGGCGGCTGAGGCAGGAAGATCACAAGTTCAAGCCCAGCGTAGGCAATTTAGTGACTGAGAGTCTGACTCAAAATAAAAAATGGCTGGGCTGCGGATTTGGCTCCGTGGTGCCCACGCCTGCCTCGCAAGCCCAAGGTCCTGAGTTCAATCCCAGGTACCAAAAATAAATAAAAAATTAAAAATGACTGAGGATGTAGCTCAGTGTGAAGGCCCTTGGAAAGAAAGAAAGAAAACTCCATTCTGACTTTGTTTTCAACATTAGCGCCTCCAGTCTCTGGCGAGATCTCTGTAGACAGGGTCGGAATAGGAGATACCTCACTTCACAGCCTACATACTAAGACTCCAATCTCCATACCTCACAAGTGACCCAGTATGTTATGTGATGTCCAAGCAAACACAATGAGAAAGGGGGAGGACACCATGTGACAGCAGAGGCTCCCACCCAGGGTGGGAAGACGCACTTACCGAATAAAACTCAGGTGAACCCCGAGTGACCGGTGCGATCCTGAGCAGTCGATACAAAGAAACACCCCATAGGTTATGCTTGCCCAGCTGGGGTTTTTGGCACCACAATCAAAGCATACCTAAAAGAAAAATGCGAAATTCAGTTATTAATTAATTTATATGAGCTGGATGAGTCATGGGACACAGTACTTGACTGGCTCGAACACTGCTTAACCTTTACAACTTAAACTTTGGCTATTACAAAATATCTCAGGTAGGTTTTATAAAACTTCAAGTTGACATATCTTTTATTATGATACTGAATATTACTTCTCATGATAATGATATATTATCAGCTCTAAGTTATTAACATAGATTACTGTATCATATTAACTTTCTGATTGTTATGTATCTATCAGGACACTATGCACTGTCCCCAGGGAGGGGACTGGAGTCTATGAGTCATCTTAGACATTCCTTGTCCTAAAGGCTCAGCAGGACCCTGCAGGGATGCGGCCCTACTGGGAACACCCCAGCTCTTTCACCCCAGGCCTGGGCAGTGGCTTGTCCCACATGGCAGCTCTCAGGCATATTTCCTCTCTCCTGAGCTGGAGGAGGAGGTGATGTGCCAGCCGGATGGCCCTAGCTATCCCCCCAACTCCGGGTTTTCTTTTTTTTCTTTTTTTGGTACAGGGGATCAACCTCGGGACCTTGCGCTTGCAAGGCAGGAGGTGGAACCACTGAGCTAAATAAATCCCCAGCCCCCAACTCCCGGTTTTCACATACTTATGTGACTTCTGCCCAACTTCAACAGTGTGGGCTGAGTGACCAAGAGAATATGGTAGAAGTGATGGAACCTCACTTCCGAGATTCGGTTATAAAAAACATTGTGGCTGCCTCTCTGTCTCCCTGTGTGTCCATCTGATTACTGGCTCTGGGGGAAGCCAGATACCACCTCCCAAGGAGAGCCAGACAGCCTTGCAGAGAGGCTCTGGTGGCAGGATATGGGGGTGAGGCTCTTGATGACAGCCAGTGGGGAGTGGACACCTGCCCACACCACTCAGGCGACTGCAGCCTCTTTAAGACGTGGAGGCCAAACCAGTCACCAGCGCACTCCCATCCTGATGCCCACAAGACCCACGCACATATGTGTGAGAGGACATACATCTGTGGCCCTAAGATGCTCAATTCGGGGTAATCTGATATGAAACAATAGGTAACTACTGCAGAGTTGTGGTCCTCTATGAGACGCCGTGTCCCTCTCGCCATCTGTCCAGGTCACTCTGAACACCGTCAGGCACATGGTGCGCAACCAAGGAACGTGTCCTCTGCCCCCCAAGCTTCCTGAGAGCCCCACGGGTCTGGCCTTGTCCCTGTCACCTTGCTTCCTTTCCCTGCTACCACACACAGTACGGAAAAGCACAGCCAGTGCTCGGTAAGAAGACCTAGATATTTTCAGAGTCTGAAAAAACAGGACTCTCCTGCCGGGGATTTAGCTCAGTGGTGCCACCACCTGCCTCACAACTGCAAGGTCCCGAGTTCCATCCCCGGTACAAAAAAACCAAACCAAAACAAAACAGTACTTTCCTTATAATAAATGCTCAGTAAATATTTGTTAATCAAGTTAAGAATCTACGAAATTTAGTGCCGGCTGAAAGTTATCAGTAATCCCTTCAACACTGTCACTGAAGTCAAATGCTCTTTATCTGATAACTAGAACATAAGTGTATTTTAGAATACACAGGTCTCATCACAGAAAGTAAGATGTATAGTTAATTAAAATCAGAACAATTGTTAAAACTCTAAAAGTAGGAGAATTTTTTTTTTAATTTTTCAGAAAAAAAAAAAGAGTTTTAAACTGGGAGTGATGCTGCATGCCTGTAATCCCAGCACTTGGGAGGCTGAGGTAGGAAGATCCCATGAGTTCAAGGCTAGCCTGGCCTACACAGTGAGTTCAAAACCAGCCTGAACCGGGCCGGGGATTTAGCTCAGTGGTTCCACCACCTGGCCCTCAAGTGCAAGGACCCAAGTTCAATCCCCAGTACCAAAAAAAACCCCCCCAAAACCAAAAAACCCCTAAAAAAACCAGACTGAACTTCATAGCAAGACCATGTCTCAAAAAATAAAAAAATTAAAAAAGTTTTAGATACACTTTATAAGGCAGAGCCACCTATGTGAAGCTTGTCCTCGTTATCCCCCTCAAGAAAGACACGGCTTCTGGCCTCTGAGGGCAATATACAAGTGTCACCATTTCAGGCTCAGGATGATGGTCATGAGTAGTGAGGATGGAGTGACAATGGGGGTGAAAGGGACTCGCTTCAGTGTCTACTGCCTGCCTGCTCTGTTCCAGGCACAATGATGGGTGCTGAAGGACACAGCAATAGACAGTGCTACGGATCCCACCAGTTCATACTGAGCCTTATTCCCTGGTCTCTGAGGAGCACTGTGCGTGGGGCAGTCAGACCCTGACATCAATACATCCTGAGGGTAAGAGCCATCACAGGAGGGAGGGTCTTCCATGGGACACCAAGCAGGGTGAGGAGGCCTCTCATTGTCGGTGGTGACTCTCCTTGGTCACTCATCTGGCAATTGCTGGGCACTTGGCATTTGGTACTGTGTGGGCCCACAGAGAGTGGGTCCACAGTGGTGGCCAGGATCAGTCTGCCCCATGCAGCCCTCAGCGTAGAGGGCAAGACAGTTACTAGCAAGTAAGGACGGGGTTCCCAAACTCTTCTAGACAGGGCCAAAGAGGCATCTGCTATCTCACGAGTGGGGTCAAGGAAGACAATGAGTGGCAAGGGCCTGTGCAGGAAACATCCTTGGCAGTGGAGGTGACAGCAGAGATTTGGTGAACACAGCCCAGAGCAGGGCAGTTTGACAGTCACTTCTGAGGTGGTCACAAGGCCAGCGACAAGAAGACAGCAGTGGGTTTCCAGCCTAGCAGCTTCAGCATCATCCCTGATCCACCAACCAAGCTGAGGGATTGTGGGGCAGAGCACATCCAGTCTTGTTCAGGTGACAAGCACAAAGCGGGCCTTCACTCATGCAGTCCAAGGCAGGGAACAGTTCAAAGGGCTGAGGCTGTCAGAAACACAAGTCTGGGCCAGGGATTTAGCTCAGTGGTTCCGGTGCCTGCCTTGAAAGCGCAAGGACCCGAGTTTGATCCCTGGTACCAAAAAAAAAAAAAAAAGAAACACACGTCTGGCTCACACAATGTGGTTCTGATGGGCCTGCTGGGGCAGGAAACTGGGCTCTGAGAGCACAGACTGCACTGTGTTTTGACACATGATCCCAAACCAAAGGAGATTAGGTTTTCCAAGCAGAGTATCAAAGTTATACACAGGAAAAATAAATGGCTTTTACTGACAATTTATTTTGCCTGATGATGAGAGTAATGATTATAGAAAAGCTAACAGCTAACACTACAGGTTTATGTCTTCATAATAACCTCTAAAAAGGCATTATTACCACCAATCAGGGCCAGCCTGCCAGGCCTGTGTGTGATCTGAAAGGACTCACAGGGCTCCCAATGTAGCAGGGCTCCCAGTGGATTTAACGCTCTGCTGCTTCACTTTGAAATTCTTGATAATGGGTCGGGGATTTAGCTCAGTGGTTCCAGTGCCTGCCTTGAAAGCGCAAGGACCCAAGTTTGATCCCCGGTAACAACAAAAGAAAAATTCTTGATACTTTTCAAATAAGGGCCTCATACTTCCATTTTTTACACTTCATAAATTATGTAGCTGGGCTTGATCCCCATCCTAGAGACAACTGAGGAATCAGTTAAACGTGGAAAGTGGACCCAGGCAGTGTGCTCCTGGTGCCCACCCTTCACTCCTTTGCCACACTGCAGAAAGCAGGGCCATGCAGTGCTGTACCTACTCCTCATCCTCGAGACCAGAAGCTCCAGAAGGCAAGGCCAACTTTACTCATCACTGTGAATGCCCTTAGCCCAACATGCTGCAGTGGTTTAATGAATAACATGAGCAATCTACATAAGACTAAGGAATAGGATAGCCACAAAGGATTTCACAAACCAGAAAAATGACCCTCATGAGTTAAAATCTTTGACCCAGAATAAATCATCATTATATATAACAGGATGAAATTGTATACCTTATTTTAAAAGGAAATGAAGTTGTTTTTCTTTAATTACCTTTCCTGTCTTAAGTATCCCAGAGTACTTTTTTATGACATTTAAAAAATGTGTATTGTTGTCCGAAGCAAGCTGTGATCTTTGTTCAGATAATGGTTTCAAAGCAAGGGCTAAATGGTTGCAAGCTGATAATCAGGACAGACAGCAAATTTCTGTAAACACCATTAGAAAACATTTTTGGACACTGCTTCGTTAATCCTGTTAAAGGATATAAAATTTCCCACAGCTGTGTTCTTCATAATAAAAGTAACAAAAGTAGCTGAAATATATGGAAAACAAGTACATGTAAATACTTCTCTAAATGCTTTTCTTGGACCATCTCATCTAATCCTCACACTGTTCCTGGGAGCTAGGTCTGGTTCACTACCACCACCTTCAGACAAGAAAGTAAGGCACAAAGCTATCAAGTAACCTCCATGTAATGGTTTATATCTGGATGTCCCTTCAAAGCCTCAGGTGCTCTTAGGTGGAGCTTCTGGCAGGTGACTGGCTCATGGGGTTTTGATACATATCAGTGGATTAGTCCATGGCTGAGTTTATAGCCAAATATGATTTGGGAGGTGAAGCTTGGTGGGAGGCGTGGGTCACTGGGGGTGTAGCCTGGAAGGGTGCATCTCCTCGGCCTCCCTTGATTTCTCTCTCTGCTTCCCACCACCATGCCATGAGCTCTTTGTCCTCTGTGACACCCCTCTGCCAGGCTCCCCTGCTTTGGAGCCAGCCGACTATGGACTAAAACCTCTATAAACTGTGGCCCAAAATAAACCTCTCCTCCTTAGAGTTTTGAGTGTCAGGTATTGTGTTTCAGCAATGAGAAAGTACTTAAGACATTGCCCAAGGGTGACATAGCTAGAAAGTAGCACACATGGATAATGATTATAATTTCCAAAGAAGCCCTCACATGTCCCTCAAGTGTCTCTTGATATAATGACAAGAGACACCTTCCCTTTGGTTAATTCAATCATAGACAATAAAGATTGAGCCAGGCACCATGATGCCCATCTGTAATTCCAGCTACCTGGGAAGCTGAAATAGAAGGATCTTGAGCTCCAGGTGAGCCTGTGCAACACAGTGAGACCTCGTCTCTAAATAAATAAATTAAAAGGGTGGGTGATGTTACTCAGTGGAAGGCTGGGGATTCAATCCTCAGTACCTCAGTATCACTACCTACCAAAAAAAAAAAGCAGCTGAGACCACCATGTTGTTGATATGGTTCTAAGATGAAAAATACTAACTGAAATACTAACTGAAAAAAGCTAACTGCAGGCCCAATCTTGTCTAGTAGTACAGTGACCATGTTCTAGAAAACAGATCCATCTCATATGGAAAATCAAGAAAACAGTAAGGTGGGCCGGGGATTTAGCTCAGTGGTTCCAGCGCCTGCCTCGAAAGCCCAAGGTCCCGAGTTCGATCCCCGGTACCAAAAAAAAAAAAAAGAAAACAGTAAGGAAATGGAACCTGAAGCCTTTCCCTGCTAACTTCCCTTCAGTCGACCTCACTTTCTTCCAGTTGAAATAAAGGCTCCCTTCCACCATCGCCACTTAAAGCACTTAAATTTTGGAACACTTTCTGTGCCATCTCATCAGGCCCCAAGAGCATGCTGGAGGTGACCAGACAGGACTCCTGTCCCAGGAAGGGTGGGGAGAGCCTACAGGGACAAGGCAGCCCTTTGCTCTCCACACTAGGTAGGCTCCACACTACCTTGTGACCCTCAGTCAGGTTGTCACTTTAGCCCCGTGCATCATCACAACACCTCACACAAAAGTTGTAAAAGTTAGAGGGGCTGAACGATCCTGGGGGGGAGGGCACCTAAACAGAGCCATGGCCAGGGAAGACTGAGGGTCTGGAGGGCAAAACCTGGAGGCCATCTCAGAGCCCACTTTAACAGGTTTAGTAAGGGACGCTGAGGCTGCCACTAAAGGACAAAGAGAACCAACCAGACTCCAACCTCCTGGCCCTCAGCTCCCAGCTGGAACTTTAGAGGTGAATGGGGAGGGGGAGCCGCGTCCTCCAGCACCTTGTGCTACCTGCTTCTCATTGCTCCCGGTGCCCTAGGCCGCCCACCCATTCGTAGCCCCCGGGAACCCACGCAAGTCCCTCCTCGCCCGTGTTTGCCTGGTCGCCAGGTGTCTGGAGCTCACAGGTGCTCTGTCTCCTGTCCCCAGAGACCCCTTCCGGGTGCCTGGCGCCCCCAGGCGCTCCGGCCCCTCCCCTCGAACCCAGGGCGCTGTCCCTCCCCCGCCCTCTCGGCCCGGGATGCGGGCAGCTTTGACACGGGAGGCCCCGCCGCCGCGGCCCCACAGTGCGACGTGTCACACCCGGGCCCGGCTGGGCCGGCTCCTCCCCCCAGGCCGCGGCCACCGCGCCCTCGGAGTCCCGTGCGGGAGGCAGCCCTGAAGGCTCGGCGCTGTTACCTTGTTGGTCGGCACCGAGCGGAGGCGCTTGAAGATGGTCAGGATGTCCTGCTTGCTGGGGTCCCCCATTGTCACCGAGGCTAACCCGAGACAGCGCCAAGAATCGGTTGCCTTCGGGAGGAGGCCAACAGCGCCCAGGGGGCGGGGCTGCGCGTGACGGCTGACGGCCCCGCCTCGCCTCGCCAAGCCCCGCCCACAGCCAAAACGCACGCGTAGTTATCCTTCAGTGGGGCTCTCGCTCTTCTCGCCGCTGTCCCCGCCCCGCTACAGCCTTGTCCTCCGGGCGGCAGACGCGTGCGCAGTATTCCCGCGCGTCTTAAAGGAGTAGCCTGCATCTCCTGGAGCTCGCCTTCCTGCTGCACCGTGAGGTCAGGCTGGTGAGCGCGGAATTCCATGGCAAAGGTCCTCTCACAGCCTGCTCTGCTGGCTCAGAACCAGCCACTCCAAATAAGGAGGAGCCCTGAGAAGGGAGCTCCACATACTGACCGACAGCACGAAGCCCTCGCCCGGATTGCCGCTTGTCGCCTTCCTTTTGGAATCTCACCTTCAGCAATGGCCGCGCCCTGACTGAAATACTGCTGGGAAATCGGTTTTCCTTAAGTGTAGTCTGAGTATCTATCATTCAGCGCGAAGAGGAACAGACAGAGTTGGGGAGAACAGCTTTATCAGAACCGACGATCCGCCAGGCCAGAAGCTGGATCACAGTTGTCACCGCCTGGGTGCCATGCCAGCCGCCGGGACATTGCTAGCCCAAGGCCTGGACTCGGGGAACACGGCCTGAGATCGGTGCACGGGGGCCAGGATCACACGCGGACGGTCAGGGGCGAGGATCCAATCAATGGTCCCCCGCTGTGGGACCGCATAACTCTATAATCATAAAAGCTCCCCCAGCCCCAGCATAGTGACTGATTGTGAGTTAATGGTTAAAATGTGCTTGTTAGTTCTGGGACACTAGATAAAATCTGTAACAAACATAGAGTTCCTAAGTGAATTACCCACCTCCTTGTTTGTCCGAAACCGATGTTCCGGACACAGCTATCTATAAGACAATCTACAAACATCTTTTGACCATCAACATTTTTTTCTCTTTTCTGTAAGTTCTGCTTGCTAACTTCCCCTGCAACCCCCTATAAAAACAGCCTCGGACTCTGAGCCAGTTGCCTCTCTAAGCTACTTTGCTTTGGGAGTGCCGTCTGGCCAGACTAATAAAGGTCTGTTTTACTTTCCAACTTGTCCGGTGTGTTCCTTCCCGGGTGTTCTTCGCTACAGTCAGCTCCTCGGAGCGTTTGGTAAGGCCCTCGGTCTTACACGCTTTGTGACCTTGCTCAGGTACCCCCATTTCTCTAACAGCATGGACTTCGGCAGCACCAAGGAGTCTACAAGGAAGCAGCTGTGAGGCCAGCAGGAGAGCAGCATCCGGGCACCCTGGAAAGGCCTTGGGCGGGGCCTTGCTACTTCAGTAGCTGGAGAGCTTGCTTGACCAAGACGCCTAGACACCTCCCGGGAAGTTGGGATCCTGCCGGAAAAATGGACTCTTGAACCCGCCGGGCACCTTTTCCAGGGAAGGGAAATTTACTCCCTTCCACAACAGTACATTATTTTATGTTGTGTCAAAGTGTATATATACCATGTACTTCGTGAGTCTTGGTGGCCCTCTACCTAACACCTGGCACGTTGACTTGGAACAGTTCTATCTTTGCTGATGGGAATGTGAACAAAGGTCCTGTTTATTATTTGGAGCTGACAGCTTACTGCATTACATCACATTGAGATAGAGTATTGTCTGGTCCACTCTTCACCGTAGAGGTCCCTGGGAAGAATTTAAAAGAGGCAAAGAAATATAGGTACTATCATGAATACAGGAGGGGAGCACCACTTGTACAATAATCATTGTGTTTTTGCTCATCAGCAAAGTGCTCTTCATACAACTTAGTGCTACCAAATACTATAATTTATAATAGTCTACCTGCCTCCCTTCAGCGGAACATAAACTTTTTTTTTTTTTCAGTACCGGAGATAGAACTCATGACCTTGCACTTGCAAGGCAGGCGCCAGAACCACTGAGCTAAATCCCCAGCAACATAAACTTTTTTTTGTACCAGGGATCAAACTCAGGACCTTGTGCTTGGTAGGGAGGCTCAGAACTTACTGAGCTACATCCCCGACCCCTGGAACATAAACTTCTTGAGATCGGATTTGTTTCCTCTTACTTGGCTGTAACCAACACCTAGAACAATGCCTTGCAGGTAATATACATTCAATAAATATTGATGGAATTTGCTTAGAATTTAGAAAGCTGCAATGAACATCAATTAAGAAAATAACGGGAATGGTTTATGACCTACAAAATCATAACTTGTCCTGAGCACATCAGGGAGCTGAGGTTGCAAGGCTGTGAGGTAAGCTGAATTTCAAAGAGAGCTTGGACACAGGAGTTTATCACCCTTGCCAGAACGCAGGAGATAAAGATTGCTACCATATAAGGTAGCAATGAGATATCTGCTAAAATTTTAACGATACATATATATATATATATATATATATATATATTTTTTTTTTTTTTTTTTGGACAGGGTCTTGCTAAATTGACCATTCTGGGCTCAAACCTGCAATCCTCTTCCCTCAGCCTCCCAGAGTGCTAGGGGTAGTTTAGCAAGTCAGATTGGTTTTCTGTAAAGATGACAAGGTAAGTAATGAAAGATTACATAGTATGCATCAGTGGTGCTAGAACAATTGGAGACTCGTGCAAAAAACCCGAAAATAAACCAGCTCATACAGCTATATAAAAGCTTAACTTGAGGGCTGGGAATTTAGCTCAGTGGTGCTGCTGCCTGCCTCACAACTCCAAAGTCCTGAGTTCAATCCCTGGTACCAAAAAAAACACCCCAAAACAATAAACAAACAAAAAAAACATAACTTGAAAGGATCATAGACCTACATGTGGAAATACAGCTGAAATATTTTCTCCAGAATGCATTAGTAAGAAAATGAAGACAAATTACAGATTAGGAGAAAACAATGACAAAACGTGTATCTGGGCCAGGGATGTAGCTCAGTGGTTTAGTGCCTGCCTGGCAAGTGCAAGGCCCTGAATTCAATTCCTGGTACCAAAAAAAAAAGAAAAGAAAAATACGCATCTGATAAAGGATTTGTATCCAGAATATATTACCCATTCTAAAATCTAGAGTAAAACAAATGAACTTTTTATAATGAGCAGAAGATGTGAACAGTCACAACACCAAAGATGATATATACTTAGCAAACCATCACATGAAAAGATATCCAACATCATTATTCATTTGGTAAAAGCAAATTGAAAATACCTTCACTGGAAGACAGATACCTCTTTAATAAATGGTGCTGGTGGGCTGGAGATTTAGCTCAGTGGTGCTGTGCCTGCCTCGCAAGCACAAGGTCCTGAGTTCAATCCCCGGTACTGCAAAACCAAACCAAAATAAATGGTTCTGGAAAAACTGGCTTTCCATATGCCAAAGACTGAAACTAGACCCATATCTTTCACCATGCATTAAACTAAAATCAAAATGGATCAAATATCTAAATATTAAAGAAAAACACTAAATCTGCTGGAAGATAGAATAGGTAGAACTCTCAAAGACATTGGTGTAGGCAAAGACTTTATGAACAAAACCCCAATTGCACAGGAACTATCACAAAGAATCAACAACTGGGATCTCATTATAAAGCTTTTGTACTACAAGAAAAACCACCAACAGAGTGAAGAGACAACCCATAGTGTGGGAAAAAATTTTGCCAGCTGTTCCTCAGACAAAGGACTACTAGCTAAGATATATACAGAATACTATGTTTTGGCAGGAATGTGCTGCAACTGAGTGATGGCCGATAGCCAGCTGGTGTTCAATATTCTCTCCTCAGAGAGTGAACTTACCTATTTATTTGTCCATTTCTTCCTTCCTTTCCTACCCTTCCACAAAGAATTGAGGGGGGGTGTCCTTTTTTAATTTTTATTTTGATACAAGGTCTCCCTAAGTTGCCCAGTTCAGATGGAACTTGTGATTTTCCTGCCTCAGCCTCACAGAGTGCTGGGGTTACAAGTGAGGGCCACAACATCCAGCTCCATAAAGGATTTGAAGATGGCTTAAACAACATAACCTGAATTTCAGAGGATCAGCCAGCCAAGCATTTCCTTTTTTCTTTTCAGTGTAGCTCTGTAAACACTGAGGCTGGAGAGGAGGCCCAGCCCCTGCTGCCGCATGTTCCTCATGGGGAGACAGAGCTGCAGTGACTGGGGTAGAGAGGGTGCTTTCAGGAGGCTGCAGAACTCAGCCAGGGTCATTCAAGTCAGACAGTTCTGGAACTGGAACACCCAGGCATGGTGGGTATCAGTTAATGGGCACCAGTGGATGCAGGCCAAGGGCCAAGTGCTACATGACTGGGAGGCAGGTGCCCTAAGGAAGAGCACCACCTAGGAATAGGGATCCTGGTGCACACCTAAGGTCTAAAGCCTAGCACTGCTATTAGGCAGCTGTCGTACCTTGTGCAAGTTACCTAACCTCTTTGTGCCTCAGTTGCCTCAACTAGACAACTAGAGGTAATTTTTTTTGAGACAGTGTCTCACTATTGTAGTTCAGACTGATTTTGAAATCACTATTTATCCCTGGCTGGCCTCATCTTGCCAGCAAGCCTCCTGCCCCAGCGCCTCAATTCTGGGATTACAGGAGTGCACTACCACACCTGGCAGAGGTAAAATATTGCCTAGTTCATGGAGTGCTGTTTGGGTTGAATGAGGTAATAAATGTGAGAGTTTAGAACACAGCCTGATACAGAGTGAAATGCCAATATTTACTACTTGTATTAGTCAACTTACCTTTGTTGAGAAAAAAATATCTGACACCTGCAACATATGAAAGAGGTTTATTGTTTGCTCACAGTTTCAGTGGGTATAGTCCATGGTAGGTCAACTTCAAGGCAGAAATGGCATATCAGAACAGCATGGAAGGAGGAAAGCTCTTCACTATATGCTGGCCAGGAAGCAGAGAGAAGGAAAGAGCTGGGGATGAGAATATACACACTTGGTGAGCCACCCTTCTGGTCAGGCCCCACCTCTAAATGAGTCTTTTGGGGGGCATTTTAGATCTTACCATAACATTCCATCCCAGCCCCAAAAGGCTCAGGTCCATCTCATTATGCAAAATGCATCTAGTCCATCTCTAAGAGTTGCCAGAACCTTAACAATTCCAGCATTGCTGAAAAGTCCAATCCCAAAGTCTCTTCTGAGACTGAAGGCAAACTCTTAGTTGTGAGGCCCTGTAAAAATAAATAAGTTAAACACTTCCAACATACAGTGACACAGGACAAACATTTCCATTCCAAAAGGGAAGAATAGGGGAATATACAGAAATCAAATGAAAGTAAGACTGAAAACCAGTAGCACAAACACTAAATCCTGTACCTGCATGTACAGAACCCTTGGCAGGTTGTGTTGAGATGTGAGCTCCAAAGGGCTTAGGCAGTGTAGGGAACAGGGAAAGGGGACATTACTAGAACCTCTGGAGTAGGTCTTAGTCTCCTGTAAGCCATGACAGCACAAGGTGAATTAATTTATTAGACAGAAAAGAGAAAAATGAGGCTTACAGAAGAAGCTGAGCTTTGGGCCTGATCAATGCTGCTCTGGGCAGCAAAGATGAAAGACCTCGAGCTTGCCACACCTTTATTCAGTACATCAGGAGAAACAAATCTAACAGATGACCCAGAGGGCAGCAAGTTCAGTACATCAGGAGTAACAAATGTAAAAGGTGACTCAGAGGGCAGCAGGGTAACAGGTGTGAAAATCCTAGAACAATGAGGAGCTATGCAGCAGGTGAAGATTTTGTTCCTCCCAGGATGTCTTCAGCTGGTGTAATCTTGCCCTGGAGCATCACAGCATCATCAGACCATTGAGGTTTTAGCTGTGATCGAAGGCAAAAATGGAATTATGTCTCCACATGCCATAGTGGCCAGTAGACAGGAGAACTAGGCCTAGTCATAATTTTAATTTTGAAATAATTTTTCCCCAAAATTATGTAGAATTGCTTCTGACAGGACAGGTGTACCCCTATGGCTTTGCCGGTCACAGCTTTGCCGGCCTCTCTCTTGGGCTGGCTCTACTCACTACCTGTGGCTTCCCAAAGCAGATGTTCCACATTCCTGGCATCTCCAACTTCCTGGGGTCTCTGCTACACCTTTGGTGTCACTCTTATAGCTAGCTGCACACATTGCCCTCTCATGGGCTACTGGCAGGAACTGTGACCATGCCATACATTTTGGCTTGGTCTCCAATGCCTTCTGAAATCTGAATGGAAGCCTCTGTGACCTCATAACTCTTGTATTCTGCATGCCTGAAAAACCAGCACCAGGTTGATAATACCACAATTGGCTACCAGCTTGAGCAATAGCAAGACCTTCTCTGGGACTGTGTCTGCAACAGCCCCTGAGTACATGGATGGATGAACTTGGGGAAGTATTTCCTTTGGTGGCCCAGAATAAGCAGGGTGTCCGAGGACTGTCTGTTCAAATGAAAGGTTTATGTTTTTGTACCCTTGAGCCTGAGATGAGTGGGGTCTGGCCAATTCCTGAGATGCCTGCAAGCCATCTTTCCAGATGAAAAGTACTTTCCTTACTTTTAATGCTGATCTTTTCACAATCACATTCTCTTTTGCTCCAACTTTATAGGCACTTTGTTTCAGGCCAAGCTTCACATCACTCAGTTCTATGTTTTGCTCCTGATTCTCACTATAAATATAGCTAGGGTCAGGGATTTAGCTCAGTGGTTCCGGCACCTCCCTTGCAAGCACAAGGACCTGAGTTCAATCACCGTACCAAAAAAAAAAAAAAAAGACTATAAATATAGCTAAAAACAACCAGCAGTACTCATGCCACAATCTAAAGGTGGACTGCTTTAATATTTCTACCAGATTAATTAGTCCACCACCCTGAAATTCAGCTTCACACGTTTTAGGACATGGGAAGCACATAGACAAATTCTGTGACAAAATGAAATATGCATGCCTCTACTCCATTTTTCAAGAGAGTTTTTATTTCTATCTGAAAACTCCTGAGCCTGGCCTTTACTGTCCACATTCTTATCACTATTCTGGTCTTCTGAGCTCTGACCAGAATCACTTACCAAGCTCTGCTTACAATATTCTAAGGCTTCTATATCTAGCCTCTTCAAATTTTTCTAGACTTTCACAAACAAGTTCCAAAGGCTTGTGAACCACATTGTCAGGTATAGTCAGTGACCCCATTTCTCTGGTACTTGTTTTCTGTATTAGACAACTTTTTGTTCCTAAGAAAAAATTCCCATACCCACCACTTAAAGGAGGAGAGGGTTTTGTTTTTTGTTTTTGGTGCCGGGGATTGAACTCGGGACTGTGGCGGAACCACTGAGCTAAATCCCCAGCCCAGGAGAGGTTTATTTTTGGCACACACTTTCAGTGAGTTGGCTCCAGTCAGCTGGCTCCAAGGGAAAAACTGCATGACACAACAAGATATGAAGGAAAATGGTCCAAAGCACTGTGGCCAGGAACTGGAGGAACCAGGGATGAGAATACACCCTTCTAGGTCATGCCCCATGATCTATCATTTCCTACAAGGCCTTATCTCTAAATATGAGATTTCTGGGTGACATTCTTTTTTTTTTTTTTGGTACGGGGGATCGAACTCGGGTCCTTGGGCTTGCACAGCAAGCGGTGAAACCACTGAGCTAAATCCCTGGCTGGGGAACATTTTAGATCAAAATCATGGCAATACTATTATTCACATTTCAGAGATGACCAAATGAATGTTATCAGGAATCAAATACTTTGTCCAGGGTCACATAGCCAACTAGGGCCACACAGTTGGAGGCAAGTTTGAGTGCAGGGAACACGACCTCAGGGTCCATGCTCATAACCATTAACTTCATTTTTATGTCTCTGGAGGACTGTGCATTGTCAGAAATTTTCAGAGAAGAAAAGAATCCTGTGTCTTTTTTTTTTTTTTTTTTTTGGTGCTGGAGATCGAACTCAGGACCTTCTGCTTGCGAGGCCGGCAGAGGAAGCACTGAGCTAAACCCCTGGCCCTCCTGTGTCCAATTTTGATGTTGATAGTCCACTTTCCTTATATACAGATGCACTTGACTTACAATAAGCATTCATGCACAGTACATGTTTGAGGAAGATTGGAATCTCCATCTGGGATATGCATAATTTGGTTATCATCTTGGGATGGTATATGGGGCCTTCCTTTGTAATCACCCTTGACTTCATATGATTTTGAGAGACAAGATGGACCATTGCTCATTTTCCAAGGATCAGGGAGATTAACAGGCTTGCCTGAGGACATGGTGCTGATCAATAACACTAAAAGATGGCCACCCACACTATGGGATCCCCTACCCTTTCTCCCAACCACATGCTAATCCTTCCTCTTGCTTGGGAATTGTACTAGTATCTTGGATTGAGAGGTCCCGCTGGTCTGTGTTCTTCACTCCTTAGTCTCCTGGTACATTGTTTCTGCTCCCTTAGGACTTGGACAGGATCTATCTCTGAATACATAGGACCTATGCCAAATAGCTAGGGTTAGGGATTATTTGCTGGTCATGTGGTATTATGGTTTAGATGTAACATTTCCTCCAAAAGTTTTGAATTCTGACGTGGGACTTTTGGAAGGGGATTGGATCATGAAAGTGCTAACCTCATCAATGAATGGGCTATTGGAAATAGATTACTAGGGGCATAATCTGGAAGGGTGTATCCTGCCCTGGCCCCTTCACTTCTCATCTCTGGCTCTCTTGCTCTGTCTGCTTCTTGATTGCTGTGAGGTGAGCAGCTTTACCCTGCCATGCCCTTCTGCCATGATGTATCTGCCTTGGCCCAGCTGAAGATGGGCTAAAACTTCTGAAATCATGAGCCAAAATAAACCTTCTTGTTTGTGTCAACTATTTTGTCCCAACAACTGAAAGCTGACACAGAAAACTGGTATGGAAAATGGGGGTTGGCATTGAGTCTAACTGGCCATGTAGTTCACAAGTCTTTAGAACTGGTTTGCAGGAGGGGTCTGGAAAAGTGTAGAGAATTGTGTTAGGGAAAGCATAGAAGGATGTAAGCAGTTTACTGGGAAATTCTGGCTGGGTCTCAGAAGACCAGAGTGCTGACCAAAATGTACACTCAAAAGATGGTGTTCATTATGTTTCAGATTGGAATAAGGACTCTACTGGGAATTCACGTTTAGGCTAGCAAAAACACTGGCATGCATTTTGTCCATGCCCTCAGATTTTGTGTGAGGCTGAATTTAAAGTTACTGGAATAATTAATGGTGGAGAAATATTTGAGGTATTGCACCATTCCAGGTATGGCATGGATATTGCTGACTTTTAGCCACATTTACAGTAAAAGCTGAGATCAAAAAGCACAGCGGGAACCTTTCAGTTTGGCCAGAAAGAAGAAGATATAAGGTTGTGGCCAAAGAACTTAGGTTGCTGGAGAGATTAGTACTATTAAAAAGAGTCCAAGCCAAGCTTGATGGTACCTGTAATGCCTGTTCTCTGGGAAGCTCAGGCAGGAGGACTGAAAGTTGAAGCCCAACCTGGGCAGTTCGGTGACTTAGTCTTTGTTTCAAAATGAAAAATAATAACAAAGAGTGGGGATATACCTCAGTAGAAAGGCCTTGACTTCATTTTCCAGTACTGGGAGAAGAAAACCAAGTACTTTGCACCAGGGCAATAGGAAAGATGTTGTCAGGGCATCTCAGAAACTAACAGACCTTACCTATCCTGGCTCAAGATTATAAAAGTGTAAAAAAAAAGATTATAAAAGTGTAAATTGCTTTGAAAACCTCTTTGAGGGGAGACATAGGGTGTTTTGCTTCCCAGGAAAGTATTTCCCAGAGTTCAGCTCTACAGGTACTCGGTGTTTGCTGCAGCCATGGCCCAAAGGGGCCTATCTACTGCTTGAGCTGGCTGGAGATCTTGGTGTTGTCCATGTGGTGATTCTGGAGGCATGCAGAATACAAAAGTTGTTGAGTCATGAAGTCTTCCATCCAGATTTCACAGGAAGGCCTAGGAGGCCAGGCAATGTATCACTGGTCTGGAGTCACTGTCACGAGCCCCTGAGGCAGGGATACATGGAGCTGTGGGACTGAGGCTGAAGCTGCAAATGACAGGAACATGGAACATCTGCCAAGGTATGCTACAGGCAGCAAGAAGAACCAGTACCAAGATAGCCCATGTGGCTGTGACCAGCAGAAAGAGTGGGACCACTCAAGCCTTTGAGCTCATATCTCACCTCCCACGCTCCAGATACTGGTCATGGAGCTACAGAATTTAATGTTTATGCTGCTGGATTTGGGGGTCACTTTGGTCCTATTCCTATTTGTTTAGTCTGCCCTTTTGGAATGAGCATGTTTACCCTGGGCTTTAGTATCTTTGGAGTATGTAACTTGTCTGCTCCCCTCCTCCCAGCCGCATTTCTAGACCTTTTTTTTTTTGTATTTTGAGACAGGGTCTCATTTAGTCACTACAAAGCCCAGACTGGGCTCAAACTTGCCATCCTCCAGTCTCAGCCTCCCAGAGTGCTGGGATTGTAAGTGCATACTACCATGCCATGCTGTAACTTGCTTTTTGATTTTTTCTTATTTTTTCTTCGTTTGTTTGGTTTTGGTTTTTTGAGGGTCTCACTATGTAATTCAGGCTTGTTTTGAACTATGTAGCCCAGGCTGGCAGCAAACTCGTGATTCTTTTGCCCCAGCCTTCTGAGTGCTGGGATTATGGGTGTGTGTCACCATACCTGGCTTTGCTTTTCTATTTTTACAGAGGCTCATAGCTAAGAATTGCTTTGAGTCTCAAAAGGGACTTTGGACTTGGACTTTTGAGAAAGGCTGGAATGGTTGAGACTTTAGCAACTCTTAGAGACCGCATTTTGTACAATGAGATGGCTGTGAGCTTTTCTGGGGCCAGGGATTGAATGTTCAAGTTTAGATCTAAAATATCCCCCGCAAGTCTCATGTAGTCAGAGATGGGGCTTCTGATAAGGAACTGGATCATGAGTGCGCTAACCTCGTATGAGATTAACCCACTGATGAGTTTATGGTTGAATGGGCTATTAGGAGGAGGGGTCCACCTTGGAGGAAGCAGATCACTGGGGTTGTGACTTTGAAGCGTTTGTCCAGTCCTCAGCTCCTTCCTCTCTCTGCTCAGGCTCTTTCCACCTGGATGTTCTGAGGTGAACACCTTACCTCTACCATGTGCCAAGCAATGCAGCAATGTTTTGGGAAATGAAGGTTCATGAAGGTTCTCACCTCATTAAAAGACTAACTCACTGAACAATTCACCTTAATGGGATACTGGAACTGGGGCCTACTTGGACGAAGTAAGTCATTGGGCTATTGTCCTTTTCTGGTGGTGGTCCAAGGTGGTGCTGGTTGCACTCTGGAAGGATGAGTCCCCAGGCCCTTTCTCTCTGTGCCTCCTGTTCATCATGAGGTGGAACCCCTCTGCCACCTCCACATGCTCCCCAACATGAAGTTCTGCTTCTCCATGGGCCCAGAAGCAAAGGAGGCAAGCGGCATTGGACCGAGAATTTGAAACCATGAGTCAAAACAAACCTTTCCTCCTTTATGTGAATTTTCTCAGGTATTTTGTCATGGCAATATAAAGCTAACATACCTCATCACTCAGCAACTGGGAAGGCAGCCCCGTGAGCTGAGTTGCAAATGATAAACAGGGGACTGAGAGCCACCGCTGAGACAATAGAGGAACTGGGAGTCAGGGGCTGCTCTGGAGCTGGGACACCTGAGGGCCGATCCAGCTCTGCCCAGTGTGGTATGTGGGCTGATGGAAGTCACAAGTCACCCCACCTCTCAGGTTTCAGGTCCCTCACCCATGACTTGGTGTTCATATGTGGTGGCAAGTGCTGAGCACAGGGCCTGGCATAAGAATGAACACCAAGTCCAAGTGTGCTTGGAGACAGCAGGCTGAGAAGCCCCCAACAATGCTGGGGAGTCTCAGTCAGTCTAGCCGCTCTGACAAAATAGCACGGACTGGGAAGTTTATACACAACAAATAATTTTATTTTTTGTTTTACATTTAGTTTCTTTCTCTTTTCTTAACAGAAATTTGTTGGGGGGCTGGGGATTTAGCTCAGTGGTCCCGGCACCTGCCTCGCAAGTGCAAGGTCCTGAGTTTGATCCCTGGTACAAGAAAAAAGAAATTTGTTGGAGTCCTGGAGGCTGAAAGTCCAAGAACACAGAGCAGGCAATTTTCATGTCTGATGAGAGCTGCTTCCCCAGAGAAGGCACTTTTTAGCTGTGTCCTCACATGGCGAAGGGACAAACAAGAGCTCTCCTTGGATAAGGCCACTAATCCCAGCCATGAGGGCTTCTCCCTCCAACCTAAGCACAGTCCAAAGGTCCTAGTTGCTACATGTCATCACTATTAGGGTGAGGATTTCAGCACGGGTTTTGAGGGATACAAACATTTCTATCATAGCAGTGATTCCTTGACCCTGTGGTGGGAGGTGGCCACTCTTGGCTGGGAATAAGCTTGGTAACTTCATCTGCAGGCTGGGTGACCTTCAGCTTGGCCTGCCTCTTCCACTGCAGGGCACTGGTAGTGCTTTCTTCTGGGGCCCAAAACACAGGTGCTGCTTCTTCCCAGGGGCCAGACCCAAGGTCACTGCCCATCTATGAGGACACTAAGGCCCAGAAACAGGCACAAGTCTCCTGCAGTGTCTGGGGAACACAGGGAAGGCATACAGCTTTACTTCCTTGAAGGAGGGTGAGGCCAGAGTGGGCCTGGGGAATAGGGGGAGGCAGCCTGAAGAGGGCTTGGCAGAAGTGGGGAAAAGGTAGCTTATAAGGCACCTATGGGCCAGGAAGACTGCCTGGCAAGGTCTCTGGGCTTCTGGACACCCTAGAGTCATTCGACTTGGCTGTTCCACCATGGTTCAGACACCTGCTAGAGCTGAGGCCCAACCCAGGCTAGCCAGGCCTCCTGCCTGGGCGAGGACTGGCTACCCTCTCCCCTGGAAGTAGTGAAATGGCTCAGGGACAAGTAGGGCAGGTAGAATGCTACCCCTTTAGGTCCTGCTGCAGGGAGGCCTGTGTTTCTTAGGGACCTCCAGGATCCCCCAAGTACACTTTTAGCAGGCCCTCCAGCCTCTCCTGTCCTGGTGTTAGAATGACTCAGGTCCCTTTCTGAGCCCACTACAGCTCCCCAAGGGAAATAGTGGCTCTTCATCTTTGTCCTGGCACCAGAGTCTGACATGCAGTAGGTCCTCAATAAATGGCACCTGCAGGGGCCTTCTGCCTAGCCCACCTCACTGCTCTCTGCAGCCCAAGGCTATTAGAGTCAGGAGCCGGTGTCCACGCTGGGCAGCTGACTGATGGGCTCCGTTCCTGCTCAGAGCAGGAGACCTAGCACCCCTGTGACAAGGAGACTGGATGACCAAGATGCTTGCTTCCTCTGCCCTGGCCGAACGTGGGCAGATGTGGCAGGGGCAGCTGTGCACACCTCACTCCTGCCAGTTCCTCAGAGATGCTCTGTGCCCAGAGGTGCTCTTCAAGGTGGCCTAATGAACTTGGTGAGTGTGGCCATGGCAGCCCTCACCTGTCCCTCCCCTCTTCAGACTACCCAGGGCTGTAGAGCCCTCCAGGATTAGGCTGGGTGTCTCTCAATAGCTGGGATCCTTGGGCAGACATGGCTTTGGGGGGGCTTGGCTCCCCCTCTGTAAAACAGAAGAGGGAGACTTGGCCTGGTGCAGTGATGCCTGGAGAAGAGTGCTCTGCAGGTAACAGAAGTAGAGTGGAGCTCAAAGTCCAGGACCCAGTAGGTACTCACTGAGACGTTCCAGGGAGAGCTACAGGCTCAGGGGTCATGGATCATATTCTGCTGCTATGACGGGTAGGGAGCCCCATCCCATGGGGGAGACCAGGTCAAACAATGTGCTCAGGGCCCACAACTTCCCTCTGGTTTGGAGGGGCAGGGGACATGGACCTTGCTCAGGTCCAAGGCCGGTGACTCTGGGAATGACGACGCATCTCCCCACTGCTGGAAGTGTGAGGGCAGACACACAGCAAGGGCCTTTCGCACACCTGAGATCAACTATTTATTGATTTTGTTCAAAGGCAATACACTTAAAGGAACTACTAAATTTAAAAGATGAGACAGCTGTTGGTATATCTGTAGCACAGGAACAGGGACTTCTGCTAGGAATTTTTGTGATAGTCCCTGACTCATGCACTTTCAAGGAAGAGTGGAGCTCCCTGTGGACACTCAGTAGAAAGCAGCACAGCTTACAACAGTGGCAGAGAATACCACTGTCCCAGCTAACACAGTAAAGGCCCTTCCTGCCTTAGGTTCTTCAGGTCACCCCATTGCACTGAGGACTGAGGGTGCTCGGTGGGACTGTGCTGCGGTCACACCTGCCTCTGTTTACTCACAAAGAACACTGGTGACAGCAAAGCCTGTGATGACCTCGAAGACAGCATTTCACAGATCTCCACACAGTCGGAGGCCTTAAATCTGTTTAGATTCTCCAAATAGCAAATAATATATACAGCCTGATATAGAGCATCTTAATCCACAGAAGCATCTACTTGAAAAGTTAGCCTTATTTAACCTTTCAAATCACTGATAAAATAGTGAATCTGCAAAACAGTTGAGTTTTAAGCAGGAATAGCATGAAACTCATTTTGGCAGATGGCAACTTTGGGGAGTCCTGTGTGAGGTTTCCTCCGCAGCCCATTCATCATCGAAACCCCTTTGTTGTGTGCCCCACATTCTGCGTGGCCTCTTGCCTTGGGCATCACCTGTCCACAGGATCTGTGGCCCTTGCACCTTGCCCCAGGCAGTGGCCAGGCTGATGAACAGCAATGGTGCTATCATATCCTGGAGCCGGGTCGGAGCAATCTGTGCCATAACTTATGTGCAGAGGATAGCAGAGCAGGTGTGTAAAACAGTATAACTGTACATAGCCTTTAAATTAAAATCTTCAAAATCTTCACTCAGAAAATGGTGTATGGTTTGTTTACTTAACTAGTAGGGATGAGACTGGTGAGAGACAACAATCAGTGGAAGAAGAATGAGCTCCACCCACACAGACTCAGGAGGAGGTGAGGTTGAGAACATACAGACCCGGCTGCACAGAGCTGGGGGTGGGAGGGCCAGCTCCTCTCCTGCACTGTCTTCCTGTGCAGAGCTCCCGGATGCACTTGGAAAGGGCTGAGTCCTGGGTGCAAGGACCAGCTCCTCTGCCCTCCAAGCACACCCGGAAGCAGGCACAAGGGGGCCAGCGTCTTGTGCAGGTAGAGTGGATGCCCCAAGGGCTGCAGAAACCACCGCAGCCTGGGCCGAGGCTGAAGGAGCTCCAGGGCCGGCCTCTCCCTCTCTCTGCTGGCCTGCCCATGGCTCGTCACTGGATGGCCTCCACATAGTTAGCGGGGTACAAGCCGACCTGCCCACTGTCCAAGCGTCCCTTGCACCAGCCTTGCTCATCCTCGTCCTCTATCTTGGTCAGCTCATCACCTGCAAGACAAAGAGGAGCAGGTCTAAGTCAGAGGCCAGGTGATGCTGGCCACAGGTGCCCGAGCCATTTGCCTTTGTGAGCCCCGCATGGCAAGTGCTGCTAGGCCCTTGGAGGGTCTGTGTCCCTGGTGAAGCAGCAGGGATTCTGCCCAGGGTGGGGCAAGTGCCTGATTATCTCCCCACTGGATGATGTGCCAAGCTGCAGCCCTCGTCTTAGTGGCCTCTCAGGACTAAAGGAGCAGCTCTGTCATGGTGACCCTGGAGCATGTGGCTTGCAGAGGCTGTAAGGCTGCAGGCCTGGCCTGCAAGTGGATGAAAGATTTGAAATCTATAACATTTCAGTCAGGCTGAATAGGTGAGATGTGCTCTTAAATTAGAAAGAAATCAACACAGCAGGGGTCACAACAGCAAGCTGCATATCAGAAACCTGGGGGAAAACAGTTTAAAGGCACATAAAACATGTCTAGGGGAGGCACTCATGCCATAGCACTTGCCTAGGATGTGCAAGGCACTGGGATTGAGCCCTAGTATAGGGAAAAAAATCTCCAGTTGCCAGAGGCCCCTGATGGTCAACCCTGGGGACAGTGTCAGGGCAGCTGGCTGGCCCTGAGAGCAGAGGGACAAGCTGGGGTGGGCAGCACTAGTCTGTATCACTAAGCTCAGGCCCAGCTTCCCTCTTCTTGGAGGGGTGGATGGTAGTTCTGGGCAGCTCTGTAGAGTGGCCACAGCCATAGAAGGAACTGTAGCTCCTGTGGGCCCACTTTGGTCTAGCCTCTCCATCCCTCTCAGACAGGTGTTAAGGCAGCCCAACTGAGGCTAGAAGCTCTTTCCTGGAAAACTGATTAAGTTTTTCAAAAACAAGACACAGGATAGGAAACCTCCCCAGGAGAGCACACACAACCAGGATGGAGAAAGTTTTGTGTGCAAACATCTGCACACTGTGGCTGCAGAAGGGATGTCTGACAGATGTTGCCTCATACAAGGCCAGGCCTGCCCTGAGGAGTCACCAGTGGTCATAGCTCTCCTGAGGGCTCCTGTACAGACGGAGAAGAAAGGCTTCCCTCAGGGATCTGCAGGTGGCTACTCTCAGCATGTGGGAGGAGCCTGGTGGTCATGGCCAACAGTGTCCCCGCAGCCTGACTAACCAGTGCCCTGCTGTGCCTAGCTTCTGCCACCAAGGGCATGTGTCCTAGTTAAGGCACAAGGGCACCTTGCCATGCTGTGCGTTTTGGCACTGGGGACCTGTTTTGAAACCAAGAGAGAAGGTGTCACAGAGTGGACCCACGTGAGAAACTTCCAGAATTTTATCACATTTTGAGAATGAAGAGAGCCCAGTCTCAGCAGCCTGGAAGCCCTCATCCTTCAGGGATTGCTGAGGAGGCCACCTACCAGCCTTGAAGCTCAGCTCATCGTGCTCCTGCCCCTCATAGTCGTACAGGGCCCGGACCCGCACTTCTGTCCCTGAGGCGGTGTCCTCATCAAATGGGTTGGAGTCGCCGTTGGCATCCGTGGAAGAGAAGGGGTTGTTGGACTCATCGTCAGACCAGTCAGCGGGGTAGCTCTGGGTCTTCTCATAGCTGCTCACACTGCAATGAAGGAGTGGACACGACCCTGAGCACAAGGGTGGCAGAGGACAGGAGGCCCTTCCCAGAGCCCCTGCCTTAGTGGAGCAGGTCCAAGAGCCCTGGGTTGAGGGCTCCTCCTCCTGGCGGAGAGCCTGAGGGGCACCAGGGCCTGGGAGAGCTCATGCCATCACACTCATCCCAGCACAGCAGGACACCGCACAGCAGCACCTACAGGGTGTGTGCATCCTCGCACAGAGAAACAGTACCAGAGCGCTAGCTGTGCCCTCCCTGAGAAGTGTAGAAGCCAGAGTGCTCCATGGTGGGCATCAGCGTGTACTCTCTTGCGAGTTCTGCCAGAGCGCTTGAGGGTGGGGCAGGATAAGACCCTGAGAGAGAACCTTGGACAGAGAGAGGGAGATGCAGAGCGAGTGAGGAGGAAGTCAGAGGGAAGCATGGGTTCACCAACTTTTTGGTCTTAATGTCCTCCTTCTCGCTGATGGTGCTGCCCGTGTCGTCCTCGTCCTCGAAGGGGTTGTAGCTGGACTGTGACTGGGCAGGCTGGACAGGGTTGCTCGGGACACTAAGGTTGCTACAGGGAGAGAGAGAGCTTTCAGGGACCCCAGCTCAGCCACGGTGAGGGTCCTGGGGACGCCCAGCTGCAGCGTAACAGCACCAGCACATTCAAGGACCACAGCTCCTGTCTGAGTGGAGGGGAGTCTGTGTTGTGAACACATGTGAGTCCTGCAGGACACGTTGCCACACTTAAGGCTTTTCAGCGTGTTTCAGGCAGCCACAGAGAAGCAGCTCATTTTCCTTTCTTATGTCTGGAGGTGTCAGTAAGGGAAGGGGCCCTGCGGTGGGGTGGTGCCACTGTAGGCACCCGAGGGGCCCCCAGCTCGAAGCTTCTGCATATTCCCCTGCTCTCTGTCCTGCGGGGGGCCGAGCCTTAGTAAAAGCCAGCGCCCAGGTGCTCTAGGCACATAGCACCGATCTCCTCCTTTAGGTACCAAAGGGTTCAGCATTGGGCTCCTGAGCTCCCTGGGTCAGGAGCTTCTGAACTCAGGGCCAAGGCTCGCTGGCGGCCCTCTCCAGGGAAGAGCAGGGCCCATCTGTGTTCTGGAGAGTCAGTCCATCCTCACGACTCCAGCAGCCATCTCTTGGGTGCCAGGCTGGTGGAAACCAGGGAGAGGCTGGGAGCCATGGCTTGAGAGAAAGGGACACAGGGCATGAAGCAGTAGAGGGGCCATGGCAAGATGGTATAGTAAGAAGACTGATGCCCCAGAAGGAACTCTGGGCAGATGAACAGCCTCCTATTTTTGAGGCCAGGCCTGGGGGAGGCTGGCATTCCACACCTGACCATCCACCATGCAAATACAGAAACACTGCAATGTTAGAGGGACCTGGGAGGCCTCAGGAGCAGCCTGCTTGGCCCATAGAAAGGCAGTGTGTCTGAAAAGCCCTGTCCCGACCATGTGCCCAACAGCTGAACTATCGCCTGCCATGTGTGTCCTGGGAGGCCGGAGGCTTAGTGTCTGCAGCTACAAGATGCCTCGGGAGCCTGGGCTGAGCCTTTCTGGGAAGTCCTGTCACCAGGAGGCCATGACCAATCATGGAAGGCCTGCTGCAGCACACACTTTCCAGAAGGTTCTAAGGAGGACAGTGCCACCCCTCCTACCCACAACTCACATTTGGACAACTGAGTCAGAAATAAGCCAGTCGGTTAGTGAGGGGGTGATCTGAAAAGGGGCATCTGATGGCTCTGCACCCCTGTCCCCCCAGCTGACCAGCACTACACACAGCATGGGACCCAGGAAGCACCCAGCCCGGCAGCACCTATGCCCAGCTCTGCCCACACAGTGTGGCACCATGAGGCCATGACTGTGCAGCCCTAATCCTGGCGCCTCTCTCTCTCAGGCCCCAGGCTGGCCTGTGGCAAAGGCTACCTCTCTAATCTTGAGCAGCTGTGGCACCAGGCAGAGAGAGGAACTTGAGAGGCACCCTTGGGCCAAAATCAGAGTGCAGGGGCCCAGGGATCTTTGGGCCCAAGCAGACGACCCAGAGGGCCCTCCCCAGCAAGGCCCACGCCCTCTGGACGGAGGCTGCGCCCAGTGCTCACCTGCTGGCTTTGTTCGGCACGGCCTGGTCAGCTGTCTGGCTGATGCCTGTCAAGGTCACACCGTCACCAGCCTTCTTTTTCTCCCTCCGGCTGAGAGTTCGATTCAGGTCTGCCGACCACTCCTAGGCAACAAGGGTCGAGGGAGAGGCGTCAGGATGTTCACTGGGTGGGTGTCGGAGGTCTGAAATGCCTACCCAGGAAGCTGGTCATCTGCCCCGGCACTTAGAGGCCTGAGACTTGTGGCCTCTGTGCTCCCTGCTTTCCCAGCAGACCTTGGGCTCCTCTCTACCCAACCATGGACCCAAGCCACCTGAACCCCTCCTCACAGTTCAAAGGGGGGACTCCTCAGCAGGCCTGGAGTTCGGCACCTGGACAACCCCAAGGTCTACACCTGTGGCAGCTCTGCCTCCTGAGACAAGCGGATTTCCCAGGACATGGGGCCACAACAGAACCAGGGCTAATGCTCAGTGTCCTGTGCTCTGGTCCAGGTGTCTCTGAGTCCCACCCCTGGAGACCATGGCGCTTGGCTTGCAGCTCCTTCAGGCCTGGATGAATTCCAGCAGCCTCACCAGGTATCCTGAAGGCTCTGAAGCTGACAGGAGCCTGCATGCTGGGAAGCCTGGCTGGGGCACAGAGTCCTATCCTAAAGTCTGCCACGTATGCCCTAAGTCCTGGTCACGAGGGTGACACTGGGCTATAGGGACCTGAGCCCTTAGAAAACTGAACCCTGGACTGCAAAGAACACCAGGGACTGGGTGGCTCTGACACGACCAAAACAGCATACGTGGGGGCTCTGATCACTTTCCCCTAGAGCCTTTCCTTTTTAACCTGAGTGACAAGCTAGGCACTAGCCAAGCAGAGCACTGGTTTATCTCCCCAAAGCTCTGCCATTTTCCCAATAGAACAGGCTTTTAGCAACTGCGCTGAAACACAGAGGGCAACAGAGACAAGGTCCTGATTCCCCACGCATGTGCACTGGTGCACGGACATGCTGTGTTCATGGACTTTTAATGGATTCTCCTTCCCTCCCTTCTCACTGATCAGACAACTTAATTGAAACCTAGTATTCCTCTGTCCGCAGCTCTGCTCCTACTTATAACAGACCCTCAAGGTGAGAGCCACTTATTTAGACACATTAAGTTGAATCTTATCAATTTGTCGGATGAGGAAACTAAGGCCCAGAAGGAAAAAGGGGCTGGCTCATGTACTCTGGGTGGGAGGTCTGGGCCCCTGACTCCAAATCCAGGTCAGCTTGTCTAATAATTCCTCTCTCAGTGACCTTTGAGTACTATGCCACCTGACCAGGGGGCTTCCAGGGACTGATGGGCCCAGCACCAGCCACAGTGGATGGAAGGGCTGCCTTTCACTGACAACCCTGACAGCTGTGTCGCTGCTCTGCTACAAAACAGGGACCATCCTACACACTCAGCGTGGGGCGAGGACACCCAGGAGTTAGCCATAAAACAGATACTTACTTCATCCTGGTGGCATGGAAAATAAAAACAAATAATTTGATTACAGAAAGTCAGGTATGATCTCGAATCATCAGCAAAAGTGTGCAGAAGGGACACACGGGTACTGGTTTCTGCCAATGATCCAGAGACAAGGAACCTGGGGCTCTAGCCAGGACTTTCCCTCCAGGGAGACAGCCTGTCAGCTATTCTTTCTTACAGTTCCCCTCGCTGGGCACTGACAGACACCTCTGAGGGACCCTGGGAAATTTCACATTTAGGATCCCAGTGAACACCCACAGGCTGAAATCTCAGTGGTGCCCAATATTCCGGCTGAGCACACTCCTTCCCTGCATGTGTCCCAGGGAGGAAAGGCTGGGACAGTGGAAGGAGTGCTGCCTGCTCCACGCCCCCTGCTGGGCAGCACTGGGCATGCTGAGCTTCAGGGAATCACGGTGCCCCCTGCAGACCTTGTGAGGTCCAGAAAACACAAGTGCAAGAGTGAGGAGTAATACTACAGGCAGAGAAGGGGCTGAGGAGCTGTGTAGGGGACTCTGGCAGCAGCACAGTTACTACTGAGGGTCCAGGGCTGGGCTGATAACTCGGCATGGACCAGGCCATTGACCTGGCCCAACCTGTGGGTGTCACTCCCATTTTATACCATGAAAAATGAGCCATATAAATGACAAGGGATTTGCTCACATCCCCTAGCTGCTGATTCAGGAGTCAGGAGCAGGATCCACCCTCAAGTCCAGTGACTCCACAAGGCCATGCCTCAGGCAGAGGGGGCCAGCCCCGGGCCGTTCCTGGGGAAAGCATTGGGCACAGCCCTGTAGAGCCCTTCCCATGGCTCAAGGGGGCAACCAACACCACATGCTCAGCCAGTCACAAGGAGGGGAGACTCCATCCTGTAGGAACCGGTGGCAAGACCCCTGGCCACTGACTTCTACCCTGTGGTCAGAGGGCCATATGGGGCCTGGTGATCCAACTCTAGGCTGGACAAATTCCAACATCCTCAGACCCTCAATCCTAAAGGTCAGATTCACCAAATGGGAAAAGGGGACAGCTTGTCCTAAATCAAGATTCACTGGATTTTCTGCTTGAGGTACCAAAAAGCCCCCAATGGAAGTGTGAGGAACACCACCTCCCTCAGCTCCATGAGACCTGGGGCACTGGGCTGCTCCTTCTTGGCCACCTGGTGGGGGGACCCCAAGCTCCAGGAACTTGCTGCTAGGACATAGGGAAGGGAATGCCAAAGATCAGCAAGTGACAGTTGATGTTCCTCAGTAGGAAGCACATACTTGCACCTTCCCTAGAGATTCAGGAGGCCTTAGGCAAAGCTTGCTGTGCACACTCCCCCTGTTAATACCTCAGCTATGGACAAAGGCTGCCCAATAACAGGGCAAATGCTGAAACACAGGCTAGGATGCACAGCTCACCTGGGACACAGGGCTCATGGGTGCAGCGCTTCCTCTTACCTCAAACTGTGGCCAGTTCATGGCCATGCCTGGCCCGTGATTGGCTCGGAACCACCTCAGGTCCTCCACCGCATCAGCTGCTTTGATGCTCTGTTCCAAGTCATGGTAAATGGTTTTGTAGCTAAATCAGAAGAAGAACCATGGCTTTGTGGGTGGCAGAGACCAGCTAACATTTGTCCTAGCCTGGTGTCACCAATCACAGGCCCCATGGTCTCTGCAGCCCACACCCATCTACTCCCCAGACATAGAACAGGACCCCCTCCCTGAAGATCATCTGGCAGTTGCATGTACAGATGATCAGTAGCTCTGCTATGCCTCTGAGGTTGCGTGTGGACCACGTGAGCACCACCATGTGTCCCTCTGGGTCAGGCAGAGTCAAAGAAGAGACATTTGCAGTGTCAGAAGTCTCAACCCCTCCAGCCTAGGGCTAGCCTAGGCAACTTAGAAGACCGCAACAGGAAAAAAGTGGGTAGGGTGGAGACATAGCTCAGTACAAGGGACCTGGGTTCAATCCCAGTACCAAAATAAATAGGGATGAATGAAGGCAGGCAGGCAGGAAGATAGAAGAAATCTGGACAAGACACACACACAGGGAGAGATGGCCAGGGGACTGGGGTGGCCACAAGCTGAGGAAGTGGAGGACTGCAGCAGATACCAGGAGCTGGAAGAGGCAAGAAGGACTGACCCTGGAGCCTTCAGAGGGAGCATGGCCCAGCCCACTCCCTGATTTTGGATTTCTGGCCTCCAGAACTGTGAAGAGGAAATGTCTGTAGTTTAGAGGTGCCCAGATACTGGGATTCTGGTATGGCAGCTCTAGGAAGCAACTACGTCACCTGGTACAGGGTAGGTCCCTAGCCCTAGACAAGTATACCTACACACAGCAGAGGGGCCACCACACACAGAAGAGCTGGCCACAGTCCCAGCCCTGTCCCTGGCCAGCTGGGCAGCAGCACGTAGGCCACTGAACATCACCCAGCCTCAGTCTCCTCATCAATAGGAACAATGTGGCCTCCTTTACAGGGATGTCATAAACATTAAATGAATGGTGGCAGAGTAGCTGTGTGATAATTAGTGCTTTTCATTTCTTTTATAAAGATGACAACAAAGGGAGTGTAATGTCCCATTAACAATAGGTCTTAACCTGAGATTCATTTTTCAATGGTTCTGCCACATGGACTTCAGATGCAGACGTCTGTCTGTGCCCCTGTCAGTATGGACCTCTGGCCTCATACAGGCATCTTGGGACCAAAGCTGAGGATAGCACAGAAGAGAGAACATGGCTCCTGTGTCACAATGTCAAGCTGAGTCTCACAGGGCCTGTGCTTCACCTGGGGCCTAGAACCCCTGAGAAGTCAAGGCCAGGCTGGTGGCAAGGATTAGGACTCCTGGGGCATGGCACTCTCCCTCGCCCAGGTGGATTTCAGATCCCCTGGCTGTGACTGCTCCTAGCTGTGTTTAGAGCTCGTGGTACCCACTTCCTGCCCAGACCCACAGGCAGAGCTGGCAGCACAATCTCCACCATATCTGCCTAGGCAGCAGCCAGCTGGCCTACCAGGCTTTCTCCAGGCTACAGCCTACCACCCCAGCTGGCTGCGATGCACTGAGACAGGTGGCCTCAGCACTGCAGTACGGGGAGACCTCTGGCAAAATGTAACTGAGGCCTGCAGCGCACCATCTGAGTGTCACTGAACAGCAATTTGCCTCTGACATCATAGAGAATCTTACCTGGCTGTGTTTGACAGGTCCAGGTGCTTCTGAACCTCCAGGAGAACCTCCCGGAAGAAGCGCAGTCGCTTTTCCTCAAACTGCTGGCACTGCTCAAATACCTGCTCCATGTTCTCCATGTACTGGGGGGTGCTCTGGTCCAGTTCCTTCAGGGCCTTCTCATACTTGTCCTTGGTCTATGTGCAATCCAGGCAGAGACAGAAGTTCAGGTCCATTCCCCCCTACTTCACCCACTTGCCCTATGGCTTCTCAGCTCCTCCTGGTGTGATTCCAAACCCAAAACAAGAGCTCTGGAGTCAGACAGACTTTGAGGCTCAGTCCCTGTGCTTCTGCAGAGGGGACCAACTGCTGCCACCTACTGAGAGAGGCCAGACAGGGAGACACAGGAGAGGGGTGGAACTCTGTGTACACAATGCCGAGCTTGTCACACTGCTGTACCCTCTGTGCCTGTGGAGAGCTGTGCTGAGCCACTCTGCACCTCATACCTGCTTCAGCAGGAGTGGTTTAAAGAGTCACCTCAGAAGCAAGGTCATGGCTGTAAGTGCCAGGTGGGGCTGGGCCTGAATCCCAGCGTGATCTCTTATTTTTTGAAGCTTCACTTTCCTTATCAGAAAATTCAGAGATTTAAACAAAAGGCACACAGCTACATGAAGCAGGCATTAGCAAAGTCCTCATCTTTGTCCTCCAGGACACCTTGCTGCTGTTTCCCAAACTGTCCTCAAGAAGGCTTTTATGAGACAGGAAATATGAAGAGCAATATGGCCTGTCTCAATAGAGTCCAGGGACTGCTTGAAAATACATGAAGATTTCTAAGAAGTGGCTGAAGTGAGCGCCTGACAGGACGTGCCCCAGGTTGGTGACACAGACTTCTGGGCATCTTTCCCTCTGCGCCATGGCAGCCCACTGCTCAGCAGGCCAGGTGGTTTTTTGTCTGCTGTGGCAGCCTCCTGGGATGACAGGAGGGCTGGGGTCACCTCTTTATTACAAGGCTTTCCACTATAAGACCCTAAGAAATGAGTGAGCAGTTGGGGATCCACCCAAGAACTGTGCGTTCTCCCTGACACACATGCAGGGCCTTCTGAGGAAAGACCAGGCCCTCCCTGAGGTTCTCTGTTCCCCGAGGACTCTGAGTCCTCTCCATACACCCTGCTAAGGCCACAGAACATCCTTTGGGTGACCCAGAGCCCCCTCTTCTTGAAGCCTCCCCAGCTTGAGGGTGATCTTACCATTCCCTGGGGCCCCACCCTTGCACCTGGCCCTCTCCTGAATCTGTGGTTCTTGCTGCCCTCTGTGCCCTCTCAGATGCCCGTGCTGGCCTTCTCCATGAGCAAAGGAAAAGTCCCCTGCCCAGCCTGGACAAAGCTCCATGGCCCTGGTGGTTATTCAGTAGCATTATCAGTACTGCCCCAGGCCCACTACCCTGACGCTCACGTGGGAGCCCCAGCTCTGCCCTGAGACACAGTGTAGGCCAGGTACTGAGCAGGGTCATCTGAGCAGGGTCATCACACAGAGGATGAACAAAGATCTCAGAGAACCTTCATCAACTGACAGAGGTGGCCTGCATCCTCCGAGGACTGTTGTCTTTTGACATGAATGCAAAAACTTTCTCTGATGCAGTCCCTGCCTGGCCAGTAAGAAACATGAAAGTCTATAGCAGCCAACCAGCACTGGCTTTCAGAAGCGCTGCAGGAAGGACTCCTGCCAGGAGTCCACAGGAGTCCACTTGTGCCCTCCTGTCCAGGACTCCACAGCTATCAGAACACTCAGGGCCCCAGGTCACTGGTAGACCACAGGGGCACAGAGGCCTCAAGGAGGTAGCCCTCTACGAAGTGTGTAGGTCGTCCTGACAGATACTTCCTGTCTGACTACCTTATACCCTGGAGTGTTATTCAAAAGCACCATTTTGATGGTGTTTGTCCTAGATGGCCATGATACATCCAAGGCTCCCCTCTCTGTCTCTCCCTCTGTGGCACACAGCCATGTCCATTATGGAGATGGTTCGTCTTTCTTCTAGGCACCTTTGGGGGCACCTGCCTCCCTGGGATACTAGAAAAGACCTCAGACTTATACTTTTTGAAACCAGGTGCCCCCTGCCAGCAGGTCAGCCCAAGGTCTTCCTTTACTTAATCCCACAAGCTAGGCACTTGGGTACCCCCAAATCCCCAGATTCCCGGCCCCAGCCCTGGAAATGGGGTGTGTGTGGGAGTACACGCCTGCGCCTGCCCTCCACCATCCAACAACATAGGAGGGGGACAGTGGAGAAGCGCACCAGCTCTGGGGCAGAATTTGCACTCTCACACTATGGGGCAGCATGTGGTTTAACCTCTCTAATGTTGGTCTCCTCATTCACAAAGTAGGGATGCCACTGCCTTCTTCACAGGGGCATGGTGACGTTCATCTGAGGCCTGGAGAGGTTGCCAGATGGTTGTGAGTCAGCTCAGGACTCCCACTTGCCTGGTCTGTGGAGGATAGCTCTATCTGACTTGCTTAAGCTCCAGATGTCAACCTAGGTCTGGGCTGACAGCATCAGCAGGGGTCAGGCCTCACACAGGGCACCCTCAGTCCCTGCTGCCTGCCACATAACAGTGCAGGTGGCACACCTCCAGGTCTCTCACTTTCTCAGAACTTTAGTTCTAGCTCTTGTGATACTGAGAACTTCCAGGTAGAATTACAACCCATATCCGTGGGGTACCTCAGTTTACAAAGTGTTTTTACAAAATCAATTTATTTGATCTCACAACTACAGAGATAGATCTCATTCACCACAGTAACAGAAGGGCACTCAGGATGCCACATGGCCTGCACACTGTCTCTTTAGGGCTAAAAGCCACTTTCCTGCCACCCTCTGCCCCAGTGCTTGGGGCCTGGCACTGGCATGGCTGCAGAATAGCTCCATCCTTTCTTGGCCCTCACTTCTCTGTGGGTCCCCAGACCTGCCCTTCAGCCAGTCATCCGCTCCACTAGTCTGTCTGCAGCCCTCTCTCTGACCCTGCACATCTCTGTCCTCCCCAGCAGCACTGCACAATACTCTTTTGCCTGGCTGTAAAGGCTGCTGGGTCCTCATAATCTTTCATCTTAGCTTATACATCACTTCGCTCTGCTATTGATGGACATTCCCACCTAGTGTCCTGTACAAGCAGCTCCTTCTTGCAGCAACCCAAGCTTCCTTCGAGGGTCCCTGGGGAGCCGCACATAGCACCTTGCTCCCCTGAGCACAGGTTTGGCCGTTCCCCTACCTCCCCAGCTCTTGGCTCTGAGGCAGGTGCAATGGCTGTGACAACATCAGGGGCTAAGGTGCTGGCTTTGTGGCCCAGAGGGCAAGGATGTGTTTTCTTCATATCCTTCCACCTGCCCATCGAGATAAGCAGTTGCAAAAGGTTTACTATATGCCAGACACATAACAAGTGCTATACTGATACTTAACATGCAAAAACAAGTGTATGATTTACCTTCAAAACATCTTGCTTGCATTTTTCTATTTTATCTTGCAATTTCTTGAGCTGTTCTGGGTTGAGTGATGGATCTGACTTGCTGTTGGCTTCGCGGGAGATGGCCAATTTCTCCTCTTTGCAGGCTGCGTGATAGGCTTTTTTCGCTGCTTCTACCTACAGGAAGAGTGAGTTCTGAATGCCATAGTGCTGACAGGTCGGGCTCCTCACAGAGGACACACTGACCACAGTGTGTGTGCTGTCAAGATGAGCACGACAAACGGGGACAAACTGCATGTACTCCATCACTGCAACTAGTTGCGACAGGGACCTCACTCTGCAGATATTAACCAAGGGCTGCTCTGCTGTGTGGCTCCAGGCCCTGGGGACACAGCAGAGAATCAAAGGACCTGGGCTTCCATGAAGCTTCTATTCAATTTGAGGGAGCCAAATGCAGGGGACAATTAAATGTCTTTAGGAGGTACTAAATGGTATGGAAGTGTGGCAGATACCTATAATCCTAGCACTCAGGACGCTAAGGTAGGAGGATCACTGCGAGTTTGAGGCCAACCTAGGCTCCATAGTGAGTTCAAGGCCAGTCTGAACTACATAGTGAGACCCTGTCTCAAAAAACAAAAACAAAACATATATGGTTATAGAAGAAAATACAGCAGGGAAGAGAGACAGGAAACACCATGGGTAGGAAGGTAAGATTTTTTTTTTTGGTACCAGGGATCGAACTCGGGTCCCTGTGCTTGCGCAGCAGGTGGCGAAACCACTGAGCTAAATCCCCGCCCCAGGAAGGTAAGATTTTATTTGGAATGGGTGAAGAAAGACAGCTGAGGAACAGTAAGGAAGTGGTGCCAAGACAGTGAGCACCAGGAAGTTGCAAAGGACAAACTCACAAGAGC
>NW_004624752.1:5992879-6027057 GCF_000247695.1 Heterocephalus glaber | reverse complement strand
AAGACCAGACCAGGCCCCAACAAGCCTTTATTAGGGGAATAGATCTGCCAGGCTGTCTCTGAACAAAGGAGAGACAGAAGCAATGTGGCCGGGGCAGGGAGAGTCTTTTATAGAGACTGGGGTGGGGTTTGTAGGGGCTGAGGCGGGGTTGAGTGAGGTAGTGACTAGGGAATGGAGGAGCCGGTGACGTCACTAGATGGTAGGAGGTGAGCGAGTATTAAGTATTAGGCTACTCTCTAGGTGGGAACAGGGGCATGCTGGGAAGAAGGGTTTGTTCTTTGGTGGGAGCAACCATCTTGGCATGACGTCACACAGGGGAGGGGGCAAGGCACGATAGGAAGAGGGCAGCTACTATACATAATAGCTGCTGAGGTAGTGGGAGACCTATCACTCTTGAGGTGGGGAACTGTTTACTACTGGGTCCAGGGCAAGGTGGGAGAGAAAGGAAAGGTGGCAAACCGCAAGACCTAAGGGGAGCCTGCGACAACCCAAGGCTGGAGGCACATTTTGGATGATTCTGAGGATGGCAGAACAGCTCTGGGACGAGCTGGGTGGAGGGGCAGTGCATTCAGTGAGCAGTGGGGCAGGTTGTGGGCAGGTGCAGTGCACAAGCAGGGGGCTGGGATGGCAAGAGGATGGCCTCCAGCTAGCCAGGGCCTGAACAGACCCATGACTTTGCCTTCAATTTTTAGAAAAAGGAGTAGCAGCATCATTGGCAAATTAGGGAGAAAACCCATGCAAGAGAAAGAACAAATTTAAATTAATATTTGTTACCAGTCCAAAGGGACCGGCATGTCTCTCTAGCAGACAGGTGCCCAGATTGGGGAAGCACTGCTAGTGAGTTCTGAGCTCTCCACCAATGAGCAGTGTGACCCTGGGTCCTGGTCTGTAAGATGGGCTCGTGAGGGTTAATTTAAAGAATGCTCAAAAGGCACTGGTGTCTTGGACCTGGGCAAATGTCTGGCCTGAGGGGTGGCTGTTTCTCTACCAGGTGTGGGCTCCCTGGGCTGCAACAGCCACAGGTGGTCTTGGGGGGCAGTGCTAGAGAGAGTGCTGGCTGGGCAGCCAGCACCAGGGAATCCTGGCTAGGAAGTGGCCCAGGGAGGGAGGTACCTCTTTCATCTTCTTGGCCCAGGGTTTCTGGGCTTTGCGGAAGCTGTCCTCGGCTTCCTTGGTCTCCTTGAAGCCTCCCATCATCTGCTTGTGAAAGGCTTCCTTCTGCCAGTTCTTAATCTTCTCAAAGTCCTCATTCATAAGTGAGGCCTTTATGTCCAGGTGCAGCTCGCTGACCCTCTCTGCTTCAGACATGAAGGACACCCAGGCCTTCTCCACAGTCCCGTACTGAGGCCCTGACACAGGAGAACTTGGTTACTAACACGGGGCAAAGACACGGATTTCTTGTCAACCCCACAGTCATTTACATGGAGCAACCTGATCCATACATATTTACTGTACTTAAAGCACTGAGCTCTTACACACTGAAATCTCTGCATCTTGGGAGCCTGAAAGTTTACAGTGGCTAAAGAATGGGAGCCTGCTGAAGTGAGCTGTCCTCTCTCTTCTAGGCTGCTCTGAACCCACACCCATACCCACATTTGTCAGCTCTGCTCTCAGCCAGCCCCCTGCCAGCCCAGTGCTGTCACCCCCAGCTGGGCCATTTCCATCCACTCCTACAAGGCTCAGGCAGCCCTGAGATAGCCTGCAGGATCCAGGAAGTGCTGTGCTAGGTGAAGAAGGAGAGGAGACTTGAACTTACAGGGACCCATGTGGAAGTCCCTAGGGGTCCGGTCATCTCATACCCTCCTTGCTTGCAGTCCCAGTCCACAAGGCTCAGGAAAGAAACCCTTAATCTGGGCTATCAAATGGTGTGTGTACGTGTGTGTGTGTGTGAAGAACTACGGCAAAGCTGAAGGTGAAAAACAAGAGACCCAGGCTGGGTCCCTGAGATGCTCATAGGGAGTGTTAGTCACCGAGCAAGTAATGACGGATGGGAGTAGGGCACAAGACTCTAGGGCTTCGGGACAGCAGAAATGTGACCCTCTGAACTCCTAATGACTTAGGACTACAAAGTGAGCATGCTCCGTGGCGTGCCTTGGTCAGCATTGGTGTGGACAGATCCACAAGGTGAGCACAGCAGAGGTGACAGCTGGAACTGAGAGGGACTCAGCAGGCGGAACTGAAGCAGTGACAGCTGCTATCTATCAGCCGAGAGAGATGACCTGTCTCTGTTGCTCTTTACCCAGGCAGCTTCCCAGCTGGGGCCACCATGCTGCAGCAGGGCTGTACTTGGGGCCCTTATGTAGCCCACTTCAGCACCCAGGAAAGGACAGGCAGCCTTTGCTGACTCTCACCTGGAACCTGACTTCCCTGCATGACTCCTCTGAGCTCAGCAGCCAAGGCGGAAGAGCCAGCCCTGAACACTCACAGGAGCTCCGGGAAGCTGCCCCTGCCCAGGAAATCCCACTATCACCCAGCTCCCTGAGGGTGGCATGCTGTGACCTCCACAGAGGCATCTGTGACAGGCCTCAGTGTCCTCTGAGCTTCACTGGAGGGAGGGAAGGGAAAAACTGCCACTGGGGAACACCTGCAGTCATGTCCATTGAGACTAAAGCCAGGAAGGTACCCACTGTCACTACCCAGTGTTATTTGACTTGCTACAGGGCCAGGCTGGCAGGTAAAAAGCTCTCAGTGTTAGAAAGCAAGGTGCTGAGCAGCAAGGAACTTCGTTACATGTCAGCCCTCAGCAGAGGTTATTTTCTTGTTCCAGGTTCAGCCCGAATGCCTAAGTGTGTCCTAAGGATGACAAGGGCCAGAACAGGAGACACAAGAGCTGTGCAAAGGGCAGTCTGGTGTCCCCAAGGAGACACAACAAAAGTTCATATGGCCTAAGCCTGCTGGGTGATGGGTACCCTGTGGCCCTGCACAGAATTCTCACAGGAGCAAGAAACGTTCCCACCTGCATCTTACAAGAGAGGAACCTGGCCCAGTAAGCCCGGGAGGTAAGCAGCTGGTGCCCATGCCCAGGCTGTCCCTACCCTTCTCCACAAGCTGCCTCCAGCGCCGGGCCCATTCCGTGAGCTGCTGAGCATATGCCTTCTCGATGCGAGCACGCTCATGAAGGCAGTTCATGAGGTCGCTGCACAGGCGGTGGCCATCGTCGATCCTCTTCACAGTTCGCTTGTAGTTCCCAACCTAGGAGACACAGTGATGTTATGAGGCAGATGCTAGGGCAGCTGTCCCTGTGCCAGCCTCTACGGGGAGTGGGCAGCCTGCTCCTTGCTGCTTTGCACAAACGGCTTCTTGGTAACCAAGCCCTCCATGCTCACCCCAGGCACTTGTGTGGCTTATGCTTTTATTAATAACAGAAACACACAAGTCAGAGGATGGGAGCCTCTCAATGCACCCCAGTCCAGGCACGCAGCACAAAGGAACCAAGGAGGAAGGCAGAGGTGTAAAGTACAGGACTCAGGGTGCCAGGGTGGATTCTCACACAGCCAGGACAGCCAGGGACGGCTTCCCAGAGTTGGTGACATCCAAGAAGACAGAACTAATAATCATGCTTTGTCAAGGGCAAAACGAGTTTTCTCTCCTTTTTTTCCATATTTGAAAGGAGAAAGTGACTAACCTAAATTAGAAATAATAGGAGAGGGCTGGGGATTTAGCTCAGTGGTTCCGCCTCCTGCCTTGCAAGCGCAAGGTTCCGAGTTCGATCCCTGGTACCAAAACAAAAAAGAAGAAATAATAGGAGAATAACTGAGAAAGTGCTAGGATAATTGGAAAATCAAAATGCTCACTATGCTTTATCCTTTAAGCTACCGCTGAGCTGCTTGAAAGGAATAAGGCAGCTGTCACCAAGCACCACAGGCAACAGGACAGAGAAAGGATCTATTACTCCATCATCCCTTTTCTCCCACTTTCTCCAAAAATCATAGCCACCCTCTCATCTGTGCTGCCTTTTCCTGCTGTCTCTCCCTGGGGTCACCCAACACCTTCTCTGTCTACACTCAGTCTGGAGGCTCCCAGAGGACAGATGTGCTTGTTTTGTACAAAGGGCTACTGCATCCCCTCTCTGCAGTGTGGCCCTGGACGTGTTCATGTCTCTCTGTCCTGAGCTTAGTTAGCCAGGTCAGGAGGGAGGACGGTGAGACTGTCAGGAAGGTGACAGGAGTAAGACCTTGCAAAGGGACAAATACATGAGCCCTGTATGCACATGGCAAGGGCAGAGAAGATGGCTGACGCACTGCAAGGAAGAGCAATCATCCTTGAGCCCAGAGCTGGACAGGCTGAGGTGATGACCCCTCCTACAGGATCCTGAATCCAGCAATCAGCAAAGACCCCCAGAGGCTATGAGTCTGGACCACCTTCCTCAGAGGCTGCAACTGCTCAAGGGAGGGACAACTCGAGGGCACAGCCCTGGGTTCTCCTCTCCACAGCCTCCTGCAGCCCAGGTGCGATTAGGCAGTGCCTCCTCAGCTGGCAGGTGCACAGCTCCTTGGCACACAGGGCTGATGCTGAGCTGCAGCTCTGCACTGCAGAAGCTCCCTCCCACCCCAGCCACATCAAGCACTTTCCCACTCACTGCCAGGAACAGCAGTTGCTTGAGATTGCTGAGCTGGTGGCAGGAGCAGCAAGGTAATCACGGCCCTCATTCAGCCTTGATGGTCCCCACAACACTGCGACCCAGAGCGGGTATTTGCCTTCCTCATCCCAACTGTCAGATCGCTAAGCACCACTGAAATAGGTATCTTGGCTTCCTAGAAACCTGCCCACTTCTCTGACTGGATTTCAGGAAAAGGACATTTGCTAACTAGTCACACGCTGGTGCCAGCCATCAGCACACCCAGGAGCGATGGTTCCCATTTCAGGGACAACTGGCTCATGGTTTCACAAGTTTCAGTCCATGGTCATCTGACTTCACTGCTCTCACGGCAGAGTGTGAAGCAGCACAGCCCTTCCATTTATGGCAGCCTGGAAATACAGTGACAGCCAGAGAAAAGGGGCCAGGAACAAGGTATAAACCCCAGGAACAAATTCCCATTATCCACCCCCTCCATGAGACCCCACCTCCTAAGGTTCCAACACCCCAATGATGCCGTCCAGTATGGATTCATCCATGGGCTAAACCCAGATGGAATTAGAGCCATGATCCAATCACATCAAAAACTTCAACTCGGAACATTGTTGCTCTTCAAAATTGTTGCCTTTAGGGGACAACTCCTACCCAAACCCTAAGTACCACCCAGCAATTTGCTGGGGAGTTACAACACCACAGAAGCCTCCCTAGTCCCCCCAGGACAGGTAGGAGACTACTCCCTAGGGAATGCAAAAGGAAACATGGCGGGATGTGGGCGGTAGTGGACACACTGCAAGCTGGACAGAAACACGACAATGTGGACATCGTTTACGTAAATACAGGTGCTGATGCATAAAGAAGGGATGCAGTTTACAAGATATGACCCAGAAACGCTATACCAGAAACAGGAAGATGGGAAGATGTGAATGGGAAGTAGGGGAGCCAAGGCAGGGACTTGCTCTGCTACTCACAGTACCTTCCCTGATACGCTGCTTCGCTGCTTTTCCCCACACAGGCTCCCCTGGCTGCACGTGTCCCTGCCGGGCCACCAAAGGGCAATGCCCACATCCAGCGCTGGCACACACAACGGCACCATTAAGCACTCGTAACTGATTCCCCACTGTCAGACTGGATAGGCACAGCTTTCTGGGGGCCAAGTGTGCGCTTCCAAACACTGTGCCCATCGTCACAGCTTCACTCAAGTTCGCCTCAGGCACTCTGTCCTCCTTGCAGGACGGAGTCTCGAGGCAGAAAGCCCCACACAAGATTTCGTCATAACAGACTCCTCATAATAGAGCCAAATCAAAGTAGCATGCTGTGCTTTGCCAGGCAGGCTGCTGACAACTCTTACCTGTGACACCCATACAATCAACTGCAATCTAAGCCCACGGCTAACAACATGGTCCCCAGGCTGGTCATTTTGTGAAAAAGGAAGTAGAGTTGCAGTCATCTATGACCTATGTTCTGTGTCCCTGGGCCAAGGCCAGAGAGCGTACGGAGCTACACAGCCATGCACCGGGCCTGCTCCTGTCTCCTCCACATGGCAACGAGCTTCATCCCAGGAACTCCTAACCTGTACACAACAGTACCATTTGCCAAAGGTGATCTTGATTTTAACCCCAGAATGACCATGCCCTTTAACCTGTAGCCTGAAGGATCAATCACATCTGCCCTCTCTGTACCCTGCTGACAAAGGATCAGGGCGAGCCAGCTGCTCTAAGCTGGCCAACAGAAGAAAAGGCTTCAGCAGGATCCCCTGGGCAAGTCCATGGACCAACAGCACCTGTTTTACCCAAAGCCAACAAAGAAGCTCCCGTACCATTTTTCTTATTTTCTGCTCATATCCTGTGCTTTATAGTTAACTCTTTTTTTTTTTTTTTCCGGTACTGGGGATTGAATTCCAGACCTTGCATGTTCAAGGCGGGCGACGGAACCACTGAGCTAAATCCCCGGGCCTACAGTTAACTCTTCAGTTTCAGAACCAAGCTTAATTAAGAGCGTCCATCACTTTAATCTGTATTAGGTTAACATAACTGGCTTTGCTGTGTTTTCTGAGGCAGTCTCACAATATTGTCCCAGGTTTGTTCCTCTTACCTCAGCCGCAGGATAACAGGCTTGCACCACTGGGCCTGACCCACACCTCCTCTGTCGAACTGGAAGACCAGAATGAAAGAAGAGCCTTCGGGATTCCTTAACTACAGTGCTGCAGGTGGCAAGGAGCTGGCTGAAGGAGCTTTGGACATCATGCTCACACCACGGGCCTGCCCGGCCCTCTCTACCAGGCCTGCTCACCGTGACCACCTCTTCCCAGGGAAGAGTACACAGTCAGCCCTGCTCCCAAATGTACGGTCCTGCTCATGTTTCTTCTCCAAGCTCTTCTCTCCCTTTTGCTGTAAGGTGGGCTTGGAGCTGCATGTGTGAGAGGGAAAGGTACTGGGCGAGGTGGCTGGTGCCACAGGGTCAGGCATCTTTTCCCCACTCCAGTGAGCTCTCAGCCACCACCCGGCAATGGCAGACTTCTCATGGCCATTTCTTTACCCTGTCCCCTGCAAGCGGGGGAGGCTTAGGTGACCTCTGACCTCTGAAGCCCTTCGTGGTGCAAAGATCTCTAACTGAACTGCATCTGTCACTACTGTCTGCCAGCTGGGTCCCATGGAGGCGTTCCTCTCTCCCAGCTGCATTGGGTGCTGAGGACTATGTGAGGCACGGAACAATGGTGACTAACCTGTCACTACCTTTGCAGGACTCATTCATGGCCAAATATAGAACACATTAAAGGCGGTGACAGGTCTGAAAAGGAACATTATCCTGCCGGTCAGGGCTGACTGAAGGAGTAGTGCCTGAGCCTAGTGAACAGAACTCCATGGTTACTTCAGGAAGGCTGAGGCAGGAAGCCGGAGCAGGAACCACATAAGCTCCACACAATGCTATCTGCTTGTGAAATCTCCCACCCTTGTCACCTGTCACATGCCAAGATGTATTAAAACAGCAGGGTTCAGGGGGCAAGAATCTTGCCTTTATTCTCATTCTCCACACCAGCCACAGTCAGGGCACCCATAATGTCCTCTCAAAGCCCAACAGCGGTGGGAGCTAGGATTCCCACTCCACAGAGCAGAGGGGACTGCAGGTACTGCAAGTCAGAGCCACAAGCAATGGAATCACCACAAGCAATGGTCTTTTATTTATCAAGTTTCATACAGTGAGTCATGTGCACTCTCCCCACAGACAGTAAGCTAAGCACATCATCGGGAATGCCATGGAGGGCAGACGAGCAACTGCCTATGCTTCCGTCACACAGGCACAAATAAATCAGCAGGAGGGCCTCACTCTAGCTACTAAACATTACTGAGCTCATTCATGCATGCAATCACTAGTCACTCAGCATGTCAGGCACTATGATGAGCCCCAGGTGGGCAGGCTGTCTCATGGAAAAGGCTGCCACGTTTGCCGTTGTGGAGGCTGATGTGGGGAGCAAGTAGAGTGCATCACACGCTGAGTGGCATGCCGATATTAACACCCACCTGCCTCGGGCTTCATGCTGTACCCTTCCCTCTGCCGCTTCCTACCTGCTCACCACTCCACATCGGCTCTGGGAGGCCTGCCACCCACCGTCATCTTGGTCCTGAACCGAGCCCACAACCTGGGCTGCAGCAGGTGCCAAGCAAGTCTTTGTGGAACCCATGAACACAGGGCAGGCATTTTCTAAAATGTTACCTACAGAACTGGTCTACAAAGTCAGAACTATCATACACAGTGCACACAGGTGGCTTCCAGTGATGGGGGATGTAGGTGCACTTTCACGTGACCGGTGGCCTCCGCAGTGCTCACGCTCGGGAGGAGCCAGCCTGGCTCAGACAGATCAAGACAACCTGCAGGGGGGGCCTGCTTTGAGAAGATGGTAAACACTGAGACTCACATGCCAGCTCTCCTAGGGAGAACAGTCCCAGGCCATCTGATACCAAGATGTTCGGCCTCCTGATCCCCCAAATATTCTCCTCCTCAAAGGCTCTCGGTACCCACAGAGCAGTGCAGACTGGCCAGGCCCACCTGGGCTTACATGGGACACCTGCGCTCCAGATGCTTACCCCATCTTTCGTTGCAGACAGGGTGGAAGTTCAGCAAACTCAGCCCCAGACCCTGAACCAAGCAGAGCTTACCCCTCAGGCTGCCTCTGAGGATCCCCAGGAGATAAGGGCAGCAGCCACCTGCTCTGTGAGGACAGAGGAAGGCCAGCTTTCCAGGGAAGCACTGGTGACATGTGAAAAGCTGTGGCCTACAGCCCAGGCTCTCTGCACACAAGCCCCCAGAGCAAGAGAAGTCAGAAGCAGGACCAGGTGTGCAGACACAGTAGGAGAGACCGCAAGCTCCTGGGGTGAGTAAAGTCTTGCCTGGAGCCACAGGCCCAACCAAACCCCACTGGCAAGCCTGCCAGCGGGTAGCCACCAGGCTCTGCTTGCTGAGGAATGACTGCTTGGGAAATGGTCTCCAGCAGGCCCAGCCCTCTGAATCCCACAGGACTTCCAGTCTCACTTGGTAACAGGCCCTTACCCCAGAGAGGTCAGGTCCTCAGTCCTCTGCAAGACACATGCACTCGTCTCTAGGCTGTTCCAACTGGGATGCTGTCCCTTTTCCCTATCCAGGTTCCTGGCCCGGACCCATCTACCCACAGGCTTCCTCTGCCAACTCTAACCAACAGCCCTTCTTCCATTAAATGATGTGGCACAGACGGGCAAAGCTGATCTTCCACTCCATGGGGCCCACGCCCTTCCTTCCAGCTTCTTGACAAGCACCTTCATGGTAGGAGTGAGAGACATGCTCCTTCCCTTTTCTCTACCTGTTATGCTCTATCTTTTTTTATTTTCATTTTTTTTTTTTTGGTACCGGGGATCTAACTTGGGTCCTTGCGCTTGCGCAGCAGGTGGTGAAACCACTGAGCTAAATCCCCGGCCTGTTATGCTCTATGTTTAGATGTCCTCTGAGAGCCTCCTGTGTTCAAAAGTTGACTGTATTAAGGGGCAGGATAACTGGCTTGCAGTTTGAAGGCAGGGCCTGGCTGGAAACGGCAGGTACTGTGGGTGTGCCTGGAAGGGTCTGTCTTCTTTCCAGGCTCCTCCCTCCTCTTGCTCAGCTTCCTGCCACCATGCCCCGAGCAGCCCTTTTCTACCATGCCCATCTGCTATGTTATTGTGCCTTGGAGCCAGTGGACTCTGGACTGAAACCTCCACAAACTGTGAGCCAAAGTAAATCTCTCATTTAAGTTGTAGGTGTCAGGTATTTTGTCCCAGCAACAAGGAAAGTAACTAAGACAACACCTTTTCCTAAATCCCTTGTCATAGGGCTGGCAATATGGGAAGTGCCTCCTCTAAATACCTCTGTTCAGTGTATGTCCAGATCAGTATTTATTTGTTCATCTGCAAACACCTGGGTGTCTACTGAGTAGTGAAGCTCCACTTCCCTCCAAGGAAGAGCCACTTACTCTGTGTGCCCCAGCAAATCCTACAGCACCTCTTGTGATGATCTACCTAGTGTGTGATAGTTAACTGATTGTATCAACTTGAGTAAGAAATGCCCAACTAAACTGGATCAGCATAGTTCTGAGTGTGGCTGAGGGGATTTACTGAAGACAGAAGATTCACCCTGCGGTGTCTTGCCACCTATACGGTATAAGGGAGAAACAAAGAAGGAAGGATTGCTTCTGTTTCTTTGGAGGAGGTCGTCTTCACCTTCACCTTGAACATCCTCTTCAGCCTTCCGATGCAGATGCTTCAGCCTCCACAGATCCTTCCAGCTTCCATCGAGGACCCTTCGGCCTCCAGATATGGGCTTGCATGGGACACTACAGTGAGCTCCAGGCCTTCGACTGGGTCCTTCCATGTGCAGGCAGCCCTTTGGCACTCTCCCACATCTGACTCTGTGGACAGCCACTGTAAGCCAATCTTGTCAATTCTTACATATTCGTATAGCTTACATTCAATCTGTTTCTCTAGTAAGCCCTGATTGATACTCCTAGTGTTTGATATTAGTGATTGATAGTCCTAGTGAATGATACTCCTAGTGTTTGTCATTTCCCTCCAGATGTCATAGTCAAAGGCTCCTGGAAGCAGGGCCACATCCCTTCCATACTAGCACACAACTAGAGGGTGTTGGAACTCTTGGTTCCTTTTGGTGAGAAGGAATGAAGTTAAATACAAATGACTTTTCCAGCTCGAGACCATGGGGCTTTCTTGAGGACAGTAGCCTTTTGTGGAGAAAGGAGCCAGTTGGAGAACTGGCAAGACACACAGCTGGTGGCATGCACCTAAGCCACACACAGCCCAGCAGGGCCAGCTTCCAACTGCTCCTCCAGTTGATGGACACCCGTCCTAGAGAGTGACATAAGCTGAAGAGTCATTTCAGGGTCAGTGTCACAGTCAGGAAGAGCCTGCCCACAATCGGGCAGAGCCTGCCTTGGCATTCACTCTTCAGACAAAAGGATATATTCTCATCTATTGACACTGTCACAGCTAACAAATTAACAGGGAGGATAAGGGCCTAAATCAGTGATGGCCAACCTTGTAGACATTCCAATGATAACAAACAGCCCACTGTGGCTTGCATGCCATAGGTTCACCACCACTGACCTAAGTCAATAAATGGGTTTGTTAAGAGCCACGAGATTTAATGTACGCTGACAGTATGTTCTGCCAAGATGCACCTACAGTTTTTCCACCTTTTTTTTTTCAATAAGCAGTGGAACGCTTCTGTAATAGCACTATATTTAGTTACTGAATTTTTCTGGCAGTTTCTGGCACAGGCAGTGCGGAAACAGGCTGTAGATGTGTTTGTGTGCTGGTTCCTCTGCTCCCCTGGCAGAGGGACGGAGCGCCCAGTCAGGTCTCCCCCAGTCCCTTACCCCATTCCTTTAACCTCAGGTGTATTTTACAACTTGGGAACTGAGGCAAAGATAAACTGGAACCCGCCCAAAGCTCCACATAAGGAGTGAGCAACAAGGCTAGGGTCCGGGCTTCAAAGCCATGCCCACCCTGCCTCTGCTGCCCCTTGGGTCTGTCAGCTCAGGGGCTTTCTGAATGCCTCAGCTCATGCATCACCACTGTGCCTGAGGTGGGTATAGACAGACATGGTGCCAGCCAGCAATGGCACGACAGCTGACAACTGAATGGCTCCTCGGGGCTCTGGAGGGCTGCACCTGCAGTTCTGGGTCAGTGCTGAGAAGACACAGCACATGGGAGCACACAGAACAGCTCTGTGCGGCCTTCCCAGGGCCAGCAGTAGGGCTGCCTGCGCCTGCAGGGGGTACAGGGTCGAGTCTTGAATTCCGACCCAGAGGCAGTGCCAATGACATCTTGTCACTGTAGGTTCTTCATCTAGCTTTGCTCCAGCCCTCCATCAAGCCAGAGAGTGCCCTCTGCTGCCATGTGGCTAGTGACAGGTTTGGCTGTTACCCCTGTCCTCCTTGCTGCTTGAGTGAGGTGCTTCCTGGGCAGACGTGCCTTTTGTCGCTGCAATTTGAGCTCTGGCCTGGATCTCCCCAGGTAGGCTGCTGCCAGCCAGGTAGACAAAGAGCACCTGCTCGCCCCCAGGTCCATTCATTCTGCTCCTGCAGAAGCAACTCAAGTCCAGGGGCTCAGGCTCTTCATTCCTGGCTCTATCCTCCCAGGGTCCAGCACATAGTAGCTGCTCAATAATATGCAGTTGCTTTTTCAGTAGAGGTCATACTGCATTATCCAGGCTGGCCTCTAACCCCTGGGCTCAAGGGATCCTCCTGCCTCAGTGTCCTGTGCACTAGGACTAAAAGGCATGCCACCACATCCAGCTAGGCACATACGTTTGATGGAATAAAGTACTCATCTGGAGGTTGATCAATGATCTTTTTTTTTTTCTGGTACCAGGAATCAAACTCAGGACCTTGTGCTTTTGAGGCAGGTGTGGTGTCATTGAGCTAAATTCCTGGCCCAATCAATGATTTTTTTACTCAGAACATAGGAAAGAAAAGCACTCGATGGAAATTTGAACCTCTTGCCCATCTTTTTGAAGCCTGGGCATTTGCTCAGACTGTGACTGCTTGTCTCCTTCAAACTGCATTGGCAGATGGCATTTGACTTCAGACAAAATCATACATCTAATTAGTTTTGGCAAACTACTTCATGCTAGTCCCTGACAAACACCATGACCTCTCCTCATCCACCAATGGAGCCTCCTGCTTCAGGAGGGCACCCATTTGGTACCAATGGCTACACTGCCACCTGGTCTGGCGGCCTCTGCCAGGGCTAATATTACCCCACTTTACCCATTAAGAGCCTGAGGACTTGTCCACGATCACACAGCTGGTGACTGCATGGCTGGGATCAGAGCCCAGATCTTTCCAACTGCAAAGAAGTGTTCTTTTCACAAAGCCTACAAATGCCAGAAAGTGCCAACGGTTTTGCTGTGGGGACAAAATTTGATCAAAAGTTGCCTTTCCTTTAAGCAGCAGGCAGGAAAGGAGTAAGGCTCAGGAGGAAAGATTTCTGCCAGCAGGCAGAAGCTCTGCAGTGCAAGAGCAGATGCTCTCACCCTCTAGGCAGTGGCCTAAACTGTACAGATGATGTCACATCACGCCTGTTGCAGTCCCATGCAAGACTTAAAAAACAGAGCTGCCTCTCAGGCTGAGCCCAGTGTTTATCACGTCACTCCCAGTCTCAGTGGTTGAACATAAAGACATTGGGAAATGGATAGAAACCTCTGTAAGTAGCAAGGGAAGCCTACCCTACCACGCTCACTGAGAGATAGGACACACCCAGCGCCACCTCTTCTCTGCTGCCATTGAGATCTGACTACAATTGTCTGGCAAGTTTGCAGTACATTTGTCTCATCTCCCATCTCCACCAGAAACACAAAGCCCTGTCAGGCACCATGGGGCTGGACTCTGCATTCTCCAGAAAAGGAGAACTTTACCTCCCAGAAGCTGTCACTGCTCACTTCTACTCCAACGGAATCGTCGTAAGTGACAGACATTTCTCCAAAGGGTGAGGGCAGCAGCAAATGCTAAGGTTCAGAGGTCCACTCCAGATGCTCAGAATCCGCAGACAGACCTTCGAGAGAAACAAAGATTGCTGTGGTTTTTACATTCCCAAGGCAAAAAAGCAAGTCATCCCCATCTAAGAACTTTCCATTGCCATCTCTGCTTTCCATACAGAGCAGGCTAAAATGTTTCCTTTAAGTTGGAGGAAGTGATAAACTGATCAGCTCTGGCACTGATGTGTGTTTTATATTACCAAGGAAACCTCATCATCTTCCAAAAAGCTCAAAGCACTTGCCAAAGAATAATTCACATTCTCAGACCCACACACTGATACCTCACTGAATACCCACCCTGCCCCTCGAGGAAAGGAGAGGCCTGTGCAGAGAACAGGCCAAGGAGGCAGTTTTTGGTCTACTGCTCGCTCATCCTGCAGGAGCCCATGCTAACCATCTGGCAGAGTGAGGACTGGGTGGAGACCCAACGGGTAACATTCCCACCTTCAGCGCCCGACCCACCCTCCAGAGTTCCCACCACAGTCAGCTTATGGTGGGCGCTGAGCCCCACCCTCATCTTGCCAGACATATCTCAGCCACTGAAGCCCCAGATTCAGACTAGTTTATTCTGACACTCTATGTGAGCTCAGCTAGAAAGAGAAAGACATTTCAATCCCTTTGAGTAACAGTCAGTGATCTGCAGGCCAGGCCAGGGCAAAGGGGTGATCATTTCCTCTCCAGGCACTTTGCAGCCTGGATGAGACTGCTGCCTCAACCTTCCTTCTCTGCAGCCTGCATCCCCCAGCCAACAGGCCAAGGCCTTGGCTTAGCAAGGGGAATAAGGGGTGTGCAGAGCAGCTTGCTCTCCTGGGGCACTCAGAGTACAAGGCTTTGTTCTGGGCACTTACTTACTTTATCAAGTGGCACTTTATTGCCTCCTTTCATTCAGTTGTGTCTAGAAAACACAAATGGCCCTGGGCCAGACTGGCATACAGTATCATGCCTGATGGTGTCAAAGGACAAGGGGACACATCTCTCCCCAGACAGGTCACACAAGGCAAGAGATCCAGAATCAGGGCTGGAACCCCAGAAGGTGGTCTAGCACCCAAGGAAGGCAAGGCTCCTTTGGAATCTGGGCGCCTAGACTGCAGCCCATAGCACTGGAACAAAAGCAAAGACTTTGGCAACTCTGAGTTTCCATTTGACCTCTTATGTCAAATAGTTCTGAAACAGCTCAGGCATGTAGCATACACCTATAATCCCAGCACTCAGGAGGCTGAGGCAGGAGGAATGTTCTGAGTTCGAGGCCACCCTGGGCTACCTAGTGAGTTCAATGCCAGCCTGGACTACATAGCAAGATCCTGTCTCAAAGATAAAATAAAATAAAAATTTTAATGGTCCAAAAATATTACTCTCAGCTACTACAGGAATATGGACGGCGTTTTAATAAAAATACTATTTCTACCTAAGTGTTGCCACACAGACCAAGTCAGGAGAGGATGGAGAACTGCTCTCTCCCACATTTCCAGGCAGCACTGTCTTAACAGCCCCAGGACCTCAGGGGGAGTTGCTTTCAGAAATTACTGGTTACAAAGGCCAGGCCTCGACATTCCACAAGGGCTTCCTGAATCCCTGAGTATTAGGGTACTACTTCTGCCACCTTTAGTCCTCAGGACTGTCTGTGATGACAGCCTAGAGGTACCTACAATTAGGTCTAGAAATCCTAGACTTGCTACTCAGTAGCTGAGCAACAGTGGGCAAGTGCTCTACCTTTTCTGTGCCTCAATTACTTTGTCTATAAGAAAGACAATAATAGGGCCGGGGATTTAGCTCAGTGGTTTTGCCACCTGCTGTGCAGGCGTAAGGACCCGAGTTCGATCTCTGGTACAAAAAAAAAAAAAAAAAAAGACAGTAACAGAACCTGTATCACAGAAGAGCCAAACACAAAGGATTTAGAACAATACTTGGACCATAGTAAGTGCTACAGACAGAGTAAATAATAATGAACTTAGTGCTGCTGTCATTACCACTGTGAAGTAATTAGTATTACTATCATACTTTTGTTTCCATTTTACAGTTGAGAAAACTGATGTTTTGGGATGTTAAATAATAGGCCCGTGGTCACCAAGTAACAAAGGTTACTTGACACGAACTCTGCTCATTTGTTAGGACAATATTCTCTCCACTACACGAAGATGTTTTCCAAAAACAATCTCAGATTTAGGTAAGTCAGGTTTCTGTCACCTAACCCTAACTGCTGACTGCCAGGGTTTAATCTGGTGGATACAGAACCTCCAACAGAGAGCATCCCAGTATGCAGCTCTTAGCACAAAGCAGGAACAGATGATTATGGGGCACCTAAAAGCCTCACACTCCAAACCACTTTGGCTGCCGAGGCAGAAATGGCATGGTTAGGACCGATGCCGTAACAACAGGCTCTTAGCACAGACAGAACCTCACCTCAGACAGACTTGGTGGGGACTCCACTCCACAATCAAACCACCAGGGATCACGAAGACCACCTGGCTGGAGCCCTGCTGCTGTGTTTCATAGCATTCCTTTTTCCTACGGGCTCCTATACTACCAGCCAGGGTCCTCCCATAGTTACCCTTGCCCACGGCTGCAACTGCAGGTTCTCCTACCCAAAGAAGCTGTCTTCTTCAGGGACCTCAGAGAATACCAGGCCTTTTGGCACACACGAGTCTCAAAGTGGCCCAATCAAGCCACTGCTGGAATGCCTGACGAGATCCCAGAGCAGCTGTAGGAAAGAGCAGGAGCAGCTTGGCCCTTGAAATACTCAGGTGGAGAATCTTATGTCCTGCCTGGATACAGTGTGGTTCAAACACTAATGGAAGATCAGCTCTGTGCAGGATTTATGAAGAGCCTACCAGTGCCAGGCACCAAGGAGAGGCTCAGCACAACGGCCAACTTTTAGGGGCAAGGGCCTGGATCCCTGCATCAGAGGTAACAAAACCAAGACACACTTAAGCTACCAAGGGCATCCAAGAGGATACATGTTCTCACTGGCCAGGAAACAAGGATACCTAGCAAGGGGACCAGCCAGAGCCACACAGGGGAGGGCCCAGTTGAGGACTCACCCTCACCCCTTCCCTCTGTCCAGCGCTGTGCTCGGTGACTGGGACACTCCCACATCATCACCATGGGACTCCTTCCTTCTAATGAGGGCTAAGCCTCCCCAACTGTCATTCTGTGCCACTTCGGCTCACGTCATAGCCAGAGCCAACTCGCCTATCCTCATGGGCACTATTCAGAGTTGTTTAATCTCAACCAGCTCCTCCCACAGTCTTCACTCCCGACTTACATGTTCTCCAAGAGTATATGGCTGTCAGGGCCAGGGCTTTAGATCAGTAGTTCCGCCGCCTGCCTCGCAAGCTCAAGGTCCTGAGTTTGATTCCCAGTACCAAAAACATAAAAAAAGAGTACATGGCTGTCTCTAATCTCAGTAAAACAAATTTAGGGAGACAAATCTGCTTTTCCAAAACTATACAAGGCAGGGGGTGGGGATTTAGCTCAGTGGTTCCGGCACCTGCCTCGAAAGTGCAAGGTCCTGAGTTTGATCCATGGTACCAAAAAAACCCCAAAAACAAAAAACTATACAAGGCATTCTGGACCCAACGACCTTGGAAGCTGTGCACTGCCACTATACCTTGTGTGACAGTTGTGATAGTTCAGAACTAACAGCATTTCCTTCTGAACCCTCTCAGCAGATTTCACTCAGGATCTCACTGAACTGTGCAGTAAGAAGCAGCAAAGGGATCCAAAATCCTACAGAAGACACTGAGGCAGGGTAAAAAAGCAGGCACAGTGATGGAAAGAGCTGAAGATGTGCCACAGAGGTAATGAAGTAATGAAGATGAAAATGAAAATGCCCACAGGAAAAGCCTAGGATTGTGGGAACCACAGACTTCCAAGTCAGAAAACTCCAGGTCCAACCCCAGCTCTGCCACTGAGCAACGGTGACTGGGAAAACCCGTGATTCCTCCAGGCCCGTGTTCCCAGCTGTGCCTCACCAGCTTTCACTGAAGGGGAGACAACATGAGACCTGAAGACCCCAGGACCTCAGGCTGCAGCCATGGCAGGGCCTCCTTGGATAGGAGCACTGTTCCTGGCCAGCACCCCGGGCTCCAAGTGTCCTCACTACTCCCTTCAGCTCCACATCACTGTCACAAGGGCTGTACCATATAAACCCTACTGCCGGGCTGGGGATGTGGCTCAGTGCTGCACCTGCCTGGCAAGCACAAGGTCCTGAGTTCAATTCCTAGTAACGCAAAATAAATGAACAAACAAACAAACCCAACTGCCATCACAGCACTGGGAGACCTGGAAGCACACCTGACACTCAGAGTAAAGTCACCCTTGGGACCCTGAGTGCAGGCTCCAGCACCCGAGTGGTGCTTTCTTGTCGCAGCTCCTACACCCACACCCCCTGCTCCCAGGGCTCTGCAGCAGGGGCTTTGTCCCACTCCACCCCCACAGCACCTGCACCACCCCAACATCTGGGTCTCCTGCTCCCTGCTGTTGCACACTCACAGTCTGTTTTGAGGTTCTGCCCCTCTGGGGACAGCTTGGGTGTCCCTCTGGCTCACATGGCACTGATGTGCAGCACCCTGCAGCACCTCTCTCTTGAGCCAGCCTCTCAATCCAATGGAGAAGAGCATATTTACCTTACAGGACTGTACGAGGATTAACAGGGGCAAATGAAAGTTGTTTGACATACATCTGACACTCCCAAAGTGGTAGCCATTCTTTAAAAACCAACATCCAGCTGGGCATGGTGGTGCATGTCTGTAATCCCAGCTACCTGGGAAGCTGAGGCGGGAAGATACTAAGTTTGAGGCCAGCCTGAGTAATTCAGACCCCATCTTGAGGAGCGAGGATACCATCCATGGAGCTACTCAAAGGTAGTGACAAATGTCAGTGACCAGAGCTAGATATGGTTTTCCCTTATCGTTGCTACTGAATAAGCACTCTTTCTGAGCCTGCCACCTACCACCAGTCTTCTCTTAACCAGAGTGATGAGGGAGCCAGTCATCACTTCCAGCCTACAGAGACTTCTGCAGGTGCCACACCACTTTCTACATGTTCTACATGCATGTACTTCATTTAATCCTAACAAAAACCCTGTGAGGTACCAATTATCACTGTGTACCTTGTTAGAGCAGGAAACTAAGGCACCGAGAGAACAAAGAACTTCCCTCAAGTAGAAGAGTTGAAATGTAAATAAGGGCTGAGGGGCAGCAGCCATGCTCTTAACCACTGACCATCTCAGCCCTGAGCTGAGATCTTCTAGAACATAGAAAGTGGAAAGCTGAACACAGGGTCAAGTTTGTCTTTGTGAATGGCCTGTTGGTCTTACCCTTTCTTTTTTTTTTTTGAGACAGGGTCTCACTTTGTAGTTCAGTCAGGCTGGGCCGGACACTCCTCCTCCTCCTGAGTGCTGGGATTACAGGTGTGAGCCACCACGCCCCGCCAATCTTAGCCTTTCAGAAGGCCTGAGCAGTAACTCAGGGTCTGATCTGCATTTACTTCACTGGAATCTTGTGTCAATTACAGATGTTGCTCTGTGTCTTAGCTTCTCATTCCCTCATGGTGCCACTTGTCACAGATGATCTTCATTTTAATATGGCCTTCTGATCGGTATTTTCTATCACCATTAGTGGTTTTTAATGTTCTATTCAGGAAGCCTTTCCTGTTGCTGAGGTTACCTGCAGTTCCTTTTAAACACGGCGGGGGGGGGGGGGGGCGGGCGCCTGTTCCTTTATACTCAGGAACAGATCTGCATTCGAGGTGGCAGTCAAGGCAAGCTCCATCTGTTCCCACACAGGTACCTGACCTCAGCAGCACCCTTTGCTGAAAAAGGCCTCCTTTCCCTCTTCAGCAGTGCCACCTCTGCCCCTCAGCTAGGCTCTCTTACGTGGTGACAATGCCTCACTGTCTTAGTTACTGTACCTTTAAAGAACATTGGAGTTCAGACCACATCCTCCCTTTTGTTCTTTCCAGGCCACTTGACTACCCTTGGCCTTAGGCATTGCCACATAAATCTCAAAACCTGTTGGTTCAGTTCCACCAACCAACCAATCCTGCTCAGGGTTTCACTGAATCCTCAGGTCATCCAGAGAACTAACATCTCCATAGCACCTTCTTCCCTTCTTCCCTTCTTCCCCTCCTCCCCTTCTGTGGTACTGAGAATTGAATCCAGGGCTTGTGTGTGCTTGGTAAGTGCTGTGCCCATCCCTTTTCATTTTTTATTTTGAGACAAGGTCTATATGCACAGCTGGCCTTGAATGAATTTGTGATCTTCCTGCCTCAACCTCTTGAGTGGCTGGCATTACAGGCACGAGCCACTGCCCAGCTCTTTTTTATTTTTTGGTACCGGGGATCGAACTCAGGTCCTTGCGCTTGCGCAGCAGGCGGTGAAACCACTGAGCTAAATCCCCAGCCCCATGCCCAGCTCTTTTTTTAACTTGTAGAAATGAAAGCTTAGTTCATTAATCTTCAGCCTTACTTCTTTTCAAGTAATATGCATGTAAAACTATATGTCCCCTAAGAACAGTTTGAGCTATATCCCAATCTCATTTATTTCTCATAATAGTTCCACAAGGTATTTTTTATTTCCTTTCCACAGATGAAAAACTGAAGGTCAAGTTACTTATACAAGGTCATAATCTAGAAATAAATGATGCGACAAAGATTGAAAACCGGGTTCTGTTTAGTTCTAAAATCCAAGTTCTTCCTATTATAATACATTATATATAATTAGCAGTTTACAGATATTATGAATAAAATACTATGAAACTATCAAGAGAACAGGAGTCCTTTCTCCATAAAGTACATACACAGAGCTGGAAAGGAGCTTGAAGGCAGATGGGATCTGCTCAAGTGCACAGCAGCAGGGCTTCCTGTTCCTGCCCAAAAAGGTAGTCAAGAGGGTCATGGGAGACCAAGGACATCTGGTCTGTCCCTGGAAACTCAGGACTGGGTGATTCATGTAAATTACAGAATCAGCTCTCAGGCTTCCGGCTCACACAGGGACATTATGCATAATGAATAGTGACATTCATTCTTTACAGCCAGGATTTGATTGGAATTCTGACGATATGACACAATGATCAGCACTACTCCTGACCTTATGTGACCTCTTAAGACACACTGTCCACACTCAGGCTCAGAGACGGTCAGCAGGGGACTGGAAAGAAAGCTCCCATGGGCCATCATGTGGCTTAGGACACAATGGTCTTGTGTCAACCTGCAACTGGGAAGAGGGGAAGACCTGCTATTATCAGTCACTGTAGTGAGTCTCATTCATTCATCCAATAAATACCTAAGTTTCAAGAACTGGGCTAGTACCAGGGATACACTGGCTACAACTTAGTTTCTTTTAAATAAAATTAAAAAATACAGCCAAGTACAGTGGTTTGTGCTCATGTCTCAGTTACTTGAGGAGTTGGGGTAGGAAGATCATTTGGACCCAGGAGTTCAAGGTCAGTATGGGCCACAGGTTGGGATCTCATCTCAAAAATAAATAAATAAATAAATAAATAAATAAATAGTATAAAAGATAATAACTAAACTGGATTAGAATAGTAGGGAAAGAAGGCCCAAATGTTAAATTCTGTCAAATGCAAACAGAAAAAATACTTTGCCCTTTAAGTGAAGTGAAACTGGTAATAAATTCTTTTTGAAAATTTTCATTATAAGGGCCAGGGATGTGGCTCAGTGGCGTCGCACCTGCCTGCCAAGCACAAGGTCCTGAGTTTGATCCTTGGTACTGGAAAAAATTTTTTATTAGTACATGTTTATAGTACGTAACAACAACATTCATTGTTGGCAAGTGGTACATGTACCTAACACATCTTATAATTCTTTCTACATCCCCCCTCCCCTCCATGTCTTGATCCCTTTCCTAGATGCAAAAGATCTATCTCCCTGTTTCCTATTCTCTATCTTTGATTTGCTCTTTGATTTATCTCTACTTTGGGATTCTTATTTAAGAGAAACCATGTGATATTTAAGCTTGTGTCTGATTTATTTCACTTAACATTATGGTTTCAAGGTGCAAAACTGGTAATAAACACTTGATGATCATAAAATAAAATCTCAGATGTTTGCTCTACATATTTTCAGAAAACAAGAAAAACAGTAACACCCAAAGTTAAGAAATTTTAAGGTTTCAATCAATTTAGACATTTTTTTAATAGACTCATGACTTAGAAAAACAAAAGTAACCCATGTTGCTTACAGAGAACTCAGAGAACAAAATTTGGTAAACAAAGGGAAGCATCTAGTGTCCTATCACCCAAGACAATGTAAGCCATGTTCTTCCCTCACAGCTTGTTTCCAGGCATTCCTGTGCTCCCTCTGTAAAATGGGGAGTGCGAGTGGACAGAGGGTGGTGCGTGACGACAGTGCTTGGAGCTGCAGACACTCTGGTCTAAGGTAAGAGAAAGGCACAGGGCACAGCCCAAGCTCTAAAAGAAAACGAGCTTCTGGAAAGCAATGCTCCTCATGTCCAGACAAATGCTGGCTCCATTCTAGTATGGATGCTCATATGAATGTCGCCTCTCCTGAGTGGGAACTACCAGCTGACCAGGACCATGACAGGATAGCTGTGCCCCCAAAAGCTTTGATGAACCTCAGAGGAAGACCAGAGCCACCAAACAAGGAACTAGAAAAGCTGCCTAATAATGTCACACAGGTATTCGATAACTGATGACTAAATTATGCCCCGAAAGAAGGCTCTCTTGGCTCCTATTTTTGTGTCAAAGAAAGCAAGCCTACTTTAAGCAGATGTGGTTCTGTTGCTCCACCTCAGAGTCCAGGGTGAGAATTTTTCAGGAGCGGAATAAACCAACAACAAAGCAGCACCATGTTCTTCGTCTTAGCACCATCAGTGCTCTGGTGAACTTTAGACATATTGTTTCTCAAAACCCCGACACAAGACACATTATCATCCCCATTTTCTAAAGAAGAAAATGAAGTACTATATAAGGGTACAACTCATTGGTCCAGGGCCCCACAGCCCATAATGCCAGCCTGTCCCTGTATGCAGCCTGTTCTGGCAGGAGCAGGGCCCACTGCTTGGCAGAGAGCGTCCCTACCCTCTGGGAAAGAGGCTAGAGTCACAGGGTTTTCCTTCTCACATCAAGCCCCAAAATTCCCAAAGAGTTTTTCCCCTGCACAGAAATGTCCTTAACCATAACAATGGATCTGGCTTTAGCATCCTCTAAGCTAAAGAACCGTGACGGTGTGGAAAGAGAATGGCTGAGCGTAACCGCTCCTTCAAAAGGAGTGATTTGCAGGGTCTTTTTCCCACTTCAGTTTCATTCATTCTTCCATTCCTCCAGAGCAGGAGCCAGGCCTGAGCCTCCCAAGCCTGTGTACGCTATGAGGCCAGCTGTTCTCTAATGCTGCACGGTACTTATGCTGTTGAAATCTATCGAAGTCAAAAAATATCAAGTGTTTGTTTAATAACTGACTGCTGCTTACTTAGAAGGCAAAGTTCCTGGGAAGACAGTGAGAAACTGGGTAGAGTATGAGCCTTAGCTCCACATCTGGGAACTCAGTCTTTTTGTCTCCTCTGTGAGGCAGGATGTCACCCCCCCCACCCCTGCCGCCCAATAATCTCCTGAGGTATTGTGAGGCTCAAGGAGGACAGGGCATAGCTTGGTGAGAGCGGGTGCTTACCATGTACGAGGCCTTGGGTTCGATGCTCACTCAGCACAATCAAAGAAAAAGAAGAAGGAAAAAGGAAAAGGAAAAGAAGCTAAGCTTGGGAAACAAAGAGGTACAAAAAAACTCTGGGAAAGTGCAAAGTGCCAAAAGAATCATCACTGCTCTCTCCAGGACAGGGACAGGTCTAGCACTTCTTTTATACATGTCACACTAACTGACACCCCAGAACTGACTATTCCTTCCTAAAGAAATTGAGCTGGATGCCAGGTGTGGTGGGGCACACCTGTAATCCCAACACTTGGGAGGCTGAGGCAGAAGGATCACTGCCAGTTTAATGGCAGCCTGCGCTACGCAGTGAGTTCAGGGACAGCCTGAACCACTAAGAGAGGCCTTGGCTCAAAAAAACCCCATAAAACCAAAAAAACAAAAAAAAGAAGAAAGGAAGGAAGGAAGAAAAGAAAAGAAAAGAAGTCCTTTTTCCCCAAGGGTCCCCTGAGGTGGTAAAAGGGAACCTAGGACAATGCAAAACACAAGGCAGCAGCACAGAGGAGGATGAGGACACAGAGGAAGCAGACAAGAATGACTGTGAGAAAATAAGGAAAGCTCCAAAGGCTGGTGGTGGGGAGAAGGTCTGTTGTGGGCGTGCCTGACAAAGGGACAAGAAGTATGCAAGTATGCAGCTGGCGGAAGAAGGGCAGTAGAGTCACAGTCACTTTCAGAATTGCAAATAGAACAAGCAGATGGAGACATCCTTCAAAGAAGCCCACCTGGAGCCAGGCCTGGCTCTTGGTCATCCTCCCATTTAGGGCAGAGGCCCACAGGGGAAAGAAAAGCCATACAGGGTATCTAGCTCAGCTTTCTATATCACCATCCTGCTCTTTTTTCATAATCATAACCAAGGATTTTCAATCATACAATAGTCATAAAATATAAAGCAAAATGATGAATGAATAGGACCAAAATCAACAGGATGATCTTTATTTTGAGACAGGCACCATAACCACTGCACTAAATCCCCGCCCAGGATGATCTTTATTTTGAACTGACCTGTGGGGAAAATATACTTCAGGCAACAAGTGAGAAATTCTAATAAATTCTGGTAAGAATTCTCCAAGAGAATCAAGAGTTACTGTAGCCATAAAACATGAACAGGTTGTCATGAGAAAGGAGCAATCAGGAAACCAGAAAATAGTTTTTAGTTTTTACAGTAAGTCTGCATAATTAAGAACAGACAACATTAAAAATGAAACTAGAAGAGCAAGGACCCGAGTTCGATCCCCGGTACAAAAAAAAAACTAGACTTGCATAACAAAATCCCAGGAATTTCCTATCTCATCAAACAGGAGAACAAAGAGACAAGTAGGGGACTGGTTAAGGCACCAGCTATGAACATCTGAGGCCCGGGGGGTGCAAAGACAGTCCTGTTCTACGAGCTCCATTGTGCCCCTCACTTCTCCCTTAGCTGTGGTTCCCACACAGTGCTGCACAGCAGGACCTCAACAAAGGTCTGGGCAAGGGTGTGGATGCATGGGGACTTCCAGCCTTCCTGTCCTCTCCTTCTGATCCCTCCGGGGGAACATAGCAAGCTGCCCGTCAGGGTGAGGCACTGTGCAGTCCCTCAGGCCAGCTCCTCTCAGAGACTGTAACATTTCAGTTACACAAGGGGCACAGACACCATGTACCTGTCCTCCTCATCCAAGCTCTACAAGCAGCAAACCACCAGAGCAAGAAAATCCTATTTGATTATTCTTGTTTTGTTTTGTTTTTTTGGTACCGGGGATCAAACTCAGGTCCTTGTGCTTGCAAGGCAGGCGGCAGAACCACTGAGCTAAATCACCGGCCCAAGAAAATCCTTTTTGAGATCATCATCCCTTATCTTCCCCGACCTCTGGAGAAATATACTCATGGTCCTCCCAGCCAGCACACAGAAGACCCTCCGAAGATGCTTGCTGGATAGGTGTTCTGTCCCAAGAGGCACTCCTTGGGAATCCAACAGCAACTGAGCCAGGGCAAATGCATCCAGTCACTCCTACCACTGACAAATGTAAACACCATGACTCAGTTCTTTAATCAGCGTGCAGTCTCAGAGGTTAACAGAGCTGGCTGAGGGTGCCCTTGGCCCCAGCTGGCAGCTGGCATAACCTCCTCCCTTTTCCTCCCTTTCCTTCAGACCTGATAGCAGGTATCAGGTAAATGAAAGATACACATTACATAAATACCTCTAACTCCTCCTTATGCCCCTGAAATCACTTCAAAACAGAAAAACAGAGGAGGTCATACTTTGGGCCAAAAGGCCGTTTTGTAATGCAAGAACATTCTAAGTGAAAGCACTGTGTAGCCCATTTCTCCCGAAGGTGGAGAGAAGGAAGCCCTGCTAATTCTCACTCACCCCTGAGGGCAGCAGAGGGCTTCTCCAGGCTGCCCCCAATTCCTGGCTGCTGGTTCTGGGCTGTTCCAGTGTTGCAGTTTGCAAGCCACACTAAAGGCTTATTTCCTTCTCATTACAGGCGTGGAAAGTTCTCTGATAACTGGGAAATATCTGCAACTTCCTCTGTTTGTCATAGGGTGAGGGGAGCATCATTCCTTAAGTAAGGGGTAACTTATCCACTCATTCCACCAACATCCACCATGTGCCAGGTACTCTCCTAAGCCTGGGGACAGAGCAACAAGCAGACAGACATGCAATGAAGTAAAACAGCAGCAGAGTATGGGAAGCACTAGACAGAGAGAAATAGGGTGCTGGAGGAAAATAAACAAAAGGGAAGGGTTTGGTGAGACCCAGTGTGGGATCTCTGAGGACCAGGAAGACAGGGAGCAAGCCTGGGAAGGACAGGGGAGGGAGTGCTGGGCCTGTCCCCACACTTAGCATCACAGGAGGTCAAGGAGGTCAGCACTGAGGTCTCCAGGAAGGACTGATGTTGCATCATGGATAAGCTGTGTGGTAACTCAGATTTTTAAGTCTGTGGGGGCACTCTGGTTTTGAAATGAAGCCGAGAGAGCTGGGGATTTAGCTCAATGGCACCACACCAGCCTCGCAACTGCACGGTCCTAAGTTCGATCCCTGGTACAAATAAATAAATAAATAAAGCCTACAGTACTTGTAAGACATATTACTAAAAACCAAGCACAGTGCCGGGGATTTAGCTCAGTGGTTTCACCGCCTGCTGCGCAAGCGCAAGGACCCGAGTTCGATTCCTGGTACCAAAAAAAAAGAAAACCAAGCACACACATGCATGTTCATTTTATCACTCTCCTCAGAACTGCAGCTGTATGCACTGTTTCATGCCTTCTTGACATGGAATACATTTAACCAAGCACCTGCCCATAGATCCACATGCTTCTGCTGAAGGTTTACTCTACAGATACACAAGTGCAGGTGTGCATACTCTTTTCTATTTTATTTCAAGACAGGATCCTGCTAAGTTGACAAGGCTGGGATTGAACTTGCTATACTGCTATTTCAGCTTCCTCAGCATTGTTGTTTTTTTTTTTGGTATCTGGGATTGAACTCGGGACCTTCCGCTTGTGAGGCAGGCGGCAGAACCACTGAGCTAAAACCCCAGCTCACCTCAGCATTATTATTATTTTTTTTTTCTCAGCATTATTTTTAACAGCAACAAGCAACAACAACAACAACAACAGCAACAACAACAAAAAGGTACCTCAATGTTCATCAAGGATCAAAAGTGTGGGTAAACACCAGGCAGCCAGTGAAGATAGTGAGGGAGCCTAGCAGGCAGGGTCTAATCCTACAGGTATCAAAGCAAAAAAACCCCAGATATCCAGAAAAGCTTGCCGATACACACAGGTCCCCATGGGGCTACAAGGGACACGCCAGGGGGGCAAGGGCAGGGGATGTCCACATTTCCCTTCGTAACCTACTAAACTAGCATATCTGAAAATGTTGACTATCAGCATCTAATGCTTTCAGGGTACCAGTTAATAAAAACTGCGTTATATGCACCATTTGGTTTTGTGAACAGCCCTGTGTTGAAGGCAGTGAGGGTTCCATGAGACTCCACACCAGCACACACTTAGAGCTTCCAGGGAGACAGGGTTCACGTGCACTCCTGGGCTGGCCTCCCCTCTGTGAGCCCATAGAGCTGACCACCAACAAGGCCTCTCCCCTGTGTGATGGCTGCCATCTGTCTCTTGTGGGTTATCCAGTGTCCCCTGATCTCACTTTAGTCCTCTCCACACTGTGACACTCTCAAAAACCACCCAAGTGGCTCCTCAGGAGGGTAAAGGCCCAGGTGCTCACAGCTGCACTCAGTCACCTCCTGCCAAGGTGCCTGGTCCTCCCTTAGGCCTTACCTCCTGCTGTCCCTTACCCAGGTCTAGCCAAGTGGCTTTTTGCTGCTCCAGGAACTGCCAGGCACAGACAACTCACTCCTCTTCTGCTTGGATCAGCCTCTGTCTGTCTCGCTGCGCCACATGCATCACCCCCACCCCAGAGAGGCCACCTCTGACCCCACAGCTCCAGTGCTCCCCCTGGCCCTGCATTCTCTCCTGAGCACTGCAGCCAAGCTCCCTAATTCACTCATCCTGCTTGCCACCTGTCTCAGCCCCTCCTGTAGGGTGTAAGCACTAGGAGAACAGCAGTTTGTGCCTGTTTTGTCCATAGCTATGGCCTAACATCCAGAGTCCCACATGTAGGAGTCACTCTGCTAAAACTTGCCAGAGGAATTCAGGATAAGAAAAGATGAACTGGGCCGGGGATTTAGTTCAGTGGTTCTGGTGTCTGCCTCACAAGCACAAGGTCCAGAGTTCAATCCCCAATACCAAAAAAAAGAAGAAGAAAAAGAAAAGATGAACGGGAAGAGTCTTGGTGATTTGTGTAGAATGAAAACCTACAGAGTGAAACATTTATTTGAAGATGTTTAACTCTAATGGTCAGAATTCTTTTATAAATAATACATGTTTGGGCCAGGGATTTAGCTCAGTGGTTCCGCCGCCTGCCTTGCAAGCGCAAGGACCCAAGTTCAATCCCTGGTACCAATAAATAAATAAATAAATAATAAAAATACATAAAATATAAATAATACATGTTAAACTAAATCACAAAAGGGCTTAGCAACCACAGCCAGGGGACTTGCAGCTCAAGCCCTGGCCACTTCCCTCCAGCAGGTCCCCCACCATGTCGCTCTCCAGCTGAGGCCCAGCCCTCGATCCTCTGCCATCAGCCTGAGCTGCTCCAGGTGCCCAGCCAGTCTCTTGTTGGAAAGGATGGGGTCTGCAAACCCTCTCCAGCCCCCAGCCTCTCCCACATGCTAGGTGCCCTAATGTACCTAATGTACCATTAGCAAAGCAGGAACACTGATTTCAATAGTTCAAGTATCTGGCACAACCTACTTTGTTTCCAATGATTTCATCTGGAAAAGTGAATATTCTCAAAGGAAGAGATAGAGATCAGCAAATAAAGTGACTTATCTCTCTGGAACATTGTGTAGCGCACATAATTCAACAATGGAAACAATGTGTACATTGCAAAAAGCTGGTTTCAAGGCTGCCCAGTAAACTCCAATACACACTGAGGCTCAGGGCTCAGCCAGTTCTGGGCCCACCTGGGCAGTGAGGGTTGGAACAGCATCTCCAGATAGAGCTTGTGGTTCCCTTGGAAACCATCACCTGAAAACCAGGTGGGCTAGCAGAGGATTTCAAACCACCTATTGGCACTGACTTTCCACAGCAAACTGCAGAGCAAGCCGGTGAGAAGCAGGTCACAGAACCATTTCCCTGGAAATAAATAAGGCTCAGATCCCTAAATATCATAGTTGGAAAGACATGAGAAAAAGAGGGGGCTGCATCTTGTTTTGTTTTACTCAATACAGCAGAATAGCCTTTTCCTTTCTGTGAGGAAAAAAAAAAATCACCCTAGAGAACATTAAGGAAAACCAAAAGTTTTGTAACCAACTAACCCTTGCCATCACACACATTATCTGTTCCAAAGCACATGATTCCCATTCAGGTAGCTTTGCTCTTTCGACCCATCCATACTGCCAGGCCCAGGACAACTTTGGTTCAGATGTCTATTCCTGGGCTCGCACTGAGCCGTTAAAGGCAGTGGGACTCCCCATGGCCAGTCCCTATTTGACCAACCCCCATTCTCACCACCCAGACCTTTCTTCTCTTGTCATCTATGTCCCAATGTGACTAATCACAGCCAATAAGCTACTTGATGGTCTGCTTTTGTCAACTGTGTAATAAACATTTCTCCCTGATGTCTGTGCTGTCTTCCTGTCATTTTGAGTGGCAGCAAAACATCATGTAGCAGGGCCAGGGATTTAGCTCTGTGGCACCTCCCCTGCCTGGAAAGCACAAGGTCCAGAGTTTGATCCCTGGTACAGGGAAAAAAACAAACAACAAAAAATCCCCATCATGTCGCAGTCCCATGCTTTACTGCACCAGGCCTTCACAGTCAGAGGTTAGGGGTTTCAGGTCATTCCCAGACAGAGCCAAGGTGGGGAAAGTCAAAGCTTACACAGCTTCCTTCTTCTGTCCCATCGCCTCACCAGGCTCTCTGGCTCAAGTATTCTAAAGACTGTTGGCAAACTGCTCAGATACAGTTCAGACTTCTCAAATATAACTCAAAGGGCAAGCTTTTAATCTGACACCTCCAATTGCATTTACAGGGCACATTACACTTCCATGAAAAAAGTTATATTCTCAGGTAGGCGAAAAATGACCCAAAGACACATCTTTGCAAAAAAAAAAAAAAAAATGCTGCTGTCTTTAGGAGTCTTTAAAGTAATTTACTACCTGTCTATAGTCCTTATGGAATTCCTTGTCTGCTTTACACAATGAACCTGAGAATATTTCAGGAAGCAAAATATTGCCTGCAATATTACTGGTGAATAAGAATGCACAGAAAAACAAAAAGAAGAGAATGAGCACAAGGAAGCAAGACTTGAGTTGACCTTCCTATAGCTCCTTATTTCACTTTTGGTAAGGTATAGCAATCAGGTTGGTTTTATTTCTAAGAAAGTTCAAGAAAATAAACCAAACATGAAATTTTAAATATGCAGCTTCTTTAGGATATAAGGTATCAGAGTAAAATACCTATGAATATCCCTGGGAGACCACTGTCTTTAAACTCAGTAGGATCTGTTAATGTCTGGACACAACTAAGCACAACTGAGAGACATGGTGATGGTTGGGCCGGGGATTTAGCTCAGTCGTGCCTACGGCTGTGCCTCGAAAGCACAAGATCCTAAGTTCAATCCCTGATACAAAAAAAAAAAAAAGAATGGTGACAGTGGCAGCTGTGGTTAACCCATCTGGTGAAGGGAATCCCTAGGCATAATCTGCCTAGAATGCCAATTTTATCTTTTTATTTTTTATTTTTTGGTACCGGGGATCGAACTTGGGTCCTTGTGCTTGCGCAGCAGGCGGCGAAACCACTGAGCTAAATCCCCAGCCCGTAGAATGCCAATTTTAAAGAAAAACACACAGCCACCTACATGCTCTGAAACAAAATCAATATAGCTACACCAAACATAACTTACTTTCTGAAGATTCAAGTTTTTTAAAAAAAATCTTACAGAAGGTTCTCAGGGCCAAAATGTAGAAGACTCATTCCATATCTGCCTTCAAACAGCTGGGGGATCTTGGGCAATATGGCCCTTATGTTTTCAGCATCTCATCACATTCACTTAAAAAGAACAGAATAGGCTTTTTAAAACTCTGTGTTGCAGACATGTTTGTGAAGCGTCAGCTCATTTCACGGTAAGGCCCTGAGAAGAAGTCCAGTCCTGCGTGTAGGGGTTCTGGTGAGAATGCACTCACAGGTGACAGTAAGGCTGATATGATGATATGATGACACTGGAAGGCACTCAGCAGCCATGAAGGTCACTGCAAATACACACCTTCATAATCACTTAGCTTTAACCCACACAAGTTCTCCTACAATCTTTCAGTAGGAGACTCTTTTAAACATCTTAGAGTTTTAAAAATCCTCTTCTTTTCAAGTGACTACACAGCATCTCATCCGTTCACAAGTCCTGTGCATATGAATGCTACAATTCAGAGAGGGAACCAACAGAAATTAACACATTCATCTTCCATCTCAGGTAAGAAGTAGCAGATCACAGCCTTGGTACTATGACAGGTGCTCTGACCCAGGAAGCTTCTAACCAAAGACCTCACCACTGGCTTCCTTCATTAAAAGAATGAAAATATTAAGATGGGCATGGTGGCTCACGCCTATAATTCCAGCACTTGGGAGGAAGAGGCAGGAGGACTGCTGTGAGTTAAGAGGCCAGCCTGAGCTACAAAGTGAGACCCTGTCTCAAAAAACAAACAAACACTGCTGTGCAAGCGCAAGGACCCGAGTTTAATCCTCAGCACCAAAAAATAAACAAAAAATATTAATATTAAAATATTAAGAGAATAAAATTATTAAACAATAAAATTAATGATTCTGGAAACATGCTGAGATTGCAGCAAAGACCTAAAAGATATGGGGCAACACAGGCACTCATGTAATAATTAACTAGACAAAACCTCAAGTCTGACAAGGGAGAGGCAAGCAGAAGGGAAGCTGACGAGGAGAGGAAAAGAAAATCTGTCCAATCTAGGATGGCTGAGAGACAAGACCACATACAAAGCCACAAAAGACTGACCATCGTTCCCAGTGGCTCTGTTCCAATGGCTTCTGCTCAACAGCTACCAGGCATGTGTCAGTGTGGGTGGGCTTTTCCCTAGACGGTCACTAGCACCTGGCTTGAGGACCATTTCCTTCTTTCACCTGACAGTTACCAATCACTGAATCTGTGCCAGACACCATGCTAAAGGCGGCAGGGAAGTGAAAAATGCTCCTAGAGCCATGTGGGACACAGCTCCTGTCCCTACAGCAGAAACAGCAAGAATCACCAGTCACTGAGCACATCCATGGTGCTGAGAATAACTCCCTAACAGCCCCATGTGGCAGTTACTAGCTTCATTTTCATCTACAGAGAAGAAAAGAAGGCATTTGAGTGTTTACACCATTTGCCCAGGTCACACAGACTGTAAGTGGAGGAGATGGGATTCAAACCAGGGCTGCACTGTCTCCTCAGTGACGCATGACAGCAAGAGTCTGAGGCGGGGCAGAGGCCAGTAACGTGTCACTCAAACAGAGGCAGGAGAGATGCTAAAGAGGCAGTGGGCTGGCAGGGCTCCACAGGGCTGTGCTGCCCAGCAGGCAGGGATTCACAGACCATCTCATGGAATGCGCCCTGTTCCGGAGGACCCCCGGCTCAGGCAGCTTGGGGTGGTGAAGGAGCCAGACAGGGAACCCATTGCTGCCTCTCTGACAGCCATATTCCAAGGCTGGGCACTGCCCCGTTGTGCAGTGGGTCACTTAATCTGAGCCTCAGCTTCCTCCCCCAGAACAAAGAACTGACACTGCCCGTGCCCCCTTGGGATTGCTAGGAGAATAAATTACATCAATGGAGGTGGAAATAGCTGCTTTCCACCTGGGGTATGGAGGAAGCAACCTCCCGCCAGTGACACCAAGTGGGATATGGAGGTGGCAGGGGAAGCGGGCGGGTGTACAAGAACTGGGGCATGGCGTCCTTGACAGAAGAAACGCTAGGTAAGGGTGGGGTGAGGAAGGGAGCAGAAAAGAACAGGGTGTCAGTGTCAACAGGATGCCTCTGGGTTCAGGGGCTTTCTGACAAGGCTGGCTGCCTGCCCTGCTATGAGGAGGGAAGGTGGAACTGATATGTTTCTACACAAAAATCCCCATGCAGTTTAAACTTGATAACTTTCTCATATTCTGTAATCTTCCAGCTGCTGGCCAGGCTGAGAACTGTTCTACACACTTAATATTTTGTAAATTACGAGGGCTACACTAAGATCATGTTATAATTGCTAACAGCTGGGGTGTATTTACTTACACAACACTTCTCTTCCAAATGAGCGGAGAAAACTTCAGAAAACCCCAAATCATAACAGATGCAGGTGATATTAATAAGTACATTTTCAAAGCTAAATGAAAGCTTAGTGTTTCCCCAAGGGATCTCAATGTTAGGTAGAACAGAAAAATCCACCCTCGTTTCCAGTTTCTAGCCTTTTCAGGGCAATCCTTGTAAATACTCAAATCTCATCTCTTCCCTGCTCCACCCCATGGCATCACTGTTAAACCCCAGTTCCTCCCACTGGCTCATGATCTGACTCACCTGCCCTCCCCCTCTCCCCTCTGCTCTGCCTGGCACAACCAGGTTCTCACTGCTTCTAGTACAGTAAAGCTCCTACCTACCTCAGAGCTTTTGCGCACACTGTTCCCTCTGCCTTGGAATGCTCTTCTCAGGGCAAGTGCACCGGTCAGCTCCCTCTCCCTCTCGATGTTTAGCTCCTCCTCGAAGTCTCCCTAACTGTCACGTCTAACCCAGCTGCACCTCCACCACCAGGACTCCAGCCTGCTCCTTTCCACCATGGTCTTCCTTAGGCTTCTTCAGAGTGCTACTCCCGAGCTGTGAACCTGTTTGCAGGCTGCTTTCCCCTCCAAGAGGGGACTTCTTTCCACAGGGTCTCTCACACACCAGCAGGTCCTTCCTAACTTCTCAGAAACCATCAGACAACATTCAGAGGTCAGGTAAAATGATGGCAAACATCAGTCAAAGGACTACTATCTAGAATATATAAAGAACTTTAAAAAACAGACCTCCCAAATTTAAAGACCCAATTCAAAAATGGACATATGAAATGAACAGACATTTCTCAAAGAAGTAAAAGCAGCAAATAAACATATGAAAAAATGTCCAACATCACTGGTCATTCGAGAGATGCAGAAGAAAACAACACTGAGATTCCATCTTACTTAAAAAAGAATGGCTGCTATCAAGAAATCAACCAATAACAAATGCTGGTGGGGTTGTGGGGAGAACGGAACCCTTTTCCATTGTTGGTGGGAGTGCAGACTGGTGCAACTACTGTG
>NW_004624752.1:5928630-5991750 GCF_000247695.1 Heterocephalus glaber | reverse complement strand
TTTCTCATTGGGAATTGTACCTTTACATAATGCATCTTGGTTCTTATTTTTTCCCCATTCCTAGCCCTCCCTTCACGCCCTCCATCCTTCTCTATTTACAAAGACTTTATTTCCATTTTTTCCATTTCTCATCATTTTTCCTTTTCAAACAAGATCTTTAATGCACTGTCAGTACCAATTTCATTCACAGAGGCTATATACGGACATCTTAAGGATTACACAGGAAAGAGAAAAAGGCTAAAGTTACTCAGATTATTAACCACAAATGCTTCCTGAGCTGAGAACAAAACTTAAAATTTCTGTTGATCCTTAAAGAGCCAATCCTTTAAATGAGGAAAAAAAATCCAACGACAAAAAAAGGGCCAATTCTTCTACAATGGTCAATTGGTGTGTCCACTAAGTCAGAAGCACTCCCCATCTGGAGCTTCCTGGCCATATCCACAGCATCCCGGACCACATGCCACTAGAAAGCCAGGTTTTACACTGCTTTTGTTCTTCAAAATGGGTCCTCTCTGCATCAGAGGAGCCAGCTGTGTTAAGAGGCAAGTCAGTTACACTGCACATTAAGTACATATTAGGAATCCGCTCAATCTGGAATGTGAAAACATCTGGCTAAGATGCATTCCCTATACTAAGCCTCCAGCACATACTCAGAACCTAGTCTGATGCTAGTCTTATGTATCTGAGACAAGTCTAGTTATTCTTGAAAAGTGGAGGAGGTCAAAGACTTTGAGAGACTGGATACAAACTGCCTCTAAGGTTTCATACTTCTGGAACTTTCTTTAAATCCTAAACAACCTTTTAGGAAACACAAATTTCTCAAAGCACTGAAATGCAGTAAAAAATCTCCTTAAATGATCTTGATGCCTACTAAAGAGGGCCAGGCAAATGTGGGCAGAGATTGCCAGGACCAGCATGATTCTTCTTTGGATTATAGATTCTCAAAACAAGAGACTTGTCCAAAGAGGAAGCCACAAGTCCAAAAGTAAATGGCTAAATAAATAAGAGTTAAAGAACAAAATCACACTCAAGCTTGCTTGAGGAGCCCCAAGAATCTAGGGCCTATTCTATGTCTGGGCCAACTGCGAGAAGGCAGTGCTTCGGGAGCCAGAGTAGCAGTGGTCGCACTCTGTACTCTGAACTCTGGGAGCTGGAGGGGAAGAGGCTGCACACGCAGGACATGGGCCTGCCCGCTGGACCCCAGCAGGAGCCCAACAGCCCTGACCCACTGCACCATCTGTCAGAGAACCAGGCCCTCTCTCCCCAGGGTGTGTAGGTGGCTGAAACAATGAACTCTTCCTATTTGGAGAAAACTGCTATTACAGCTGGAGACACATTCTTGGACATTATGAGTAAGAGATTCTGAGCCTAAGGAATTGTAAAGCTGGTGCTGAAGTGTGTGAAAGTATGAACAAGCAGATTTGAAGAAATATTGTGGAGCCATGGTAACAGAAACTACGGAAGGAACTCCAGTGGCACAGAACTGTTTAAAAATAAACCGGATACTAAAATACCAGTGAAAGGCTACAATGACTCACACTGTTCTCCTCAATACTTAAAGGACAGCCAGTTCTTTAACACACTTGTCTTCCAGGCTTTTTCCCCACTGGAGAAACGTGAGACAAAGAGTAAAACAGCAGCTTTGAAATTTTCTCTAATTTTGTCATATGAATAAGATCTTACACGTTTTAGAGTTTGGAGTATGGAAATGTACATTCATGCAGAGATCAGTGAGGCTTTTAGTAAAAGCAAACTAAACACAAAAAACACAACTGAGGCTCCAGAGCATGGTCAAATACCAGCAATCTGATACAGAACAACAGCCCACTTTCTGTCCAGAATGTAAAACTTTCAAGGCAGCAAGGGAAAGCTGACCAACACAGTAGCATTATTCAACCGTCAGAGCAGAAGGACTGAAATAACTTGCACTGGGTAAGAAGAAAACAGCAGTCTCACATAATGATGGTTAGAGTGTGACTATTTAGAAACAGTCTCTTTATTTGTGGTAGTTGTGTTAAGGTTGCAATGAACAGTGAATTAGCAAATACTAAGTCACAGGTCTTAGTGAAAATACAGCCATAGATCCTTGAGGGCCTCTGTTTTATAATATTTTCAATAGCCTATCAACAAATGATGTAATTTTATGTGTTTCTGTTTACAAAAACTTTAACATATATTTTATAAATAATTTAATGCAACATTTCTTTATAATAAAAGGCTAAGCAGAGTTTAAAGAAAAATCCTTCAGGTATTTTGTGTGTGCATTGTCATACCTTCCCCCATGTGTGTGTGTAACTGGGGATTGAATCCATGGCCTTCATACTGTGCTACACCCCCAGCCCTCCGTTTTTTATTGTTTTGAGACAGGGTCTCAGTAAGCCACTAAATTACCCAGGGTGGGCTCAAACTTGCCTTCCTCGGGCTTCAGCCCCCATTCAAGTGTGTCCCACTATGCCCCGCCACACTTCACCTTTCTTGGCTGTATATCTCCTGCTTGTCCTCTACACCTGCACACCTCTTTCTTAATGTGGCAGCACACACAGAAGACCCCTGGGAACTTTCCATTCAGCAACTTTAAGTGAGGCACACTGGCGCCTGAGACTGCCCTGCCTAGTCCATTCCTACCCACCCTGAAGGCTGGGTCTGAGTGTCAACTCCCCACCACCACTACCATTCCAGTGACCCTCTGCACCCCCACTGTTCTGTAGTTTCTTCATGATGGCATTATTTGGCCTTATTCCTGTTTCCCTAACCAGGTGATCAGCACCCCCCCACACACACACCCAAGTCACCTGGCTGTCCAGGTGACTATCAGAGCACCTACGGCTGCTCAGTGAAGGCTGCCAGGAAATGGATTCCTCAGGAAACTTCAGAGCCCCACAGCCTCCAGACCATACTTTTCATTTCTCCAGGACCTGTCTCTTCCCACCCTCCCTTCCCCTGGCCTATTTCACCAGCATCTCTTCACACTCCCCACGTCCACAGACTTGCCAAAGATACCCTATGAACACACTCTCATCCAGGGTCAAAGGCCCAAGAAAACACGGTGAATAGTTCTGCAGCTGCGGTGAATGGTGTCAATGTCAAGTAATTATACTTAGGAGACCCCTGAAAACTGACTTTGCAGGGGTTTCTTTTTCAATGTTTTGCAACAGAAATTATTCATCAAGTCCCATAATCACCAACGTCTCAATTTGGTTGTCACCAAAATCCCAGGAAAACCATCCAAGCACACATAAACTCCAAGAAGGGGAAAGTGCTTCCTGTGGCAAGAATGCGCCGTCCACAGGAGCACTGAACCCCCTGGCCCACGGGAGACACGCTCTACAGGCAGCAACACCAAAGAACACCAGCCCTGAGGAGCACACCCCAGACCTCCTGCGTCCTGAGAGGGCTCCACAGCACCCCCAAGAGTACAGCAGCCATCGAGTCTCACTAGCCCTGTGACCAAAAAGAACTCCACTTCTGTCTTCTTGTCAAGAAATCAGAATCCATCTCTAAAATGGGGGTGATGGCATAGGACTGTGGACTTCCCACTGAGGATCAGCTCCATCAACACAGGAAAGCACCTGCTTCTGATCTGCCAACAAGGCTGGTTCCCTTGCCCAGCTCTGGCACGAATCTAATAAGAGGGCACATAAGGACCTTGGTCTAAGCATAAGCTTCCTGGGGCCTTGGGTTTCCTTGTTCACAAAATAAGTAACCTAGGGGCCAGGGATTTACCTCAGTGGTTCCGCTGCTTGCCTTGCAAGCGCAAGGACCCAAGTTCGATCCCCAGTACCAATAAAAAAAAAAAGGTAACCTTTTAGTTCTACTCAGGTGCTAATATTTTAAGGGGAGACTGGCAGCACAGACAAAGGATAGACTGGTTCAAAATTTTAAGTGGAAAATATATATATTTCAAATCCTGTGTTAAAGCAAAAAAGGAAAAAAGATGATTTTTAAATAAATCATAGCAGAAACGGAAGGGGGATTTTACTTTAAGTCACTGTATACCACTGGATGTGCACTGGTAATCTACCCAGCCTACTGCTTTTTTTCCCTTCTTCCCACTCTGAGGCCCCGGGTGTCCATGTATCTATGCAATGTTCTAGGTGCTGAAGAATTCCACCAGGTACAGCACAGACAAAAACGTCTGTGCCAGGGAGTATGTTCTAGTACAGTTGACTGTCAGAAAATACATCCGTATTAAGTGCCAGGTAGGGAAATACAGCAAGGAAAGGGACAAGGAGAGAAGGGGTACAGAATGAAGCAGGAAGGAGGCCCGAAGAAAGTCTTGCTAAAAAGGTGACACTGAGACAGCTTGGGAAGGAGAGAGCCATGGGCTGTCAAGAGCAAAGGCAGTCCTGGGAGAAGGAAGGTCTGTACCAAGCTGAGGTGAGCCTGGCCTGTCTGTGAAGGACCTAGACAGCTGTTCCAGTAGTTTCTGGTGACAGGAGGGTGCTGAGACCAAGAGAGCAGCAGGAGAGATGATGATACCTGAGTTTAAAAGAACAAAATGACCTCATTCTTGCATTCTGTCTCACCATCAGTATCTACCCTAACCCCTTGACTGCGTTTCCTGGCTCAGTCGTTCACAGGCCCGTGCTCAGTGGTTGCCCTGTGCTGAATGAGTACATGGCCACCTTCCTCAGAGTCCTACACAAGGAGCCAGGCACGCATACCAGCACACCCAATGCTTTCCAGTGACCACACCTTCCTCACAAATCTGTGTCTCCCCTCACTCAGCTCTTCCTGATGCAGACTTGCCCAAGGCCCGACTGTGGGTGAGGAACAGCGAAGTGGTCCTGAGCCCTTCCACCCAACCTATGCAGCTCCAAAAAGTAGCAAAGTCCAGTACCCCTGGGGCCCCACTCCACTTAGATGCCAGTCACATGGAGTGGAGCCCTGAGGAGCTTTCCTCCTGCCTGGACTCAAGGAGCTTGGACCCGGGTCTCCAGATGTCTTCTGTCTTCCATTTGAGAAGTCTCCCCATTCCGGTCCTGCACATTTCCCAGCTTACCTGTGCTATCCACCAGTGTGCAGAGTATACAAGCTCATTTTGCTAAATGCTAGCTTCACTGTGGAACCATAAGAACTAGAGAGTCTAAGCTGAGTGGAATTTAAACTGTTTTGGAAACAAACCAAGTAGTCACTTGAGGTAACTTTGAGAAAGATCTTTTAAAATCATTCACTCCATCTGTGCTAAAGGTCTAGTTTCTAAATTGTTTCTCTTGCTTGTGGAGAAGCAGAAGGTAGGAATAGAGAATACTGGATCTAATATAAAAATGAAGATGCTTCTCTGAAGACCCCAGAGAAAGGTGTGTCCATTTATTCTTTGAATTGCCTTGAAGAAGGAAGGAAAGCTCCAAAGCAGAAAATGCTTGGAAAAGCCTGCCCTTTGGGACATCAGGAGCGGTCACATGACCTGACCTGACCTGACCTCCTCCTTTCTGCTCATCTTAAGGGAAAGGAAGGCACATCACAGATGAGCTGCTCTACCCAAGCAGGCTCCAAAAGCTTTTTCAAGTCAGGGAAGGACTCTCTGAGGGCTATGTTGTGTCCCAAGGCCTGCACCAAGGAGAGGGCACATAAACATGCGCACACTGAACAGGCCACCTGTTCTGTAGGGGCCTTCAGGCTCTGCCATTCCCTCTCCACAGATGGGCACAGTCAGCACCACCTTGAGGCTACCCCTGGCCAGCTTCCTGCTATTCCACCTGCTGCTCCACACAGAAGGGCTCTCTTCTGTTTATCTATGTGGGACCCAAACCAGGTGCTCAAGAAGGGCTGTCTGCCCTAGATCCTGAAGGTAGAGAAGGTAGAAGGTGATACCTATTGTTTGGAAGAAATCAGTATTAAGAAAAAAAATAGGGCTGGGGGTGAAGCACTTGCCTGGCATGTGAGAGGCCCTGGCTTGGGGCGGAGGGAGAAGGAAGGAAAAGTACATGGTACAGGTTCCTGTACTAATCCTTAAAGTAATTGTTTGGCCCTGGTGTCTTTCATACCCCATAGTGCCAAGAAAACAAGCTCATGGCCTGCTCTAGGGGAATGACTGCTCTCAGTTCTCAGAAAACCAGTGGCAAAGAAGGAGATCCAGAGTCACAGAGGCTCAGTGTAGCCAACAGCTGTCAGTTCACCTGCAGGATGTAGTTAGACATGTCCCCAAAATGCATTTTTCTTAGGTCAAGGAAACATCAGCAGACAGATTCATGTCTTAAACTGATTTTACAGCAATATTTTTTTTAGACTTATTGGCAAGCATCCTGGGAACATGGAGACTCGGGCTGAAGACTTCCACAACCTACATACTGAATCAGCATTCCACAAGTTTAAAATAGAAAGTTACTTTAAAAAGGACAAAAATCACACATTTTCAAATCAATAGTAACGTGACAATGTAGACAGCAGGACAAGAAAATATATGGGAAGGGTCTAAAGATTTTAAAGAAATATACACTCTGGTCCCAAGCATTTCAGATTACTCAATCTGCAGTTTTTGGTGGATTCCCTAAGACTTCCTATACTGTGTATGAGATTATGTCATCTGTGAACAGAAGCAGTTTGCCTTTTCCTTTCAAACTCACATCGCCTTTATTTCTTTTTATTGCCTAACTTCCCTGGCTCCTTGAATACAATACAATGCTGAGCATTAAGAATAAGAACAGAGGGCCAGGGATTTAGCTCAGTGGTTTCGCCACCTGCTGCGCAAGCGTAAGGACACGAGTTCGATTCCCTGGTACCAAAAAAAAAAAGAAAAGAAAAAGAGCAGATATTGTTGCCCTAATCTGGGCTTTTTGGGGAAAGCTTCATCTTTCACTACTAGCCCTGGGAATTTTCATTAATGCTCCTTATACAGTCAAGAAGTTCCCTTCTATGCCTTGTTTGTTGGGCATTTTTATCACAATGAGTATTACACTGTTGTGCTCAGGAGATTTTAATGTTGCAGAACAAACAGGCACTGCCAAAGACCAAAACCATTTTAGACTAAAATAACTAGACATTATATACTTTAGTAAATTTGAAATGTCAGAGGAGCCAAATAACCCGCCCCCCTTTTTTTCTTTTTTTTTGGTACCGGGGATCGAACTCGGGTCCTTGCACTTGCAAGGCAGGCAGCAGAACCACTGAGCTAAATCCCCGGCCCACCCATTTTAAGAAACTTTTTTAAAAAGCTCATTCTCTAGCTTTGAGAAAAGAATAAATTTGTAATATTAAAGAAACAAAAGATATCAGAGACACAGATCTGACTCAAACATTATTCATTAAACTTCTGTGCAATACAAAAAACGACTCAATTGATAAAAATCCTATTACCTACACTATCTCAAGGACTGATAAAGAGTACAGCTGGCAGAGACAGGAACGACCAGGATGTCCCATCTGCTGGGCCAGGCTGTGAGCTGTCCTGGCCACATAAAGGGTGGGAAGCCCACTCAACACCCCAGACCTCCCCATCATCCCCAGGAGGCCTCAACTAGCGGGCATAGGAGAGGGGACTGCTGGTCAGCCTGGCCCCTGAGTAACTATGGGGACCACATCCCCAGCTACCAGACAAGGCACACAGAGAGCAAGTGGGAAAAACAGACATTTTGTTATATTTAATCTCTGAAATTTGAGCTTCACTTGCTAGTGCAGTACAGCCAAATATGACACAATGAATTATGGGGGAAGGGGCAATGGATTCTTAAAAATGAAAATAACTCAAAAAAATATGACAAATGACAGTGCCATTTAGGGTGGGACTATAGGAAAATAGGAATGTAGTCTAATATTGTTGGCTTCATGGAAAAATCTGGAAATACAGAACAAGGCAGATAACAACCTCTGACCCCGCAGTCCACCCTTGGGAATATGCCCCAAGCAAATAAACTCAAAGGAAAAAATAGCTTGAACAAAATGTTCATCACAGTAATATTTAGAACAACAAAAACTGGAGACAAATCAAATGCTCAAAAGCTAAGAAAACAACGGTGAAATGGACACCACAGTGCCATCACAAAGGACAAGCAGGTGAATGTTTTACATTTGAAATTGGGTCTAAGCAAAACAGCACATAAATATTCATTACATATAAACTTTAAGGGCAAGGGCTGGATATTTTCATCCTTGTATTCCCATTGCTTAGCAGGAGGTAGACACTCAAATATTTGCCAAGTGACTGAATGCCAATAAGTAACCAAGTCAGTGTTCAACCAGGGCTGGAGAAGACTCCAAAGAGGAGGTAAAGGCTCCTCAGCCTCAGTTCTGTAAAATGACTTCAGTGTGTGCATTTGAAGATGCGTGTATTTGAATGGCAAAAAGAAGTACTAGTCTTCCTTCATATAAGAAAGCTGGATTGATGCTTCAACAAAATGACAATGATTTTACATAAAGAAAAACTCTTTTCGTGTGAGCTTTCCAGCACCAGGAAGGAATTCTTCAGTAGGTGGGGCTCCCGCAGCTTGGAGAGAGTCTGGCAGGCCACCTGGCAGTGTGAGGTGGAGAGGGAGGAGCAGGGCAGGTCCATGGGAAGGTCCTTTAATTGTTCCCTTGTTTTGTGGGTGCTAAGGCACCTCAGGGCATGGTAGACACATACAATAATCGTTTCATCATTCAGACTCTGCGGACACTGTATGACGCCCTCAGTATTTACTTCAGTGGACTCATGTTGCTAATCACAGAGCCTCCTTACATAAGTATAGAAATGAGGTTTTCTTCCTCAGAAAGCACATTTACACTTACAAGGAAATTCACCAGAAATTCCAAGAGCAGTAACGCTGAGTGGTCTCTCACCAGGCAGACCCTCCTCATTCCTCAGCCTGTGACACTGACCCCCACCACACTTCCTCTCTGATGTCCTGGGCTGGCCACTGCCCTGTCTTTATCCCTCAGTCTCAGGGCCTCACAAGATAAGCAGCTCTTCCTCCTCATCTATCTGTCTAAAACCCCTACCCACTGCCCCACCAGTCTGCCTGCGGGGTGCACTGGAAAACCTGCTCCTCCAGGTTTTCCACCCTGCCTGCTGGCTCCTAGCAGCATGCACTCTGCCAATGCCCCTGCAGACCTTCTCAGTTGGCCTCGGCCTTCCCCTCCACTACCCTTTACCCTCACTGGGTGACAGTCAGAAGCCCCTCAGGCCTCCTCCCCTGGCCTCCACATGATCTCTTTCTGACCATGCCCAGGATGTTGGTGTCCCCTATTCTGTCCCAGGCCCTCTCTCGCCACACACTACTTAACCAAGCTCCTCTGTTCCCACACATAAACTGCCTTTAATCTAATGCCGAGATCTACTCTCCGTACATCCAACTGTCTTCTAGACACCTCCACGCAGGCCTCAGTCACTGCACACCATCTCCTGGCCCCCTCCAGACCACTGCCAACTGTGGGTCTCCTACAGCAGGGAACTCACCAGCTGCTCAAACCAAAAACTCTTCTTTTTACCCCTCCCAATCTACCACATTTAACCTGATGACACAAGCTCCTCAGAACCCTCAAATCCTCCTACTGCACCCTAATTCCTCAACAATGGCATCCCTGTTAAAGTCACTTAAGAGCCTCTGCCTAGATCACTGTGGCTCTTGGTGGCCACCAGTATGAAGCCCTCCTCCTTCCTTCCATTTTCCACTCTGCCAGCACAGTGGTTGGTGTCTCTTTAAGAAATATCATGTGATGCTTCTACTCCAAATCCCCACAATGCTTCTCCTGAGGCCAGCAGGGCCTCCAGGCTGTAATTACTGCCCCTTCAGCCGTGCCACTCACCCGCTCCAGGCCACCTTGCACGTGCTTTGGCCTCCTTTACCAACCTGCTACACAAGTGTCATGTTCCTCATAGCTCCATCGCCTCACTCACTGCTTCCTCTGAACAAAGGGTGCTAGTGAATGAGTTGAGGAAGAGAAGGTGCAGTGGGGAAAAGCTAACACACAAGTACCCTGCCCCAATTCCATCGTCTAGATGGGGAGAGGGCTGACTTCATGGTGTCCCACTCACATCCTGCCAACATTCTCCTCAATTCTGGGGGTGGATGCGATGGCAAAGGGTCCACAGTTTTTATTTTCTATTCTAAATATGAAAAAGCATTATGACTTATGGTCACCAAAATCTCAATAAAGCAGCTGTGGTTCCTTCTGCCTACACAGGTAAGCATTTGTGTGTTTTTTTGTTTTTTGGGGGGGTTTTGGTGCCGGGGATCGAACTCGGGTCCTTGTGCTTGCACAGCAGGTGGCGAAACCACTGAGCTAAATCCCCGGCCCTAAGCATTTGACACTGACTGCTGAGATAGTCACCTGCAACAAAGACCCACATTAGGGCTCTGAAGAACCAGTGTTCTTCAGGTTTACTAACACGTCCGTCCACATAGCAAGGAGCCCCAGCTACACCCCAACCTTCAAAACTGTCCGCCAAAGAATAAAGTGGTGGAGTCCAACAGTCTGCACATCCCTGAACGCACACCAGGTCTGCTCCTCTCCATAGCCAGCTGTGGATCAGAACACATCAGCCCTTGTTTGCCGTGTCTGCCCCTCACTTCAGGGCATCTTACATCCTAACCACAGCATGGAACAAGCAACAGACAGCCACAGACCAAGAGAGGTTTGTGACAAGGCTGCAATTTGGGTGCCTGCGTTGCATCTTTAGTCCCTGCACTTCTCATGTGGCCCCACTTCCCTCTGTGCCAGTCTTTGAGGGACACTTCCAGAGACAGCTTCAAGAAATCAATTATTACGAGAAGATTTCTTCTCTATCAGAAGCACTTGCTCAGTGGGGTAGCTCCTCCTCAAGCTGCAAATTTTCCCATTCAAGAGATCCACTTAAATCCCCCAAAAGAAAAGTCACATAGGCCCAGTTGAGTCAGAAAGGTTCTTCTGGCAAAAGCAGAAGGAAAAAAATATAGAATGGGTCAGAAGGTTGTCCTTTGTCCCAGCTAGAAAATGGGGTCATTTTCTGAGGGCAGACATGAAGGGGAAAGAGGGGGAGGAGAAGTGCTGACTGTAGGGAGCAGGCAGCTAGGAAGCCAGCCTTCAAGACCTGCAGCAGCAGCAGGTTCCCGAGGCTGGACAAAGGGTATTATTAATGAGGCGCATGAGTCACAGTGGCCCCAGGTCAACCCTCCAGTGTCTTTCAACCATTCCACTTTGAGGCAGCCTCTTCTAGAAGCAAGGCTTCTGTCACACAAAGAGCCTGTGTGGCCCTTTGTACACAAAAGGGGAGCAAATGCTTTTCCTGTGCAGACAGGCAGCAGTTTCGGAGGCTCTTCTCTACTCCAAGGCTGAAAGAGCAGAACCCTCTAGACAGCTGCAGCCCTAGCTGAGGGATGAAAGCTACAGAATTGAAAATAAGAGACAGCAAGAGAGAACATTACAAAACATGACCAATGGATAGATAAATCTAGTAGGTCTCTGAAATGTGCACTTTGATTCTTCAGGAGACCAGAGCTGTCATGGTCCAGTTGCCTCAGGCAAAATTCTTAAAAGGGTGATGGTTAACACAGCTCAACTATAAAATGGAATCCAATCTCCTTAGAAGCTGTGCAGGTCAAATGGCAACCTCTGGGACTTAGCATGGTGCCTGGATCGGGGGGTCATCCCTAAGCAGTTGGGGACAGGGTAAGGATGTCTAATGGTGAGGATCCATTGTAGCCAGCTAAGCCAAAGGGGCCAAGTACCCCTGACTGGGGTAGTCCCTTGGCACAGGGTTAACAGACTCTTGAACAACCCCCTCCAATACAGCGCTATGGGGACACAGAGGGTGTGGAAAAGGTGCCCAGGGCTGAAATGTCAATGGGAATTCATCAGCTAGAGAAGCAGAGGGAAGCAGCCCAGGGAGAGGAATCTTGGTGACAAAAACCAGTATAGCACAGGGCCAGGCTGGTCCTAGAGGCCAAGCTGTGGGAAGCTACTGTGACTTTTAAAGAGGTGGACAGAGAATTTACACATGGCAGAGTACAAGGGTCAGACACCAGCTTGAGTTACTCAAGTCATCACAAGAGACTTCTGTCCCAACCACTTCCAGCAATTAAAAAGCAGCACATCCAGGGCTGGGGATTTAGCTCAGTGGTTTCACCGCCTGCTGCACAAGCGCAAGGACCCGAGTTCAATCACCAGTACCAAAAAAAACCACACAAAAAAAGTAGCACATCCAGTTCAGAGCCCACCACCTGATGTCCACCAGAAGAATGCTGGACAATGCTAGGAAACAGCAGCGTAACGTCCCGCCCAGCAGAGGTTGTCAGGAAATGAAATATTGAAATACTTACTCAAGCAGTACTACCATATGAATATCTACCTCTAAATTAAAAAGAAAAAAATCATGCAGACCACAGAGGATTTGGTTTTTAAAATTTTGTAGGCATCTCTGCATTCGACTATGGTACCACTTTCTCAAAGAACCATTCTATTCATCTACATGTACCAGCCCCTGCCAAAGCAGTCTACTCTAGAGCACACAGGACCAGTTTGGACTCAGTGTAACCCACTGAAAACAGAGCTCTAACTTGACAGTGATTTTAGTTAATCAAAGAAACTAAATTCACAAAACATGAAGTATCTAGTAATTTGGAAAAAAGGAAAGTGAACCCACTTGTCAAGAAACAATCTGAAACAAATGAGCTAAAAGAAGCATAAAATTAACAGCAAAATTTCTGGCCAAGCATAGTGGTGCACACCTGTAATTCTCAGCACTCAGGAGTCTGAGGCAGGAGGATCATTGCAAGTTTGAGGCCAGCCTGAGCTACAGGTGAGACCCTGTCTCAAAAGAAAAGAAAACAAAACAGCAAAATTTCCCCCAAATGAGCAAAATGTAAAGGACAGGTTTGAACATCCTATGACAGATGTGATAGGTCCATGTTTATTTCTAAGCCTTACTCTTTTAAAAATTTCTTTATTTTTATTAGTACATGTTCGCAGTACATAATGATTTCAGTCATTATGGGAAATTGGTATGGGTTCCTAATACATCTCAATTCTTTTTCCCTTTTCCCTCCAATATCTTTTGATCTTATTTTTTTTTTGCCAGCATCAGATTCATTTATTTTTAAGTCCTTATCAAATTAATTATCCTACATACAGATTAGCAGCCAGACTAATAGACCAAAAAAAACACACAAAACACTTAAGATAATAATACTCAATCAAAGCTTTAGATGCACTGTGAAGCCTCACACTTCTTTTTTTTTTAGTACTGGGACCTCTCACTTGGCAGCCATGTGCTGTGCCACTGAGCCAATCTCCAGCCCAGCCTTATTCCTTCTTATCTGTAAATGGGGAAATACGGCTGACTCACAGCAAGGAGAAGTTAGGAGGAATGTAAATGACAGCAAATGTCAGCCTCCCTGCTCCCAACCTCTTGGTCCTCAGGTAACTCCAACCAGCCATCTGGCAGTGCCACCTCCAGGGGTAGATGTCACTCAAGCAACACTGCCACACCCTATAAATTCCAGAAGCATGAAACAAACCCTTACCTTGAGGTCTCATATTTTATTCATATGTTCCCTGCCTGATACAATTTCCAGCAACCATTTTTTAAAGGAGAAAAGGTAACAGCATTTCCATTTATGACAAAATACCTCACCTTACCAAGTTTTACCTGATACTAATCAGGGTATCTTTTTCAGGATCTATCTTTTTGTTTTTAGAAGTTAAATATTTTACTTCTTTCTTATTGTGCTGCACAGCTATTGCTTCACTGTATAAAAACAGCCCCAGCCAATGCAGTCTATTGTAAAATTAAGAAAGTGTCATTCTACATCTGACACTGTAAAGTGACACACACACTCTTTCTCTTTCTCCCTCCTGCTACTCTTAACAAAGCACTTGTCAGTTTGGTTCAAGAACAGCCTGTGTCCCAAATGTTCAAATATTTTCAACAAAAATTTTATTCTGAAAAGTTGAGTAAAATGTGATTAAGCGAAAAAGCAGTTTCTATTATATGTACGGCACACACACGCGCACACACACACACATAAACATTCCCAATGTTCCAAAACATCCATAGTCTAGAAACACACTTTCTGCAAGTGGACACCTTGCTAAGAGCTGGGGGATGGGAGTGAAACAAGCCCTGGATGGAAGAGCTCAGAGGCTGCTAAGAAAGCTAAGAAGACCAGGTCTGGTGGGCAGGGCACAGATGCAAGAGTAGTCTGGAAGAGGAAGCCCACTGAGAAACTGCTCTGAAACCCTTAGCCACCACTGCTGGAAACAAAGTATCAGCCCACTGGCCATCAATACAAAGATGGCTTGTAGGACTGTTCAAACCGCAAGTAAGATACTTACATCTAAAGCCAATCAGGGGCTTATTTAAAAATAAGTGTTTATAGTAGGTGATTATCAATGTCTAAAAGGCTCTGTATCAAAATGTTATTTCTTTCATTCAACAAAAAATAACTGAGGCTTCTGGTGTGCCAAGGCACTGGGCTAGCTTCATGGGTGATCAGGAATGACCAAGTCCCTGCTGATGACTTAAGCCATGCTTGTAAGTAACACAGTGTCAAGGGCTAATAATAAGCACGGAGCCCAGTAGCAGGGACAGAGAATGACTAGGTTCACGTGGACAGGAGGAGGGTCAGGGAAACCTGGCCTGGAGATGACATTTGCATGGATCTTGAATGAATGTCAAAGATAATCACCTCTGGGTAGCAGAATATGCAATTTTGGGCTTTTTCTGTTTGCACACCTGTATTTCTTAATTTTTCCTGCCGTAAGCATATATCAGCTGGGGCCAGGGATTTACTCAGTGATTCTGCCACCTGCCCTGCTAGCACAAGGACCTAAGTTCAATCCCCGGTACAAAGAACGTATCAGTTGGCTTACTTTGAAGAGTGAAACAGAAAATGTGGCAGCACGTAGGAGCCTTCCCCTTCACAGTGAAGGAAACCGCGTGCCTTCCCTTCCAGGCACTCACACACAACCAGCCTGTGGCCTCACTTGCTGGCACACAGCACCAAGCATCTGCTCAGACTCTCCCTCCCTGCCTGCCCTCCCCTACCCTGCCCCAACTCTGACACCCGATTTCCAATTTCTGCTACACTCAGCCCAATTACACACGCACACACTGCCTCTCTCTGCGCACAACAGAAGAGCCTCAAGAGCCAGAGTTTTGTCTTTTTCATTGCTGAGTCCTTGAGGCATCATCGAGGCACCTGGCACACAGCCATGCCCGGGAAGGGAGTCCAGAGATGTGGAGGTGGGTGGGGTGACATGGAAGCTCCAATACACTGTCATCAGTGGAGGACAAAAGGGTGGCTCTCATGTGGAAGACTTTAAAAGCTAAAAAACATACATGCATCCCTGAGCTGGTAAGAAATAAAGGAATGTGAACACACCAAAATAACAAACTTAAAAGAAGACATTTCTCAGGAAATCACTCTTCCCTGATCTCCCTGAAGGACTCCACTGTAGAACAAATCATGGTAAGGAACAAGCCTGAGTATGAAATTCACAGCCCAAACTTCAGGTTAACAACAACAGCCAACCACCACTGTGATGACTCCTGGCATATATTTCAAATTCTGAACACACATTATTACCTTAAGTTTTCCCAAAAGGAAAAATATGCTACATGAATCCACATAAAGATTCATATATGACAAAGATTACTAGAAAAATACACCAGATTCCCAGAATGGAAGGGACATCAAATAGACACCTACCTGATCAGCTGGTATCAAGACAGAACTGTAAAGTACAAAAGTGTTTGGATCAGCCCAGTGACACATGAGTATAGTCTTTCAAAAGTAACCTTGAGCTTGGGGAACAGCTCAGTGGTAGACTTTCCAGCATGTGTTAGGTCCTGAGTTCGATCCTCAGCATTGGAAAAAATCTCCACAGAAAGGGAACACTGAAATTCATTTGTTCACTCACTCATTCATTAACATCAATGAGCTTTATCTTCCACTATTGTTTTCTCACACTCACATACACTCTCTTCTTTACACAGCTCTAAGGCCTAGGGTACTAGAAGTTTCTCCAGGGTCATGGAGGACATTCTAAGGCCACCACTAGAACCTGATCTGGAAAGAGTCCCAGGTGCTTGCTTTGACAGCACATAAACTAAAATTGGACAGAACCTCAGACAGGGATGAAGTGAGAAAAGCTTACCCACCAACAGCACAAATTCTCGGAGATTTCTGAACCAACAGCAGCCCCAAGGCTGACCTTCAACCCTCACCATCTATGAAAATGCCTGTTTTTGTGCAGTCTGTTTCACAAATTCTTCAAGGAACATAGTCTAAATTCTTCAGAAAATACAAATAAGTGCTACTCTAGGAACCTCTTTAGGGCCCTGCAGGTGGCTCTGAACAAACAGTGAGAGCCACACTGAGCTCTAAGAGGAGTCAACCACTGTTCCCAGAATACCTTTATTTATATTTGAATTTCAGAAGGATTCAAATGCAATTGTGACCAAAGACTTTTTTTCCTGGTACCAGGGACTGAACCCAGGGCCTACACATGCCAAATGAATACTCTACCACTAAGCTACATCCCAACCAGCAGAGATTATTTTTAAAGATTCTAGAAAGTTATGAGTAAATTCCATTTTTATGAATTAAATAATTTCTTTATTTACATTATTATGTATTATTTTAAGGCCTCTCACATTTTAAAACCTGTCCAGCCCATCTCAAGACTTAAGAGATGGCTTTTTACCAAGATGGCGCCGAAGGTGAAGAAGGAAGCTCCTGCCCTTTCCAAAGCTGAAGCCAAAGCAAAAGCTTTGAAAGCCAAGAAAGCAGTGCTGAAAGGCATCCACAGCCACAAAAAGAAGAAAATCCGCACGTCACTCACCTTCCACAGTCCCAAGACACCGTGGCTCTGGCGACAGCCGAAATACCCTCGGTAAAGCACCCCCAGGAGAAACAAGCTTGACCACTATGTCATCTCATCAAGTCCTCCTGACCACAGAGTCAGCCATGAAGAAGATAGAGGAGAACAACACACTCGTATTCATTGTGGATGTCAAGGCCAACAAGCACCAGATCAAACAAGCTGTGAAGAAGCTCTAGGACACTGATGTGGCCAAGGTCAATACCCTAAATCAAGCCTGATGGAGAGAAGAAGGTGTCTATTCGACTGGCTCCTGATGATGATGCTTTGGATGTTGCCAACAAAATTGGGATCATCAAACTGAGTCCAGCTGGCTAATTCTAAGTACACATTATTTTCACCATTAAAAAAAGAGAGACTTAAGAGATAGCATTTTTCCCTTATAGGAAGTAGGATGCAGAAATGCTGAGAAATTGGAACTAAAATGTTCCTTTCATGTGCCAGGAAATCTTCCTTCAAAGAAAAACTTAGTATTTGTCCCGCTTCTTTTATGATCTATGATCTTATTAAGTTTGATATTCTCATCTTTAGATAATCACATAATGAGGCTCACTTTGGAACCTAATTTAGGAGGCAAGAAAAACTATAAAATAGAAAACATTATTTTTTTTAAAAGAAAACATTATTTTTAAGAAAAACTGTCACATGCAGAAATCTCAATGCTCTTTGTACTTATAATGCATGTCATTATACATACATTATATATTTTTGGGAGGCTGAGGCAAGAGGACTGCCATGAGTTTGAGGTCAGCCTGGGCTGCATAGTAAGTACAAGGCCATCCTGAACTACATAGTGAGACCTTGCCTTAAAAAAAAAAAATTGATCCCTGGTACCAAAAATAAATAAATAAATAAATAGAAATAAAGAAAGCAGATCACTATCATGGAAGGAGTAATGACCCAGCTAGAAGGCAGGAGACTGGTTCCAAACTCGCTCTGCTAACAAGCTGTATGACCTTGGATCAGTCACCTAGCTTCTCAGTCTCAATTCCTCTGTTAAAATGTGGGAGACTAGGCATGTCCACTCCAGGAGCCATTGCAACTAAGCATCATGCTCCCTCCTTTTAAATTATGCCACCAGGGTGGGGGATTTAGCTCAGTGGTTCTGCCGCCTGCCTCGCAAGTGCAAGGACCCAAGTTTGATCCCTGGTACCAAAAAATAAAAAAATAAAAAAAAAAACAGTATAAATTATGACACCAAATGTGTGACAGAATTATGTGGGTGGGCAAAATAGTCAAAGGCCTGACACTGTGTAAAAAGAAAAGACAGAATCACTTTTCTGCCTATTGGCTAAGATCAAGTGAAGAAAAGACGGACCGGTGCTTTAGCTCAGTGACGCTGCCTCGAAAGCACAAGGTCCTGAGTTCAATCCCCAGCACCAAAAAAAAAAAAAAAAAAGGAAAGAAAGAAAAGAAAAATAATGAAATAGAGGCCTATTTTTACTCATTGGTATACTCTCACATTTGTAAGACATGCTTTGAAGTTAAGAAACTCGAATGCAACATTTAAAGTCCATCTAGAATTCAGTAAGATACTGTATTATCTAGAAGGAAGGGATTTGAGGAGCAAATTAAGGTCTAAAAGACATCCATTATACTTCAGAGGTTCCTAGAAATCTCTGCTATGTGACCTAAAAGTGTTAAGACCACACAAACCACAGTAGGTAAGGACCCAACAAGAAAACATGCTTCACTACATGGCACAGACTGCATCAGTATGGCATTTTCTTTTCCTTTTTTTTTTTTTTTTTTGGTACTGGGAATCAAACTCGGGACCTTGTGCTTCCAAGGTAGGCGGTGAAACCACTGAGCTAAGTCCCCAGCCCCCAGTATGACATTTTCTGGAGAACAGCAAGAGGACACTGCCTAGACAATGTTCTTGGCAATAGGTAATCCAGTAAGTATAATTCACTTAGTGACAGATCACTTAAATATCAGGATTAAAAACAAACTTCTAAAACAAAAAACAAAAAAACCCTTCTAATTGGAATTAGGGTACTACACAAATAAATGGAGGAGGGAACTATAATTTCAATTCCAGAGTATGACTTGCAGAAAAGAAACAATTAAAATTGTATGTCAGTCTGCTCAGTTGATAAACAATAAAATGTTTACATTTCACTATCTAATAAGGGTATAAACAAAGTGCCTAGTAGCAGCCCTCTGATGAAGACAAGGGAGCAGAGGCAGGCTGAGAAGAGAAGTAAAAAAGAGCTGCCACAGGAGGCCGGGGAAGGGGCCTGGAGCTGGCAGTATGCTACTTCAGGGAGCTTGAGGGCTGGTCAAGAAACAGCAATCACTGTCAGCTGGCAAGGCCCATTTGTTCCTTTTCTCTCCAAGTCCCATTTACCCACCAGTAGATGACATTTGGCTATTAAGAAAGGAAAGGGCAGCATGTAATAAACATGATGTCTTAAAGCAGGAGGAAAACAATTCTCTATTAACAATTAACTCACGTAACTCATTTAGCTGCCTGGTAAGAAGAAAACACAGCCTGAGGTACCCAAATGGTCTGAAACATGCCATCGCACGCAAAGTTTCAAAGTCATTCCATTCTGGAAGGAAGCTTACACATACACTCTAAAGCCAGTTAAAAATTATAAGTACAACCCTTCCCTTGCTTAGACCAAAATCTATTCACCAAGAAAATGACTCACTCACTGACATTCTCCCAATGGATCCTGGACAAAACATTGCACAATGGTTAATTTGGAACCCGCTGAACACTTCCGTCAAGGAGCTCTAAAACTAGGTGGGCTTTCTTACAAGGTGAGATTGCTGTTTAATCAATCACTCAGGAAGAAAGATCAATGAAAAGTCTATTTTCAGAAAGGTCTACCTTCAAGGAAATGCATGCCGTAAACAGCACACTCACGTTTCTGTCTAATGCTGGCTTCAGCCACCCAACTTCGGGATCAGCTTCCTTACCTGCTCTTTCTGAGCCTGCTGGCCTGTCTGACCTCCGTCTTCAGCTGAGTTCTCCCGGCACATTTCATTTCCTGTTGGCTGTTGACATAAGGTCATTCCTCTACAGCGCTGCATTCACGCCACAGGCAACAGATTATTGGACGGCTCCCTAGCTCCTGCCTGCCGTGCCTATCACAGAAGTCTTTTCAAAAAGTAGCCACAGAACTCCAGCATTTCCATGGAAAATCAAGAAGAGGTCTGACAACAAAATTTGTATTTCACTAGCCCACACAAATCAACCCCTATACAAACTAACTTACACTATCCGTGATACTCTTAGATTCTCTCCTTGTATGTGGGATCTCTCTGCTTAGGAGAGGGAAAAAAACAGCTTTGTATCCAAGGAGTCAGGCATGACTACAGCCAATGCAACAGGGACTTGCTTGTGTGGGCTAATCTTAAGCTGTCCCTATATGTAAAATTTAACTTCAGCTGCGTGCTAAAGCAGCTTGTCAGTGGAAGATGAAGACCAATACAGGAGACTGGATTGGAGATGTAGTGTCCCACGGCTGTCTCCTAAGAGTAGAGCACTCAAATAGGCAAGTGTGACATTGGGGAAGGGGGGCTTTGAGACAGGGTCCTGCTATGTAGTTCAGGCTGACCTTGAACAGAACTCACTATAAAGGCCAGGCAGGCCTCAAACTCATGGTGATCTCCTGCCTCAGCCTCAGCCAGGATTACAGGCATGTGCCACCACCCGGCCATTTAAAAAAAAAAAGCCGGGGCCAGGGATTTAGCTCAGTGGTTTCGCCGCCTGCTGCGGAAGCGCAAGGACCCAAATTTGATCTCCAGTAGAAAAATTTTAAAAAGCCTATTCTCTGATCTGACATAGAATTGAAAGAGAAGGAAAAACAATAGTACGACTTTAGGCAGGAAGGAGGAGATCCTCTTTCCTAATTTCACAATCCATGTGCCTACAAGAATGCATAGCACAGGAATCTCCTTAGATAAAGCAAAAGAGGAGTTACAGGTCTGTACAACCCACGGAGGCTGTCTGAGGCACTGTGGGAAGGGGGAGGGAGGGATTCTCTGGCTCTAGAACTAATTACGCATGTGCTGTGCCAGTAAAATTCACCGACACACACACTTACCTGTGCATTTTTCTGTATGCATGTTATTCTTTAATCAAAAGTGGTTTGTTTTGTCTTGTTTTGGGTACCGGGGAGCAACTCAGGACCTTGCCTGGGGCTTTAATCAAAAGTTTTAAAGTATACAGTGTCAAACATTACAAACCCCACAGGAAGGAGCAGATATTGAAACTAATTTGCAAAGACAGACAAGAAACAAGTATTTCAAGAGCTGTTTCCCCAAGGTGCCCTCCCAGAAAATAAACTCCACACCCCCTATTCTCACAGAAAGTCAAGATGTGACATTTAAGTGGTGGTGGCTGGAACAAGACCACTTCAACACAGGTCTCTCCTTGCAACAGGGGCCAGGGGGAGTTGTAGAAGGTAAAACATGTAATTGACAAAATAGTATATTATATGGAGGAAATTACGCTAAGGACAGGATTGTCTCTTGCTCTGGGCCAGGGTACAGTGTAGTCCCCCAACAGCGGGCAGCACTGGGACAGACACACTGCTCCAAAATCCACCTGCTAAGCTCTGGCAAGTGGTACCTCAGCAGGTATTTCCATTCCTATTTGATTTCTGCCACCAAAGACTTGAAACCATTGGAACCTTATTCAACAAACAGTGCCAGGCAGAGTGTCTAGGGACTTAGCACACCACACGTGCACCAGCCATGGTTCCTGCCCTGGACTGGCCCACAGTATATGGGCCAAGTGGAAGTGTAAATAAAAATGGTGCACACAGAAAAAACAGCAGAACCAAGCATGTCCCAAGCACTGAGGGACACCACAAAAGAAAGGAACAGTTATGAAGAGTGTGGGGCAGGAGAGGCTTCCCAAAGCAGGGGGCATGGGTTGGTTCTCTGAGAATTTACCACCAGCCGGCTCAAACCACAGAAAACCTTCAGGAAGCATCTCCTGTCCCCAGTTAGCAAGAGATCCCAGTGTCTTCCAGCACCTGGTCCTCATCCAGGGCTGAGTACCTGCACATCAGCACATGGGAATTCTCCCTGTGGCAACTGGAGCTAACAAAAGCATTAACCTAGCCTGACTCAAAGACATTATGATAAGAATCTAACAAGGCTGCTTTTTTATCTGATGCCTGTTGTTACCACTGTCATATGGTGAAATGTTTGAGATTCACCAAGCTCTTAAGGGACTCTATAAGATCAGTAGTACCATCTTTGTTTTACAGGAAAGGCAAGTACCACAGAGAAGGTAAGCAACCTGCCTGGGGTCACCCAGCTAACAAGAGCAGAAAAGGATTCAAACCAGGTCCATCTGATACATTCAAAGCCATTTCTATCATACTCATGCCAAAAATGTGGATATTTGGCAATAGGTCATGTTATATGCGGAAAGAACAAGACTTCTAAAATATTTACCCCATTCTTCTACTGGTCTATTCTTCTAATACTACTGCTTAAAAAAAAAAAAACTTGCGTTTCCATACCATACAATTCACCCATTTAACACGTACAATTAAATACACTCAGTATATTCATAGATGTATGCAACCATCACCACCTTAACTATAGGACATTTTCATTACTTCAAAAAGAAACTCTGTACCTCTTAGCAAATTCCCTCTTCCCTCATTCATTGTCACCCTGCCCCCTGCATCCGGTCTCCTGCACTGACATTTATAAAGTGGTTACACATGGTACTGGGCTGCAGCGTTCAATGCCATCAGTCCTCCCTCACCGGGGAAGCCCAAGCTGAGGCAGAGAGGGCAAGGACAAAGCAGGATGTCTCAGTGGCAGCAGATGTAGGGAAATAGGGATACCTGGCAGCCCAATCTGGGCGGCTCACAGTTTCTATGTCTCTGGGTCTCTGAGCTTAGTAAGCCCAAAATGCAGAACCAGGTGGTCCAGGTGAGCAGGATTACAAGACCTCACACCATTAGAAATTCCCATATCCCCATATCCAGAAAGGCAAACACCAAGACTGCACTAACTCCCAAAATAAAGTTGTTCTAAAAAGTCAAACTACCAAGGACTCAAGATGCAGGTACTTAATGAAAAGAAGACTCTCAAAATCTGATTTATTTGCTTATCCACTTTGCCCTCCTCAATGCTGTCCAAAATTGGGGGGGAGACAAAGGACTACAAAAAGACCATACATAAATTCCTGCAGTGCCTAGACCTATCGCATATATCCAACACAGGACATCAAAACCCAACAAGGGCCAGGGATGTGGTGCACTCATGGAATCCTAGCTATTCAGGGGGCTGAAGCAGGAGGATCACAAGTTCAAGACGAGCTTGGGCAACTTAGACCTGTCTCCCAAAAAATGTTTTAAAAAGGGGGGCTGAGGGAAGTAGTTCAGTGGTGCATTTAGCACAAGCAACATTCTGGGTTCAATCCCCTGTACAGAGACCAAAAAGACACAAACAAAAAAACTCCGGGTAGTGTCAACACAATTCAGTAGTAAAAGGAATGAGTGGCTGAGACAGGAGGATCACAAGGTCAAGGTCAGTCTAGGCAATTTAGTGAGCTCTTACCTCAAAATTTAAAATAAAATAAAGGAATGAGCTATGATGGCTGAGACAGGGGTGAATCACAAATCAATGTTGAACAAAAGAAGCCAGATGTAAAAGAATACACACACACCCACCCATGGAGGTACTGTGTATGACATTCAAACCCAGGCAAATCTCCTCTGCAGTGCTAGATCAGTGCCTGCCAGGCCACAGGGTGGGGTGGGGAGTGACTGCAAAGGGCACAAGGAACCTTTGGTGCCATAGGGTATTCTCTTGATTGGGACAGAAGCTCACAGCTGTGTCCAGCTGTCAAGGCCCCTAAGGATGCATCTGTTGTATGTAAATTAATATCTCAGTAAAGAGAAAGGGGGAGAAGGAAGACAGGAATGAAGAAAAAAGAGGAAAGAGAGATCTCTGCAGAACTGCAATGAGAGAACTTTCTTTCACCAGCCACTTTTGCAGCACGATGGAAATTATATTGACCACAAATTGCGTCCTGTCTGGGATATGCTAGCCCAAGTGTATTTCACTGAGACAAGTCTTAGAGCAACTGGTGCTGTATCGTACATCAACAATTTTGATGAACCCAATGTCCTCTTTCAAACCAGTTAAATTCAGCTTCACTATCACTCCCATAAAGACAATGCCAGTGAGGTGACTTCAATGGCTGTAAGTAAATGAGTAAAACACAACCTGCTAATTTAGAGTGTGAGCTTTGTTTTGTCTTCAAATGATAAATATTACATTCTGGACACCTGCGTTCATAAATAAAGTCATGTGAAAACATTGTGATAGGTCAATTTTTTTCTTTTTGGAGGACAGCCTAATGGCTAACTTCAAATCCTACTTGTTAGCCTTTTATAGTTTTCATAAACTAAGATGAAAATAAAGCCATCTTGCTTTTACTCTCCCACCATTCATCCATAAAAAGGAGTAAGCCAAATCAAATTTCAAATGTTCTCTATCAAAGAAGATGCTAGGACAAAGCTGAGGTATGTACCAACTCTAATGTTGGCAAAGTTAAAAAAAAATTAAAATCTCTTATATAAGCTTATTTGCTTCTCTGGAAGTTGTTCAAAGATGAGGAGGAGGGGGAGGAGCAGGAGGAGCAAGAAGAAGAGGAGAGGAACAGACTTATTAACACAGAAAGCCCAACTGAGGAAAACTTTCAAAGATGAACATGAGGGCCAGGGATTTAGCTCAGTGGTTCCACCGCCTGCCTCGCAAGCGCAAGGACCCGAGTTCGATCCCTGGTACCAAAAAAAAAAAAAAAAGATGAAGATGATATAGGGAACATGTTAATTTTTTTTCTCATGCAGTTTATAAATCCCCAAATGCTAGCAGGAGAAGCAACACCTGGATTTCTAGCACATCCCAGTGACTAAGACATCACACCACCTACAGCCCTGGAAGAGCCCAAGCCTTCCTTAGACAACACACTAAAGATGGAAAATGATCCCAGAAGGATGGTCTGAAGTTCAAAAACGAATGCTAAGCAAGGTCCACAGTGGGTTTAGGAGTATTTTCAGGATAAAAACTAGGGGCATGCTATACTGATGTTTTATCGGCATGGTTTTTCTCCCTCATTTATTTGTATTTTAATTCAGTACTCTGCTGTAGTTTGGATCTTGAGTGTCTCCCCAAAAGTCCATGCCTTAATCCCCAGAGCAGTGCCTCTAATGGGAGGTAGTAGAATCTTTAAGACATTGGCCTAGGGGAAGACCTTCAGGCCACTGGGGACACAGCCTCAAAGGAGCCTATAAGACCCCAACCCCCTCCCCTTTCTCTTTGCATCCTGGCCACCAGGTGAGCACCTATGCTCCAGAAACACTCCTGCCGTGATGTTCTGCCTCACCACAGGCCCACAAGCAAATGGACCAACCAGTCATGGACCAAAATCTCCAAAACTGTGAACCAAAATAAATCTCCTCTCTTTTTAAGTGGATCATCCCAGGTATCTGTTATGATGGAAAGCTAACCATCTGACAAACATTTATTCAATACCCTTGCCATGTTGGAAGTTACAAACCAAATAATTCACCATCCCTGCCCCTAAGCAGCTTAGACTCTAGGAAGTTGAGAGATGAGTGCCCCAAGGACCACAGAGTGACAGGTGCTGTGTAACAAACCTAAACAGGAAGCCAAGCCAGGGCTGGGACAGGGAGTGAGGAAGAGATGTGGGCAGCTTGCCAGGAAGATGAGCCCCAAGCTGAGTCATGTAAGGGGCTGTGTCACTACTTTTAGCTGCCACTTCCCACTGACTCTGGCTTTCCCCTTCTCCAAAGGAGCACACAGCACCAGACAGGAGCTCTCAACTTCACTGACCCTTTTTCACTGAGGACAAGAAAAGCAGCCAACACAGACTGCCAACTTTATTTTGCCCACTAAGGGTATTTTTAAAAAGAAAAAAAAAAAATCTATCACCTCCCATTATTTTATTTTATTTATTTATTTTTGGTACCGGATATTGAACTCAGGACCTTGTGCTTGCGAGGCAGACAGCGCTACCACTGAGCTAAATCCCCAGCCCACCTCCCATTATTTTATTTCAAAGCCATTTTAATAATTTAAAAAGGCACAGCCCAGGGATTTAGCTCAGTGGTGCTGCCGCCTGCCTTGCAAGGGCAAGGTCCAGAGTTCGATCCCCGGTACAACAAAAAAGGCCCTTTAATACAAAAGAACAGGTATACATAAGTAACCCTTATATGAAATGCTTGGGACCAGAAGTATTTCAGATTCCAGAATTTCTTGGATGTAGAATATCTGCACATACATAAGAAGATACCTTGGGGATGGGACCAAAGTCAAAACACAGAATTCATCTATTTTCATATGCACCTTTTACACACAGCTTAAAGGTAATTTTATGCAATACTTTTTATTCTTTTTTTTTTGGTACTGGGGATCGAACTCGGGTCCTTATACTTGCGAGGCAGGCGGCGTAACCACTGAGCTAAAACTCCTGGCCCTTATGCAATATTTTTAATAATTTTGTCCAAGAAACAAAGTTTCATAGTGTGCAATTTTCTGTTTGTGGTATAACATTGGTTCTCCAAACAATTTCAGATTTTGGAGCATTTTGGTATTTGGATTTTCAGCTAGGTGATGCTTAACCTGTACTACAATCTCAGAATAAATAAAAGGCCTTAAACAAAATATCTTCAGCTTTATAACAAAATAATTGTACTGTTGATATTTGGGCTGCATGACAATGAATAATCACCATGAACTGGTGTTTAGAAGTCCTGCCAATTGATGGTAAAATTAGGAACTATTTTCTGTGTGCTCATTTTATGACATTTCACAACTGCTAGGATCTTTATACAATGACTCCGTAGTCACGATAAGGTAGAAGTATCATCCCCGTTTTTTGGAAGGAAAACTACAGTTCAGGGGGAAATGGCTTGCCCACTGTCACACACAGACAGTGGGGCATATGCCTGGTTCTTCTGAGGACCTCTGCCTACACACTAGGACAGTGGGGAGAGCTCAAGAAGACTGTGAGGCCCTTAGTAAAACAAAATGTCTATTTTATTGCTCTTGCTCTGGAGGTGGGAAGGTTAAGAGCTCAGGTCAGTCACCTTTTTTTCTTTTTATAGTTTCAAACAACCAATTCAAATTCTTTGTAAAACCAAGAGGGGTACAAATATTGTAAATAAATGGAATCATGACCCAAGGCATTCCAGAACCCTATCATAGCTTCTTTCTCCTTCTCTATTTTGGACCAATGCTAAAGAAAAAGAGGGAAAAATGGGGAGACCAAGGATCCACATAAGCCAAGAAATGGGAAACATCTGAACCCTTAGTCAAGATTTTCAAGATTATACTTCAACCTGGCAAGTAAGAAGTATACATCTGAAACCTCTAATGCACTGATTTTACATACATTTGAAAAGACACAATTGGAGCCAGATATGGTGACATATGCCTGTAATCCCAACACTGAGGAGACTAAGGCAGGAGGATCACCACTAGGCCAGCCTGGGCTAGTGAGTTCAAAGCCAGCCTGAACTACAAAGCAGACCCTGTCTCAACAAAACCAAATAATTTAAATGAAAGACACAGTCACTAATTTCCACGCACTTCCCTTTGCCATTTAAAATAGGCAGATAACCATAATAAAAAACAAACTTAAGGTGTATCTCATTTTACAAACTTCCTGTCTTTCTCAACTTTTACCACTTAAAATTGGAGTCTACTGGGGCCGGGGATTTAGCTCAGTGGTTCTGCTCCTGCCTCGTAAGCGCAAGGTCCCAAGTTCGATCCCTGGTACAAAAAAAAAAATTGGAGTCTACTATATTTAACAGTCTTTTGCCATCATCTTCCCAATGGTATTTCAGCACAGGATGAGACATGGCCACGTGAGGATACACACCAGGTGGTTGACGGGAAGTGGGTTCCACAGCAGACCCTCCATACGCACCACACGGGAAAGCAAGGCTGAACATCTCAAGTAGCTTAAGGCAGTGGTGGGCACATACAGGATCGGGAAATTGTTAATCCAAGGTATTGAGGCCTTGAAGAGCCAAATACATTTAAGACAAGTAGCATCCTAAGCAGCTCTGACAACAATCAATATCATAGCTGCACTGTCAATAGTTTAGGACTGACTGTTCCTGTAGATTGAAAATAATTTTTTTCTTTTCCAATGGACAGCATCAAATGTAAACAGTAGAGACTAGAATAATGGCCCCCAGTTCCAACAATTACCAACACAAGGCCAATCTTTCCTGTGTTGTGAAAACTGGAATGCCCACAGAACGATGCACCAAATGTATCTCTACCTGGCCTGGCAGGGTTCCTTGACACTGGTACCCAGCAGACCCTGAGAAGAGGCCCAAAGCAAGTGCTAAAGGGACTGGCATCTTGTGGGGAGTCAGAGCCACTTAAAATATGTGTAAAACCAAGGAATGACAATAAAACCTTGCGAGGTCAGCAGTGATGAGTCACAGTAATATCACACAACCCTGACATCATGTGATAAAAGGGTGCTCCCCACCCCGTGGGTTTCTTCCACCAAACCATAAGCCCAGTCTAATAACAGGGAAACACCCGGCAGACTCAAGCTGAGAAACATTCTACAAAATACCCAGCCTGCACACTTCAAAACTACCAGGGTTGCCAGGGATTTAGCTGTGGTTCTGCCGCCTGCCTAGAAAGCGGAAGGTCCTGAGTTCGATCCCCGGTACCAAAAAAGAAAAACTACTAGGGTCGTGAAAAATAAGGAAAGCCCGTGAAACTGTCATAAACAAGGGCTAAGGAACATGACAAATAAACATGACATGGGCATCTGGATGGGATCCTGGACCAGAAGCAGGCCATTAGTGAAAAGGCTGATTAAATCTGGATAAAGCCGGTGCTTTAATGATATAACCATGCTAATTTATCAATTTTCATAAGTGTGCTATGGTTATAGAAAATGTTAACAATGGGGTAAACTGCGTGAATATGGGAAACTTCTATATTGTTTTTGCAACTTTTATGTAAACAGTTTTCAAAATAAAAGTTTATTACAGGCAACTCATTCAGGACTCCTATTCCCCAATAAATTTGCCTAATTTTTTTTTTTTGTACTGAGGATTGAACTCAGGACCTTGTGCTTGCAAGGCAAGCGCGGTGCCACTGAGCCAAACCCCCACCCCAATTTTCCTATTCTTTTTTTTTTTTGGTACCGGGGATCAAGCTCAGTTCCTTGCGCTTGCGCAGCAGGCGACGAAACCACTGAGCTAAATCCCCGGCCCCAATTTTCCCATTCTTAAAAAAAAAAATTGTAACGTTTATTACAGAAATAATATAAACTTGTAAACTGACTAATAATATTCATTATATCATTCACAAAAAGGCGTCAGTGACTATTTGGTCTTTGTTTAAAATTTAGCTAAGGAAGGAGAACCCCAAAGAAGGAAAACAATATTAAAAATCTCAAAGAAAGAACCTGGAAATGAAGTCAGCGCCCTCTATAAGCTGAAGGTCACACACGGTGATCAACACTGCAGTCTAGTGTGACTGCGGTACTAGAGCAAGAAGTGACTTCCAAACCATGAGGCTGCCCCTGCAGGATCGTCTGCTCCAGCCCTCGCTGTGCTGGTCAGCAGCAAGCCCAGTTCCTGCACCACCCTAACATGCCTGCTCTCCTTGGTCCCCTCAGCCTCTCCATGACCTTCTCTGTTCCAGCCCACCCCAAGCATCTCTTCACTCACTCAGCAGCTTCTGAGAGTCTGCAGGTTAGTGCTCAGCTTACAACAATGAAAGGAGGCACCGCAAACCACCATCTGGTATCCAGCAAAATATTTTTTGATGTATCTAGGGGAAAAGATGAACTCTCAGTTAAGAAACCTGAAGTCACAGCTCTGCACAAGGGACAGGCTAGCAGCAGCAGAAGCAGATGCCTAGCCATGCTTGGAACTACTGAGCCTACAAGCTGTCTCATCATGGTTAAGAATTCAGTCACAGGGCCAGGGATTTAGCTCAGTGGTTTCACTGCCTGCTGCGCAAGTGCAAGGACCCGAGTTCGATATCCAGTACCAAAAAAAATAAATAAAACAGAACAAAATTCTAAAACTCAAAACACACTCCTGGATTTTCAAATGATGAATAGCATGTGGAGAACAAATCCATTCTGAGCTGGATTTAAGACAACTTCAGTAGCTGGGATCAAGACGGAGGCAGGCATTTGTGACACAGCAGCTGGTGTCTGCCCCATACTGCAACAAACATGCCTGGCAGGAGCCAGCCCAAACAAGAATAGAGGGAAATATATATGTCCAAATGCCCTGCAACAAAACCACTGAAAGATAAAGTGAGAAAACTGGTGGCAATCTTTTAAAAATAATCTTTAACAACACAAAATAACAGAAGGCAATCCAAATAAGTTGGTATTTGTTCTCCAGAGCAAGTTTCCAAATGACATGTTTCCTCTTCAACAAGGCAATCTCTCCCGAGCAGCTTCATTATTTCTACTTACCCAGTAATCCACAAGTGTCTCGCAAAATGCAGGTCAGGACTTCCCTTGTACTCCAAATTATGCAACCAAGGATCTGTACAATAAGAGTCATTGCTCAATACTCCTCAGTTAAAGCTTTATCCTTCAATTTCACACGAAAAAGGTACAAATGCTTTTTCCATTCATTCTTTTACAGTTCCGTTTAACTGGAAACCCCAACTGGACTCTGAAATTTTCATATCAGAGAGTTGTAAAGCTTGTAGGCTACGTGCCTGTCCTCCACCTAGACTGGGCAAGTGCCACATAGGTGCCAGGCCTAGACTCTAGTGCCCTAGAGTCACTCCCTAAGCTGCCATGGACGCAGGCCTGTTCTACTCCAGTCTCAGGCCTGGTCCTGTCCCCAAGTCCCATCTCCATCACACCTCACTGCTCTTGTTTCCTTGGCACCTCACACAAGGCTTTAGTGCCTATGGGCACACCACACACAAAAAGAAGGAGAAAGCCCATGAGAGCAATGGCAGCCTCACCTCTAGGCACACGGGGTTCAGGTGCAGATGCAAGTATCTGATGAAGTACAGCTTTGAATTGTAGCTTCGTACAAACTCCAGCACATGGCCACTAGCTACGGAGTCCCAGTCAATTTACCTCTTGGTCTCAGTTTCTTCAATTGTCACAAAGAGACCAGCACCTCTGATTGCACAGGTTGCCAGGAGGATTAAATGGTCTAGTGCCAGGTTCTAAAAACTAAGTCTCCATTCCTCCAAATCCTACATCCATTCTACTTCCAGTTACCCTCCATCTGGCCCACCAATGACAAGGTACAATGAGTAAGAAGAACCCCACTCCACCAAGAGACCAGCACCTTTATCACCACCCACAGAGCTGTCCCATGAACAACAGATGCCAGGCTCAATGCCTGATACACCTATTAACTGGCTATGATTTTTATTTACATCCCATCTACTTCTGGACAGTAGGGAAGGATGCCTGCTCCCCTCCCACTCTTTCCATGAGGAGAGATTTTCCCCTTTGCTCCTGTCTATGCCCTGCCTAATTCCTCCTCACAGGAAAACAATACAGTGGTATGCCCTTCTACTGGGGGCCAGAAGCAGCCACCAAGTACAGGCTCCCTATCTAGATGATCATCCACCAAACAATCATAACCAATGAGAATTAGGCACCATAAATCACGCAGGCAGCCATGAGGAGTAAGGGTGTCTGCTCGGTAGACCCAGCAGGTCTTCAAGTAGGCTGTGCCAGGGCCTACAATGCTATCAGGGAGCATCAGCAAGCCCACTTGCTAGTACTGCAGACGGACCATATTCCACTAGATCCCCAGCATGTTGCATATACTGTCCCGCCAGCCAGTCGCTTTAAGTACAAACTTTAGAAAAAACTAGTGCAACCCTGTACCAGGAGACCCACAGAAAGAATGCTCATAGCCAGGGTACTCACAATAGTCAAAACACTTAGAAATTCAGAATCTGACGACAAGAGAATGGTAGGTTGTGGTCTGTGTTTGTGTTTAATTTTGTGTCAACTTGACTTGACCTTAGGATGTCTAGATCTCTGGTCAAATATTTTGGATGTTTCTGTGAGGGGTTTTTGGTTTTTTTTTATGAGATTAACATTTCAATCAGTAGGCTACAGACTGCCTCCCTCCCCCAGAGTAGGTGGGCCTCATCCAATCAATTGAAGGCCTGAACAGAAAAAAAATCCGCTGAGGGAATCCCACCAGCCAACATTCCAGCTGGAACTACACTATCAGCTCTTCTGGTCTAAAGCCTGCCAGCCCGTACTGCATATTTGGATTTGCCAACCTTCACATATGCATGAAATAATTCTTTGTAATAAATCTTTGTATCCATACACATAGCCTATTCGTTCTGTTTCTCTGGAGAATCCTAATATAATGCACACAACAGAAAATTATTCAGCAATAAAAATCAATGAAAAAAAGCAATTTCCAGATGATTCCTGCTTTTAAAAAGCTCACTTAAAAAGCTCATAAAGAAAGATCAGGGCCGGGGATTTAGCTCAGTGGTTTCGCTGCTTGCTGCACAAGCGCAAGGAGCCGAGTTTGATCCCCAGTACCAAATAAATAAATAAAAAGAAAGGAAGGAAGGAAGGAAGGAAAGGAAGAAAGAAAGATCAAATATATTATTTACAGATACATATGTATTCTTTTTTAAAAATAAAAAAGCACAGCTGGTCCCTGTGACGTTTTGGTTGTTTGGGCACAAATTCCTCATAGAGCGGTTTTCAGACACGTTCAAGAAGAATCAGTCAAGTTTTTTTTTTAAAGCATCATAATTGCACTATTTAGATCAAGATGCCTGGTAAAGCAAATGCTTCCAAGAAAAAGTCTCAACAATTAAAAAAAAAATTCAAAAAGAAAAATTGATGATGAAGAAATGGAGTTACCAGAGAAAGAAGTTAGAAGGATAAAAAAAAGAAGTAAAAATCATCCAAAGCACATGTCTTCTGAAGGACAAACAAATCATATTAATCTAAAGCAGATAAAGATAGCATCCAACAAGAGAAAAACCTGGCAACCTCTTTCAAAGAGTGTGAGGGAGCATTTGCAAACTATGATGGAAGTAGTAATAACAGCAACTATGAGTAATAAAATTAAAGAAAAAGAACAAATTCAGTATCATCTCAACTGCCTGAAGAAAAGGTTGCTACAACTGTGTGAAACCCTGAAAGCCCCTCCCCCAAAGCTGAACTATTTAACTAATGTGACAAGTCTACTGAAAATGGAACGAGCACAAGACAAATAATGAAGGAAGGTCTGGCATTATTGCAGGACAAAATAGACGAAATAGTACAGACTATGGAGTCAGTGACTGGGAATATTCAGAGTCTAAAAACCAAAACTGAAATTCTGTCACATGAGATAGAGGAAGAGGAGGAAAAGGCAAAAGAGATGCTTCAGCTGGATCGACGTAACATATTTTCTCTCCCAGAGCTTTCTCAGCACAGTCTGAAAGCACCCACACTGCAGAAAGAAGTTTTGATGCTAATTCCAAACCAGAATGTTCTTCTAAAAGACTTGGAAGCTCTTCATAATTCATCCCAGATGAAGAACATGTCAGTGTTCATCGAAGAAGCCTATAAGAAACTAAATGCCTCTTAGAGAATTTTAAAATATTGTTTCCTATTAATTTAATGTTTATAAATTTATGAAACTGTTAACCTATGATGTTACAGAGGTTGAAACTTCTGCAGGATTTATTATCCTCTAATATGCACTTTAAAATTGGCCTGTGTAGGCCTATCATTAGCATCTAATATAGTCCTGAAAACTTTTTAGCAGTTATGAAATCTAGAAAATCAGTATTTATATTGCTGTACCGCAGTTATTTGCCTAAAACATAAGGCAGGAATAGCTATGCTCCAAAAGTTTGTGACGGCTATTGGCAGCTTACCTGTGTTGGCACAGCAGAGTTGTGACGCTATAACATTGTATGTGTGACATCCCCATGTGCAGTGCTTACAGCATAAACACGAGTGTTTGCCGTCACTCATTCTGTAGCTGAGAGCTTACATTTTCTGTCTGCTTTCACAGAGCTTGAGAAATCCCCAAGTGTCCCTACCCTTACCTAACTCCCTAATCTTGTTCAATAGTTAAAGTTTTCCAGGTTCCTTCAACTTTGAAGTTGGCATTAAGTTTTTATTTTGCTTGTTTTAAATATTTATTTTCTACTGTCATCAAAGCATACTCTTAAAAAATTACTAAAAAGGGATCTAAGAACATTTATTCCCTTAAAACCAGCTTTAAAAAAAACTGTTTTGAGAAGACCCAGTGCATGAGAACCAGCCACCAAAGGTAAAAGGTACTGAGAGACCAAAGAAAGGAGACAGCCAGGCATGGTGGTGCATGCCTGTAATCCTAGCACTTGGGAGGCTGAGGCAGGAGGATCTCTCCAAGTTCAAGGACAGCCTGGGCTACCTAGTGAGTTCAAGCTCAGCCTGAACTACATAACGAGACCTTGTCTCAAAACAAAACCGAAAAAGCCGACGAATTTGGGATTACCAAAATGTGTCTCTTGGACAGCAGCAAGATAGGCAGATTCTTATACCCCAGATTTCAGCAGCAGGAAGAAGGGGATTATATGCTAAGCCAGACAAAGTGGCCCACAGTCAATTAGAATGTATGATGATAAGCTTTTATATATAAATACATTATTAAATATATCAAAAATCATTTGTAATAAAAATAAAAAATAAAAATGCACAGGAATTATGAAAGATTCTGGACCACATCTACTCCTGGCAAGACGAAGGCACCAGGAGCTTCCCGGTGGTACATAAGGGTTTCTTTCTCAAGCTGGGAGGCTGGCTCCAAGGCATTTATTATTATGCTTCAAAGCTTACATATCCAGCCAGGTGCAGTGGTGCCTGCCTGTAATCCTAGCACTCCGGGAGGCCGAGGCAACAGGAGTGCAAGTTCCAGCCCAGCCTCGGCAACTTAGTGCTTTAGTAAGATCCTGCCTCAAAAAAAGGAAGAGGAGGGCCAGGGATTTAGCTCAGTGGTTCCGACGGCTGCTCTGTAAGCGCAAGGTCCCGAGTTTGATCCCCGATACCAAAAAAAAAACAAAAAACGGAAGAGGGGAGGCCTGGGGATATACTGCAGTGCAAAGGCCCTAGGTCAATTCCCAGTACCAGAAAACAGTCCACCTCTATTGTTTAATGTGAATTGTAATAAGAAAACACTTCTAGATTAGAGGTTGATGAGATACACAGGAAAGAAAACATAGGTGTATAGCAAATGCCAAGCCAAAAGTAGGCCAGTGCCGAAACTCACACAGACTGCCACCGCACCCCATGGCTTTCCATGCTAGTCCAGAAGGTCCAGAATGACGTTAAGCCCTTCAGGGTTGGGAGCTTTCAGGACTTCCTTCTCTCTCTCATTCTGAAAACATCTGTGGATTTGTTTTGCATGCAGAAGAGGAAAGGAGTTTTGAAATTATGCCCGTGTGAATTCCTCGCCTACAGGGAAGAAAAGAGGGCAACTGCCATGCTGACCCATCTGTGGCTGATCCGAGAGCCCCTCAAGGCTCTACATGTCACCCTAGTTCTGATTTTCAATGCTCCCCAGGACAAAGCCACTACAGCCACCTTTAAGTGTCTTATCACCTTAATAGTCCCCTTCCCTGCCCAACCTCAGGAACTCCTGGTTCCCACAGAGAACAGTCAGCAGCCACATCCACAAAAGGCCAACGGGAAGAACAGGCCTCAGGGAGCACACAGTCAACCAGCTCCATTCAGAGCAGAAGTAGCACCCAGGGAGCCGAGGCCTCCTCCTGACCCCTCTTCCCATAATAATCCCTGACAAGTCCCCAGTATCGCCAAGGGCTTCACAGATTTGGGGCAACAGAGCTGCACGCAGGACTCCCTGTAATACTTCAAGTATAATGGAATGCTCACCTCATATGCTGCTGCCAGGTTTGGTAAATATTTCTACATTGATACAGATTTATTCTACAACTATTTTACTTACTTTTATTAGGACTATCTGCAGAATTTTATTATATGCCTGCCAGACATCTGTTAATATGGTCATATAGGTCTTCTTTGTAATTTGATGTTGTAAATTATTTTTGTAACATTAATTAGGCACTTACTATGTTCCTTGCCCTGTCCTAACCACTTTATAGGAAGCTCCCATTCAGTCCTTACTTCAACCCTACACAGTAATACTAGTCTCGTCCTGCCAGTTTTATGGATAAGGACGTTAATGTTCAGGGAAACTACACCAATCAGCCAGTCAGAGAATTACTGGATGGCAGGGATAGGGAACAATGCTTCTAACATTCTGAGCCAGAACTTCCTCAGGCAGACACAATTCCTTGGGTTAGGCTGTCCTTGTTGTACCTCTAGAATTTTGTCTGGTCATAGAGAATTAATCTTTTAATATGCTGTAATATTCATTTTCTACTTAGAAATATATTTAGAAATGTTGCAAATATATACACACAGAGACGTGCATAAATACACACGCACATGTAACTGACCTATATTTTTTTCTCCAGACCCATGGGTAGAACTAGAAATGCAAACATTTGGGGGCAGGATTTGACTACATAAAAATCTTATGGCAAAAGACATCTAGACAAAAACTTATGGAAACAATAGCTGGAGGACATATTTGCATGCAACAAATGATTTAGAACCCTAACATTAAAAAAAAAACCCTCACATTCAAAGAATTCCTAAAAATGGAAAAACAATCCGATGGGGGGAAAAAAGAATGAAGAATATGAATATGCAATTCTAGAAGAAGAAATACAAATGATCCATAAACATGTAAAATGATGCTCAATTTTACTAGTACTCAGGAAAACATTAATTAAAATTATAATGGAATATTTTCACTCATCAGGATCAGCCCAAAGCCATACAACATCTACTGCAGGCGGAAATGCCCAGAAAAGGGTGTGTTCATATATTGCTGGGACAAGTCCACAAAAAGGCAGAAGCAATTTGATATGGCATTAGCCACTAAAAACTACCAAACTGGCACTAGATCTGGAGGATGGATGGCATTTATTCATCCACTCCACTCACTCATTCAACAATCCACACCTGCAACATGCCAAGCATTTTTTTCCATCTCTGTTCTCAGGCAATCTTAAATTCATGCATGTGGTAAGCTCGAAAGGAAGTGGAATCAGCAAGTTGCTGAGTGATGCCTACTGTAGCTTCCTCTTTTTTAAAAGCATGTGTTTCTGTTGGTGAGAGTCAGGAGAAAGATGTGCATAGTTCTGCTATACCAAAATAGTCAAGGTTGGCTTGTCTCAGCCTTGCGACTGGAGGCTTATTGCCACCTTACTGTTTATACATCTTTTTGTTTCACTTGGCAGGAGCATATGCCAGCAAATGCAGTAATCTGTAACTTTGACAAATCTAATAAGAAATACTACAAACAGCCTTTGTTTACATACAACAAAAGAAGAGCATAAGGCCCACATCCAGTTGTTCATGGAGCCAAGAGACCAGCCTTGTCCCACTGACCGACTGCAAAGGGGGACTCCCAGCTCCCATATGGTGTTACCAAAACCGAACGCAACCACCCACATAGGCAGAACTCAGGAAGGTTTCCATGCGCATACTGACAGTAACTTCAGGGACACAGGCTGGCAACATTTTTGGAGTTTCTATGAATGGACAAATGATGTGCTATGCTCTTTAAACTATAAAAATTCAAGCTGGGCGTGGCGGTGAATGCCTATAATCCCAGCACGTGGGAGGCTGAGGCAGGAGGATCGCCCATGAGTTCGAGGCCACCCTTGGCTACATAGTGAGTTCAGGGCCAGCCTGAACTGCAAAGGGAGACCCTGCCTCAAAAAAAAAAAAAAAAAGAAAAAGAAAAACTTTAGAAATTAAAATCACCTAAGATACCATGCCAAGTTTTACAGTATTTGCATTCTGGGTACAGCCTGACCCTTGGTTGTTGGATTTCCCATTCCATGTACTCTACAAAGCATTTCCAAATGAGCTACTCCTTGCCCAGTACCATTCCTCCTCCTCCTGACAACAGCATTCCAGATAGGCCTAGGGAGTCCCCCATCCTTTGGAACCAATGGTCCCTCCAGTGGCTCCTTTTCAAGTCTCCTGTGTCTGTGAGGTCTCTCCACCCAGTGCCTTCCAAAGAACAGCTTTTATGCTCAGGTTAGTTTACAACCAGAGAACACTGACAGTATACTGTAGTCTGGCAGAAATGCATCCCTCTTGACCAATTTTCCTGCAGCAGAGCAGACAGCAGAATTGGGGAGCTTTGTCACTCAGAAGAACCAGTCTATGCCTCTACTAAGGACCTAAATACAGAAACTTCCAAAGATTTCAGCTTTTCTTATTACTACCCAAGGCCCAAAGGATAACTCCATCTGTTTACATCTCTTTTCTCAGAAAAATATAAATATTTAACCAAACATAAAAATAGTCAACTAAACACAGAAAGAAACTAATAGTCTGGTTCAAATGTCTCCTATACCATGACTCTCTGATCTCTCCCTGCTGGGAGTACACGCCCTCTCTCAAGGCACACCAGCTGCCAAACTTGTGGTGAAGGCATTTGAATACTCTCACTGCCCACTAGGCTGGGGGCTCACCCAGAGTAGTAGCACCAATTTTAGGACCTCTTTGGCTGCACTTTCAATCATCTTCAAGCAAAAACCAGATATTGAGGACAACAAATTATGAGTGTGGCTTATGTGAGCTGGAATAAATAGCTGGCAGTTCTATCAGCAGAGTGGAAGTAAAAGAAAGACCAGTGAAACTAGGGGTGTGTGGCTCAGGGGTAGACCACTTGCCTGGGTTCAATTCTCAGCACTGGAAAAAAAAAAAAAAAAAGGACAAGGAAAAGATTGACACATAACAGTACGTCAGTTGTTTTTTTTTTTTTGGTACCGGGGATCGAACTTGAGACCTTTTGGTTGCAAGGCAGGAGCCAGAACCACTGAGCTAAATCCCTGGACCTACATCAGTATTTTTTAAGTTAAAAATAAAATGGCATGGTTCCCCAAATTAGCTATTCCATTGTTTCAAAAATATTTAATATATATGCTAATTTGTTTCATTTATACTTCTAGTTTCTTAGTTCATTAAAAAGGAAGTTTTGTGGGGTTGAAGGGAGGGCAGGAGAATGGGGAAAACATAAGAACGAAGATACATCATATAAAGGTTCAAGCTCCCAATGATGAATGTAACTGTATTGAATACCCTAAAATGTACCAATAAACTTAATGGGAAAAAAAAGTTTTGTGCTAATATGTTTGTTTCTTCTTCTCTTTTTTTTTTATGTTTGTTTCTTCTTTGTAAGAATCTTTTTGTGGATGTCTTGTATGCTGAGTAACTACTTTGAAGACAACCATAGACAGATATTAACTATTGTTTTCTTATTAGTCTTGTTATGCAATTTCGTGTTACTTTTTTCATGAAATTTTTAAAAATGCCAGCCTGGTGTGGTGGCACACACCTGTTGTCTCAGCTACTGAGGAGGATGAAGAGGACTCTTAAGCCTACCAGTTCAAGACCAGCCTGAACAAGACAAGACTCCATCTCAAAAAAAATTTTTTTTTAATTTAGTTACAAAAATAAAATGCCTAACCTATATATTTGGGTTTTTTGTTTGTTTTTGGTACCGGGGATCAAACTCAGGACCTTGTGCTTTCGAGGCAGACGGCAGAACCACTGAGCTAAATCCCCGGCCCTTTGTTTTTTACAATTCCTTACCCTATTTCTCCAGTTAGCTGGCTGACCTAGACTGCTGAGACAAATGATGAAAGACTACTGCCAGGTATCATGCCAGGCACAACCGTATAGCTTGTTTAAAAACCTAGACAAATAAAGATGAGTACAGAATTCAGAATTTTCAATTCCCAGCCTAAAGGACAAGCGCTAGGCCACAGGCTTCCCTGAGGCAACTCCAATGTAGATGAGTTAACCTCACAGAATACTGCATGCGCCTCACCTGCACGAGTCTCTACAAACTGAATCCGGAAATGAGGTGGATACTCACCTGCCAAAGCAAAACACCATAGCAATCATGACCTCTGCCGAGCCTGACCCGTTTGCCAGGTTGGCTACACCTGATCCAAAGTCAACTCTTAAGAAGCAAACAGTGCTCCTTTTAACTGGTGCTTTGGGGCATTTGGGAATAAGGAGCAAAATAAACCAAAAGAAATGAAAATGAAAATGCAATTTCTCTTACCTCAATTGACCCAAAGGGCTGCAAACTGTGGCATATGTGACTGTCACAAGGTTAACTTAACCCTGAGAAGGTGAAACGTTCCCATTACAAAGAGGACCTCCCCTTGACACATCACTATTAACCTCTCTAAAAGCACAACTACTTGCCCCCAAAAAGAGAGTTATGGGGCATGGAAAAGAAAAGCAGAGCCTATATTTAGTTTTCTTATTCTAAATTAAACCACAGAGATGCATATACGTGGGTTTATTTTGTTCTATGTGGTAATCAAAGACCAGGAGAGCTGGCTGCTTCCTATAAAAAGTGAAACCAGGAAGTATGTGGAACCATGTGACCAAAGTGGCCCTCTCCTCTTCAATCTACAAACCTCTCAGGACAGGCCACTCGCCGGAAGAGGCAGGCTGGCTTCCCTAGGTCACCCCTGATAGGCTCCACAGCCCACCACTGGGCAGCATATGGAGGCACTCAGAAGCTCTGCCTCAGTCCCAGGCTTCCCAGGTCCCCATCTGCTTCACTTCACTCCATGCCCAGATCCAGCTCCCCCAATGACATAGTCCACCAGCCCAGCCCTCAGCCAACTCCTGGGAAGGGACCACCTGGTTTTAAAACACTTGTCAACACAAATACAGCTACCAGTCCCTCCAATACATGCATGCATCATGCGTTTTAACATGTGTCTGCCCCTGTACCACACCACGTTCCCGAGGAAGGGGTAAGGTTTGAAAAAAGTCCCAGAAATGAGAGAAATCCCCCCCACCCCATTACCCTCAGCACAAAGGACATACCAAGGTCATTGTGATCAAGCCTCAGGTCCCACCTACCACATGGGTAATGAGTCAGGAGGCTGGCACGTAAGTGCAAGATCAATAACCCTCAGTCCTGTAATCTCAACCGAAATTTCATTTTTCCTGTAATACAGAAAAAGCGAGCATTAGACAAGGGGGAAATGTGAAAAGGAAGAGCAGCAGCTACACCAGAGACTTTAAAAGAGGGAAATGATAGCTAGCAAAACAACTTGCCCAACACAAAAGGAAAAGCAACCCACACTGAGCAAAACAACGCTGCTGTCCCACACCACATAGCTCGGCAGAAGTGGCCAGTGCGTCTGGCAAATATCCCAGCTCACTGGGAAAGAGCACGGGCCACCCAACTGAAACAGCACAAGTACCAGTCAAGGGCAGCATTAATTCAGTTAAACAAAATTAAACATCTCAGAAATGACCTTGGCTCCCCTTTCCCAGGCTCCCACCCTTTCCAGCCCTGCGACTGCCACACCAGCTGAGCCTACAGCACCGCACACCTGGCCACTCACTCACACTGCACACGTAGGGAGGACTTTCAGAGGGCAACGACACAGCGACAGACAGGCCCTGCTTGCACGCCAGGGACCAAAGGGTCCATACAGCACAGGTGACAGTGCGGAAGGAGCAGCACTAGACTGAGTGTCCACTGGGGAGGGGCTGAAGGATGAGAGGAGCCCGCCAGGGGAAAGACATGCCAGAAAATGAGAATCAATCAACTGGGCAAGACCTCAACCTGGGGCAGCAGCTACTACATCAACCTCCATCTCCCTCAATCCAACTTCTGTTCTTTCTGTCCATCCTAAGAAAATCCTCTGGAAAGCCAGGTCTGATCTCACCCTACTCTTCTGCCTAAAAATCTTTGCTCACGTCCACTGCCTTTATAACAAAGACCCTAAGGGCCAGGGATTTACCTCAGTGGTTCCGCCACCTGCCTTGCAAGCGCAAAGGTCCCAAGTTTGATCCCCGGTACTAAAAACAAAAAAGAAAAAATAATAAAGACCCTGAGGCTCAAGAACCTACACACAGATACAAGCATCCCACTTCATGAGCCCCTCTAACAACTCCCTCGAACTGTCCAACAGCCTGCAGAGCCCACCACACCCCTGCCACTTAGTTATCAAGTAAAGACTTTTTCCATGCCAGGAGGGGCAGATGGGTCCAATCCTGTACACAACACACTGAGACTAATCCGCATTCAAATCCTGAGTCTATCACTCACTAGTTTATGTGACTTTGAACAAACACTGCACTACTTCTCAGAGCCTCCATTTTCATTACGTGTGCATCGACAACACTGACCTTGCAGAGCTACGGCAAGAATTAGACATAAGGCATGTAAAGAACCTGCCACACGACAATGCTCACACATGGGTCAGCACTGTTGTCATACAGCTACTGAACTTCCCCCAAAGAACACTTCTCAAGGCCCTAGACAACACCCCTAAACACAGCTGGCTTTTCATGAGGGACCTCACTGGCCACCCACTATGGTAGCCTGAGACACCTCACATGGAGTCCAGGAATGACTACTACGCATGCACCTCCGTGTTCAGAGGAACTACAGTATATTCACTATCAAAATACTGGTTGCCAAAGAACTGGAAGAAAAATGCTTCAGGAAATTTAAGTGTGACCTGAGCATCAAAAACAGGGAGAAGATAGTCTCCAAGCATTTTGCATCCACGGTCACTGCCAAGTCCCCTCAAGGTCAAGATCTCACCAGAACAAGGGCACTCCCCAGAGGGACACTCAGCCTAAAAGGGCAGGAATGTGTCCACACATGCCCCCCCACTCAAAAAAACCTAAATTCATTTTCATGAAGATACAACTCAATCATCTATTTCCCTACCTCCCTCTGCCCTTCTCAAGGATAAAAGCAAACAAGGGAGACATTAATCCTGACTCCTAGGAATTAAAGGAGAAATACACTATGCAAGGAATTGAAAATTTGGTTCGAAGGTTCAAATCTCAGCCCATCACCATGCACCTCAGGGTCCACTGGACAGAAATCTAACTGCTCCCTGAACTACAGTAGCTCAAGAATAAAATCACACAGTGGCCAGTATGCCGACTTCAGCGAGAAACCCAGCAAAACATTTCTAAATAGCTCTCTCAGCTAAAGGTAGTTCAGTTAGTGTTGCTCACCAAGGTTCCTTCAGAGACACTAAACTTGATTCATTTTGATATATGGAAGTTACAGTCTGCACATTCCAAAGAACACTTCAAAATCTCAAATTATTGGGCAGGGGATTTAGCTCAGTGGTTTTGCCGCCTGCTGCGCAAGCACAAGGACCTGAGTTTGATCCCTGGTACCAAAAAAAAAATCTCAAATTATTATCTGAGTCTACCATAAAAATTATGACAGACAAATGGAGTGGAAACATAAATCCATAAAGAAACAGAATTCTTCTCAAAGAGGAAAAAAGATTATGTAAGCCATGTAAGAAGACAGTTCAAGAATCAGATCATTACTCAAAAATTGATATGGCTTAGAACTAGATAGTCTTCATGGTATCTGTGTGCATTTATTCATCCTACAAATGTCTCCCATCTATGATATGCCAGTACACAGCTAAAACCTGGATTCCAATAAAAAGGCACTCATTGGTACATGCCTATAATCCTAGCTACTAGGGAGGCTAAAGCAAGAAGATCGCAAATTCAAGGCCAGCCTGAGTAAATCTGCAAGACTGTGTCACAATAATAAAACAAAATCAAAGGGGGAGTCAGGTGCGTTGGCGCACACCTCTAACCCCACCACTCTGGTAGGCTGAGCCAGGGATAGCGCAAGTTCTAGCCCAACCCAGGCAACTTAGAGACTTAATGACACCCTGTCTCAAAATAAAAAATATTTTTAAAGGAGCTGGGGATATACCTCAGTGAAAAGTCCCTGGACTCAATCCTCAGTACTGCAAAAATAAATAAGTCATATCATTTTTATGAGTATTGATCTGTTTGAGTCTTGAGTCTTTGAGTCTTTGAGTCTTTATATAGCTTTTTTTTTCCTCAGTAGTAGAGCACATGCCTAACACGGTAAGGTTTTAAATTCAATCCCCACTACAAATAAAGAAGAAAAGAAAAGGCAATCCCTGCTCTAGCTCTCCACCTCGTTAGAGAACACAAACAGGTAGTCAGTCATACTTCAGTAAGACACATAGGGACAAGTGTAGACCATGCACTCTGCAGGCTAGAATGCAATGCGCCTGGGAGGAAGGGAAGGTGAAAAATAGCTGGGTTTTGAAGAATGAGTAGGAGTTCAACAAGCAGAGCAGGCGGGGGGGGGGGGAGGAAGAAAAGGAGCAGGAGCAGGAGGAGGAGCAGGAGGAGGAGAAAGAGGAGGAGCAGAAGAAGAAGAAAAAAAAGAGTAGCCACAGCAGACAACAGAATTTACGAGAAGCACATTCCGAGGGAGAAACAAATGAAATTCAGTAAACAGAAGCCAAACCAAAAGTTTGGGATCACACTGTGACTGCCACGAGGAATTTCTGAAGAAATTTAATCCATAATCGGTCTGACCTCTCTGTGCTGCTATAAGGAAATGAACACTCACGAGAGCCATGTAAACCACCCTTCCAATCTGGTAGAAGAGGTAATAAAAACTGTTAAACCAAATCTACTCATCGATCTTCAATAATGAAAAGCACAGTCCAAAGACTTATGTGGTTCCCTGCTCTGAGCCTCAGTGCCCTTGTCTGTGAAATGGACTGAGTGATACACAGAAAGTGCTCAGGAGAGCAGCGCCAGCACCGTGAGGTGCAGCAGCATGCAAAGGGCTAACACTGAAGGCCCAGCAGTTGTGGAGATCTCCTGCCTTCTGGAAGCTGCCCACCTCTAACAGACACGGAGACTGCTCAGAGCCAGAGCCGCGTTCTGGGTCTAATACCACTGCCAGGAATGAGGAATGGCCCCTCCCACCTTCTATGGCCACAGCCAGGTCCCTTGCCTAAATGCCACCTCACCCACCTGGGCACAGGAGGTTCACTGTCCCTTCACCTCGGCTCTGGCAGGCCTCCACGGTCACTCTGGAAATGAGACACAGCCCAGAATCCACCGTCAGTAACCCATGAAGTCTTCGTGGCTGGAGGTCTGTGTGGCCACAGGGAAGGAGGCGTCTCCTCAGGCATCTAAGTGAGTATTACCTAGGCCCTCCTGCCTGCCATCCAGTGACAGCAACCCTGCCATCGGAGGCAAAGACACACATGTAAATAAACAGAAAGCCAGGCTGCCCGAAGCACCAGAGAACAATACGCATTCACAAAAGGGAAGAGATTCATGTGCCAAGAACCATAATTCCCAGACCTCTGGATTTCACTGATTAGAAAATTCTCCCCCAAATTTGGCAGAGTTTTCAACAAATGGTACTGAAACAACTGGATATCCACAGGTGAAAAAGTAAACTTAATTCCATACCTTACACTACATACAAAAAGTAACTCAAACTGGGCACAGTGCCACACACCTATAACCCCAGCACTCTGGAGGCTGAGCCAGGACAATCACAAATTCGAGCCCAGCCTGGGGAACTTACCAAGAGCTTGTCTTAAAATTAAAATTTAAAGGGATAGGTGCTAGGGGGATCTAGCTCAGTATGATGGCCTGCGTTCAATCTCCAGCACACACACACAGAAGTAATTAAAATGGATCATAGACCTAAAGGTAAAGCCTAAAACCTCAAGACTTCTAGAAGAGACATAGAGAATACCTGTGACCTTGGGTTAGGCAAAAATTTTAACATGATAGATGAACAAACTGACAAGTTTTTAAAATGTTTATTCTTCAAAACACACAACTAAAGAGAATGAAAAGACAGAGAAAACATTTGCAAACCACATATTTGATAAAGGACTTGTATCTAAAATATATAAAGAAAGGGCCGGGGATTTAGCTCAGTGGTTCTGCTGCCTGCCTCGAAAGCGCAACAACCTGACTTTGATCCCCGGTACCAAAAAATAAAATAAAATAAAATAAAATATATAAAGAAATCTCAAAACTAAGTGATAAAACAATTTTTTAAATGAGCAAATGATTTCAATAAATATTTCACAGGCTGGAGTACATGAAGCCCTAGGTTCTATCTCAACATCCACCCCCCATAAAAAGGCCTGAATATCTACAGCAAAAAGGGAAATACAAATTAAAATCACTATGAGATACCACAACAAAGACCCATCATATCGATCCCCGGTACCAAAAAAAAAAAGACCCATCAGAATGGCAAAAAGTAAAACAACTGACCACGTCAAGTGTGGGCGGGATATGAAGAACATGTCTGGCCAAGTAACATGCTGTACAGCACTGTGGGAAAGCGTTTAGCAGCACTGGAAAACATTAAATGTACACCTACAGCATCATCGAGCCTTTCCTGTCTATCTAGTCCCAGAGACTTGTGCACCAACGTTCATGGCACCTTTATTTGCAATAGCCCCAAACAAAAAAGTGGCCACATGTCCATCCATGGATGAACAAACTGCAATGGATCCAAAAGGCAATGAAATCAAATCACAATACAACATGGATGAAGTTACAGACAGAATGAAAACAGTATATAGTGTATGAGTCCATTTATATAAAATTCTAGGAAAGCAAATCAACCTGTAGCGGCAGAAAGCAGAGCAGTGTTGGCCTAGAGGAGGTAGGAGGGGATAGAGGATTACAAAGCTGCTGGATGAAACCCCAGAGCAGAGCCAAAGTGTTTCCTGCCTGTAGGGATGGCAACAGTGCATGTGGCATATCAAACCTAATCTAAGGGGTAGAGGGCGCGGGGCGGGGGGGGGGGGGGTGCTGGGGATTCAACCCTGGGCCTTCACACTGAGCTATAACCTCAGCCCTTTTGAAATTTTATTTCTTATTTTGAGATAGGGTCTTGCTAAGTCAAGTAACCCAAGGTGGGTTTGAACTTGTGACCTCCTGCTTCAGTCTCCCAGAGTACTAGGATTGCTGACATGCACCACCACACCCAGTGTCAAATTGTACACTCTTATGGGCAACTTATAATATATTCATTTTAACTCAGCATGCGTTTGAAATTTGGGGGAAGAATAACATAAGGCTGCTAAATTTTTATTTTGTCAAATAAAATACTCTTCAAAAACTATCAGCTCAGTGATAGACCACTTGCCTACCATCTCTAAGCCCCGAGGCTTGATTCCCAGCACCAGAAAAAATAAGAAAGGGAAAAAGGGATGGAGGAAGAGAGGGAGAAAGGAAGGGGGAAGAGAGAGAGGGAAACAGACTACCAACAATACTAAAAAGATATTTTAAAATAGATAAATATGATGATCACAATCTTATACTGAAAGAAAGCCCTTCCCAAGACACACTGAAGACTCATTGTCTTTATCTTCTCACATGGGTAAGACAGATTCTGGCCACTTTTTGTGACCTCTGGCAGGAACTCAGCTGCAGGAAGCAAAGCTTTCCCCAGGGCGTCTGTCTCCTGTCCTTACCCCGGCAGTCCCTCTGGAGAGGCAGTGCCCTACACACTGTGGGACTGAGACTCCTTGCAGAGAACAAGCACTCACAGGAATGCCACTCTGCACTGCTTTTCTACAAGAACTTCTCGGCCCATGCCAATACAACTCTGGTTTGCACTAGGCAAAGCTCCAGATGCCAACGTTAACTCCTCACTGGCATTCATTCAGGCTAAAGTCCACTGAGCTGAAGTGGAAATAAAACAAGAGCTCTAAAGAAGACCATGAGACAGGCTGGAACCCTTCTGATATTCTCCCAGAAGGCTGACAAAATCCAAAGAATACCTTCAGGCAAACACTAGAGGGAAACTGGGGAAAATGGCCAGGGGCCAGTGGCATTGCCCCACGCATTACTGGTGTTCTGGTTTATATCCGGATGTGCCCCCAATGCCTCATACCCTACAGGTGGGGCTTTGGGAGGTGGCTGGATTATGGGGTGTAATACTCACCAAAGGATTAGTCCACAGATGAGTTTACAGCTAAATGTGAGCCTGGGAGGTGAAGCCTGGTGGGAGGGACTGGGTCACTGGGAGTGCAGCCTGCAAAGGTTTATCTCTTCTCTGCTCTTCCCTTCATCCTCTCTGCTTTCTGTATGCCACACCATGAACCATCTCTCCCTAGCCATGCCCAGCTTCCAGGCCTCCCTGCCTTGGAGCCAGCCAACTATGAACTAAAACCTCTACAAACTGTGAAGCAAAATAAACCGTTCCTTCCTTAACTTGTGTTTTTTGTTCTAGCAACAAAGAAACTAAGAACATTGGTTTAGTGATAAGAATGGCTGGGCGATCCTGACATATGAAAGGTGGGGAGGGGACCTCCCGTGCAGCCCCCTGGATGCCCCTGCACATCCACACCTAGAGCCAGTCTTGCAGCTGACTGAAGCTGCTACAGCAGGCACACCCCCTTGGCTCTGAGATCCTCAGCCCAGCCCACCCTGAGTGTCCATCTTCCTGGACTTCAGACCAAGACTCCCCCAGCATCATGTGCCTCTCCTTAGACTGCCTCACTCTCCCCCAGGACTCCACTTCCAACGATCCCATAGACAAAGAGGCCCCTATTCCCCTTCCCAACGCGCTGCTCTGGGCCCCAACAGCAGAAGAATGGCTGGGAAGATGCTGCTGCAACTGTTAATTAACACTGAGCCCAGGATAGCCCTCCACCATGTGGCCGGTACAGAAATGTAACCCTTGAGGCGCTTTCCAAAGCAACTGGAAAGGTGCAGCTCTGTGTCTGACATGAAGTGCCACAAGCCTTAAAAGGAGACAAGAGCTACAAAGTGATAAAATGTAAATATTTAAAGAACTCACAGCTGCAGCCAGGAGGATGGCAGCTTGCAAATTTCCAGTCGGAATCGTAGCTATCATGTCAGGGGCTAAATCAAGATCCCAAATGCTGATTCATTCTATACTTCAGAGAGGCGAGGACTTAGAAAGTTTCTGTGTCCAGTGGGCAGAGCCTTAAAAGTCACAACAGGAAAACAACTGTCTGTGTGGAAAAATCAGTGGGCATATAAATTCTTCAGCCTAGAGTCAAATACTGCTGCATTTCAAATGCCATTCATGAGGCAATTATTTGGGAGTAAGGATGGGGTTATGCAATCTTGCAAACAGTAAACAGGCACGCTTGATAACTGCAGGTGTCAATAATATCCATCTTGCAGCTTATCCCACCCGTGTCTCCCTCTGTGAGCAAAGCAATTTGATGTGACAGTCACAGTAAAGATTAAACTTGTGAGCCCAGGGATTTCGCTCAGTGGTTCTGCCACCTGCCCCAAAAGCACAAGGACCCAAGTTCTATCCCCTGGTGCAAAAAAAAAAAAAAAAGATTAAACTTGTGACTGCAAAGAATGGAGATGATCCAGGACAAAACAGAGATGTGTCCTATTTGTTGGCACTTCTGACGGTGTCATCAAGCCTGGCTCCTGAGATCTCATGCTCATGCTGCACACTGGTCACAAGCTCATGCCACACTTCCTAGCCATGAGGCTGGCTCTTCAGTCTCTAAGCCTAGCTTTCTCACCTGCAAACAAACTGTACTGAGGATAAGTGTGATCAGGCAACCAAAGGAGGGCACCTGGCACAAAACAGATACTAAATTTAAGAAGCGCCTTATGATGGTGATGGTGAAGTAAAAATCCAGGGCAGGGAGCTAAAGGCTGCAGGGAACCAGGAGGCTGATGATAAGCATGGCCCTAAGCAGGGCATGAGGCCTGCCCCCTCCAGTCCACTGGAGTACGGCCTTCCCTCTACCCTAGGGCCAGGGGAATTAGTCACACTCTGGCAGCCTGACTCCAAAGTAAGGCCCTGGTCTATTCTTTTCCTCCTGTAATTTCAGTGCTACAAACCACACCTGACACGTGGCACATAGTCAAATAGTCATTGAATAAAGATTTATGAACCAGGGCCAGGGATTGATTTAGCTCAGTGGTTTTGCCGCCTGCTGCGCAAGCACAAGGACCCGAGTTCGATCCCCAGTACCAAAAAAAAAAAAAAAAAAAAGATTTATGAACCCATCAGAATTGCATGCAAAAATCTCGCAGTCATTTCTAGGGAGAAATTCAGCAGAATTCCTCCAGGGGCCCTCCATGTAGGAAGGGTTGTTGGTCCCAGGGGCCCTCACATGCCCTCCTGGTTGAACATGGTTTGCTTCTAGTCCACACCTCTGCCCAGCTGCACCAGGGCCCAAGTCTATGCAACATGCCTTGACCTGAGAGGCGTGTGGCTGCCAGAGGGCACACACCAAACACGAGGCAGGAAAAGGGCAACAGTACACTCCTACTGACCACCCCCTCACACACACCCCAAAGAGAAAAAGATCCTTTTTTAAAGACTGACAAGGTCCCTAAATGATACTTTCTCATTTGATGACTTAGGAAATCAAGGAGACAAAAGGCTACCATAAATTCAAGCTTTAGGGGCCGGGGATTTAGCTCAGTGGCTCTAAACCTTCCTCTCAAGTGCAAGGTCCTGAGTTTGATTCCCAGTACAAAAAAAAAAAAAATTCAAGTTTTAAAATGAACTGGTATTTTATTAATCATAATCACAGCATCACTCATGTACAGTAATATATAATCATGGTGTGTGTGTATGTTGGGGGGGGGGTTGTATGGGGCATTACAAAGTCCTTCTACAAACTGCCTGCAGGAGCAGCTGGTGTCTCTGCAGTCGCTCCTGGGGGAGTAGGGGGGGTAGGGCCACTGAGAGAAACCAATGCACAAAGCAAGAAGCTGTCTGCTCCACCACAGAATCACGCAACTGGAGGGCCAGGAGGCTCAGAGGGCTGTGCTATGTGGAGCCCTGTGAAGGCACCACTGTCACAACTGCGGGGTGGACACTCACTCATCCAGTGCACACACCAGTGCTATCATTACCCCGTTCTAAAAGAGAGGTCAATCCCCCAGAAATGGCAGAGCCAGGTTAAGCCCAGGGAACCTGGCTGCAGAGCTCCTCCCATGCTGACCTGCAGGCCCACAGCACTGGGCTGGTACCAAGCCCAAACTCAGCAGAGCTACGTCCCCTTCCCACTGCTAGAAAGAGGGATCCTCCTACTGAAAAAGTAACCACAGTCCCAGGGCCCCAAAAGTGAGACTTCCCCTCCAGAACAGGAGCCTTTTTTACTTTGGCAGTCTCTGTGGAGCCTAGAAGAGCTGGCAGTTCACCAAACACACCCCAGGAGGCAATGCCCACCCTCAGCACTCCCTGGAATTTCTAGGGGGTCAAGAGTTTGTCTCTTCCCACCAATTATACAGTGAACATTAAGTTGTTGGGAGGCACGGATGTGATGAGTACACCCCCCTTACTTATCAGTAAGAACACATGCTATTTTAAACCATTTCTAAATGCCATACACCCAAAAGTTCCCGGCAGAAGTAGCAAACAGAGAAGCACAGATCCAAAATAGGAATTCTGGAAATGAACGCAAACACAAAGAAACTTCAAGGAAGGTGGCGTGTTGGAAGTTTCACAGAAGCAATGAGACAGCCACCTCTCACCCTCCCCCCAACCCCAATCAAGCAACTTCAGACCCAGGCTTACAAGAGCAAAGAAGAAAGAAACCCAAAAGGAAACAAAAGCAGCGTTAAGATAAAATAACAGGGCCGGGGATTTAGCTCAGTGGTTCTGGCGCCTGCCTCACAAGCAAGGTCCCGAGTTCAATCCCCGGCACCAAAAAAAAGAAAAAAAAAAAAGATAAAATAACAAAGGATAAATCTGGAATTTATCAAACCAACCATTTCACTCACCCTTCATAAAATGAGGCATAGTACAGGGCTCCTGGGATCCAAGTAACAATGTTTCCCATAACTTACAGGTGATCAGACCACCCCTCCTGTCCACTACAAGGCCCTGTCTCTGTGGGACTCTAGGCCCAGGGACCAGTGCCAGGTCTTGAGAAGCATAAGGAACAGCTAAGGAGCTCCTGCACCAACCCAGATTACAGCCTGGGTCAAGGGCCTCAGGGTCATCTCCATCCCATGCCATGCCATCCAGCCAAACTGTGGCAGCTGAGCAGGAAAATTAAACAGGAACTCAGGGAGGACAAAAGGAAGCTAAGAACCTGTGCCTCCAGGGCTTGGCCTTCACCATCAGCTTGGCTGAGAAGCCCTAAGGATGACTTGGCTCCCATCCAGCCCCTACCAGGGCTCTCACCACACACAAGCAAAGCTCTGCCAGTTGTCAAGGCAACAACAACCTAGCCTTATTTAGGAATCTGTAGAAACCAGGGCAAAGTACAATTTCCATACTCGCGATAAAAAAGCAAGCTGCCAAACACAAAGCCAAGCATTACTCTAAAATATGGTCTTATTGAGAGGATAAACACGGGTGGGGAGGAGAATCAGGAAGCTCAGTGTCTGGAGGAGCAAATGCAGTCAGCCTAGCCCTGGAGTGCCAGTCCTGAAAATGCACTTGTGCTCCGGAACAGAATACTTCCTATGCTTCTGTGTTGTTAGTGATTGTTTCCTTTTATTTCTACCTTAGTACTGAGTAAAGTCCTTGCTTTTCTTGTTAACATCAGCTGCTCTTGGCTAGGATAAGAGGAAGCAGCAAGAAACGCAAGTTTTTGTCCACTGTGAGACCAGATAACTAAAGGAGAAACAGCCCTGGGGGTGCAGGTAGGCATGGGGGAGACAGAGCAGGAGCCCCAGGGAGGGAACATGAATGAGGATTAAGAGTGTGGAAGGCTGGTCTGACCATGGCTCCCCACCTGGACCTCCTCCACAACCCCACTAAGCACCATCACCTCATCCTTTGCAGACCCTCAAGGATAAGCAACCAGGAAAATGGGACTCTGCTCAGTCTGACAGTGAACAGTGAAGGGACAGCAGATGGTGGAAAGATGAGTCAACTCACGAAAGTGGAAGGCCATGGTGGACTTCAGACCAGAAAAAATAAGCAAGCAAGAATAAGCACCAGCGCTATTCACCTCTCAGAATGTTCTCTCTGAAATGTTTATTGTTGCACACACTTGTAATCTCAATAATCTGAGGCTGAGGCAGGAGGATCACAAATTGTAGCCCAGCCTGTGCAACTTAGCAAGACCCTGTCTCAAAAAATAAGGGCTGGGAACATAGCTCAGTGAAAAGGCCCTAAGTTCAATCCCCAGTATTTCAAAAAAAAATTTTTTTTAAATAAAAAGGAGAAGGGCCAGGGATTTAGCTCAGTGGTTTCGCTGCCTGCTGCACAAGCGCAAGGACCCGAGTTTGATCCCTGGTACGAAAAAGAAAGAAAAGAAAAGAAAAGAAAAGAAAAGAAAAGAAAAGAAAAGAAAGAAAGAAAGAAAGAAAGAAAGAAAGAAAGAAAGGAAGGAAGGAAGGAAGGAAGGAAGGAAGGAAGGAAGGAAGGAAGGAAGGAAGGAAGGAAAGAAGGAAAGAAGGAAAGAAAGAAAGAAAGTAAGCAAGCAAGCAAGCAAGCAAACAAGCATCCATGACAGCAGCATCCAGAAGCTACAGAAGTCCAAAAGATCAAGTAACCCTGACTGTCCTGATTTCTGAATGATACCAGTGGGAACAACCTTAGTCTTTCCCAGTGTGCACACTGTAAATATGGAAAAGCAACCTAGAACAAGTTCCACGACCTGCTGTAGTTCAGAAAGAAAGACTGATGAAAGACTGCAACTATAAACATTTACAACCTTGGGAACACAGAACACTAGCTCTGGTAATCACTAAGAAAGCAGTGGGAATTTCATTCTCTTTTTTTGGTCCTGGAGGTTGGACCCAGGTCCTTACACATGGTGGGCACAAACTCTACCACTGAATTACATATATCCCCAGCACTGTTAAGGATTTTCTATCATCAAAGCCTCCAATTCAATAATATTCAGAAATAATATTCAGAAACTTAGGAAGGAAACATGACTCATTTAAGAAACCCTTACACAAGTTTCTTATCTCATCCACTTAGAATTTCAAAGGCCAAGGCACCTTAAAGAGAAAGAATCCTAACTTTTCCAAAAAATATAAGAAATAGATTTACAAAAGCGGCTTTCAAAACACTTGTTAAGATGTGCAAATCCTTTTAACCCAAGATATCCATCGCTGGGAATTTATCCTCAGGAAATAATGATGCACATGAAAAAAGAGAAATGAAATTGTAAACTGCAAATTCATCTACATTACCAAAAAAGTGGAAATAACCTAAAATGTCCACCACAAGAGAATGTCTTAATCTCATTACAATAAGATAACACAGCCACGAAAAATCTTTTGGAGGCTGGGAGTGCAGCTCCATGGGAGAACACTTGCCTAAAATGCACAAGGCCCTAGGTTTGATGCTCAGCACTGCAAACCAAGCAAGAACACTCTTTAAAGATGATGGTGAGGCCCGGGGATTTAGCTCAGTGGTTTTGCCGCCTCCCTAGCAAGCTCAAGGACCCGAGTTCGATCCCCGGTACCAAAAAATAAATAAATAAAGATGATGCTAACAGTGGGGAAGCCTTCTGATACTCAGCACAGGCCAAGCTTACACTAGCTATATAGAAAGAGGAAGCAGACCTACCCGTTACGTGCCTAGTGTAATGGGGGACAGGGGGAATGGAAAATACCTGACAAAATATTTTAATGAATCTGAAGAACATAAATATAACAATGTTGATTAATAAAAAGAAGAGAGGGCCGGGGATTTAGCTCAGTAGTTTCGCCGCTGCGCAAGCGCAAGGACCCAAGTTCAATCCCCGGTACCAAAAACTAAAAAAATAAAAAATAAATTAAAAAAAATAAAAAGAAGAGAGCCACCTGAACCCAGGGCAGTCTTCAAATCCTCTTGCCAATTTACAAACTGGATGACACTTGCACTAAGCAATCTCCTGAACTGCAGCTTCCTCTTGCTCAAGCTGATACTTTCAAAGCACCGCCAGCCAGGCACACCTGTGCCTCAGCACTTAGGAGGCTGAGGCAGGAGGATCACTGCTAGTTCAAGGCCATCCTGGGCTATATAGTGAGTTCAAGGCCAGCCTGAACTGCATAGCAAGACCCCGTCTCAAAAAAAAAAAGCACTGCTGAGGATGGACAGAGGAAACCCATCTCTCTTGCCTCTTCTGATGCCTGGTACCAGGGAGCCCATCACTGGATGGTAGCTACTGCTTGTGTTAGCCACATGAAGATACATAAAAACCATTATGCATGTGGAAGGTAAGCTACAAAGAGAGCTCTTTATTTAGAAAACCCTGTTCTGTCATGTTGTGTTGTTCTTTCAAATTTTAAAAGAGCTTAAAGAAAACAAAAATGAAAAGTCGTTTGGCACAAAACTGATTATCACAGGGCTGGGGATTTAGCTCAGTGGTTCTACTGCCTGCCTCACAAGCGCAAGGTCCCAAGTTCGATCCCCCAAAAAATATGATTATCACAAGCACAAAAACATGTATCTGCTCTAATTTACCTGCACAAATGGTCTTCATTTGATGTCACAACCTCAACAAAATGAGAAAACCTTTCACAATTTTACAAAGTATAGGATAAAGCGAACATTATAGAAATGCAATTTCTTCTCTCTGGACACACAGCACATGACACATTTTCAAACGCAACTGTAGAAGCTAAGACAACACCCCTAGCCAGGGCCTCTGGAATTCGAGTGGACCATTCCACCCTCTGTCTGCCCCAAGTGGGAGAGCGCACAGGTGACCAAGTCATCGTGACTACACACAGCAGCACTTCCTTTTCTGTCCTTATTTCCTGCTACAGAAATTACTACAGACTTTCAGATTATCTTAATCAGGTTGGTTGCAGGTGTAGATCCTACCTTCAAACAAAAGGCCACATAATTTACCTCATTTCTATGTTTAGGGGCAGGTATAACTCTTAAAAGATTATTTCACATTCGACTGCAAGCGCCTCCGAGCCCAGTCATTCAAGACAGCAAGACCATGACCTCAGCAAGGGCTTCAGAGCCAATTCTGACAGCAACCCTGTGAGGCCACTTACTCTCCCTGAGCTGTGCTTACTCATGGGTAAAGTGGAGTCTCTGTTATCTTGTTCCAAGGATTTGGTGAGCAGGAATGTAGTTTCTTGTCAGGTCTCTTAGAAAATCCCAGCATAGGGGGACTGTCCCAGCCTGTCTGTCCCCTCCCCACTGACGCCAACCCCACTCATGTCAACCTCCTTATCTGATGATGCGCTTGCTGCTACAGAGGTCACAACTGGTTAATTAAAACATCGTCCTAAGGCCGGGGATTTAGCTCAGTGGTTCCACCGCCTGACTCACAAGTGCAAGGTCCTGAGTTCGATCCCCGGAACTGGAAAAAAAAAAAAAAATCGTCCTGTCCCAGCTGAACGTCACCCAGGCAGGGCAGCTCCAGCAAATCAGCCAGCTCCAAACCCACTAATAGCGGCTTAGAGGTCTGTGTGGGGAGTAGAGCCTGCTCCATGGTTCCTCTGAAGACCACAATTCGTAGTCCTGGTATGCTCAGATGGCGACAACATAACTTGGTATAAAGAAACACAAACAACTTAAAATATGAAAACGTTCACAAACTATAGTTTGAGCATCACTTCATAGTAGTAAAATTTCACTGAATTCAACAGGAAAGTTCCAAACACTCCTCCACAGTGGACCTCAGGACACCGAAGGCCGCCCTGCAGGTCCAGGCAGAGGCCCGGAACCATCTCCCTGCGAGCCCTGGCCTTGGGTGCAGAGGCCCTCAGGAGTCTGGAGAGAGACCCCAGACCCTGCCACTGACCCCTCCAGTTCTACCTTCTCTTCTCCTCTGAACCATGAAGAAGGGTACAAATTGACAGTGGGAAAATTCATGATACACTGCAAATGCCTATACAACCAACTCGTTTTTATATATACTTATTTTAATTACAAAGTCAAGTTAAAGCTTAAATATTAATCCCAAAAGTAAAAGGGCAACGATACAATTTGGAAAACAAAGAGAAACTTTCCATAATCCCACAGCCTTAACTATCATAGCTGCACATAATCCGAACAATATTTCACACTTATGCTCAGTGTACACACAGCTCTTTCACTCGCCTTTTCAACGTCCCTCTGGTTCTTATTGCCTCTGTATGAGCGGTCATTCTCACTGCACATGGTTCCTACCCACTCTGCATCACAGCCCACCCTTCCACTCCAGGGTCGACTTCCCATCACCAGCACATGGAACTCAGGCACCAAACCACACCGGAAGGCAAGGCCTCTGCATGGCAGGGTGCTCTTTGAACCAAGATGTGTCCAACCTCAGCTCACTTGACTGAGAGAGCAGAAGCTTAGCACTGGTGAGAAGAAAGGCAGAAGGCCTGCTGAGTGCCAGGATAAATGTGTGCCATGCAGGGCCTGAGGCCACACCCACATCAGTGACCTCAAGTCACCAAGAAAAGCCTTAATACATCAAATATACTCTGGCTGAGGAAAGAATAATACATTTTGGAAGGATTTTTAATAGAATTGAATAAAATAAAATCAATATGGGTACTTTAAAGGTATAGTTTGCAGTTATTTAAGTAAACATTTGCTCTTGGAGTGACAGCAAAATTACTAAGCAAGTACTACAGATGAAGCACAAATGCTGAGCTGTAGGGCTCTGTTACTCCAGCCTACCACAATCCCAGGAAGAAGGGGCTGTCAGCATCCTGGCACTGGACTGAATGTCTGTGCCACCCACCCAAATTCCCATGTTCAAATCCAGGCCCTCAGCTAGGTGTGGAGACACACGTCTGTGATCTTAGCATTCCAGGGGCCAAGGCAGAAGGATCGCTGCAAGTTCAAGGCCAGCCTGAACTGCAGAGCAAGACCCTCTCTCCACAAGAAAAAAAAAAATCCATACCCTCAATGTAATGGATTAGGGAGTGGGGCCTTTGGGAGCCAATCAGGTCAGAAGAGTGGAGCCCTTATGAACAGATTAAAGCCCTTAAAAAAAGGTAGCTCAGAGAGCTCTCTCATCTTTCCACCATGTGGCTGTCTACAACTCAAAAAAGAACCCACACATGCTGGCACCTGATTCCAGACTTACAGTCTCCAAAACTGTGAGGAATAAATTTCTGCTACTTATAATTCCCATCTCTATGGTACTTTGTTACAGCAGCCCAAACTAAGACACTCAGTCTCAGAAATGTTGACACATTCAGCCAAGGAAGATAGTAGAACTGGTAGTAGAACTGGAACTCAAAGCCAGGGCTATCCTTCTCCAAACCTATGTTTCTATCTCTGATTCCTTACTGCAATATTCCCTTGTTTCTATAAAATCAGACAGTGAAAGTTACATCCTAACCTCAGAATTAAGACCATAAACCATATGAAAAGACAAGCAGAGCCCAGGTAGCTGTGTTACTCTCCAGAATCATAAATGCAGGCAGAGACTGAGTCAAAGACCAAGGCCATGCCACCCTGGAAGCCCCTGTCATTGCCCAGTTGAGTTACTGCTTCCTAGAAATTGTTGATGGCAATCTCTGAGCCTCCAAGGACACAAGATGAGCTTTGTGAAAATAAGCCACCTAAATCACCCTTCCCCCATCCGCATCCTTGACTTCTCACTGACCTCTTGATTCTGTATCTTCTTCATGCACTGTTTAATACTTGAAACAGCTCTCTGTTGAACCCCATCGTCTAGGAGAAGGCCCAGACCAGTGAGTAAGGCATACAAGGCAGGCCCCACCCTGAAGCCTGCCCACTCACCTTCCCTCCCTCGAATACACGACAGTCACACTCACATCCCTGATGGCTATGGAGCGCTGGCCAGGACTCTCCTTCCCATCACTGCATCACTGCACCTCTGTGAAGATGCTCTCTGCAGCTTCCTAATGACAGTCAGACTCTCCACCCTCTGCCATCTACTGTGCACCCACTCCTACCTGGTACCGTCAGAGAAATGTTACATTTCTAGGCCCACTTCTGACACTGAGCTGCCTCTAGAGAACACAAGAGCCCCTTGATCTTGGGATGCCAGAGCTTTGGGCAGAGCTAGGTCCCAGAGGCAACACACACACACACACACACACACACACACACACACACACAGTGGCCAGGATGGCTCAAGCCCACCTGGCCTATTTCTCCTCACCCACAAATACACCCTACAGACCAGCACCTGAGGTAACCTCTAAATGCTCTCAGCCCAGGAAGCAACATTCAAATAAAACTCCAGCACTGCCTGGGTACTTTTATTTTTCTTATTTAATTTAATTGGTATAATTTAAATTTACATAATGATCACATTCATCATAGAAAATTTGTACCATTACATGACGTATCGTGATTCCTTTCTTTTCCCATTCCCCTCTCTTCAACCCCTTTTCCCCTTATTTACAAAAGCCCCATTTCCATTTTTTCCTTCTTTCCTCATTTTATTTTCTTTCCTTCCTTTCCACCTCCTGCTTTTCTAGTTCCCCCTTCCTATTGAAAAATTTTATCATATTTTACATTGCCTATTATGCCTTTTGGTCTCTACATTTTTAATTTCTTGCACCAGAGAGGCAATGTGATATGTACACGTGTGTCTGATTTATTTCACTGAAGTTTTTCTTCAAGGTGCATCTGTAGTTTAATGGAGTCCCCCAGAGCCCTGCTGCCAACCCTGCCTCCTAATCAATGTCTGAATCACAGCAAGGACGCCAACGGATGGGAAGGGTCAAGCCATTATAGGTACCAGTGTTCTTCTGGTCAGTGAGTGCCCTGAATATTGGCAGAGCCAATGAAGCAAACTTGGCAGGTCCACATCAGCCTCCACAGGGGTAACTGGACACCATCATGCACCGTGGCAGCAACCTGGCGCTCTCACTCCAGAGCCCCCCGCCTCTTCTCCTCCCGAGGGTTCTACTTTCAGGGAGCTTCTACTCCTTTGGGTCCAGAACTTAGTCACTCATTGTTAGCTTCCACCAATTCTCTCTGTGAGAACCTTTCTTTCACTTTGAGAAGGCACATAGCGTCAGGCTTCTTGTTTGATGTCAGAAAGGCTATGTGTGTCTGCCTTGTCCTCTCAGGCATCCTAAATGAATGTACCGTGAAATGAACAAATCCTTTTTCCATGCCTCAGCAGCGAATGCTGGTCAGCCCTCACTCTGACAGACACTGGCATTAAGTGACAACAGGATAGGGCTTTCTCCCATATGGGCCACATCTGAGTGATACCTACTGTGTGCAGTAAATGAACTTCACCTGAGTAATCAAAACATCTGATTAGAATGACTATTTTCATCAGAAATAAACCATCTAATATCTGCATGGCCTTGAAGTTTCATGTTCTTTCACATAACATGAGTTCTTTATTCAGCTGAGTAGCTACTTTAATAAACTGGAAAGAAAATGCATAAAATGTTGAGAACCTGGCCACTAACTGCACAGTCATGGGTACTGGCACAATCCACACCCAACTTTTGAAGCCACCCAGAGGCTCTGGGCCCTAGGGAGGGACCTCAGGTTGAAGGGAGCATCTTATCCCTGAGGACATTTGGACAGGACTTCAACGTTTGGAATTCTCACCCAACATTTATTTCACAACTTTTTCATGTGCTAAGCAACTAAAAAAGTAATCATTTCAATGTACTCTTCAATCAATAAACATTAAATAAGTCTGCTCAAAATACCCAAGTTCTACAAATTTACCCCTATGAAAAATGTGACAAGAAAATAAACAAAAATAAAACAACCTTTTCATGGTCAGACAGAAAGGTGCTTTGGGCTCTAAATTCCAACAGAAAAACAGTCCTTCAGATGGGCAAATATTTTCCTCTGTGAGTGACACATTCTGGGATATTTACACGGCCAAACATAACTCGTAATGACAACCACCAAGGAAGCCAAACCTAATGGAAAAACCCCATGCTGGCAACTGGGAGCCCCAGCTGGAGGATGTGGGATCCTATCAAAGCCTTGGCTGAGCTTGGTATCTCTTTTTCATCAAAAAGGGGCGGGGGGGGCCATATACAGCCACCAATACTACTCTGAAATGTTTTAAGCACAAAAAATGAGAGGTGAAAATACCTTGGAAAGCACATCCTCTACAAATACAAGTCACTGTTATTATTAGCTCAAGATGACCGAGAAAATAGGATTACCGAATACCCGGGGTAAGAGGCAGGTCAGACGGGTGCTCTGCTCACCACTTGTCACCACAGCACAGGAGAGACAGCTTAGGGGTGAGATGATCCAGTTCTTAACCTGGGTCCAGGGCCCTGATGCTGTCCACATGTGTGTTTTCTGGGAAGGGGGTCACGCTGTTAACAGAATCTTAAAAGGTAAAGAAGCTCTAAGCCCCTCATTTTACAAATATGAAAGCTGAGGCCCTAAGGTCTGTGTTGACTGTCCTAAACCCCAGGGTTAGTCCGAGAAAGGCTGGACAGAGCCCAGGACTCCGGATCACCATACATCTCTCACTCTACTATCCCATATCCTGGGGAGAAAAAAAATCACATAAACTTCATATAGATAAAGAGAATGTTACACAAACCATACACACATGATTTCTAAAGTTATAGCAAAGTTTCTATCCTTCTCATCCTATGTAAGGCTTCTTGCCGAGGTCTCTGATAAGTTGAAGTAGCACTGTATTTAATGCTGTATTCTCATCTCTGTCTAGTTCAATGCCTGCAGCCAAGAAACATGATTGTTTCAAGAATGAAAAGGGAAAAAGTGGGCCCAGAATATAGCTAAATGGTAAAGCACTTGCCTAGAATGGGCAAGGGTCTGATCCACAGTACTGCAAGAAGAGAAAAAGACTATGTTAGGAAACAAGAATGTAAAACTAACTGCTACTCTTTTACATGCAATCATGTATTCTAAACACAAGTCAGTACATAAGTTAAGAAAGGAGATGGTACTCAGGAGGCTGAGGCACGAGGATTGCTGCAAGTCCTAGACCAGCCTCAGCCACACAGTGAATTCCAGGCCTGCCAGGACAACACAGTGAGACTCTGTGTGGGAGGAGGGGTGTCTTTTTTGTTTAAGGGTGATTTTAATGAAAATAACCAAAACTGGGACTCTCAGATGACTGCTGTCCCCTCAAGTAGATTCTTTGGAACTACACAGATGCCAAAAATGTCACATTGTGCAGAATCCCCGGACAATCCTCCTTTTAAGATGATCTCCATTACCAGACAGTGTAACCATCTGAATACTAAATGTCAGGAGGAATTCCTAGACAGCCATCAGGACTCCCACTGAGATCTATCCAAGGCAGAGTCTCAGGCACAGGCAGACAGCACTTTCAGGTATGCAAAGGATCACTGTGGAGGCCACAAAACCTGTGGAATGCAAACTAACTTCATAACTAAACCAAGGGCTTAGTTGCCTTCAGGTATGCAGCTGCAGTTCCAAACAACTGGAAAAAAACTGGCAGCACTATCAATCATGTGACCACAGCCATTACCCACCTCATTTACGGGGTGGCCTCCAAGAAGCTGAAACACAATCAGATGGCAGATAAGGCAGACCAGAGTCAGCTGGGAAGTTCAGAGGAGGATGGCCAGAAAGCACTTGATAAAAGCCACTACACTCTCTCAACACAGGTGCCATTACATTACAGTTAGTAGTAGCAATGCCTCTTTTTTTTTTTTTTGGTACTGGTGCTCGAACTCAGGACCTTGCACTTGCTAGGCAGGCATGTGCCACTGAGCTACATCCCCAGCCCATGTAATGCCATTTTTTGATATTCCATAACATCTTAGAATGATCAAACTGATGACCTCTTCAGAAGAAGCTAGCGCATGCCTTAACGCATGCCTTAACTCAGTTGGCACAAACGTTCAAGTAGCTGATAAGAAATAAAAGGTTGGGCCGGCGATTTAGCCCAGTGGTTTCAACCTGCTGTGGAAGCGCAAGGACCCGAGTTCGATCCCCGGAACCAAAAAAAAAAAGAAAGAAAGGAAGGTTAAACCGGGCATGGTGGTGCATGCCTGTAATCCCTGCAGGCTCAGGAGGGTGAGGCAGGAGAATCCCCGTGAGTTGAAGGCCAGCCTGAACCACATAGGGAGACTCTCTGTCTCAAAAAAAGAAAGAAAAGAAAAGAAATTAAAGGTTAAAGACAAACACCTCTGTTCATGCCCCAGACGTGCCTGTCCATCAGAAATCTGGACTGGGCACCCAGGACCAGGGTAAAGCAACCTTTAGCTCACTACAGCAGTCCATGCTGGAACCATAGATGTCTTCTATATATACATGCTTTTAGATTATTTAAATATCACCACCTCTTAACATTAGACAGAAAAAGTAATGAAGTTCAAGCTCCCAAACAGCATGAGCCAAGAACACCATTTCCATTCAAGAGAGCTGTTATTCTTCTCCAAAAAAACTGAATAAAGAGAGCAGACCTAATCATTCATCTACTCCCTTGTGTTATGTTACTTTCCCAAGTAATAAATATCATTAGCCTAATGGCCGTTTCTTTAAAGCTTTAAGACTACTGTTAAAAAAAAAAAAAAAAAAAAAGACAAATAATTTGTCAGTGTTCACCAGCTTGTAA